>OY998154.1:13658670-14282788 GCA_963921925.1 Sphagnum tenellum
TAGGGGAGATGGCCATGAGTTGCTGCTGCCATCATGGGTGATGAAGGTGATGATGGTTTGATATGTGGTGCATGTTCATGAATAGACTAAACTCATGTGGCGTTTCCCCCTTTCTCCTTGATTGGATTTCCCTTGCTCATCATCTCCTTTTCTAATTTGTGTTTCTGTGAACTAACTATCTAACATCATGGCTTCAAAGTCTTGAATCTTCTCCCTGTTACAACCAATCTTGTGCCATGAAGTTCAGTACATGTGTTCCCACTATATGGCATTGACCAACCATTTGCCTAGATGCTAATGAGGTATGTAGGAACATTATTGTAGCTTCTCACTACCATGCATGTTGTTGTTGAAGGTTACTAAACATGAGAGAATGTACCCCATGAAGCTCAGTAAGTGTGTTGCCCCCTATGGTATTGATCTCCAAACATTTGCTTAAAGCTAATGAAGTCTGTTTGAATTTTATTGCAGTTGCTCACTACCATACATTTTGATGTTGAAGGTTGTTAAATATGTGACGGTATCACAAAGTTTTTAAGTAGAATAACATATAACAATTTAAGGTATAATAATTTATAATAGCTTAATATAACATAGGGTATAAATTAAAATAATTAAGATACCTTAAAAGAATATAGGGTACATCATAAAATAACATAAGATATTTAAAACAACACATACAGATAAACCTATTTATCACAGTAAATTATAATAGTGAAGTATGTCAACTACAAATAAAAAACGATGTTTACATAATTGTATTATATAGTGAAATAACTTTAACCAAGGTGAAATCACGAAAGTGCAATGAACTTATTTCCTTTTTAAGGTCTCATAATGATTTAGTTAATGAATTACACTCCACTTTTGTACTAGTGAAGAGTTGTACATTAATGGAATTGTAACTAAACAATAAAACTCTGAGTACATTGTAACTATTGAAGCACTATGAACACTAATCAACAATTGCATAATAATTAATATGCATAAGCTAAAAAAACTCCATTGTAATTACATGCATTTGAATGGATACCAATTCCGAATTCTAAGAACCACTTGGTTTTGTGGGCAATTATACTACAACTTAATGGGGAATAATAGAATGGAAAGTATACACAACGTGGCAACTTGGTTGTTTGATTGTAATACTTATATACAAGTATGTCCCAATGATGGATGCCCTTATTTGCAATTAGGTTTTTGGTTTTATGGTCTAATGCAAATGCATGGTAGTTTTTTTAACAATGTACTACAACTATATGATAACTCATGTAATTTTAATGGGTAACTAGCATGTATTATTGTTATACTATTATAGAATTATGGGTTGAAAATGAAATAGTGTGTAACAACTAATCCAAATGCTTGTTGGGTGCAATAAAATTCAATTTTAGTTGTTTGGAATAATCAACATTAACTGGACAACATATAATATGTAACCTGTAATGATGGCTTTGTAATTGGTAACTAATTAAAAACTAGCATATTTTCTTTATACTAATGTTTATTAATTACTAGGCCATGCCTACAGACCATTAGGGTATGATTGATGTGTATTTGGATTCCCATAGTTCTAAACACATTAGATGATGCAACTAGAAGGTTGGTGATGGGAACGTTGCACATGATCCCATCTGCTAAATTCCAATCCTATGCATTGTCATCTGGATCCCATGGTCATGTGGACCATAAATGATTTCCCAGGGTATGAGATTTTATCTGGGTGCATACACCAAGGCTATGTTGTTTGTCTAAAATGTGGGCCTCAAAGCACATCTCAACATTCAACTAGCTTGAAGAAGTCTATGTATATGGGCCATTATAGGTGGCTTTGGTGTAAGCATCCCTACCAATTACAACAATTCAACAATGTTTTTGATGGGCAACGTGAAGAAAGAGATGAACCTCCCATCATGATGGGCAAAATGAGGTGGTCGTAAGAGGCATGGAGTTTCAATGGTGGATTAAACAAGGGAATCGACCAAGGTCTACCAATGACCCTTCCAAGGTTTATGGGGTGAAATGATGATCTATTCTATATGACTTGCCCTATTTCAAGGTGAGAATAAATTATGTTGATTGTCATGGCAAGTCATCTTCAAGTTGTGTTTAAGTTACAACATAATTAAATACTAGTCGTGATTGGGTTACAGAGGACATGAATTGCACAAAACTCCTTGCAACTTGTGCAATTAAATTGGTATTGAATTAGTTGCAAAATGGTCTTGGAAATGTCATGGTAGTTCTAAAATAGTTGTGTATAGTTGGCAACTTGGTTGTTCCTAACTATGTGATTCAACTTGACCTATTGGACTATGGTAGGATCTTTTGATTAAGCCTTGCATTGATGTTATGCATGTCGAGAAGAATGTATGTGAAAACATAATTTGGACTATATGTGGTGAGAAAGACAACAAAGAGGTGAGGTGAGACTTGGAGGGGCAAAACATATGCCCACATTTATGGCTTACTCGAAACTCACAAAATCTAGTGCAATGGATGATGTCACATGCAAACTATGTTATGTCGGAGAAAGAACTGTCTATCTTCCAAAATCAATTTGCATCCCTAAAGGTACCATCTAACTACTCCACATCTTTGGCCAAACATGTGTCAACCAAGAGGTGGGCTAGCATGAAGGCACATGATTGGCATGTGCTCATCCAACATTTACTCCTTTTATGCTTAAAGGGACTTGTACAAAAAAAACACCCAAAAAACAATCATGTGGGTAAGTAGGGTGTTTCAACGGACATGTGGGAAAACCATAAACCCTAATGAAATGCTAATGTTCAAGGAAGATGTTGCAACCACATTGTGCATGTTGGGGATGGAGATCCCCCTTTCTTTCTTTGATGTGATGACACACCTCATGATACATCTCATTGAAAAGATTGATGTGTTTGGTCCAGTCCACACTAGGTGTATTGCATACAATGGATGAACAAGGTTTTAAAAAGGTATGTGCAATGCATGCGATGGCCCAACGGGTGCATGGCCAAAGGTTATGCCATTGTAGAATCAATGGAATTTGCAACAAAATACATGTAAGATTTCATGACGGTGAAGCAAAGAGTGTGGGATGCACAAGAAGAGGAAGGTGTTAATTGAGAGGTGTTGGAGGGAACTAGCAGAGCCACTAACTTGGGTGTTACTATTTGAAACATTGCCCATCATTATGTCCTCACTAACACAACTACAATGTCATCATGGGTCAAGTACAAAATGAATCATGGCTGGTAGATGTTTTTTAGTTGTAAATAAGAACTAATAGCGTTAATTGAGTTACAACCTAGTTACAAAAATGTCATGCACTTGGACCATAGTTGTATGAGAGGGGCCTAGGGGCCTAATAGAAACATTAATTGTATGTTAGTAAAAAATAAAGTTATAAGGAAGTGACAATTGCATGCATAGTGGTGAATGGTCTATGTACATTGAAGTGTATAATTAATCATATGGTTGGTATCTAGTAAATAAGAGGAGGAGAAGAAGGAAACACGTGAGGGGAGGGTGGAGCTAAAGATTAACTTCCCCACTCTTGCACAATGGGTGCGAGACATCAACATTTTGGGATTGCCATGTAAGACCCGAATGTTGATGCATTGAATCTCCCACCATTAATAAAAGTTTTGAGGTACCAAAGGTTGAAGGAATATGGTAATGACTTTTGGGCGAATGATTGTTATAGAAAATACATGCTTAGTTTTGATTGTGGGCTGGCATCAATTTTTGGCCAACAATCAACACACATGGGAGATGAACATGCATCGATATAATATGTCAGTGTTTTAAAGGACATAATAAGATTGGATTATGGCCCAATTTCAACTCCGATCATTCTCATGTGATGTGCATGGGTTTGGAACGAAAGTGATGTGAGGGGTAATCCTAATTATAGACATGATGAAACATGATTTTTACTTGCAAATTTTCAATACATGATGGCGAAGGACAAAAATCATTTATTTTTCTTGCCCAAGCCCAACAATTATTCTTCCTTAATGATGTACAAATCACAAATTGGAAGGTGGTGGTCCACAAAGAACCTCAATCATCTCGCATCACAATGGATAATTTTTCCAACTCAAATGGGATTGATGATGGTGTGCCATGGCTAAATACACCCATAACACACCCGTCGATGCTTCAAGAAGCAAGGCCAAGGAATTATTAGCAAAGAATCAACTTTTATCAACTCCACACTTACTCATTTACTCTAGGCAATTTTTAGGTGTACAGTGAAAACTGTCAAATTGAACACTCGTTCTGAATGAACCCCTCCTTAAGTTGAACATTTCATGACGCATGATGATTTTGGCCATATTAATACACCTTCTCATAATGAACCCCATAATTTTGAACATTGAACATAGATTCCGGAATGCTCCACTAAAATAGTCCTTGTCACATTAAGCACTTGCATGAGTCACTCCGTGGGTACAATGGTCATTTCATAGATCATTCTGATTTTGTCGTACAATAGCTGTAACACACTCAAGTGTTGCTCAAAGAGAAGAGAGACTCAAACCATGAGTGGGAAGAGAAAATACACCGAAAAAACATTAACAAATAAGGCCAAAACATTGCAAGATTTGGAGAATGGGATGTCTGTGAGAACTTGCGTTGCAAAGTACTTTGTCTCTGTCGGTACGATTATCAACTGGGAAAAAAACAAGAGTGAGATTATAAGTTCTATTTTTGAATCCACAAGTCTTTCTCATAAAAGACCTACGTGAGTTAGTGGCAATGGAAAGGTCATAGATTAAAGAGTTTACGAATGGTTTGCCAACGCTTGTTGTCAAAACATTTTTGTTTCTGGCCCAATTTTGCAAACCAAAGCTCTACAAATGGTGGCCAACATTGGTTTGAACGATTTCAGGCCATCGAATGGTTGGTTGGAGGTGTTTTGTAAGCACCATTGCATACAATTCCATTTGCTGTCTAGAGAAAATGCTGGAATGGACGAAAATGTTGTCAACCACTAGAAACAAAACTTACCCAACATTATTCAAGGTTATGACACAAGGATATCTAGAACGTGGACGAAATTGGACTTTTTTGGAAAGGTGTGCCAAATCTCAGCTTGGTATTGCAAGGAGAAAAGTGCAAAGCAAGCAAGCTTGCCAATGAGAGACTTACCATTGCTCTTATTTGTTTAGCAATTGGTGAGAAGTTTAAGCCACTAGTGATTGGCAAATCGTAGATGCCATGAACTTTCAACAAACAGCTGCCTCGTCGAATCATTTGGAAGGCAAACTCTAAAGCATTGATGATAGGAACAATATTTTTGGAATATTTTCAAATTTTCATCGCCAAAATGTAAATCGAGAACTGGAAGGCCCTTATTCTTCTCGACAATGCTCCTTGTCATCCATAAATGGAGTTTCCCAATGTCAAGCTTGTTTTACTTCCACCAAACACAATAGTAGGGACCCAGCCTTTGGACTTTGGAATCATATGAAACTTTAAGGTTAAATATCACACGATGTTTCTTAAATTTATTTTATCCCATGAAGATGTGACTGCTTTAGCTAATGCTATAAAAAAGGTAAATGTTGGTGATGCCATTGATTAGGTCTCTCAAAGCTAGGACCAAGTTGTTGCTTCAATCATTAAAAACTACTTCCAAAAGGTAGGTTTAAATGAAGATGCAACAGAACTAGAACAAGATGACTGACCGATTCAAGATCAAGAAGAGATGTTCCATTTTGCTAAAGCAGTAGGAATAGAAATGGAGGAAGAAACTGTAATTGATCGAAGACATTCCAACTTTTGATACTTTGGATGATGGTTGGGAAGAAGCGATATTGTCTGTGCCACATATGGAACTTGAAATTGAAGAGGAAGAACTAGAAATTTTGCTACCCAAGCCAACAATCACAGAAGCATTAAAAACACTTCAAATTCTTTTGGATTTTACAGCAACTGAGCAGCTGGATGAAGTCACTCCACTGTTGTCACAAATGCGCAAGCATTTCATAAAACATCGAATGCAAACGTCTAAGACTGTGACAATCAATCGGTTCTTTCATAAAACCCAATAAAACACCAATTTTTACTGTCATTCTTAAAATGAACACCTTTTTACTTTGAACATTTTGAATTGAACATAGGGGTGTTCAATCCAGGCATGTTTCACTGTAAAAACAAAGATTAAAATATTTACCTCCAAAATAAAAAATATATGGATATTTATGGACCATTGTAATCCAACTTTAGACTTGTAGATTTACAATTTCAATGAAGTATATAGTATGTAAGCCTTTTCTTATTATGAGTTCCCACATAGTTGACAACTAGTTATAGGTGAGTTGAACAATCTAGTCCCACAAAAACTTGTAATAAGGGGGGGGTTTTTTTTAATCATAAAAAGAAAGTGTTAAATTATTTATTTTTTCAATAGACCAAACAAATTGAACACCTTTGAACTACAACCAAAAAAACTAAACACAACATGCCAATTTTTGAAAAGTATTTAGAACTTAAAGATGCCTTGGTTACCATGTTTTAAAACACAAAAGAGGCAACTTCGCTACTTGTTATCTTTATAATTGAACCCATTGTGAGGGACATAATAAAATCTTTTGCTCTTAAAATCATATGTAATGCAATTAGAGGTTTCAAGGTCATAAATGAATGGATATGTGAATTTTTGAAACAATACATGGACTAAACTTTTACAGTGGGAAAACCAATAGTAAGTAAAGATCAAAGTGATTGGGATCAACAAAGGCAAGACATGGGTTATGAGGTTTGATTACCTTATAAAAACTTACAACATTCTTGTAACCTTAATGGTAAAAAATGATAAAACTAAAGTGCACATTGTGCCAATGTCAAAAAACACACAAGGGAAAGTAAAGGTACCAAACGCATCATGATATCAAGGATAGAGGACAAGAGACAAATGAAGCTCATTGTTTCATCATTTGCAAATGGGTTGTTGTGCCCCCTTCAAAATGTATTTATAAGTACCACACATAGATCATTGCCCCTAAACAATTGAAGGAAAACTAATTACATCAATAATCTATGGGATCTCACTTTTCATGAGAATGGTTGGTCAAACTTTGAAACCACAAAATGATTTGTTCACAAAATTTGTTGCCATACTTTTATTCCCAATTGAAAAATTGAGTTTGTCGCAACATCATAAAATGATTTAATTACTAAATTGTTAATTTGTACATAAGAGCAAGGCATTTCTAGATTGGATGAAAAAATATCATTGTAACACCTTGGTCATTTTCATATTAACAAATTGCACAAATGAATTACAACTTGCAAATGTAATTTTGCAATGACCACTAAAGCATGATTTCAAAGTGGAGTTCAATACATGGATTACATTAGTCATCAAATAACAAAGAACCATTCATTGATTTCAAAATGAATTACCTCAAACCAAAAATGTAAATGATTTCATGTTGCATGGCTAAAGGTGAAAAAAATGAAAAGTGTGATTATAAAAGGATGAGATAAAACAAAAATCACAAGAGCATTCACAATTAAGTTTTAATTTATTACATTAAAGGCCAACAAGGTGAAAACATGGTCAAAGGAGTTAGGGGCACCAATGTAAAAATCCTTATCCAAGGACTGCATATGACAAGTGTCGTTTTTGTATTGGTTTATAATTTTATAATTTGTATTTTAGGTACCCCCTTTAATATTGCATTTTATATATGAATACATTTTGATTAAAAATTTGATTTTATATCATGTATATTATACATTCATGCCCTTGATCACATACACATAAACAACTTTTGTTTAAAACAAAAACATTTTTTAGCAAATGTGCTCAAATCAATTATAAAAAGAATTTTCATCAATTCAAGTCCTTTTGCCTTTCTAATCATCAATGTTAAAATCCTTTTCAATTTTTAGAAGGAATGGTTTACATTTGGTAAATAAAAAAGGATGTTTAAGAAAATAAAGATTGTTTACTTTCATGGTTTGACTGCCTTGAACATGCAAAACAAAATTTGATTTATGTCAAACTTTGAGTATGTAAACTTTGTAATTAATGGAAATATTCTTTAAATAATTATGACAATCCAAATTATTATGCTTCACTTCTGATCTTTCAAACATACAAAAATGCAATTTTAAAAAACATACACTCACTTTGATTGTGTTTTTACCCAACACTACTACACCATTGTTCATTGTGGCTTAAAGCATAAAGGAGAAATTATTGGAAAAAAATCAAGATGGAAACCCTACAATTCCAATATCAACAATCATGGGAGAATGCTTGCAAAATAATTTTGTTTGAATTCAACCATCAACATGTCCAAGCACATCAATCCATCACAATTGTGGGAACTAGCTCAAAAGAAAAATAATTTGAAAAACTACAATGCTAAAACTATATTGCAACATTTATAAAAAAAAAACCTATCATTTTCTTTTGACATTACTTAATCCTTTTAATGGTGTTTCTTTCAATGTTACTGCCCATGCTTTTAGACAACTATTGTCAATCATTTCCATTACTAATGTGGTTGCCGATGTCTAGGCATTTTGGCTAACTCATTTTTCCAACATAATTGTCATAACACTTTAAATTTGTTAGAACATGTTCACAAACCTACACTTACAATGTTCTTTACAACAAATCCTTATTTTTTATTCAAAATAAACAAACTTGCCACATTTTAATTAACTACAAGTTCCATTTTAAAATTAAAAACACATAAGTTACATCAAAAGATCTGTTCATTTGAATATTTGATTGCAATCATTGAAAGAGTTCAACATGTAAGGTTTGAATTGTTAATTTCACATTAGTTGCAAGCCATCGTCTTAGTCCATGTTTTGTGTTGTGCAAATATGTGAAAAAGATGAAACCAATCTTAAAACAAACAAAACAAAATTTTACAAAACAAAATTCAAAAGCAATTACAACAATAACAATGGTCATGTACCTCTTACATAATGAACCTTTAAACATACATGGTATCGACTATCTACCATTTATAATGGAAATTACAAAAGCAATTGCTTCCTTTTGGAGGAGGCAAAACTATGCCAAGGATAAACAACAAAAAACACCAACTCTTATTGAACATTCTTTCCCTAGATGTCCATGACAAAAATAACTTGTTCAATTACCCACATGTTAGCCTTCCCCAATGAAGTTCAATCCAAACATGCAAACCTATATAAGGAAGATCAAATGTTACAATCACAACAAGTACAAAAACTTGTTAGGCCAACCATTCACATCATGTATATAATACCTATGTTAAACTTCACCACTATGGTAGGTGATGCACAAAACTATATTTCATGGGCTACAACATATTAGCATAGATCTTTTTCAAGAATTCAATCTATGACAAACTTTTCTTTCATTGGTAGTATGAATTTTATTTCTTTGGTGACTTGACTAGTGTAAAATCTTTAGATGACGTTCAAGCTTGTGAAATCTCCCACTTCCATAGAGCTATCAACATCGTAAACTTGCAAAGCACCAAATCAGGGTTATAATTGATAAATACAAAGGGTCCCACATGAAAAAAATTAATCATTACAACATAGATATTTTGGTGATTAAGAATTTAGTAACTAATTGTTGTGACCCCTTAGTATGCCACACAACAAACAACTTTTAACACACAACCATTGACAAAACACCAAGAGTCTATTGCTTTGCATTCATAGAAAAATGTGTTTTGTTCATGTAAAATCTTATATATAATTACAACAGTGGTGTCCGTGCGTGCGTCCGACGACGGTTCCACGTTTTAATGGAGCGGTGGAACCGGGCCGGACGGTCGGATTCCGAGAATGGAAACCGACCCGGACAGTCAGATTCCGAAAACGGAAGCCCAGGTCCTGATGACTAATGCGCCGCGTCGTTCGTGAAGACCGTCTGTCCGTCCGTCCAGGTCCCGAAATGAAGGGTCTGTCTGTTTAGGGACATGGGGTAGGGGCAGGGCAGGGGAGGGGCAGGGCAGGGCAGGGCAGACAGTAGAGCTTAACAGAGCGTTCAGGGTGGCTGGAGTGGCGTAGTAGTGGGTTACCCACTACTCGTATAAGTAATGATTCAAAAGCACATGAAAAAACTTGTCAACAAACTTTGCAATGTGGCATTGATGGGCATTTTGCCATTTCATAAACACAATCACAATGCAAAAGATGAACTACAAAAACATAGCAACATTAAGTAATGTCACATAGAAAAGTCAAATGTTACCATGTGGGATTTCTCCATGCCTCAAATAATGGTGCAAGTCACCAAGTCAATGCATGTATCACCAAATCCTATTTCAAGCATGTGCCTAACACTAGAGAATGTGTACATGGACTAAAGTTTTGAAACATCTTTTCAAATAAGAGCAAAAAACACACAAAGAATTGTTGGGAAAAAAGTCACAAGACCTTTGCATAACAAGGAAGAAAACTTGAACACTAAGAATAGACCTATCAAATAACAATGTGCACAAATGTGCACAAACTATCGTAATCATCAACAAACCACAAGAAACCACACCACTATTGAACATGGGATCAAGTACAAAAAAGGCTTTCAAGATTAGTGTGTGTGAAAACACATCCATTTGTTTACAAGCATCTTGAAGAAATTAACTCCTTGTTAGTCTCAACTTTGATGCTATAACAGATCTAGGAAAGGCAAAATTTAAAGGACTTTCTGAAAGTTTTCTAAAAGTGAAAATGTTGTACATCGACATCCAAAATTTGGAAGACTTTCCAAAGATGAGAATAATAATGATCCTTCAATTTGACATTGCCATAATGGGAGCTAGTTGTATGATGAATTTGGGAAAAGAAAAGGGGAGATTCTACACAGCTTTGAATCCCCGTATACATGCACAATAACTTAAATGCATCATAGTTTAAAATGGCCAAAAATTTCAACATGTGTTACTTGGAGGTTTCAAAATTTTGACGAATAATAAATGTTAATTATTACAAATTTTGATGATTTTTAATTTTAATTATTTATTGCCAAAATAACCAAGTTAGTATCAATGTAGATAGATTAATTAATGAACCCCAACTTTTCTTTGAAACAATATCATGTAAATTAAAAAAAAGAAAAAAGTGCAACCCTTTGTTAAGGCGAAATTCCATTGAATAAATTGCCTTCCAAATACACTTAGAAATTTTGTGTTCATGCTTTTGGAATAGGATAAACCCCATAACATTGTGAGCAAACACGAAAAAGGTGCAAAAAGTCAAAAAAATTGCATTCCAATTGAAAATGAACAACAAGTAAACAAAGTGCAACAAATCAAATGCATTATTTTTGCATTGAAAATAGCTAAGGTGCCACCCAGTTAAAGATTAGTTACACCAGATCGGAAATGGGCAAGAGAAAAGAGGGAGCAGGTAAAATCCACTATATTGGAAATGAATAACAAAGAGAGAGAGAGAGAGAGAGAAGACAAGCTCAACATTGGGTGCCAAAGAAAAAAACACCTAGGTTGGATGAACTTCATTAAGATGGATGAATGGGTCCCATACATCACTTTCTCATCCGATGGCCTATCCATGGCACCCCGCTGATTCTCTCTTTAAGAAGAGAGCTTCTCTCAGAAGAAGAGCGAAGACGATTTGAGAGAGAGAAAGAGAGGGAAAGAGGAGACCAAGAGCATTTGTGAAGAATCTGGAGCTTGGGTTGCCTGAATCCTCTGCAGGAGTGTGGTGGAGAATGGGGAAGAATAGAAAACAGAAAGAGAGTTGAGGTGAGTCGAGTGGAGTGGAGGTGAGCCGGAGATGGTGTGGGTGGTGGGGCAAGGTTGGGGAGAGAGAGTGCTGATGCCATCTAGTTTCAGGTTTGTTTCAGGTGAACAGGGAGATGGGAAGAAGAAGAGGATGGGAGGCTACTGGAATTTGAGAGAGTTGCACAAGTCTTGCAAGGGTTGTCAGTCGTATGGCAGTGCACGAGTACATAACCACATTCGGCAGCAGGAAAATTACAGTAGCAGTTGCTCCACTGAAAGCTGCTTCATCACCTCTCAAGCTTCCAGGTGGTTAAGATTTGAACCCTTTCCAGGTTTGGGAAACTTGCATTTGGAAAAAATAACACAATCAAAGAAAACCCACTTGCAGTTGTCATGTTGTAAATTTCTGTGGAAAGGAAATGGTGCAAGGATTTGCATTTGAACATGAACAAGAATGTTGTTATCCATAGTGTGCACATTGTGCAATTTGCAAGGTGCTGAATCCATACTTACACCTTCTATATTAAGCTTCAGATTCCAGCAGCAGCATCAGCAGAGGGGAGACAGGACAGAAGAAGCTCAAGACCACATTGATGAAAGCTATGGGGGAGGAGGAGGAGGAGGAGGAGGAGGAGGAGGAGGAGGAGGAGAAGGCCACCATGCAGCAAGTGATGGATATATGGCTTTTGAAGAATTTGCATCACCATTCAAGCAACTTAGCATGCTCAATGCTGCAAAGGAGATGGCAGATTTATTACCAGAAGTCACACCATCAAGGCAGAATGGGATTGCACATGGTGATGATGATGTAAGGAATGAGAATCAGGTCTCACACCAAAATTGCTATGATCCAGAGGTTGCAAGAGTTGCTATGATGCAGCGGTTGCAAGAGGACAAGCACAGCAGCAGCAGCAGCAGTCAGGTGGCTGCTACATCTGAAATTGCACATGAGGTTTATGGAAGAAAGAGTGCCACAGCAAAGATGTTACAGCCTCAAGCTTTCTGTGTCTTGCGAAAAAGCAAAAGAGTTCCCAACAAGAGGAGTGAAGAGAAAGGCGGCAATAATAAGACTGGGGAAATTGTACGCAAGGCAGTGATTGATGTTTTGGCACATACTGATAACATGGGTGATGCCTTGTCAAGAGCATCACATGCACTCGGTGATGAATACTCCCTTTGGAATCAGGCAAGTAAAAAAATGTACAAAACCCATCCTTTGAAATCACAAATTTAGATTTGCAGGGTGAAGTTTGAGTGAAGCTTATGTTTCCTTGGGATTTATTTGCAGATGATGAAGCAGATGGAGCTTCGTGGAGCTCGAAGACAAGCTCTTCAAGTCTTCCGCTTTCTGCAAGTGCAACCCAAGTTTGAAATGCGTGAGCAAATCTATGTCACAATAATGTCGATTCTGGGACGAGAAGGAAAACTGGGTCTTGTCAAAGATATATTTTATGGAATGAAAGATGAGAACATAACACCGACAGTTCATTCTTACTCAGTTTTGATCAGTGGGTGAGTTCTGTTCACCCCTCACCAATTTTTACTCTTCTTCACCCATGAGATTCACAGAAGTGCACAACAGAGTTATGCCTCCAGGTTTTCATTTTAAGTGTTTGATATGTGCATTGATCTAAGATCCCAAGGCTGAGTTGATGGTTCTCTGTTTGAGTAACCCCCTTCCAACATGATCACCCCCAACAGGTATGCGAAGCAGGGATTGCTGAAAGAAGCATGGGAGATCTTTGAAGTGATGAAGAAAGAGGGTTGTGAACCAAATCTTGTAACATACAATACACTAATCCATGCATGTGCCAAGAATGGATTCCGGTTGCACAAAGTGGTGGCCCTCTTTGAGGAGATGAAAGAGCAGGGAATCCAACCGGATGATATCACATACAATTGTATGGTCAACGCATGTGTTCGTCATGGCCTCTTTGACAGTGCCACCCAAATCCTGACAGAAATGAAATCTGTGAATTGCTTGCCAAATGTTGTGACATATACAGCAATGATTAACACTTATGGGAAGTCAGGAAAACTGCAGGATGCAGTGGCCTTGTTTGAAGAGATGAAGGAACTAGGGCGTGCCCCAAATTCGTGGACTTACAACTCCTTGTTGAAAGCATACTCGAATCAGGGATGCTATGAGCAAGCCATGGGTTTGTATGGGGAAATGGACGGTGCTGGGTGCTCCCCAGATTTGTACACATACAATACTGTGATTGACATGTGTGGCAGAGGTGGACTATTTGAGGAAGCTGAGGGTGTATTTATTGAAATGCAGAACAAGGGTTGCTCTCCTGATCGGGTAACAGAAAGCAGACTCACTCCTTTTGACCTCTGAACTTGTACATTTGGAATGTTGCAGAGCCATTGATTACTCTTACAAACCATGAAATGACAAAATGCCTTGCAGAATGACATTGTTTAGGCACATCATGTGCTGTGGTGGCATTTGTGTATTTTACTTTTGCAGGTACTATTGTACCATTGGTTTCTGTTTCTTACCATTTTAGTTTCTCAATTTTGTTGCAGGTGACATACAACACAATGCTTGATGCATACAGCAAAGGGGGACACTTTGGGAAAGCACGGCAAGTACTTGACAGCATGAAGGAGGCAGGGTGTGTGCCTGATCTTTGGACCTACAACATTCTTCTTGATTCACTGGGCAAAGCAGGGAGCATTGACGAAGCTGCCCAGTTGTATAATGACCTGAAAACCACTGGCCACTCCCCTAATCTAGTGAGCTTCAGTGCTATGATCAACACCTATGGGCGATGGGGTCTCTTTGTGGAAGCTCAGAAAGTGTGGCATGAGATGCGTGTTGCAGGCTGTGTTCCTGATGCCACTGCATTTTGTGGACTTATCAACAGCTACAGCCACCATGGCATGTATAAGGTAATGCTCAGCACCATTCTCAGCAGGAGACAATTGAGTCAGTGCTTTGATTGAGGGAGTTTAGGCTTACAGATTGGATCTGATTAGCACATTTTGCGAATGGGCATTATACTGAAAACATCTGCAATCCTCATTTGTGGCTGAACAAAGTATGATGTGTACCTCTGCCTATGTGCAGGAAGCATTGGCCACCTTTGAAGAGATGAAACAAAATGGTGTGGAACCTGACACACAGAGCTACACTGCTCTTATGGATGCTTATGGGAGAGCTGGGCTATGTAAGGAAGCTGAACACTTAATGGTGCAAATGCAGGATTCAGGTTTTATCCCAGACGTTGTAACATATGGGGTTCTATTGCGGGCATTTGCTACAGCAGACCGATTTCATGAGGGGCTCAAGTACTATGATTACATCTTACAACACTCCGAGAGAGACAATATCCTTTGTCATAGGCTTATCTCCCAGCATAAAGAGCAATATGAATACCTCACAAAGTACACCAAAAAATAGACCCAGTAGCAACTCTATAGGATAACACCCAGATAGCATCAGGGAGACTTACTATACAGAATAGGTCTTCTTCAACTGGGTCTTATACATGCACTTGGAACTGATTTCAAAGTTCCAAGTATTCCAACTTCCTCAGATCACAAATCAGCTTGCTTCTTGGTTTCATTACATCCAAGCCTTCAACAACACTCCAAAGGGTGCCTGCAAAGTGGTGATGGTGGAAATGCAGATAAAGCAAAATTACAACTAGGGAGCAAAAGTCAATCAGATGCTTGAAAGAAATCCAACTCACAACCTTCTTTTGCAGTTGTGCATGTAGTTTGTGTTTCTTTGACCTTCCTTTTCCCATTCATTTCACTGCTGGGAGCTGATCAGCTCACTGACCCTTCAGTCCACAGATTAAAAAGTACAAGAATTAATGACCTGATTCATGACCAGAGTGCTGGCTACCAAATATCTATTGTGGATCAGGTCTGTTGCATACAGTTCTTGTATAAATGTCAAAATGAGTCAGCTCTACATCTGAAGTTCATTCACTTTACTTCTTTTGATGTGATCAGACCGTTTTAAGGACAAACCCACAGTCTTATCAAACAGGCATCAAAGATGGGTCAATGAACTGCATTATCAAAAAACACATCCTACTCCAGGTTCTTTGCTGTTGCAGACAGTTCAAATTGGTCTGTGCTCTCAGGTTCATCATGAGCACAGGACCCAAATAAAGGCCAAGAAAACAACCACAGAACCATTTAGCACATGAGGTGAGAATCTACATGATCCTGAGCCTTGATTGGTTGGTGGCCTTCAAGTGAGTGATAACAGTTGTCACAAAAAAGACAGAATGGACATTCACTTTGTGTCGAAACTTCTTGACCATGGTATTGCAAACTGAGTTGCACAGTAAATATTGTGGCACATAGAACTTTCAGTTGCACTTCCTTTTGCAGGAAACTCCCAAACATCTGTGGTCTAAACTCTGAACCTCTCTCAAACTAAAGTGATTGCTTGGTCCAGATATGAGTACATGAAAAGCTAAATGCAAATAGCAATTTGTACTGAGAAGGGCAGCTGATCTCATGTGAGATTTCTAACGAGGCCTCTGCAAGCCTCCATAAAAATGAATTAATGTACAGTCAAAGAATAAATATTCTGAATGCAAAAATAAATCAACCAAATTATCCTAAAACATACTCAGCACCTCCGTCAAGCATCAACAGAAAGCTGCTTGTCGATAGTAGTGAAAATCTGATAAAAGGCCTTGAAATGATTGTATGCAATGTCCACATCTTCAGTTCCACACATTTCTCGTATGCTGCATCAACACCCCCACCCAGTCATTGAGGAGCTTCAGAGTTCATCTGCTGCTATCAAAACTGAAACATATAGAGTAAATCAAGCAAGTCCTAGAATATCATTTGCAGCTAGAGGCAATTCACATGATTCTCCCAAGAACATAAAGAGACGCAAATACCATATTGACCACAATAGCAGACTAAAGCAAGCAACATCTTTCCACTCTGAATGTTTAGTCCTTCATAATCAAATCCTTGAAGCAACATACATTATTTCCCTCACCTTATGTACAAGGGAGTTACTGTGAATCATAGCGATTAATCTCATTGAACACTACAAAAAATAGAGTTGCCAGAAACAGCAGGAGAGATGTGTGTGAAAAAAACTAGAACATGGTATTCAAGAGGCAAAAAAGCAGATTGACACAACAGTGAGTAGAACCTGTGCATAGAAAGCTGTGGCATGCCACAATCAACTGTGCGAATGCCAATCCCTGATGCAAGTATGGGGCCAATTGTAGAACCACACCCCATGTCATTGCGCACTACAAAATTCTGCAGCCGACAGCATATCATAATTAGCCATATGAACAACTTCCGCTGCCTCCTGCCAGAAGAAAGATACACAATGACATCCCAAACCTCATTTGATGACAGAGAAATTGAATTTGTGATTACGACTTAGCAAATCACCTGGGTTGGGACACCTGCTACTTTTGCCACTTCTTTGAAGAGGAAAGCAGTGACCGTATTAGTGGCATAACGCTGGTTAGCATTGTACTTAATAACTAGACCCTCATGGAGCTTGGGTTGATGGTGATCCTCATGCCTCTCAGCATAGTTTGGGTGCAATGCATGAGCCATGTCTGCAGATACTGTCCATCCAACTCAACCCAACTCAAGAAAATCAGCACAATAACAGAAATAATGTGCGTTATTGCAAAATAAGAATGACTCATGCAAAACATAGTCTGAAGTCCTTGTCCATTGTACTACAGGGAAGGAGAGACTCCCAAACTCAGTTTGATCAACTGCCTGAAGCCTATCCTTTTGGGACATGATGCAGCCACAATCCAGGGTACAAGAGAGGTAGTGAACAGACGAACCAAGAAAAGACCGGCGGATGGTGCGCTCAACAATACCCTCACTTGGTGTCTCACGCACTAGCCACCTTGTAATACGATTCATAGCTTGAAACATAACTGGTGATCCAGCCCCTTGTGCAGAATCAGACCCCACCTGCAAGAGTTTCCAGTGCCTTTCTCAATGTCATTTCAATACGTAAGTAATGAGGCCTTGCAGACTCAAATCCGCTGATATATAACCTACCAATCAACTTCTAGCACAGCAGGGGAAAACTGACATATACCTCCTCGTTATCAAAGAGGGCAACTGCTCGAATGCAGCTTTCATCAGTCAAGGATGCGGCATCCTCACAAGTGTCTAGCAGAGCTCGCAGGGCACAAAAGGAAGATGCCAAGTTGTCGAGCCTGCCTGAGAAGATGAACTCCTTTCGAGCACCCCCTATGCAGCTTGGTTGTGTATCACAGACACTCAACTCAAAGTCCAGTATTTCCTCTACTGTGCAATTCAATTCTTCTGCAAGAATCTGAAACTTAAAATAGTAAGTATTCAAGTCACTGCCAGAAGAAAAGCTTTGAAAACAGGGAAAGTTTAAAAGAACTGATGAAAAGGTAAATATGTATAGAAACCATTTGAGAATTACTCATTCATAACTCAAACTTTGACCCATTTGAGAATTACTCATTCATAACTCAAACTTTGACATTCTTGATAGTGAAGTACAGTCTGCTATGCAACACTGTCTGGTGGCATATCGGGATCACAACATAGGGGCAGCTAGAAGAATAAGTGAGTGTGAGGCCACCTGCAAGAGGAGGGGATGATGAGCCTTCTTTGCAGAATACATTGCGCCATTTGCACCCTCAGTTTGGCTAGTTGCTTCTGACTTGCTAGCCAACAGCTCTGACTTTATTTGGGTTGCCAACACAGGAGCTAGGTGAGTCTCCAAGTTCGGCAAGAATCCTTCTGTATTCACTGTCCTGTTCAATTCACACTCTTAATACTATAGGAGGGAGACAAGGATGCAGGTTCCAAACCCAGCCTGAACGGAAAATAGACCTTAGAGTGACAGAGAACAAAAGAAAGAAAAACTGAAGGTATTGGACCTATCAAGATGAATGGCCAAGGTAGGAATACGCATGATAGGCCGCTCCACCTTCACCAGCTCGTGCACAACACCCACACCTTTCCTTCTCACAAGCACACGTCCAGCAACACTGAGATCTCTATCAAACCAAGTGTGCCACAATCCACTACCATATGTTTGCACACCTACATTCAGAAAGCCTGCCTTGGATGCTGCAGACACTGGCTTAAGCTTGGGACAGGGACTATCTGTATGTGCTGCCACAACATGAAAGCCATTTCCTGCTTTATACCTGCTCAACATCACAAACATCTACAGCAATCACATCACTGTTTGCACAACAGAAAGAAATGTTTTTGACTGACCCTTACATGTGTCTTAAGGTACTGGCACAAAGAAAGAGCTGAGAAAGATGAAGATGTTTCTTTGTTCAGGTTATTCTTTTGGTGTACAAGAAATGCCCAAGAAGAAAACATCAAGTCAAGAAGCACAAAGGACTAACTTTTGGCCAATAGCAAAGGCAAAGATGGAAGACATATTGCGGGTGAAGAAGTAGCGTCCTCCAGGCTGCACTGCCCACTCTTCCTCCTCACGCAACTGCTCAAAACCTGCTTCTAGTAACTGCCGCTTTGCCTCCGCTGTCAAATAAAGACATTGCCCAAATCAAGACAATCTCTTCTGCACCTACTCTCTGCTAACACAACACCATTGCTGAAAGGGAAGGGGGAAAAAAAATCACATAAGAGAATCTCTCAAATATGTTTTGTGACAAAGTGATGGACACATTGAAAAAATGAGCAGAGCTCCTGCCTGTTGCATGGAAAGGTGTCCATGACTTGTTCAAAAATTGGAGCAAATCGGGCACAATTGATGTCTTGCTGCCACCCCCCTGCACACAAGTTAGAGCTCAACATTACTTCTCCATATGTATGTATCCATAATAGGATGACAGAAGCCAGCACTCTCACCCATAATGCTGAAGCCCAGGGCTCACCTCTTGGCCTTGACTTTCTTTCTGGTACTGAATCTACGCTGTAAACCCTAAAAGAACTTCTGTCCAACCTGCTTCTCAGAAGTGCAAAGGTTTGATGCATCTGGTAGGAACAATGTACAACAGGTTCCAATGATTTGCAATCAGAACAACCATGACCTTCATCATGAATGCAGCTGCCATTCATTCATTCATTACTTCACCACTGACTACGTAAAATCCCATCGGTGGTTGTGGTGATGCACATAGATAGGGTTATAGAAGTCTGTCTCCTGAGATTTTTCCCATTTGCTGTTTTGGATCTCCAGAAAGCAACAAAGAAAGACACTGTCTTGATGTCACAACATGGATCGAAACATTTGCAAGGTGAAGAAAACTGAAAAAACCCTAAAAGACAAAGAAAGCAAAACCAAACTCTGAGAGATAGGGAGAAGAAAACATACCACCTCCAGTGTTGAAGAAGAAGGAGCAGCATCTCTGCCTTCTTGAGTGGTACTACTACTAATACTACTACTACCACTGATGCTTCCGCAACAACAAACCCTTGCACAACTTCTGGCAACGTTTTTCTCCCTCTCTAAAATTCCAAACCCGGGTCTGGCATTCTGAGATTGTCCCGGAATCATGACCATGACTAGCGGCTCTGGAATGCTGAAGCGATGAGGAGCCAAAAAATCGCTGCTCTTCTGCTGCTTCACGAAATTCAACGTCGTCGTCGTCATCGCCGCCGGCGGCTTTCCGAATTGCGCCATTACTCCAAAATGCCTACTGAATTGCACAATCTCGGAACCGGTATGAGCGATGGCGCGAGTCATCATCATGCTTGGCTGCATTTTGCAAGCGCCCAACAAATTGATGTGAGTTCCCATCACTAACACACGCGCACGCACTCACAGAAAATGCACAAAACCCCCCCCCAAAAAACCACCAAAACACCCCCACCAAAATTGCCAAACCTGAATAATACAACAACAACAACAACTTATTCCATTCAACGCTCTCCCAAAACAACAACAACTAGAGCCAGTACTCCGGAACCATCTTCAACGCTAAACAACATGAACAGCACAGCAACAACAAAGCAACACCACCACAAAACTACCCAAGTTGCAACAACAACAACAACAATCTGATGGTAACTTAATTCAGGTATCACTCAAAACCTGAATGATTTTTTTTCTTTTTTCCATAGTGGAAATTTTGGAGAAATGTGTTCTCTTTGTCGCAGTAAATTCAACTAATTTTGGAAAATTTCGCCAAATTTTCGATTAAAAATTTTTTAATTAATTTTTTTTGAAAAAAACTAGTTCGACACCACTTAATTGTCTAACTTTGAAATCACTAATTATTTATCCTTTTTCAACCTATTTTTGAGTTGGGATTTAAAGTTTAGTAACTAGTGTTCTTAATTGTTGGATGTCAACTTCTTACAAAGTTATTTAAATTATTTTTTCTATCAAGTTATAGTTACTTGAGATATTTGTGTTACATGCACATACTTTTGTGACTAGAGATATGTTGAATAAGCTTATTTAAATATCTCTAGCTAAGTTTAGTGTGAAATATTTCAATGTATGAGACAATGATTTTGTCCATGTGCCTTCTAAAGCAAGTAACATCTACATGAGAATGTTCATCTCCTATTTAAAGGCAAGAGCTTTGGGGTGGATCGCAAGTTTGTAGTAATATCTAAGTAATCTTAAGGTTGGGTGGAGAGTTTATGATAAAAATCTATGTTTTTTTTATTTCTATTCATTCATTGATCCACTATCAATTTCCAACATGGTGTTAGGGCATTAGTTGCTTTTGAGGGAAGGAGAAATTAAAGTTTTTTTCTACAATTCTTGAAAGCTTTGAAATTTTGGGTGTGTTTTTTGTTGAAAGTTTCAAAGTTCTAGGTATTTGTTTTTAGGCATTGTTCTATTCATAATCATGAAGTCCACTTCTAATGTTCAAAGTATTGAAAGGTAAAATGACAATAACTTTCATACATGGAGGGTGAAGACGGATTGTCTCCTACATGAAAAGCATTTGTGGGAGATCACCTCAAAATAATTATTGTCACCATAAGTTGAATTTGGAGAAATTGTTCTTAAAGGAAGCACTCTTGAACACCATTTATTCATGAAAAAGGACAAATTGGCTCGTGGAACAATTTTCTAAAATGTTGTTGATTCTTTGTTGCATCATGTAACACGTGCAAAAACTACAAAAATATTCGGGACAATCTTTGTGCAACATTTGACAAAAAAAATGTTGACAACATATTGTAACTATGTGAAGAGCTCTACAATCTTAAGATGAAGGAAAGCAACTCGATGCAAGCTCACATTGATAAGCTTTGAATGATTACATATTAATTAGCAAACATTGATCATCAAATTCTTGATGAAGATTTGACACTCACACTTTTAAAGAGTTTACCATTGTCTTTCCATGCCCTTGTGGTTTCATATAGTACCTGCATTGACCAATTGTCTATGGAATTAGTATGTGGACAATTGTTGTAAGAAAAATTGCAATGCAAGTGAGGAATATAATATAACCATGGTGTAAGACATGAAGCACTAGTTGTTAAGGGTGTTTTTGGGAAATTCAAAAGGATTGTAAATTGGAGAAAGTTCAAAAATGGAAAGTAGAAGAAAAAAAAAACTTGATACAATTGTGGCATCAAAGGCCATTTTGTAAAAGAATGTCACAAGAAAAAACAAGATTGGAAGAACAAATTCAAATATTTTTCACAAATAACCACAAAAAGCAAAACTAAACTCCTTATGATTAATTTATATATTTAGTTTGTAAGGATGCATGGTTTGTTCATTTTGGAACTTCATAACATGTAATGTTTCAAAAGAAAATATTTTCAACCTTTGAGGAGTTTATTTTGAATCACAAAGTATATCTTAGAGACGATAATATGTTTGATGTATGTGAAAAAGGCAATATTGCTTTCGACTTGCCAATTGGATTTCCAAGTGTATTGGAGATGTGTAATATGTCCCAAAGTTGGCAAAAAATTTGTTATTGATTAGTCAGTTAATATAACAAGGCTTTAAGGTGGAATTTGAAGGCACCAAATGTTAATTGAAATTTTATAATTCAAATAAGGTGATTATTGAAGCTATTAAAAAATGAATGTTATATAAGTTGGTTAGAATTGTTCAATGCTTAGTTACAGAATGTAACACCAAGATTAAGAGGAGTGATTTGTGGCATTAAAGACTTGAACATGTTTATATGCAAACTTTTAGCAACCGTGGAAAAAAAACGTTGTTGAAAGCATGGATCTCAATGGAGATCATGACTTGAGTTTTTATGATGGATCTGCGTATGGTAAACACCATCATACCCCATTTCCTTTAAATGGGTGTTCTCATGCAAAGGAAAGAATTGGGCTTCTGCACACAAACCTATGTGGTCCCATGATAATGAAAAATATTTTAAAATTTACATTGATGATTTTTTTAAAAAGACATTTTTTAATACCATGAAGACTAAATTTGGTGTGCTTAACAAGCTTAAGGTTCTCAAAGTTTTGGTAGAAAATCAAAGCAAGTTTTTATGTTGGTGTGGCTTGGAAGATGGCAGGGGCAAATGTCAACCCGAAACCGTAAAAATGAAGTCCAAGAAGGAGAATGACAAGGCATTGGTGAAGTTGGAGCTTACCCTTTTGAGTGGTAAGAAGTCCAAAAGAATGTGCCACACGAATGATCAAATGGCAGCAAATGCCTTGGTGAAAGTAGTGGAGTTCTCCCTAAAGGTAGGCTGCACCCGTTCTCAAGAGCTTTTAAAGTTTGTGGGAGTAATCTTGGAAGAGGAAGAAAAGGTGGCAATGGGGATGGATAACCCCAATGACCCGGATTACCATGAAAGGAAAGCCTTCATGAGGAGGAACTTCTTTATGAAGAAGGCCCATTGAAACCGAGATTGAAAACTCTTCACATTGTGCCTTCCGTAGCTTCCAATACCACTCCTCTTGAGGAGGAGGAGGAGGAGGAAGGAGGAGACGAAAAAGAAGAGGAGGTGGCCATGGACGAGGCCAATGAAGAGGAATGAGAGGAGGGCAAAGTTAGGAGCGGGAGATCCCACTCAGAGTGCTTTGCACTTGAAAGAGGGGTACTTCCAAACCTTCCCTGTGAGAATTATACAATGAAAGAAAGCATGAAAAAGAAAGGCAGAAAAATGGACTTGGCTGAATTGGAGCGTGGTTGGGAAAAGCTGAAGCTAAAAAGGGAGGAGATAGCCAAGATGGCCCAAACCTTCAAAGAATCCACTTTCAAGGATTCGCCCACAATGTGCATGGGGGAAATTATAACCACCATGCAAAAGATGGCAATGGCATAGGACAAGGTTAATGAAAACCTTGTCAAAGCCATTTTAATACTTGGTATGTTGATATTGGGGCAACTTAACACATGTCACATGACAAAGAGTCTTTCGTGACATATAATAAATGGGAGAAAGGACAACTAGTGTCCTTAGGGGACAACACCACACACCAAATAGTTGGTCAAGGGGATGTGTACATAAAATTAAATAATGGTCAAATAAAAGAAATGGGAAATTTATTGCATGTATTTTGGCTTTCGGAAAAACTTGTTCTCAACCAAGCAACTTGACCAACCATGAGGAGAAATCATTATTAAATTTGGTAAATGTATATTGAAAAACTTTAAAGGAATTGGGATAACCCAATGTATTTTAAAAGATGGTCTATATAAGCTAGGGGTCATTAAAGATCAAAAGATTAATGAAATTATTATTCAAATCATAGTAGATTTGAATAAGCAAATACATGGCATATGAAATTAGGCCATATCAATAATTTTTTTTGAAAGAAATACAATCTATGTCCAAAGGTGTAAAGTCTTTTGATGAAAATAGTTTAATTCAATGTCCTTCATGTGTTAAAAGAAAGCAACATAGAGTTAATTCATAGTGATATTTGTGGTCATTTTCAAACACATCTTCATATAGGATGTACATATTTTATAACTTTCATTGATGATAAATCAAGATATACTACAATGTATTTGTTGAAATATAAATTGGAAGCATTTGAAAAATTTCAACATTTAAAAAAACAAGAAGAAACTCAAACTCATAAGAAAATCAAAATCTTACAATCGGACAATGGAGATGAATACAAGTCTAACGATTTTAATATTTTTTGTCAAGATCATGGGATAACAAGATAATTTACTATTCCTTATAGTCCTTAGCAAAATGGTGTCAATGAAAGGAAAAATAAAACTTTAGTAGGTGTTGTTCTAACAATGTTTTTGGATTCTAATCTTCCTAAGTCATATTGGGGGTGAAGCATTAAATACCACCAATGACTTACAAATTAGAAATCCCACAAAATTTTTAAATAACAAAACACCTTTTGAAATATGGTATGGAATTTTAAAGCTGACACCACAAAGCTTTCACCTTAATTCCAACAAAGAATAAACAAAAAATAGACCCTCATTTTATAGAATGTATTTTTTTGGGTTATAGTGAAGAATCTAAAACATATATGATGGATAAATAAAATAAGAGAATCATAATTTCTTGAGATGTGATATTTGATGAATCATCTACGATGCACAAATGCATTGTCCATCAAATATGAAAGTTCAAAAGAAGATTTTGCATTTGACCCCAATTTCTTGAAGCCAATGACAAACCTAACACTTTAATCAAATTCACCAACACAATTAAACATGTTTCCAAATTCCCCAATTAAATTTAATGTACAACAAATTACATCAAGTTCTTCATCTCCTTACATTGTGAATAATATAAACCTTGACCTTAGTGAAATTTTTTCAAGCTTGAGTATTCATGACCAAGATGAACTGATTGATGT
Organism: Sphagnum tenellum; assembly: GCA_963921925.1. Lineage (NCBI taxonomy): Eukaryota > Viridiplantae > Streptophyta > Sphagnopsida > Sphagnales > Sphagnaceae > Sphagnum > Sphagnum tenellum. The sequence goes on from OY998154.1 coordinate 13,684,092, forward strand.
CATTTTAAGAAGTGGGAACATTGATCAAACAACACATGAGTGGAGTCATGCATGATAACAAATGTTTAATACAAGTCATCCATAACAATAACGTAAGAAACCTTTTTGATTGATAAAAAAAAAATGAAGGGTGGTCATTGCACAAAAGTAAAACCCCAAAAGTTTTAGTCCATCAAACCATAATGATTGAGCTTACTACAATCTAGCAAGCATCGAATGGTCTTAATGCCCATCTTTGTTAGTAAGCCATTCAACTTTAATTGGATTCTTTGAAACAAAATCACACATGGATATTATCTCCTTTGCCCAAAGATCCGAAAAGTATTAAAACCAAATAGATTTTCAAAATAAAACACAAAGTTGATGGCAACATTTTCAAATATAAAACTAGACTAGTAGCCAAAAAATTCACCCAATTTCATAGTCTTGAAAATGGTGAAACATTTTCACCCATAGTCAAAATAAACTCTATTCAAATTCTTTTAGATTTGGTAGCCCATTATGATTATGAAGTCCATCAATTTGATGTTATAACAACATTTTAAAATGGCATCTTGCATGAAAACATCTAGATGGAAATATTGGAAGGTTCAACATTCCTAATCAGCCCAACATGATTTGTAAATGATTGAAATCCATTTATAGTTTGAAACAATCTTTTTGAGCTTGGTATGAAAGGCTTGATGCTTTTGATACTTTCCTTTTTCACATCAACTTCAAAAAAACTAAAGTTGATCCCAACATTTATGTCAAGTTTTATGCTAATGCGAACTTCATAGTATTGGCCATTTTTGTAGATGATGGCACCACTACTAAAATTCTTGATTTTCTAAATTGGAAATTTTAGTAAAAAAACCAAATTTGGATAGGGGCCAAAAAAACCCCCTTTCATATTTAGAATAATTATCAATCCAAGATTCTTATACGTCAACTGGAGAGAAAATATGTCTGTCGCCATCCTTTATGCGGGGTTATAGTGAAGTAAAGGGCCCCGACAAGACGCAAAGCGTCATTGGGTTTCAGATGCGAAGCTCCGCACATTGAAGAATTCCAATAGGGTTCTTATAACTTTTTATTTTTTCTTATCTTTATGGTTTTACAAAAAGGGAAACCTATTAATTGGACAAATCAATTTTAACATGTCTAATGTGATTGGGGTGATATTTTTGACTAACAAAGTAAAGACCACTTGACTAGTCAAATTATTTAAACAATATCTTTTAAAATTATCATCAAAAATATTTTTTTGTAGGCAAATAGGTAAGTATGTAGGTCATAAAAATGCAGGTAGGTAGGTGGTATCCTATCCTATGTTGAAGGTATATTTACTGAAACCAATATTTTATTGAAACCGATTTTCCTTATTGAATTTTCCTTACCAATTTTCCTTACCAAATTTATTTTATTGAAAACCTTTTTATCATAACTAATTTGCATTACTAGTTTACATTATGTATATTTATGACTGATTTTTTTGGGATTAGGTTAACTACATGTTCCACCGTTTTTGCCTTCTTTTTTGGAGGTATTTAAAACTTTGTGCTTTTGTGGACTATACAAGAGAACATTTTCTGAAGTAAAATTTTTTTTTTTTTGCCATACTTTTGTGTGTAGAATTTTATGTGTGGTTTTTTCCTTTTTATGTTTGGAGTATTCTAATTTTTTATATGTAAGTATTTTTTATTGCATGGTTGCTTCAAGTTTGTTTCTATAAAAGGTATATGAGGTTGCCCTATTAAGATTGGACCATCGATCCCTTTTGTGTTAAAGCTTTTTGCTTACTTAAGGAAAATAAAAAGATTATTTCTTTAGTTCCCTTATTTTATTTCTTTCAAAATTCGATAGTTCATTAGGTGGCGTTAACATTCTACCCTACCCAACCTATTTCACTTAACTTAATATAATTTATTTAACTTAACTTAGCTTATTTAGTTAACTTCTAAACATGTACATAGGTTACAACTATTAGGAATTAAACCTTTGACCTTCCCAATGATAAACCAAATCTTTAACCAATAGACCAAACATTAAAAGGTGTTCAACTTTTGTCAAAATTTTAATTCACATGTTTATTTCAACACATCACTACAAGATTATGAGGTACATAGGTAGGTGGGTGGGTGGGTAGGTAGGTAGGTAGGTTGATATCTAGTAGTAACATTGGCCATCTTGACTAAATGTCTTACTTGATTATAATTCCATTGGTTATTTTGATTAAAGATGTCATGTGTTTCTTTCCAACTTGACTAAATATTCCATTTGACTAAATTTCATTGGCCGTTTTGACCACTGTTGTCAAATTTTTGTCCAATTTGATTAAATGTCCAAGTTAACAAATACGCAAATAGGTCATTTCAACCATGTTGCTTGGTCAAAAAATACACATGTCACTTAAGCCCTTAGCCTCTAGTCAAAATGTTCATGTTCATTAATAAAAAAAAGACCAATCAGTCAACCTAAATTGTTTGAAAAATCAAGAATTCTAGTAGTGCATGGTGGTAACCCCTCAATTCATGTTATCACATGAATTAAAAAAAAATCTTGAAAAAAAATTCAACATGATTTATGAAGGTGAAATTAATTCTTGTGTGCCATTTCACATCGTATGAAACCACACAAAAAAATGGTTCATCATGATGCAAGAAACTTATTTATAAGATGTACTTGTACATTACATCATGTTTTATTGTAATTTAGTTTTAGCACCCCTTGAGGCCAACACAAATTATCTAAGGATGATGCCTCCCAAAATCTAGAAGATAAAATCTAGAATGGCATCAATTCCTTATGCTCAAGAAGTTGGCAGCTTAATGCACAATGATGTAAGTACACGACCAAATTATTTTTGCACAATTAATTCTTTAGCTCAATTTTTATCCATCCAAGATTCACTCATTGCAAACATTAAAATGCACAATGTGATACATTAAAACCACTTTGAACATGGGAATTAAATACCAAGATCAAAACAATGGTAATATTTTATATGATTTTTTTGATGTGGATTGGGTGGGTGATAAAGATACATGACGATCCACTTCAAATTATTGTTGTATGTTAATAGGTGGCGTTGTGATTTGGGTTAATAAAAAAAAACCTTGATTGTTTTATCTAGTATATAATTTGAATACATGGTTTTATTTAAAGCAACAACTAAAGTTATATATATCCACAAGTTATTATATGAATTAGGGTTTCTTCAATTTGCACCAACCACTATTTATTCCAATAATCAAAGCGTAATCGCCTTCATTACAAACCCTATCCATTCAAGAAGCAAACATACTACCATTCAATATCATTTCACATGTGACCAAATTTTAATTAAATAAATTTTATTTTCTTATGTTCCTACCACAAATATGACATTTGATATAAATATATATCACTAGTATTCCTAATTGTAGATAAATACTATAGACCCCAAAGATACCAAAGGAAGTGTCTTTTGGTATCCACCTTTACAATTGTATACATATTTTGATCTTGAGCTTTTAACTATGATGTATAAAACATTTTACAACTATGTGTAGTGAATCACACAAGATGTTTTTTTCATATTTTTCAATTTACACATAAAGAGCTTTGCAACAAAGAGAAGATAATGCATTTTGAGGAAAAAATACAATCATTTGAAAGAGAAAGGATCACACATAGATAAAAAGATATTGTGCACTAAGTTTGACCAAACAAAAAAAATTGTTGTGCATAAAAATGTTTTCACATGGAAAGTTTTGAACATAGATAACTATTAAAACTTCACATTTTAATGAAAGCTTAGAAAGCATACTTGCTTGCACAAATTCAAATAGGAGTTGAAGATGATGATTTAAAAGAGACTATGTTGGGGGTCATCACAAATCATGTGGATGAAGTTAAGGGGTTAGAAACACCCAAGCAATGTGGTGTCCAACATTTGGACAATCTACCAATGTTCAAAAAGACAAAGAAGTTGAATATTAAAAGTTTTTCAAAGATTATTTTAGTGGCTTGCTTGTCATGCTCATATACATGGCCTCATACATGACGGCCGATTATGGCCCATCATGCCTTTTAGGGTTAATGTACGCTTGTAGGGTTAATTTATGTTTTAAGGTGATTATATGTTATTAGGTGCTTATGGTTTCAATTTGTTGGCAGCTGTATACATGGTCAAACCTTTCCCTTCTCCTTTTAGTTTTTCTAAAATTATTTTGTTAAGAAAAGTTTCCTCCATAATCAAATAATTTCTTCCATAGTTAGACATGATTTCTAAATGTTCACGACGGCCATTACATAGCCACCATTTATATACACTACGCTTTCTTTCTTTCTTTTCAATCTAATACATGAGAATTTCATCTCAACCTCCTCTTGTGCATTGTATATATATATGTGTGTGTGTGCATTTCTTTTTGGTTGATTAGTTTCTATCTTTGACTAGTATTAGTCTTTTTGTTTAGTAGAGTTCACTATGGATTTACACCTTTATGACACCGTACATTACAACACTACACATCATGACATGCCTACTTAGAATGAAAGTGATTTATATAATGGCTTTAGAATGAAAAGAGGTTTGTTTCTTAGTATACTCGATTTAATTTGTGCACATGATTTATTTTTCATTGATGAAAGAGATGTTCAAAGTAAGAAAGGATTGTCCTTTATTTAAAAGTGCACATTAATTATTAGGTTGCTTACAGATGACATTAAAGTTAATGCTACTAATGAATATTGCCAACTAAGGTTTAACACTTCTATGGAATTATGCAATAATTTGTGAAAGCTATCAAAGTTTTTAATTTGAATCTATGCACTTGAAGTAGCCAAGAACACACCATGATGACCATAGTTTAAACATATTGAATAAATGACTCGAAAAATTCAGTCATCCATTCAATCACACTTGGTCACCTCCCACCCCCCAAAGGAGTTGGCTACTGTGTCCTCCTAAATTTATAAATTTCATCCATAAAATTAAAACCATATGGAAACATAAGAGAGGGGAAAAAGGGGGGAGATAGTTGGGAAAGGAGGATTTTTTTCAATTTGAAACCTTGCTTGAAGGCATTGAATTCATTATTTAAAAATTTTCATTTCAAGCTACAATTTTTTTAACATGTAAAAGAAACTCAACCTTCATTATCTAATGATAGACTTTAAGAAAAAAAAGGGTCTTCAAATGAAGGAAATATAAGATATTGCAGTTCCTTGATGACTATTTTTAAAGGTTTGGGTTATAGGTTTAGGATTTTATTGTTTGACCTAAACAAGGTATGATTGTTTGAAGCTATAAAAGAAATTCAATCTCGACAATCATAGTTCTTGAATGGATTCAGTAAACGTCCAATTAATGTATTTAAAAAATTTAGCTTCGACATTGGATTCTTGAATTTTGAACATATTGATAGAAAGAGTATTATTAACAAGAGGTAGCTTTTTCTAATAGGTTTGTTTTCAACTCACTGTGTCTAGTCCAGCTCTATGTTACCTACCTGAATCCACTATCCTGGGTTCAAACCGAGAATTCAATAACTGGGATAAGAAAAAAAAAGAGAGAAAAAGATTCCCGTTCATTTTGGTGTACCTTTGAAATTAAAATGTCCACATTCCTTTTGGCATAGTGCCATGGCCTGGTTTTATTACTAAAGTAAACTTGGTTCTAATTTAATTAGTTAATTTATTTTTCCTACTTTTTATTTAAATTTGGTCTATTCTTTAATAAAAATAGAATTAAAAAGGGTGCAAACCAGTGACTTTTTCAACAAAATTTGTTGATTTCTGTACTAAAAAATTATTGATATATATTTTTTCCTAGTGTAAATTCGACTGATTTTGCTATAGTTCTGGAAAGAATTCCCCAGAATTTCCGATTAAATTATTATAAACTAAAAAAATTAATTTAAATTAAAAAAAAAACCTGTTGCAAACTGCGAACCTTAGTTCTGTGCGAACCTCAAAGCCATGTAAACATTGATGTAATCTGGATCGTTCACGTGTCGAATATCGTGGGTACGTACTGTTGTGGTTCCTAAAAGAAAGAGAGGCTGTGGTAAAGACGAGAGTTCGATGTCCCTTGGATTGTGCGTTTGCGCAGAAGGCAAGAAAGGAGGGAGAGAGAGAGAGAGAGAGAGAATTCGCGGCGGACGCGGAGAACGGGTCCTGCGTGGTGCAAAGATTCAAGAAGGCGATCGAGAAACAAAATCCAGCAGGAGCAGCAGCAATGGCGAATTTGGAGGACGTGTCAAACGAGGATCTGTTCGCGGAATTTCTGAGAAGGATGAAATGCGCCACCAAGGGAGAGAAACGTATCATCTTGATCGGTAAAAGGTTTTGACTACAGTACTGTTCTTTCTCAGCAAGAAGCTTAGCTACGCTTCCCCCGTCTGCATGAGCTTAAACCGTCTGGACTGCAGTCGCGAGACTGTCTGAAACACTATATATGTATGTATGCATTAATTATATGTTTGTGGCAAATCAGGTCTGAAGTTATTAGAGAGAGGAATCGTAGAACAGATTTTCCTGTTGCAAGGTTTTTTCAAGCGAAGTTTATAATGTGCGTCGGGTTGAAAAGGTTTGTGAGGAATTCACGGAGTGCGTCGCGAAAATATTGCAGGCATTTGACCAATAATTCTCGTGACGGCTGTTGCCGGACCTTGGCTGCAGCACATTGTTTTCCTGTGCACAGTGGTTGACCTGCTGGCCATTTTTCTGCTGGAAGAGACAGGAGACAGAAAGACATCAATAGAATGACTTCACGCTGTTCTTTCAATTGCACGTATGTGCGCTCTCTGTGCGGCGATTCTGTGTCATGAACATGCATTTTTTCAGATTCTTGGCAACCATGCAGACAGTGTGGTCGAGAAAGAACGAATTCTCGGATATCCATGTCATACAGGCCTGAGGAGTGAGAATACTGGCTTTCTTCCAAAAACTTGTTACCGGTTTTCATATGGAGAAAGAGACAACAAGAAATGCTCTCGAAACTGTACGGTGCTTCTATATTCTACAGTAAATGTATGCAGAACTGTAGAACTTCAAAAACTGAGAACTCCGTTTGGTTCAGTGGTGGTTCATGCCGCACCCGAGTCTTGTCTCGCTGTGGATTTAAGTCCTCGCGAAGCCCACGAGAACAGGGATAACATCAAATGAAAAAAAAATCTGTGACCAGCCAGCTTTTGTACCCAACCTCCACTCTTCACATGTAATTCTGTGGCAGTCACAAGACTCCAATGAATTCTGACATGTATCTGAAGTTTGGAAGTTTTCTGTAGTTGAAAAAAAGACTAGTGATTCTTGCAACAATGCATGTCTGTGTCATGCCACAGGGTATACACTAAACAAGGTGCCTCCAATGTGGGTGAGGGGAGCAAATTTTGATGGCTGTAAGCTTAGGTTCTGGAACCCCTCTTTGGGAACTTGGCATATTTCTCTAGGTGCTTGATTGTTCAGAGCTGTAGTAAAATAGTCAGTGTTGATTTTATGGCAAAGAGAAGCTGCCCTGTGGATCACTGTCTTTCCTCTAATGTGTTGAGAATGCTGTTGCTGCAGAAATTTGTTGTGTTAGAAATGGTCATGGAGCCTACGTTTTCTTGAGTGCTAATGATTTGTGGTAATGCCAAGATTCTCAATTTCAGACTGCATGCTTGGAATGTTCTCGCTCAGAATCTTGTCATAACTTTGACCGTATGAAGTGCCTTACCATCAGAAAAGCTGTGAGGCTAGTGGGCCCAAGGAGAGATTGTAACGTTGGTAGGTAACTTGGAATCTGTGGACGTGACATAAATTCTCCAACGTTCTTGATGACGAGCAGTATCACCTCATCATTCTTTGGATATCCTCACGTTCCCATTTTGTTGGCATGAATTATGACAAATAATTTACTATCAAATGTCTCATTGCTATGACAGATTCAGAGTGGAGGAACCAAGTGTTCTTTACCCTGGCACAAACTAAAGCCAGATGTTCTTGGGCATGGATGTACAATGTGACTCATGGCTGACTGTCATGCTCCAAAGTGCTGTAACTCTCCTAATTTATGGTTGTTGACATTCTCAGGGCCTCCAGGGTGTGGGAAGGGAACACAATCGCCCTTCATTAAGGAGGAGTACTGTCTGTGTCACCTAGCAACTGGTGACATGCTTCGAGAGGCTGTTGCTAAACAAACAAAATTGGGGTTGGAAGCAAAACAAGCCATGGAAGCGGTACTCTTTAATTCTTGCACTCCTTGTATGTCTTCTAGCAGAGCAAGAATTCACAGCATCCAGTGTTTTGGGGAAGATTGGAAGATGTACGCTCTAAGTATTCTTTTTCCAGTTATTTTTATGGAGCTCTCTTTGATAATGTAAAGTGTTTGTATGGCAGAAGAATATATATATTATAACCAGATAATTATCACATGCTTAACAAATGAATTTCCTGGCAGGGACAACTGGTTTCTGATGACCTTGTCGTTGGTATCATCAATGATGCTCTGAAGAGGCCTGCTTGTGCTAAGGGTTTCGTTTTGGATGGGTTCCCCCGCACTGTAGTGCAAGCTGAGAAGGTATTTTGGTCACAGGATCAACTTTTGTGCTTCTTGCCCAAGCTTTATGGAAAGCTTGGTGTCTAGCAATAGTAAAAGCCTTATCCAAAGATAACCATGTCCCAAGCTTGGGGAGCTTGTCACTGAATTTTAATGTCCAGTGCAACAAGATAATAATCTTAGAGCCTGGATTCTGTACCTTCACCAAAATGTGGATTGCTCATGTGGTGACAGTGCTGCAAACTTACACTTTAGTATCATATGGATAGAGCCCTGTGACTGAATAGATGGTTGTGTTTAAATGTTCTATGGTTCCTTGGTTTCCACTCAGTTTTGAGCCTATTTCTGATGTATTTTGGTGTTTGGGTGTTGCAGTTAAGTGCAATGTTGGCCAAGCATGGACAGGAAATCAACAATGTCTTCAATTTTGACATTCCGGATTCTGTTTTGGAGGAACGTATAACAGGGAGGTGGGTACATTTAGCGAGTGGCCGCTCTTATCACTCCAAATTTGCACCTCCAAAGGTTGCAGGCATTGATGATGTGAGTTCCTCTCTTCCTCTTGTTACAATTCACTCATATAGTCCATCCCATCCTCACATGGTGGGCCTCTCCAGTAATTCAGCTGCTAAGTAGCATTCTCACTGTACATCAAAAGGTATTGGCAAACTTGTTCGGAGGTCACAACAAACTGATGTACTTTCATTGCTGTCTCAACTTGAAAGACTTTTCTCTGTATCTTGATGCACACAAGAGTAAATTGCAAATTTCAGGTATGGGGCCCAATCTTAACTAAAATGTATTTTGGTTCTCCTTTTTCTGCTAACTCAGCATCATTCAGTAAGGTGGGCACATTGCAATTCTTTGAGGCAGGTTACAGGTGAGCCATTGGTTCAACGCAAGGATGACAATGTTGAGGTGCTCCGGAAGAGACTGGATGCTTTCCATACCCAAACTGTACCGGTAACCTCACTATTAGTCCCTCCAAAGTTACCCCACCTCTAGGTTAAGCGGTTGAATTGTACATCAGCAAGCATCACCAGTAACGCACAATTCTGCTGTTCTGTCAGTCCAATTTATTTGACTGTCCTTAGTTGCAAATGACCCAGAATTGCTGTGATTGCTTTGATCTGCTTGATGATGTGCAAAATTGTAATTTCATCCTTTGCTTGTGTCTAAGATATATATGTATGATAAACCGTTTCACGCAAGATTGCTTCCTAATGTAGGAGATGGTAGGGTGCAGGTGATTGAGTACTACACAGAAAAGCACAAGGTAACAACCTTAGAAGCCAATGCTCCCACTTCAGAGGTTTCAAGGCAGATTGAAAGAGCACTTGGCTTCTGAGCCACTGAGGTGAAAAAGTACTTGAGGTGTTGAAGTTTTCTGATTGCCTCCATTACATGCTGCCAGAAGCCTGCAGACATTGAGAGCCTTGATAGGGTAGGACTAATCAGGCAATTGAAAATAAATATTTCATGAATCAGTAGTGTGCCACTTTGTCACTGCTTTCTGTCCTATTAAAATTGACTAGAATCACCCTCCTTGCAGCACTGATGAGGACAGATTTCAGTTGTTCAAGCCATGTGTGAAATACCATCTCTGGCTTATATTCTTCCATCTCTTTATCTTGCTGACCTCCTTGCAACTGTCAGTATTGGAGAGGCAGATGCCTGCACCAAAGGAAACATCCTCTCTTCACCCAAGCATTTGGCTGAATGGTGAAGAATCTCACCTCTTCTTCTTTGCAACCAATCTAGAAGTTTACAGCATGTGTAGGAAATTCCAATTGTCATTATCATCATCAAAAAAGGAGGAAGAAGAATGTGTCTTCTTCTTAACAAGTCTAAATTCTAAACAAGCTCAATGAAGGCCATAGGTGCATTGTCTCCTCTTCGTGGCATAGTGCGAATGATCCTTGTGTACCCACCATTCCTTTCACCATACCTCTCTGGGACCTCAGCAAATAGTGAATGAACCAACTGCTTGTCATAAAGAAACCCTAATGCCTGTCGCCGCTGATGGAGAGTACCCCCCTTTGCAAGGGTGATCATGTGATCTACATACTTGCGCATTGCACTGGCACGGGCTCGCGTTGTCTTAATTCGTCCATGGCGAAGAAGCTCTGTTGTCAAACCCCGGAGGAGCGCCCGTCGCTGATCAGGTGGACGGTTGAGCTTGGGTACTTTTCGACCATGTCTCATGGCAAACCATTTGGTACCATTACTTACCCCAAATGTCACCACACTGAATGAAGAACCTGAAGTTCATTGCACAACAAAAACAAAGGCTAGTGGTTGTATGTTAGAAGTTGTATCATGCTTTACATTCTAGAAAACAAAATTACAAGGAAAATGATCTGCTTGCAGGAAAAAAAAATCTTGTCTCTTAAAAACAAACTGTGAATTGAACTGCTGGTTGTCTGATGAACCTCGGAGCAAAGTTGAAAAACAGATATTTTCACACTCATGTAAAACCATAATAAATCCTCAGATGCTAACCCTAAATTTGCCATACCACTCTTCTCTCTTTCTGAGGAATCAGTCCATTAATTGTTATTTCTAATCTCTTTGCACTCCCACAAGCTTTTTCTCTTTCAGATTTTTCATGAATTCTTTTTTGTTTTTTCAAGATCTCCTTGGTTTTTTTATTCTCTACCGAGCAGAAGAAGGAAAAAGAAAAAGAAGAACCATTATTCCATCTACTTAAGAACATGCGAAAGAAACCACAGAAAAGCTCTGAACCGAAACAGTGAGGAAAAAATTACCCAAAATAAAGAGCAACAAAACAATTGTTTGGAAAATATCCGCAAAAAGGAAACCTCTTGTGTGCCAAAAAAGAGGGCAGACGAAGGGGGAAAAAGAAACCAAAATCGGAAACCATAACGAAAACCTTTTCAACTTCAAAAAAGAAACAGTAGGGAAAACAAAAACGAAGAAATAAAAAACACAAAAACCATTCGAGAAAGCATCGAAGGAGACAGAAACACGGGAGCCACAAAACCCTAGAGATGTGAATAATCCTGACCTGTTCTAAGCTTGAGACGATTTTGGTTGCACAGCCCTGAGAAAGCTTGCAGTGCGATTGCCTTCGAGTTGCTGCTTGATCTCACCACCACATTGCTGCTGCTAAGACTTGCACTGTAGAAAATCCGGTTTCTACTACTACTACCACTACTACTACTACTTCTTCCGCTTCTGGGTGACGAGACAACCACAGGCTGCGCTTTTAATGCCGGCAAAGATGCCTGCAATGAAGCCAAACAAAAACTTGCCGCCATGGCTCCTTTGATTACCGACCCCGTCAACAACAACGCACTCCGAAGCTGCAAGGATCTGCAAGGAATGAGAGAATTGGCCGCAGGCACGCAGGGAGGCAGAGAGGATAGCAACAACAAAGCCTAATCCAGCGAGAGGGATCAGGAAAGCTTTGGACTAGATAAGGTCCCTACAGCCGATGTCATAATCACTGCAGTGGTTTTTTGTGGCGAGTTTTCGCCATATTGCGAAAAATATTTTTGGAAAAAGAATATTCTGTCGCAAAATCCCTAATTTTTAGCAGAATAAATCGCCATTGTTTCTTCAAAATCTGCCCAAAATCACCACAACTGCCTACAACAAGAAAAGGTGCTTAAGATTTTCTTACTTTAATTTTTTGTACATCATCAAGCTCGACTGTCTGATCGAGGGAGGTTGACAGACCTAATAAATTGCCCTTCATATAGTGGCCTTTTATGTTGCATGAAGGGCATTATGACTCTTAAAATGCCCACCCTTAAAAAGTAAAGTGCCTCCTCTGATAAGGCTCTATCCTTATTCTGCTGTATAAGAGTGCCTCCAGATACAATAGGAAATTTTAGGGAGCACTATACAGTTATTGGAATTTGGGAGAATTATCAAGCCAACAATAGCCAACAAAAGCAATTAGGGGGATTTGACATATATTGGCTCTCCCCATAGGAAAAGATGATGCATCAATGTTTCAAGATTTTTGAATAACATTTTGGCTTCATCCTTAAGCAATGTGGCGACGACCACAGTTATCCTTTCTGTGATCTTTTGAGACAAATGTAACTTTTGATGGTTGGTTGAATGCAGCCCTAGGTAATAAGTTCTCATTTGAAGCCTTGGTATCAATAAGCATAGCCTAGTTGCTTTTGTTGTAGAGTTTATAGCAGTTCAAGTGGAAGCTAAAGTAGCCTCTGACCTACCAATTTAGTGTGTTCTCTTTTGTTATGGGTTGACAATTTGTAGTATAATGTAGTCTAGGATGCAATGCTTGGAGACTATACGAAAGGATAGTGTTGTTCTTGTGTGTGCAATCTTGCTTGTGGTATCCTTCTCAAAAGCTGTGTTTTTGTTCAAAGTAACTCCATTCTTTAGTTTCAAATATCTATGGGACTTATCATGACGAGAGGAGTGCTTAGGAGCATGTGTGCACTTCATGTTAAATGGTGATGAGAATTTGGTTTAGAATTATGTAAAATATGTCTGTGCTTTGCAATTGCACACAATTCCTATTGAAATGCCCATTTCAAATGACCAAATCAAATGATTCAATTCCTATTCAAATGACCAACTAACCATTAAACCTTAAACATCTAGATTGAACCTCTCTTCATGCAAATAGGTCAAATTATTAAACTTAAATATTTTCAATGGTTCAATATATTCAATCAATCATTGTCGGATTAATAACATTTATTTGGTTTCTATGTGGCATTAATATGAATGTGGGTTTTTCTTATAGATGATGGGCATGTGCCACATATAGTTTGTGGAATATCAGTATCCAATCTAAAAGCAAGACTTTGAAAATATTGTCAACTTTGGTTGTTAAAGACTTTGGTGAAAAATACAAATTATGTATTTGTCTTGAAATCATACAAGTTTGAGGATTATAAGTTTGTTAATTAACTAGGCTTTGACTTCTATGTAGCAAAATATTATGAACATAAATGGATACCACTTCTCTAAGACCATGGAAATATGCACATAGATGTGGTTCACACAATCAGGTTATGGTACATGTTAGTAACAATGGACTTGCTATTGATTTCAGGCCTATGGAGAATGAAGCTTATATAGGTGTTGGGATTAATTGCATACAAAAGGTGCAACTTATAAAACTTTTCCATATATTACCATCCTCCTTTCATTGTAACTAGTTTGAACCCCATGCCTAATGTACAGGTGTGTGTGTATTTGACGATACATATTACAAAATTACAACTACAAACTACATTTCCAAAACCTCTTTATACATCACATTCCACATGTATTCATCAAGACCCTAGCCCCTGAAAATCTTGATGTTTGCACTACTTGTGACCTATGAGATAGCAACATATAGCTAACCATGGTAAAACATTGGAGATGGAAAATATACCCCAACGTTGTTTAGTGTCTAACTTTGACTTTTGTTGATTGTCATCACAAATGCCATTCGAACAGGAAATTGAGGATGACACAAAACAAATGGCTAATTAGTCTCGAAGGGGAACATGATGATGCAGGATATGAACACACACATTTATCAACATTGTTCCATGTGATGATCTCTGCTTCAATGACACGCTAACCCAATCTCTTAACAATCAACCTCATACCACTGCATAATCTTATTGATTGATTAAGATCACGCAATAAAAGGATTGGCACACCCACTTTGAAATCCAACTTATGATTTGCGATACCACTGAATTGCAGAATGTTCAGAAAATCCACCGGATACAATGAATCCATTGAAACTCCTATAGTAGCACTTGCACCTTCTTATGTTGAAGCTAAAAAATCTACACTCAGGTACATGTGCAATTCTTTAGATAGTGATTCAAGAATTGCATTGTTGACTTCATTAACGTCAGTATTTTTAGGGGCCAAAATGCTGCATTGCATAAGGTACATGGCATCTCCAAAGTGGCGTTGGTGATCCGGATAGATGGTTTGGATTAATCCTTTTAAGCTACAATCTTCTGCTAATAGCCTCATATAGGATGAAATCTTGATCCAATCTAGATCAACACCTTCTTCTTTTGCAATGGCAAGAAAACTACCGTTTCCAACATTCAATACCCATTTGGCAAACTTTTGCTGATTTTCAAAATTGGCTAACATGACTCGCATGTTGATATGAAGACAAAGAATCGTAACATGTTGCCAAAGATGCAATCGAGGCAATGAAGCACTAACAATGTCTTCTCGTCCTCCCTTGGGAACAACAGGCAAGATCAGTCAAAAATCCCCACCAAGGACCATGGTCTTTCCACCAAAGATCTTCTCCATTGCCTGTGCATCATCCAATTGCATCAAATCACGCAAGGTCTGATCAACAATTTCGAAAGTTCGGCAATGCATCATCGGTGCCTCATCCCAAATGATAAAATCAGCTTTACGCACTAACTCAGCCACTTTCATCTGTTGTGTGATGTTGGAAATTGACTCATTATGCAGATCAATCAAAATCTTAAATCTTGAATGGGTGGTTTTGCCGCCCAGAAGTAGCAAAGATGCAATTCTTGATGAGGCAATTGCAAGCACGATTTTTCCTTGCCCTCGTAGACAGGATATAAGCGTTGTCTAAACAAATGTTTTGCCAGTTCTACCATTACCATACACAAAGAAAAATTTGCCCTTTCTGTTTATCACAACGTTCAAAATAGATTCCTATGTGCTACGTTGGTCATCATTGAACCTATCTTCTACATTGTCTACATCTATAGTCAATGAATGTTGATCATAAGTTAGCTCTTCTTGGACCAATCGGTTTCCTCCATGAACAAGAGGGACATAATTAGACTTAAGAAACATTGGAAATTCTTCCAGGTGGTGTTTGTTATGGATGAACACCTGATTGATCTCATGTAATGCATGATCCTTTAGCGCATTCTCAGAAAGGGTAACGGATGGATCATCACACTCGTGGTGTGTCATTGCCTCAATGTCATTGCTCAAAGACTCCCAATGTGCATCCCATAGCTGTCTGGGATTTGTCACTTCATAGAACATTAACATGGAAGCAAACATGTCATGTAGCTATTGTCTTGAGGCCTAGAGACTAGCTTTTCCCAAGGCTTGATGCCATTCATTGTCGTCAGCAAGTAAACCCATTGTAATGCATGCATTTTTTAATGTGTTGTGTTTTGTGCCATCCACTGTCCACAAATGCTCATAGGATTTGGCACCTTTGACGCAATTCAACAACATTCACAAATAATAACGTTCACCCAATGTCGAGTGTGCATAATACATGCAACCATTGGCAAAGCCTTTTTGCACATTGTCCATCGCTTCAACTTCTAATTCCACACCCATTGCTAAAGGAATTGATCAAATGTAAGGCTTCGTGCAACTTCTGATTCTTGGTTTGTTTTCAACCATTATGTCAGCATCATTCTGGAAATGGCTAACCATGCTGCCACTTCCTGCACATCATCGTCATCATCGAACATCACCATTTATTGATTGGGCAAATGGTATTGCAGACGCTCAACGGCAAGAAACAGCTCATGCATATCAAACTTGAAGATGCACCACATTGCTTTCGATACAGATACATGGCGACAGTCGAGATATTTTGAAATTTCATTGGTTTTGACCACATTCCCTTCAGTGGCATTGTCACTCTGGTGTGAGATCTCAACATTTGCATGATCATGTCCATTGTAAACGTACTTGAACATATACTTGATTGCACAATTGTTGTTGTAGACCTCAATGTTGATGTGTGCATCGTATTTGGTTAACAAATAGACATTGTGTGGTACAACCCAATGATTGTCCAATTCAACGCCATTAACCAAAATCGTGTGCCCCGTATCTCTGCGTCGATAAATAGGAGATCCGTTCACATTCGTCATCGTCTCAGATTGGAACTTGTGTGGATATTGTTTTTTGCATTTGTCATCTTCCATGCATGGGGCATTTGGAAATGCAACTTCACATGGACCATGCATCATGCATTTGGCAACTATCTTGTGGGCCAACATGTTTGTTTCTGGATTCGGAAGTTTAACACTCATCATGTGGTCTACATCCTCAATCGTGTGTGGCTTATAGTCTTCGGCAAAGAATATGAGAATGTGCGCATGTGGCAGCCCATGCTTTTGAAACTCAATGACATAGATTCCCGCAATCGTGCGTCCCAGAATATGTTTTTTGTGAATGTCATTGATCAACTCCTTGAGCTTGATTTTGAACACTCGGGTTACTAAATTTGGTCGATCCTAAGGTTGCTGTTTAAGTAACAACGCTTTCTTGATCTCAAGCCATTGGGGATTGCAAGTGAATGTAACAAATGCATCCGGGTAGCGGGCCCATCTATAGATTGCCATGGCATCTTGATAATTCTAAACCATGTGATGTGGACCTCCTGTGAAAGAAGATGGCAGCAGCGCTATTGTCACATGTAGCAATGGTGTCTTGAAGGCCTTAATAGAGATCTACACCAAGATTTTTCTGATTTAGGCACAAATACATCAAGTGTGTTTGTTTGACAACCGCATAAGCATCCTCAATGTATTGCTACTTCAATCGGCCACCCCAAAGCAATGCAATGCCATTAATGTTTTGATGTTGAAGTCGATAACCATAAAATTTGGCCATTGTCACATTACGATGCTTTATTTGATGCTCAAATTCTTTCGCATGGTCTTCATCCAAATCTGCATCAACATCCTACACAACAACACCATTGAGCGGAATATTCGGATGCCATCCATCCTCATCGTAAAGAAATAGCAACGGATAATGTAGAGCCATGTATCCCACATGTAGCTCAGAAATGTGTTGAAACAAGCCAACTTGTTGAGCAATGACGATGTCACGCTTGTCTACAGCCTCAGGACCATCTCCTACCATCAATGTAGCGACTTCATCGGCTGTCGGCACATTATATCGGCGGGCATTCTTTGTTCGAGAAGCAATGAGACGCAATTTCAGATCTGTGGGAGCACATTCTATTGCCATCATATCCTTTGCCATTTTGAACACTTTGACATAGGGGTTGATATTGTACATCATGGTCAACAATGGATCCAACATTGTTGAACTAAGCGATGGCATAATGGCATGGTGGTTTTGACGTTCATTCTCTACATCATGAATGTACATCTATGCAAACTGTGGACATTGTCCTTCGGCAGGACACATGGATCCAATTTTGTGGTAAAGCTCACCATAAATGCGAAAGGAGTACAATCTAGTGCCTCTTGTTACTGATTCATCAACTTTGGCACCAAACGAAGTGAATGCCAACACTGAATTGTACATGCGAGTCTCATTTCAAAATTTGATGGCACTTCTTTCTTTGCTAGTTAAAAAAACTTTTAACTCTTGCGGTGTTGCAGGAAGATTCAGCAATAGAACTTTACGATTCTCATAACACAGAGAAAACTATGGGTTGTTGTTACTCGTCTTTGCCAATCGTTCTTTAATCCACATTTTCGCGTTACAAAATCCAAAGATTATGTCCATTTCTCCACAATCCCATCGTGTCAAGGTTGATGCGTTTTCATCTCCAAACAATTGCAATGGCCCAGTCGACTTTATACATTGCCTAGCACATCATTTTTTTTGTAAGCGATTACGACATTCATGTGCATATTCTGTCGTGTTTTGATTGAATTTTGTTGGAGCATTAATTTGTCAAACATGATTTTCCAAAGAGTTAGTTTGCTTGTCATTCTGTTGAGCTTCTAGTTGTTGCCAAAGGGTCGCCAAAGCTACCAAAACATTACCATGTTGCGTAATGAGTGCACGCATACGTTTTTATATGTCTTCGGGCATTGTGTGGAAAATCAAAATAACAAACCATGTGCAAAGTGTACAACTCCCTTGTTGATGCAAATTGCACTAATAAAATTTTGCTAAAAAAATCAAAAGAAACAAAAACAGATAAAGACAGAGACAAAGCCTTACCTATGACCACCACCATGTGAAATGCAGAGACTTGTGTAGCCTTCAGCACTTTTAATGTAGTTAGTAACTTGCAACCACCACCATGTGAAATGCAGAGACATGTGTAGCCTTCAGCACTTTTAGTGCAGTCAATAACTTACGACCACCACCATGTGAAATGTAAAAACTTGTGTAGCCTTCAGCACTTTTAGTGTAGCCAGTAACTTGGCAACATTTACCTCCTCCATGCCGGATACATAACCCTGATCGACCTTTTGCAGCCACAAGGTTCATACTCACTTGAACCAGAGGGTAGGTCTAACCATCATGAGGAGCATAGTTGTTCCTATCTATTATCTTCTTATCATGAAATTGCAAATTGCCACACAAAATTGCATTTTCTGCCATCACATGTCTGTCTGCAATGTGTGTTTTTCCTTTGGTATTCAAATTGGCATGCAACTTGGAAACTTAAATTTTTTTTATAACAATAAGATGACAACCAACGTGATATAATGAGGATCTAAATTCTATATCTCTTAGTCCCTAGGAATTCTAAAACTATTCAATAATGTAGCATGGTATGTTTTGGTCATCATTTGTGGTCTTACACCAAATATGCATTCCTCTTGTCCTTTTTGCACTTTGTCCAAGGGGTTTCATTTCTTTCTATCCTATGCTACAAAGGTAGGTACACATATTTTCCTTTGCTTTCTCCAAGCAAATATAGCAAGTAGTGTTATGGATGACATGCACCCAAGAGAATTTTATATGCCATCACAATTAGAGCTTACTGTCATGATGTTCTAGGCAAGTACTAATGGTGGAAAACTACATGGTTCTTTCCAACAAGAAGAAAGAAAAACAGGTGGGAGGGGAAAGGAAATGACAAGTGCAGATTCCTTAGCATTCTCTTGAAGGTTGAAATAATTGCATTTTTCATCTAATATCCCTTATGGTCATAACCTCATGGGTAGCATATACTCTTGCTCAATGTACTCAAAATGGCAACAATATTATAGAACCCTGAACCTGAGGAAGATGGATGGTTTATTAAAGTGGGAACCCCTTGAAGATAATATAATCACACTTGAAAACATGCAATTTAAAGAATCTACGCTGCTACTACAACCACTGCCTCATCCAAAGCTACAACACTAGGCAAAACCTTGCCTTCAAGGAGCTCCAAACTTGCACCACCTCCTGTTGACATGTGGTTCATCTTGTCTACCACACCAACCTTTTCCAGTATAGCCACTGAGTCTCCTCCACCAATAATAGTTGTCACACCTTTACCATTTAGATTTGCTAACTTGTTGACAATTGCCTATAGTGCACACCAAAGTTAATGATCAAACTATTTCAGGTTCCAGTCACTACTAGAATTCTTGTCATTTGCAACCAATCACTATGCAACTGGCATGCAACTAATTGTCGTTTGCAACTATCTTGGTCATATTTGCAACTACAAATTTGTTATTTGGGTCATACGGTTGTGTGTGCAACTAACATGCAATTAAATCTATACAACATGGACATGTGTCATAAAAATAATGGCCGAAACTTATACATATGTAAATTATTGTACTTAATATATCTACATAGGTTATATACAATAGTGTTATGTACCTCTAGTACTAAGTTAACCCCATGCTAACTTAGGCTAGCTTAAACTAACCTAGGTTTAAATAACCATGGCTAAACTAACGTAGGCTAAATAAACAAAAAAATTAAATTAAGCATGGCTAAATTAAACAAAATTAAACAAATAATGGCCAAAATAAATTAAACTAAATTAAATTAGGCTAAATTAACCATAGTTAAATTAAGTTAGGTTAAAATAATTATGGCTAAATAAATTAAATAAAATTAAATATGGTTAAATTAAATTATATTATATTAATTATGGCTAAACTAATAACCTACAAGTATATAAACATCATAAATTAATTATTAATTTAAGCTAGATAATAATATTAAAATAATATTTTCATTTAATAATCACAATTATTTAAAATATCCTATAATCATCTTTAAAGTGCAAAAGAAAAGGAGTAATGAAAAACTAACAAGAAGAAAAATAAGCTTTCCAAGTTACAAAATGTTTTTGTTTTTTTTTCTTTGGACCCCTCCTACTTTCAAACCTCATAACTTTCTTAATTCTTGTTCATTTTAAACGATTAAAAGTGTTATAGGAACGCCACCTAAAGTCTTACAAATCACATTGGAACTCTAATAGCAAAAAAACAACATAAAAGGAACTTTCTGGATGTTTAAGAACCGGCCTTTGTAGTGTTCAATAGTTTTGTTTTTTGAGTTTTTGACCCTCTTTATTTTGGGGGGCCATAACTTTATCATTTCTAATCTGTTTTTAGTGATTCTTAGTTTGTTAGATGCGGCAAGAAGAGGGATTCAAGTTTTCTTTGGACTAAAAATGCAATAGAGCCTTGCCCTGGCTGGTATAATCTAATACAGTAGTTGCATGTAATGTGCAACTAGGTTGATTCATGAGGTTTGCAATGGAATGTTTTAACCCATATCCTTTGGCTTCAAATTCTATTTAGCTCAGCATATAAGTATCAGCAATAACTATATATTAGCCAAATATTAAGTGCCATTGGGGATGAGTGAATGAAAAAAGTTTGACCCTTGTGAAATGGTTAAATTTAAAAATAAAATCGGATTATTTTAAACCTACCTATATAACCTAAGCCTAGCTACTTTTTAACCTACTTGCATACCTAAGTAAACCTATTTAGTAAGGTTTAATTATTACCTACTTACGCGTGCACCACATGTCAATATCTTATTAGCCATATATTGGACGATTTAAATTTCATTGATTAATATTTTAAAATTTAAAAATAGGTGGGTTTTGATTGCCACGTGTCACCATATAATTGGTGTTACATGAACATGTGTCAAATGGTCAATGAATGTTCCATGGTGTGCCACGTGTCATCATCCTAGTGGCAGAAACTTCAATGATTGAGATTAATCCAATGAATTTTTGATTTTGAGAACACAAAAAAATTTAATAGTGACACGTGTCCATAAGTTAGTTGTTTAATTTTTAAACATGTGTCATATTTTGATTAGTTGCATTGTAGTTGCAAGGAGAGTTGCACATAATGTGCAACTACATTTGGATTTGTATATATGTATGAACATGTATATTAAGACTGTATATACATGTTGCATAAGTAATGTCGCATACTGGATGTCATGTGCAACTTGTCTTATGCAATTACACAAATTTGTAGTTGCATGTGTCACATGCAATTGAATTTTAGTTACAAAAGACAATTGCAAAACCCAAAATTTCTA
This sequence comes from Sphagnum tenellum, assembly GCA_963921925.1. Lineage (NCBI taxonomy): Eukaryota > Viridiplantae > Streptophyta > Sphagnopsida > Sphagnales > Sphagnaceae > Sphagnum > Sphagnum tenellum. Next base: position 13,705,822 of record OY998154.1, read on the forward strand.
GTAGTGATTAACACACTTCTATGCCTCTTATGATGGTACAGACCCTTGAGAAGACCAAACACATTCCCCCAGAAATAACTAGATGAGGTACAATTTCCTACAAAGATGATAACAATATCAGTGTAGAGCAAAAGAAGCCACAAGTTGGTTCCATCAAAGTGTGTTTTCTTACTTCGCAGCATCACATTGTAGAAATTTGTGGGCAAGGGATCAAACCTCAAGATGCTAACTTCTGTAGTAATCGCCACCTAGAGTAAATAGCACATGAACATTATATATATAACCTAAATGACCACCTCAGAACCCTAAAACCCTAATAAAAAACCCTAAACTTCTTCTAGTCCTTCAGATAGGGTAACAAGAAGGAAAATGACAAACTTCACTAAGGAATTTAGTAAAGATGAACTTTTTAACCTTCAACCAGTTATTCTGATTTTTTTATGTGGTGAAAAAGGGAAGCTGCTAGGTATGATCTTGTTCTTCCTTCTTCCTCATCTTAATATTGAAGCTTGTGAGAGAGAGAGAGAAAGAAAGAGCGGTAGCAAAGAAACAATGGGGAAATTCAAAGGGATGACATGTCTTCTTCTTTCTTTCTTTCTTTTTTCCTTGTTATGTACATGCCTAAGCCGGCAAACTCGAATAGCTTCCCTATGCTAGAGAAGATGATGAGCGCCACCTCTGCATCACACAACATCGCAAGCTCATGTGCCTTCTTCAATAAAGCACTACAACACTTGGAGAATGTGACTTACGTGTAGGTGGAATTCACAATCCTCTTGATTTCTATCTTCCCCCACCCCATATCCTCCTCCTCCTCCTCCTCCCCCTCCTCCTCCTGGTGAAATGGATCTGTGGTCTCCGTCCTCCTTCAACAAACGGTAAACCATTACAAACCTTATATTACATTTTCCTGTTTTTCTTCTTCCTCCTCCCTTGTTCCCTTTCTCTCTCTCCCACCACCACCACAACACCTACTCTCACACATCCAACCAATAGCATGCCTGCCTACAAACCCCAAAACCTAGCTGGATGGCCTCCTCCCTTCCCCCCTACCTACCGTCTTTTCTAATTTTTTATAATTGCCTCATCATTGTGTCATAGCAGCTACAATTGTGACCTCATTTTCTTTTTCATCTTCTTGACGAACGGATGGATGGATGGACGAGTGATGAAAAAAATCTTCACAACATCCTTTAATATATAAGATTGAATTAACATCTTGTTAGCATACAATCATATATGTTGTACATCCTAAAAAGTTTTTAACTATTTGGAGGGTATAAATCCATGGTGTTTCTTGCAAATGTGCAAGTGGCAAGAATCTATTTGTAGTTTGAATGACATTGTTGTGGATACAAGTGGGTTTCTTGGTAGTTTGTTGTATGATAAAAAGTCACTACACCAAGTGTTAAATATCATTGGTGACTAAACAAAAAGGGAATGTGCCATGCTTTGTTTAGAAGAAGGTCTTTCTCTAACTTCATAAGTGGTAAATAAGTATGTCATGAAATATTCATTAACTATAGATGTACATAGTTATGAACAATTGTTTCTTTTAAGTGGAATTCCAAAAAAGACCACTCAAAAACCTTTTGTATATTTTAATTCATTATTTGTTTTTAGATGGTGACATTCTTTCAAAAAAGTTAGATCTCCTATGGATTAGACTTTGTCTTTGGACATGAAGGACTAGAGTCTTTCAGGACAATATAAATTCAAGAAAAAATTCCAAAATATGTCACATATATTAAAACAAGCTTGGGAAAATTATAATTGTGTTTGACCAAGATTGGTATTACAGAGGAACAACCACAAGTCGCATTTCAAGATGGCTTTTTGAAACATGTGGAATCTAACACTAGTAGAAAATGGCCATGGTCTCTGCAACTAATTTTTTGTTACAAGCGACATTTACAACTAAAATCTTAATAGTCGCATTGGACAAGTCACAAACGACACTAGTTGCAAATGAAAACAAATTTTGGATGAAAGAAAAAGTCAACAAAATACACCTTCATCCTTTGACTTATCATATACATATTGTTGCTTGCAACTAGGATGAGACTTTTTTGGTGAACAAGGGAACAAATTATGTGTTGCCACGTGTCCCAACTCTTAATAATTAAAAATATATCTTTATTATTTTGAAATAATCTAAGATGTTTAATTTTTATATTTGGATGGTTTAGATTGTGACACGTGGTGTAATAGAAATTTTCCATGTGGCATATTAATTGAATTTGTCCAAATTCAATTTAAATCAATATTTAGGTATGTGGGTTGAACTAGGTACCTACCTATATACCTACCTACCCTTTTAGGCTAAACACCAATTTAGATAAAAACCTATTTACCTACCTACGCCAAATATCTGCTTAGGTAGGTAGGTAGGTAGGTAGGAAAGTAGGTAGGTAAGTTAGGGAAGTATGTAGTTAGGGGTAAACACATGAATATTTTTATTTTATTTTGGGTTAAGTCGTTTTCAATGGCTCATCCCATATGTTCATGTTTTAAATATGAAAATATCAAGAGAAAACACCTTGTTTACATACTTTTCAATATGAGAATGTAAGCCAAAACATATGGGATAAACTTTTTACTCGTAAATGACTTGCAACTAAAAAGTTTATCCCATATGTTTTGGCTTTCATTCTCATCTTGAAAAGTATATAATTAAATAGGTAAGTGACAACTAACTATCTAACTAATTAACTAATAAAATTACTAATTATTTAATGAATAAAATAAAAAACAAATCACTTAATAAGTTAGTTAATTAATTAACATAAGAAAATTAGAAATTAACTAATTCATTTTATAAATTATCCAACTAACTTAATTAATTAGCTAGATAAACATTATTAATATATGAACTATAATGATCTATCAACCAATTTCATTAACAAGTAATTGGCTAATATTGAAATAATTAGCTAATTATTCATAATTAATTAATTATTATATCATAACCAAATAAATTAATATAATAACTCAAAATATTCAGTAATTAATAAATAATGATTATAAAAATTGAGTAGTAGTATTTTTAATCTAATAATATAATTAAAACCTAATGTGGGCTAATTATTTTGTTACAATTATTCCCATTATTATTTTCATTTTTATAATTCATAATAAATATAAATGTAAATATTTAATAGTAACAATAACATTAATTCAATTATCATTGTAACTAGTTGGTAACCAATGTTTACTATTTTATTTTTATTATTCATATTATTACTTCATTCATTATAGCTATTTATGAATTATTGCAATAAATATTTTATATTTTTAACAAGAATACTTTTCCTTCGAAAATATTTTTTGCATTTGTATATTAATTTATTAGATTTCCATTCTAACTACTACAATAATTATAATAAAATAATAAAAATGAATATAAAAATTATATATCAGTAATTGATTATAATAATTGAATGATTCATAATTCATAAATATTAATTATATAATTTTGAAATATAGAAACTTAAAACTATAATATTAATATTTTGGTAATTATTATAATATAGTGATACTTCATAATTGATTATTTATAATAATAATAATGTAATTTGTAAGTAGCCTAGGTTAATTATTTTGTATTATATACTATTATGTCATTTGTTAGATCTATTATGATTTTTTTAAAGTTTTAATGAATAGAAAATCAAATTTTAATAATTACATTAGTCATTTGAAAATAATTTAATAAAATATAATAGTATATTATATTATATAATTATTTTAATAATTATATAATATGTTTCCTATCATTTTAATATCATCATCATTATGATCATTATGTAATAAAATATTACTTTAAAAAAAATGGAATATAATATTGAATTATTTAGTACATGTAACTAATATAAACATATAATATTAATATTAATAAATATCATTTGTAATAATTTGAAGAAGTATAATAAGATGGTTTGGATAAACTTGTAATATGGGCATAATATGTTTAGTAAATATTTTAAATAAAATTTTAATATACTCAAAATATACACCAATTAATATAACCATTATATTGAGGCTATTTATGTTAATAATATTACTTGAATACACATGGAATATGGTTGTTCATATACATTCAAAATATACATTTATAAATATTAGTACACTCAATTATATTCCTTAGAATTCACAAAATACACCTTTGTATATTCATAGGGTTGCAACTAAATTGGTGACATTTGCAACTAATGGGATATAAATTGTTCCGTTTGGATGAAAACCAAAGTAAACGTTGTTCACATGGAAGGATGAACACTAAAATAGTTGCAAACTAATTGCAATGTAGTTGCAAATATGACCAACATAATAAATAGTTGCAAAAATGTCCAAATGTAGTTGCAAATAATTAATAGTCGCATGTAGTCGTAAATAGAGTGTTTTCATTTTGGCCAATTTCTACTAGTGTAATATCTACAAACTTGTAAAATTTTATTCATCTTTAACAATCTTTCATTATTTTAAATTTGATAGTTTTGATTCCATTCAGGACTGATGTTCATTTTTACAAATTGCTTTGGAAATTCTACAAAAGAAAGGAATCTTTTAACAATTTTAATAATTCGAGAAGAATGTGATTGTCACTTGCAATAGGCGCTTCCTAAGGTCCTACACATTCATGTGCAAGTCAATTTTACAAATGATACTATTGTGGTGTGAGTATGGTGCACTCCTAGAATTCCTAATTTTTTTACAATTTTCTTTTTATAAAAGCATATTCATTTTGGTCAGGTGTCAAAAAAATCTTTGAGTCATTTTGCACAAGTTGTTTTTAATATGTCCATTGTGATTAAGTTGTGTATTTTTTGACCAAGCCTAAGTTGGCATTTTTGACTAGTCATTCCAACTAATCAATTTGACAAGTCAATATAATAGTCAAATGATTTTTTGACTAATCCAACACCATTTTGATTAAGCAAATGCCATGTGGCATTTAAATATGGCCACCCAGGTTAAGCCACGTGGCATTTAAGCATTGGCCACCTAGGCTCTGCCACATGGCATTTAAACATTGACCATTAGGCTATGCCACGTGTATAGAACCTAAACAACCTATATTAAACCTAAAATTAGATACCTATTCCTAAGGTCCCTATGTCTAGGAATTTACAACCTAAACTCCTAGGCCTAGGTCTAGGAACCTATAATTAGCAACTAGGTAGAGAAGCCTAAAGTAGGCTAATGCAACCTAAGTTATGACTTTTATTAGGCTTAAATGTACACCATCTAGATAAAGCCTACACCTAGACAACCTACGTAAGAAAATTTTAGTTCATTGTGAATTTGGCCTAAGGTTGAGCCTTTTCAATTGGCTCATCCCAAGTGCCCTTCCTTTTAAAAATATTTCTTATTTCTTTGATGCTTATGGTGCATCTATTTATATTGTTCATCATTTGGAAACGATGATAAACAATATGGGACAAAATTTTGGGAGGGAGAAACATTTTCATGTCCACACAACACTAGAGCCTTTTAGTTCACACAACATTATTCCTAAATAATTATGTGAGATACATAAATTGAGTAAATAAATAAATAAAAAGGTAAGTAAATTTGTATGTTAATTAGTTAAAATATAAATTAATAATAATTAGTATATAGTTATTTAGTTATAATTAATAATTACAACCATATTGTAAATCTGAATTATATAAAATATGAATATATTTATAATGTATTATATTATTGATTGATAATTACAACCAAATTATAACTAATCCTTACAAATTTGACTTAATTCATTATACATTATCAACAATGTATTTGTAATAATTAATATTTAATTATTCAATTACACATTCATTGATGTATTTTAGGTAAATAACTAGTTAACCAATTAGTAATTTATCATAGGTATATAAATGGCTTGCCTTAGCCTATATAACTAAGATACTTAAAGGCTAAAATGTAGGTAAATAGGTGGAGTATGTATAAATAAATACACCTACATAGAAGCTAATTTTATTTAAGTTATTTAGCCACATACTTACATTACATAAATTAAATAGGTGGCTAATTTAACTTAAGAAAAATCAATTATGGAAAAATTAATGATTGGTAAAATAATGTTAAAACCAACCACAACTGAAGTAATATGTACTTGTTCAAGAATATGCATAAGAACAAAATGAACAAGTGCAACCTATGGGAGATGAACTTGTGAATGCACCAAACATGGATGCAACATAGAAGGGAGAAGTCAATGAACAACATCAAAATGTAAAAGAACCAGTTGTGTAGAAAAAACCCAATAGCGTTCTCAACCACTCATTAAGAAACACCACAAACAATAACCCAAATGAGGGTGGTGAGTGTTCATAATGATGACAATCATGAACCTATTCAATTATTTGATGAGGTTGTATTTGTTCAATAACCATGGCAATCTGCAACCCTGGGTTACAATCTACTTGAAATCGGTGCATTTACACCAATTACAACATTTGTTGTTTTCAAAACCAACCATCACATACCAACATTCATTTGGTACCCATTAATTCAGAAATGGAACGACTTCACCTACTCAATAAGTTGGAGCAATTTTGTCATGTCGACCGAAAACTATCTATTCAATTAGTTTTTATACCACGTGTAGAACCTATTGAACCCATAACAACACCCATAGTTGTTCGACAAGGAATTATTTATCCATGAGGCACCTGGCCAGCAAGATCAATACCTGGTCTAGGTGAAAGATCACAAGTTCCACATCATAGATTGGTTTCAGGAGGAAACCAAGGTGTTGGAATTGTGACCTATTCATATTGTTATCAAATGGGACATGTGTTCAATCACTGCCCATTTGTTGATGATAGATTAAAGTAGTTACTTAAGGAGGAGGTGATGAATTTTCATCAACCTATTCTTCCAACCACTACAATAGCAATACCCGATGTGTCTATATTAGTAACTCAAGCCATGAATCCTAATATAGCTCATATATCAATACCTATTGACTATCAAACAACTTGGTCACAACCTATTACACCAATTGTACTAGGTAAGACCAATATGCTACCTATTGCAATATACCCAATGTGGTACAATGTCATAACCCCATTTGTGCCTCTAGATCTAGTTTGTATCCAACATATCCAACTTGAACAAAAGGACTTGATTCCTTGATCTTTAGGAATTATACAGGTTATGTGCCTAAAAATGTGTACCCAGTACCTGAACAACCTATTATACCATTAACATATATATCAAACTATATTGGAACTGAATTTCTTACAGTGGTTCAACTAATAACTAGCAAGGACAAACAACCTATTCACAACATGTCACTGCATTACTACTAACCATTGTACAAATTACTACTAGTTTACCAACTTATGTACCCAAATGTTTTGATCATCAACCACCGGATGGAAGACAACCTAGAGATTCACCTAGAGGAGATTAGTTGGGAAAGCCACCTTTAAATCCACCTATTGCGTCCTTTGGATGGTTAACACCTAACCCACGTATGTTGTGGTAAAACCGGTCATTTAGTGGAAACTTGTCATAACAAGAAAAGAGAGGTACTAGTTGTGCTAACTATTACAATTAAGTTTATAAAACCTATAACATGGACAAAAACCCAACCTATTAAATTTAGAAAAATACCTATTTGTTATCCCTATATAATTTGTTTTAGCATAGAACATAGATCTAGAGAGTGCCCTAGAAAAATTGAAGTTGAGAACATGTTCAAAACTAAACATGTTAATTCTAATGCCACAACATCACCTAAACTGCCTAAACTCAACAATGTGCCAGTTAATGTTGTAATTGTTGTACCATTCACAATCAATAGTTGAAACAACATGTACTCAAGGAGAGGGAGCTGGTGAAAACTAAATGGGTTGAGAATGGCAACAAGAGGAGTGCCTACGAATTCTTTCATTGAAATTGCTAGACATCTACAACATAGTGGGGCTGAAAAACAACCTATTACTATCAATGAGGATTCATTGCAAAGTATTTGGGCTAGATTGCCTAATAACCAAGCCATAATTCAATCGATTATAAGTAATTGAACAAGTGAAGTGAATCAACATATCATTTTAGAACATGTTACTATAGAGAAAACTTTAAAAGAAATTCTAAGAGAACTTGAAACAACTATTGCAAGTGATTCTTCATATCAAACGTTACATTTTTAACCTAGTTCAAGCAAAATCTACTTTACTAGAATCAGTAGTTTCATCATTTGCCATTTATCATCAAATGGCAATAATACATGCTCAAGTAGGGAAGAACTTCATTGAAGATGTGCTTCTAGATGGTGGTTTTGGAATTAATATTATTTTGAAGAAACTGAAGGTACAATTAGGTCTGTCAAAACCAAAACCTGCACCTTATAACTTGCATATGGTTGATCAAACCATTGCAAAACCCTTAGGATTGATTAAAGATCTTAGAATTCTTGTTCATGGAATTCCTTATGAAATGACTTTTATTGTAATTCAAAGTAGTGTGTTAAACTTTAACTACTTTATGTTGTTAGGTCATCCTTGGTTAAGGGATGTTAAAATGTCTCATGATTGGGGCAACAACACTATTACTATACAAGGAGCTAATATAGTTAAAATCATACATGTTACTAAGAAACTTGGAGCACCAACCAAGTGTCCAAAAGTATTAGTTTGTTATGATTTCCATTTTGGAATATTTGACGAAGAAGAGGATTTGATGTTTGCCACAAAACCATGACTATTTTCAATAACAACTATAGTTGTCCCTACATCAGTTTGGTTAGATCAACTATTAAGTTGATTACATCAACAAGTTTGAATACAGTTGGATAGGTTAATAAACCTATTAAACATGTGTTTAAGCCACATGTTTCGTTTGATGCACTTGTTAAACTAGAACCTGTAAGACTTGTTAAGATAACTAGAACCCCTTAATATTTTCCAACAACATTTATCAGAGACATTTTCCAACTTGAAAGTGGGAAAATTGGAGATTGATGAGACACTTACTCAAATCAAAGTTCAAAACCTTTGCATTACAAGCTAGATAATCATTGAAGAAAAACAATTGACCAAGATCAATTAGGGTTTTTAAGAAAAACCTACAACAAGTTAAAATCAATGTAGATATAAAACCTGCTATCAATTATCAACTAATTGAATTATTGGAGTTCAAGGACATCTTTGCTTAGACTTATAAAGATTTGAAGGGGATACTGCTTGACATAGCTCAACATTGGATTAAATTGGACAAATCGATAACACCTATTCATTAAGCAAGGTACCAATTAAATCCTAATTATGTAGCCATTGTCAAACATGATATTGACAAATTGCTTGCTATAGGTTTTATTAAACCTGTTGAAGAGGTGATTTGGCTATCACCTATAGTTGTAATGCCTAAGAAAAATGGAAAACTTAGAATTTGTGTGGACTTTAGGAAGCTTAATGTAGCTACTAAGAAGGACCATACCTGTTACCTTATACTAATGAGGTTATTAACATTGTAGCTAGACATGAAGTTTATACATTTTTAGATGGTTTTTTTGGATACCATCAGATTTCCATAACATTGTAAAACTAGTACAAAATAGCCTTTGTTATTGATCGAGGGGTTGTAATGCCTTTTGGGTAAAAATTGAACCACCTACCTATCAAAGGGTAATCACCAAAGCTTTTCGTGAATACATTGATGTATTCATGAAAATTCATTTAGGTGATTTTGTTATGTTTAGTGACCTATCCACTCATTTGGAAAAGTTCAAAAAAGGTTTCCTAAAATGTAGAGAGTATGACATTAGTCTAAATCTAGATAAATGTGCATTTATGGTATGTTCTAAAACTATTTTAGCATTCATATTTTCCAAATAAGGGAAATCATTTTATCTTTAAAAAATAAAGGCTTTAGTCAAAATGCTAGTGCCCAAAACACCTTAGGAGATTCAAGTCTTTAATGGATTGGCCTAGTTTTACACTAGAAATTTTGCCTTTGGTATGGCAACAATCACCAAGTTACTTATAAAAATTGAAGTGTTTGAGTGGATGTTAAATGTCAAACTATTTGGGAAGATATCAAATACCAATACATTCAAGTTCCTATACTTATCAGTCCTAACTAGGAACGAGAATTTCATGTTCACATTGATGTGTCTCAACTAGCAATAAGTGACATGCCCTCAAACTCCTCAAGAGACCCAAAGGTGGGTCCCAAAATGAAACATCAAAAGAAGAAGAAAGTTGGGGCATGCTCCATAACTCGCAACACTTCGAGGGTAGGAAGGTGTACTAGAATTCTGGGATGGGTCTAGGAAGAATTTACTAAGTCGAGAGTTCAAAATGAGGTCAACATGCACAACTTATGAAAGAAGGTGATTAATGCAAATTGAATGGAAGTGGTGCGATGAACATAGTAGGGACAACTTCAAACACAAGCTTTACATGGTTTGCAACCTTTGCAAGGAGGCACCACTCCCCTCCCTATAGTATACTCTACGCTTCTCCGCATGGATTACATCCAAATGTAACTTTTCCCTGAAACTCCCAAGTGGGAGTCCCAAAATTAGGACTTTTGTTATCTCAAAACTTCTATTGGTCATATCTTTTTCTCTCAAATCAAGGTTTTTTTCTGAAAATGTGAGGAAAATATTTTATACCTCTTAAAAAGATCTTTCCAATTGTGTATAGCATGCCCCAATTGGACCTCATTTGACCCTTGCTTTCAAGGGATTTGTGGTCAAGAGTCAAATTCTCAATTTGACTCTCACCCTTTCTTTTGATCATAATTCATGCAAAATAGGTCTAAATGAATAATGCAAGGGCACTTTAAACATCTAACTTTCAAGACCTTTCTAATGGTGTCTTAAGGGCCTAGTTTGGTGTTTTTTTTTTTTCCTTTCCAACCAAAGTTTTGAACATTTGTAACTCACATGAATGCAACTCCTAAGGTGGGAGTGCACTCATGAGTCATTGGGCTTCATCCTTTGCACTCTTTCCCATTTGTAAAAGTTTGTTTCACACCTATACACATTATTGGCCTCATGGGCCTTTGCACTTCACACTTATTTACATACCCAATGTTAGGGTTGTGATAAGAAATTATTGTTATTTTAGATTCAGAGGAAGAAGTGGAGGTTGGACCTCAATCTATTGTCCAGGAATAACCACAACCAGTTCTTGAATCAAAATTTCTGGAGGAAAAAAAACTACAACAACCTTTGAGAAATGGAAAAGAATTTCTCCAAGAACTTTTTGAAGAGGGACCTATTTCTAACATTATTCCTCAACATTCAAGATCAAGAACAAGAACTATGATGAAGCAAAAAAATAAAGAGCTTATAAAAGAATAGGTTAAAAAACTTGTTAAGAAGAAACCAATGTCCAAAGCAAAGGAGAGCCAAAAGATGTTACAATGGATGAAGATGGATTCCAACAAACTCAAATGGGCTAGACGAGCTAGTTTGGAAATCTTATTCAACTTCCAATGGACAACACCAGGAGAAGTGTTATGAAACTTCTTATGAGCTGCGAAGCAATGAAAGATGGAAGAATTCTAGGGCGAGTATGTGGTCAAGAAATTCTCATTGATCAAATACTAACTCATGAGCAACTTGGAATTTCTAAAGAAGGAGTAGTAGATGTTGCTAATGCAACTTTTGAGGAAGCCAAAATTGCCTTTAAAATAATTGCAGGACCACATGCTTTTATTGAGAACGAGCAATGGAATGTAATGTGCATGAAAAAGGAATTTCATGCAAGATTTGTAATTATTATGCAAATTTTATATCAAAGGAAGGGGTTAGTTTATTTTAACAATTAGATTGCCATTACTTTTGACCTAGTGAACTTGGGGCAACCTATTAATTGGTGTTCTATAGTGTTAACCCAATTATTGGTTGAACTAACTCGTTGGATTGAATGTTAGAAAAAGGTAGCAACTAATTCGATTTCTACCAAAACTTAAAGAGATTGTTGTTATTCAAAACCTATCTTAGACATTCTATTTAGGAAGTGGTTCCTTTTATCCAAGATGCCTTCACCAAGAACAACAACTCCAAAAGAACATGTATCACCAACTAGCCAAGAGCACCATGTTTCATTTGAACATGTTACTAGGGAGTAGTTTTTTGAAAGAGAGAAGACCAGCACACTTAACTACATCATCACCTTTACCCACATGTCAATCCCATCAACTAAAAACACATAAAGAAGTCCATGATTACTTTTAAATCATCAATTGATGATTTAGAGAGGATGAAGAGCGAACCTATTCAGATGAGATTAGAGGTAGGAGAAGAGAAGAGCTTGATGCAACAACCATGCAAGGTAGCATTAAGGAAAAACATGAACCCAACCTGGATCAAGTAATTAGCAACATTCAAATTGAACATGTTATATTTGTTGAACCTATAATTTCAATTACTGAATCTATAGCTATAACTATAAAATCATTCCAACTTATTCAACATGTAGTTAAACCTATACAAATAGAAAACCCATAATTTTTTAGATTTCAACTTGTCCTAGTTTCTAATCATCCATAGAAACTCTGAGACACATTAGCATGTTTCTAGAGCAAGTTGTTCAAAATGCCACAATTTGATAGAAAACATCATAGGAACTATCAAACCTTAAAGTTGAGTTTGAGCAAGTTAAGGAAAATTTGTTTGAGACCCATAACCTGTAGCCTAGAGCTAAAAACAATGCAGAAAACTTTGAAAAATTGTGACAAAGAATTGGTCATAGTAAAAGGACAACTGAATATGGTTTAGCATGAAAACCAAAACCTATCGAATAAATTGAATGTTGCACAACAAGCTACTATGAAAATTGAAAACTTGCAACAAGAATACGCTGAGCTCAACTAATTCAATTGGAAGACCCATAATGATTTGATTCGTTTCCAAGTTGATTTGGAGCGGATGACGAGAGATTATGCCAAAATGGAGGAGTCCAGTTTGGAACAACATGGTATTATAACTGGTTTGGAGCATACCCATCAAGGTATTAGGGAACGATAAGCAGTTGTCCACATAGAATTTGACAAGGAGAAGTAAAGTCTTATTGCTCAATTATAAGATTAGAAGGGTTAATATTAAACAACTAAAATACAACTAAACAAACCTAGCCCCATTCTACCTATTAGAATGAACAACATGTTGAAGAGTTTGAAGAGTTATTGTTGGACAATACCTTACTCAAAGTGTAAAACCAGGCCTTGGGAGATAGATTTCCCAAGTGGAAGGAGTGGTGGCAAAGTGTTCAGGAGTTCATAGAGGAGTAGATTCAAAATAGTATGGAGCTGGCTTGCTATGATGAACAAAATTATCAACTTGACCTACAAGCTTACTAGACTACTTTCGTTGATTCCAAATACAAACCCCCAAGTTTCGTGTCTATGGAAATTGGAACCAGTAGTAGAGTCCTAGCAACACCATTTGTGGTACGAAGTTACTCTAAAAGTACCAAAAATTTGATGTGGCACCTTCAATATTTAGATGCTAAATGTTTTTATTAGTGTTTTTCACCATCATGAAGTGTGTTTTGAATTTTAAAAGTGACCCCAAATCATTAAAATTGATCAATATGTTGGGGATACTTTTTCGCTACTTTTACACTTCGAAAAATTATGCAAAAAGTTATGCTAGAGGAATGGCATAGATTGTTTTGAATAATAAAAAATAACTATGAAGAGTTCATGTTTTGGGCTTAAACTTCATTGTCACAAGGACCCCAAGTAGGTAAAATAAAAAAAAATTTGTTCATCATTACACATGTTTTTGTTTGTTTGTTTTTACAATGTTGTTTTGTTTAGGTCTAAAACGTGGTAGCCTAATGTGGCTAGGTGTTATAATTACACGCATGTGAGTCCTCAAAGTGTCAAAATCTATAGTTCATGAAATCAAAGCTTAACAAATTACATTATCACAAACTCCACTTCATGAATTTAGAGTTCCACAAATTCCATTTCCATAGATTTTATTTCAAAAAAAATTAGAACTCTATAGATCCCATTCCACACTCCATTACCACATATTCCATTACATGAATTCAAAGTGTCACAAAGTTTCTAATTCACAAATTTGAAATGCCATAGATTTTCCTCCAACTTAAAAACTTAGAGCAACATAAATTCAAAGATTAAAAAGAATTTTACGAAATAGTAACCTTTATTACAAAAAGGCCAAACTCATTATAGTTGCAAGAATGCAAATACCAAATTGTAATCTCATCTTGCTCATAAAAATTTGCAAGAGAAGCTTAACTTGAAGATCAAAACTTCACATATAATTCCCATAGCCTAAAAAACATTCACCTTCAAGGGGTTGCCTATTGTACTAAAAAGTTTAATGTATAGATGCCACCTTTGATGCACCCTTAAACTTTTTTTAAGACTCAAATGTGAGTTCGAAGGTGCAAACAACATAAGAAAAAATGCAGATATGCTCCATAGTTCGCAACACTTTGAGGGTAGAAGACCGTAATGAAGCTTTGGGATGGGGACTAAGACAAGTGACAAGTGGGTTAATTATTTGCACAAACCTACACAAATCAAACAAGTTAGTTAATGCATAGTTGGAACACTTTTGGGGCATGAACAAGCCATGGGCACACACAAACTCACAAGACTTGTGACGCACTCCCAACTCCTTGAAGGACTCGATCACCAAGTACAAGACAGTGGAAGGGGGAGGAATTGGGGCATGCTCCCTAACTCACAACACTTTGAGGGGTAGAGGGGCGTGTTGGAGCTTCGGGATGGGACTAGGAAGAGTTGACAAGCTTCACTCACTCACACGGGCTTGCACACAACCCACATAAGGTGGTTAGTGCATAGTTCGAGCACTTTTGGTGCTAGGACGAGCCACGGGCAACATGGACACACAAGACTCACCACAGCCGGACTTGGGGGAAGCCACCACCTACCCCCTTATAGTAAACTGTACACCACTCCATGGGGCCTACATCCAAATGGCTTTTCTCTCCCAGGACTCCTGCGTGAGAGTTTCGAAATCGTGCTGCCTGAGATTCCCGCGACTTTGGAGCCCCATAACTTTGCGAGGAGACTTCGGATCGAGGTGCAGTCTGAAGCAAAGTTGTAGCCCTTGTCGAGAGCTTTCCATTATATGTCACACGTTGTTTACAACTAAGTAAATTGGGTCGATTCTCGACTTTTTCTGGTCGGGAGACAAATTGGCAATTTGACTCTTGGCCTTTCTTTTGGCCATAACTTGTGTTTTAGATGTCCAAATGAGCAATGTGAGCCCATTTTCGACATCTAAGTTCCAAAATCTTTTCAATGATATAAAGAATGCCACAAGCCATTGAGTTTTGACCCTTGAAATCACTCTCTGAAGTTTTGAGAGTCCACCGGGACTCCATCTCCCAAAGTGGGAGTTGCCTTGGGAGTGTGATGGTTCACTCCCTCACACTTTCCTACACTCCCGGGAGGATGTGATGTCACTCCCCAGCTTTCTCTTGGCCCGCACCCTTACAACACCTTTGCCTTGGTCGCAAGCCCAAAATTAGGGTTGCGACAAGCCATGCCTTCAACCTTGGGTGTCGGGGATATCCATCATCCCAACCCAAGGTACTGGTGATTGTAGAAACATGGGACCCATGAATTATCCTAGCAGTTATAAGAGGTGAGGTGCATGAATCATGATAGATAATAGAAGATTTCACCAAATGTTTTGCCTTCAATTTGAAGGAATTAGGTCAATTAAAGGGACAAGACATTTGAACCATATTAGGGGATGATAATCCAAGTTTTAGGTGACCTTATAGGCTTAATGAGGTGGAAAGAACTTTGGTTTAGGCACAAATAGTAAAGTTGTTAGATGTTGGTTTGGTAGAACTATATAGGCATGAATACACCTCAATAATAATGATGTCAACCAAGAAAAACATTTTTGGCAATTGGACTAAATGCTGCATGTGTGGGGATTATCGTCTAGTGAATAAAAGACCCATTCAAACAAATATGCCATGCCTACATACCGAAGGAGATCTTTGATGCCTTTGGACAGGCCAAGGTTTTTAATACCTTGGACTTAAGGTCTAGCCACCATCAATTGCCATTAAGGGAAGGTGATAAGGTCAAGATAACATTTTGGGAATTGACCCCCATGAGAAGGATTGTTTATATCAATGGAAGTTTTTGTCATTTGGTTTGAAAAATGCCCTTGTAGAATTTCAACGAGTCGAGGATCGAATGTTGGTGGGTCTTAGTTTTGCCAAATGTTACATTGATGACATCATTATTTTTAACTTGACTCTAGGAGATCATATGCACCATTCATGAAAGGAGCTTGAAAGACTTAAAGAACATAACTTTAAGCTTCATCTAGGCAAGTGTCGGTTTTTTCATACTTAGGTTGGATATTTGATGTCACAACACTAACCTTGGGCTCACAAGCAAGGCAAGGGCTTGTAAAGGTGTGGGCCAAAAACGAAGCTTGGGAGTCACATTTCATACTCTCAGAAGTGTAGGAGAATGTGAGGGAATGAACCTCCACACTCCCAAATGAGCTCCCACTTTGGGAGTTGTAGTCTCGATGGACTCCCAATGGACTTCAAAATCTTCAGAGAGCAATTGTAAGGGCAAAAAAGAATTCGATTGAAAATTTCCTTATACCATTGGAATTTTTTTGGAACATAGATGTCTAAAATGGGCTTGCATGACCCATTTGGGTATTTAAAACATAAGGGCTAAGAGTCAAATTGCCAATTTGACTGTCGACCATTAAAAGTCTAGAATCGCCCCAATCTACTTGCATGCAGGTGGCGTGCCACATATCATTAGAAAGCTATCAATGAGGGCTACAACTTTGTTTGAAACTTCATTTTAATCGGAGGTTTGAAAAAAATGTTATGGGCTTCTAAAGTTCCAAAAGTCCCAATTTAAGGAATTTCAGGACTCCCAACTTGGGAGTCCCAGGACAAAATGACATTTGGGTGCTGGGATTGTGGCTAGGCACAAATGATATTATAAGGGGGAAGGTGGTGGCTTCCCCCAAGTCCGGGTTGTGGTGAATCTTGTGAATCCGTGTTTGCCTGTGGTTCGTTTATGTATCAAAAATGTTCTGATTATGCATTAACCAACTTATTATTTGGGTTTTTGTAGGTCCATGTGAAGAATTGACCCTCTTGCCACTCGTTTTAGTCCCATTTCAGAGCTCCAACACCCTTTTCTACCCCCAAAGTGTTATGAGCCAGGGAGCATGCCCCAACTCCCTATCCTTTTATTGTTTTCACATTTGGAATTGTAGTTGAGTTTATCTAGGAGTTTGGGGGTGCATCACCTGGGTCACATGATTTATCCACTTGCATTTGGGGGTTCAAAAGGCCAAGGTTGAAGCCATTCCACAAGTTCCCCAACCAATAAATGTTAGTTGGTTATGAGTTTTTTCGGGCTTGTATAATTACTATCGGAGGTTTGTGAAAGGTTTTATTAGCATAGCAAAACCTTTAATTGACTAACATAGATTAACAATGATTTCATTTGGGATGAGCCACAAAAATAGGGCTTTCAAAAGTTGAAAGCCAAGTTTTCATTATCCCCCATTTTAAGGTGACCCATCAAAGGACAATTGTTCCAATTACACATTGATTGGAGTACTTTAGGGTTATGAGCCATGCTTACCAACTTGATGATGATGATCAAGAGTTTGTGGTGGCATATGCCAATAAGTCAAACAACAAAATGGAGGCCAAGTACAATTCATATGAGGGGGATTTTCCTTACAGTTGTTTGAGTTGTTTCATTATTTCGATGTTATATTTATGGTAGCCCATTCATTTTGAATACCAATCATCGGCCTTTGAAATCCCTTATGGAATTAGATCAACTCATGGGAAAGTCGGCTAAGTGGGCATTTATCCTCCAAGAATACGACTTTGATATAATTCACATGCCTAGTAGGGTGAATCGAGATGCCGATGGATTGAATTAGACCCAAGTTCTAATGAAGAAAATACCAGTAAGGCTTGTTGGCATGGTGATGTAAATTTGGAGGTTATACCAAGATGGCATGCCATTGCATATCTTTGTATTTTATTGAGGTGTTTTGGGGATGTACCTCATAATAATATGGATGATGGGGATCTCCATGATGTGGACATGGAGTTGAAAGGCAATGGTGCCCTGGATGTTTATGATGATGCACCTATCATTGCATATTTGCAAGTAGGTGAAGTTCCAATTGGATTAACACCCAAGGGAATGGACTATGTTGTACATAGCGTTAAGTAGTCCAAATGGGAAGGAAATTCCCTCCTACAGATGTGGGCAAAATGGACAAGGGAAGGTTGTGTTTTGCCTAGAATAATGTGAGAGTCTTGTGCAGCATGTTCATGAGGAGTTGGGCCATTTTGGGATCTGATGAACATATAGTTTGTTTTAGACAACATTAGTGGCGAGGGATGCAATTGCAAGTTCAACAATTTGTTTCAAGGTGTATGGTGTGTGACCAAGTTCGAACATCTTTCAATGCACATACACTTCACCTACAACCCTTACCAATTATGGGGCTTGGGTACCGATAAGATTTGGATTTTGCCGACCCATTGAATTTGACACTTTGACATAACCAATATGTTTTGGTCATTGTTGAACAATTTTCTAAGTGGTTGGAGTTGGTTCCATTGTTGAATTGGAGCAATGAAAAAATAACATATGCATTTTTGGATAGGGTCCTTAGTAGGTTTAAGGCTCCAACCAAAGTTCTCACTGGCCAAGGTATAAAATTCCATGGGGTATTTGAAGAGCTGTGTGAGAAAACATTGATTGATCATCGCACAACTTCATGAACCCATATTGAGGCATATGGGTAAGCTAAGTGGATGGTGTAGATGATTGAACAAGGTTTGTAAAAATATGGTCTTCACAAGGGCCATATTCAAAACTGGGACTTATACCTACCATGTTTAGTTATGGGGTATAGGTTTAATAAGCAAGCTTTTCTTTCATCTTTTTCACCATACTTTTTATTGTTTGGCCATGGGCTTGAGTTAATTACCAACCTTCATTTGATGATATGCGATTACAGTAATCAACATGGATGATCCTAATGTGTGGATTTAGGCATGTGAGCAACAAGCTACCTTGTTCTAACATGTTATGGCCATGGTTATGGAAAATCTAGCAATTGCCCAACATCAGGATACATTGTGTTATGCCACTATATGTGAAGGTGGTTATTAGCCTTAGATTCAAAGGTTTAAGCAAGGAGATTATGTTTACTTCTAGTATATAACATCAATTATTTTGGATGTGACTGCATAATGCGGTTCTTCTACATGTGCGAAAGGTTTTACTTTTTGGAGTGTTATTGTTGGAAGGCTAAGATGGTCAGACATGGAATGTGCACAATTGTGCACCATGTCATCTTCCCAATGTGGATGGTCAAATGGTCCCATCTTTAGCCGTGGTTCCAACTGGATTACAATGTATGTTGTTTGGGCAAGCTTTGGGAGTTGCCACTATGTTGATTTATGATAAGTGTTATCAAGGTTGGCATATGAAATGTCTCATGCCACCAATGGAAGAAATGCGAATTGGCAAATGGTTTTGCCTTTGGTGCACCCAATAGACCTAGGTTCCTAAGGTCACATAATATAACTAATTTAAGGTTTCTTCCATGGTAATTCACATTTGGCTTGGGATTTGAAGGATTACAGTTAGGCGCTTAATGATGGAACATTTGCACTTAGCTTAATGGTCGTTTTTCCTTGGAACCAAAGTATTCATCCATGGTGGATTTTCAATAAGTAGTTTTATGATGTTATCTAGCTTAGGGGACCTCGGCTTTAGATAGGGGGGTGGTTTGGATGTGGTGTACCATTAAGGGTATTTTTATGTTATGTGTTGTGAATGTGGTGATAACGATGGTTATAGGTGTCGTTGACATAGGAGCACACAACAACTATCAAGTGTGTTAATTAAACTATTCACTTAAGTATTAATTAATTAAGGATAAACTAAGTTAATTAAGTTAATTAATTAATCTTGAACCAATTCATGTGTGAATAGGATCAAGATATTTGTTGTGGGATATAATCCCATCTTGTGTGATTTCAAATAACTTTTGGTGATTTGAGATTCTAGAGCATAATGATAACGATGACATTAATGATTTTTGTAATCTTTTTATTTTTTTCAATTTTGTAATATTCTTCAAGATCATTCATAAGAAAATTTAGCCATGTTTTGGTTATAAGCTATATATGGAGGTACAAATTTGTTAAAATAGTTTTATATTTTGGTTAGAAGTCCTAGAACCCGTTGTAAAAAAATATAAAGATGTGAAAAAAATTTTAAATTTTTTCGTTAATGTTGATGGCCTTCTTTATGTTTACAAAATGGTGGAAATTCATCACAAAAAAAAAACTCAATTACATCATTAATATTTATTTTAAGTTTTTTAAAAATTGGATAAGGTTTAAAATGATCTCATAGATTAAAATTTAAAATTTTTAAATAGATTTGATGTTACAAACTTTTGCGTTTAACGTTGGAATTATTATAATTAATTTTAAAATTTTATTCATTAAGAGTAACTATTTTTCTTCAAAATTTGTGATCTTGATTTGTTTCCGTTTTTTTTTGTTATTTATAAATTTTTCTTAAATTTGCACTATTTTTTCCATTTTTTTCAACAACAATTTCCAAGTTAGGAAAATTTGAAACCTGAAAAAACATGCTAGTTGTAGGGGGTAATCCAAGTATTTAAGTTAAAATTTTAACCAAATTCATTTTTTTCTTTAAAAAGAAAAAAATGTAAACTATATTTTTACATCATTATATATATAGGTTGCGATTCTTTTTTGAAGTTATGTAATTAATTATTTGTATTAGTGTATGATTCACCTTGCTAAAAAAAAATGGTTTTGGTAATTAAATGATTGAATTGACTATTTAATTAATTTATTCTTATGGCCAATTTTTGCCAATTTGAGGGGGCACTAACATGAAGAAATGATTTTTTTGAGAGAATTTTTTTGGGTCAAATTTTACATATATATTGCCAATTTTTAGCAATAAAATATAGTAAGTAACCATAATGTTGAAGGACTTAAACAAGTTTCCAACTATACTACTTGTTTATAACCAAATGTGACAACCTTTTAATGGATGATTACCAATTTAACAACATTGCAAAAATAAATTAAAAACTTGTACCTAATCATAAATAAAAATTTGAAAGTTTACAAAAATTGGACATATTTTATGTAATGAGAATAAAATTATAATGATTTTATGAATGCATTTTTTACTTGGCATTAAATGTACAAAGATTCTAATTCAATTTAAACAAAAAGAGATTTTTTGGTTTTATTCATTACAAGCAATTTCAAGTTATTTATTTAGCTTTTAAATTTAATTTTTGTAAATTATGATTATTAATTTGAATACATTACTGAATAAGCTTCAAGCTCATGTTTTCATTTGTAGCATTTAAATAAAATTTGAAAAAATAATGTATGTTAAAATCTGAATTTCCTAAACAATTTCATACCAAACACAATAAATTTAAATGTTTTTGTTATATTAATAAAAACTTGAAGGGCGAAAACATGGTATTTTATATAAAAAAATTTGATGAAAAATATCAAGTTTAAAATGAGATAGTTTTTCATGAAAACACAAGAAAGTAGATACAATTTTTGCTTAAATTTCATTTTGAAACCATGGTGCTTTCCATTGGGTTTGTATAAGTTGAATAAAGTTTTTGAAAAACTTTGGAATAATAAAAGTAGAAACAAAATACTTTTGAATTTAACTCGCCAATATAGTACTTTTCCATTAAAAATTTTAATGAAATAAATTTGGGTGAAGTTATAACATAAATATCATTGTATATTCAAAGGAAGGAAAAATAATAATTTGACTTTCTCTTTGGTAGAATATGCTTGACACATATTTGAAACAAATGTTACATTGCAAAATGTAGGCTTCAAAAGCTACTTACATTCAAAAAAACTCTACTTGAAATTTATTTTTACAATGTAAAATTTAAAAATTAATTCATAATAGTGAAGAAGTATCTTGTTTTTCATCATTTAAGTAAAATTATTAAATGTATAATAATTTTATGATGGATTTTAGTCCTACTTCTTGTTAACTTGACAAGTAGACTACCAAGGTAATTGAATTGTATATTTTATCATGCTTTCACCTTGAAGTGGTTTGGTGGCTAAAACCTTGGCGTGTTTCCATTAGTCTTGGGTTTAATCCTTGATGGATGTTTCTTGTACAAATGTAGTTCCTTAAATGTTCCTTAATGTTTCTTGTACAAATGTAGTTAACAAAGATGTACACCCTAGTGAAAACATCAAAACCTTTTTGTTGACAAAATCAGAATTAAAGAAAATTTTAAAAAATACTTAAATTTTTGTCATGGCATGTAATTTTGTCATGAAATGTCGTGACAAAAATGTAATACGTGACTGCATGATCTAGAGTCATAAAAGAAACAAAAACTTTGTATGATGATGTGGCATGTTACTCCACATCATATTAACTTGGGACTTTATATATCCATGTCATAATTTTTAAATTAAAAATTATCTGTTGTAACATTTGACTATTTAAAATGACTAAAAAACATTTCACTAAAAATGTCTTAATGAACTAGTCCTTTTTTACTAAAGCCATACAAGTTGCACATTAGTCAATTTTTTCTTATTTCAGTTAAAACATAATGAATTTGGTACAGTAGTCTCCTGCTTAAGTACGCAAGTTGAACCAGTGCCGTTTGTGCGTACTTAGCCGGTAGGTGCGGACTTTAGATTCATGACATTTTACTTATATAAAGAAATGATGTCCACGTGCTTGATGCAGTAATTCAGGATTGGCTGGAGCTCCCCCTCCCCCCCCCCTTTCCCTTGAGGGCCCCAGCCAAAGTGAGCAGATTGTGGGATGGTCAACATGGTGGGAACTAGGGAAAACTGAAAAATATCCTCCTCTAAATCCCCCGCCCCCCAAACTTAAAAGGAAAAAATGCAAGGCACATTCAGTGTGTGCTTGGGCCTTCCCATTGGCTGCATGAAATTTCTCCTCCCAAAAAAGTTTATCACCATTTTGGCCTGAACTTTACCCCTCACAAGTCCAATTTTGTTTTTATTGAATTTGATTGGCCCCGGCAAAAAAAAATTGAAACTATGAAGGCTCACAAAAATTGAAGTTTCTATGGACAGATGGAGTGCCTCCCCCTTTGGCCCACCGATATATCTGAGAAGGGGAGGACTTTGAGCAAAACATATGGGATAAAGCAAGGTGCTATTGGGAACACCCATGGGGAACACATTGCAAACCTGTTGGAACAAAGGAAAAATGAAAAAAATCTTCCTCTTCGCCCCCCCTCCCCTCCCCCCCAAAACTTAAAAGAAAAAAACAAGACACCTTGAGTGCAGGCTAAGCCTTCCCATTGGCTGCATGAAACTTCTATTCCCAAAACTTTTTGGCACCGTTTTCAAGCTTGACTAATACCCCCATTATAAACTGGGGGTATTTATTATTTATTCAATTAGGAGGTTGCACACAATCCTTTTTCTTCTGATCATTTTGCTTGCAAAATGGGTTTACAGACTAGTGTTCAACTAATAAGTCTTGAACCCTAAATTTTTTGCCAAAAAATGTGTACTTAACTGGGATGTGTACTTAAACGAATGTGTACTTAAGCGGGAGACTACTGTAATGGAAGAAAACAAGATTTCTTATTGTGTGAGTTAAGTTTGAAATTAATTAAATACATGTTCCTATTACCTAGCCTATTTAGTAAATTAATTACATGGCCAAATGCATTAAACTAATGAAATTTGTTTTCTGTGAAATTTGTTGTAATCTAATATCCTAAACCATCATCATCATAACCAATTCTTTAATTAAGATTGTTAATGTTGTATTTTCTAACAATTTTCAATAGCTAAAATTTTGCTAAATTTTAAATAAAAATTGCTAGATTTTTATATATGGTTCAAGTAGGTAGCCTAAATATAAAATCATATTTTAAAAAATTACTTTCATTTTGTCCTTTGGCTAAATTTGGCTAAATCTTCGTGTGGATCATTGGTTCCAACATAAAATTAAAAACTTGAAATAAATTACACTTTCAAGTAATGTATAAAAATCTTATCCAGCTTACATGGCAATTAGAATGAATTGTTTAAATTCACTCAAAATAATTTATAAAAAAAATCAGATCACCAATTCAATGGTCCCATTTTATGTTTAGAAAAAAACATGTTCACACCTACATAAAACCCTATTATGCTAGAATTTACAAATAATAGTCCTTTTTACCATTTCCATTAGTCTTATGAAAATTTCACAAACCTATCAAACCCTATTACACATTTAACATTTAGTTCATTCAAGAAAAAAATGTAAACCATTCGATCTTATAATTTCATTTGCCAACTCATTTTTTTTTCACATTTAATTACATGTATATTTGCAATTAAAATTTATAGTTGTGATTCAAGTTGCATAAGAATATGCCATGTGATATCTAATGACTCATGAATCACATCATGGGTTGTAAAAACTACATTTTCATCCATTTTTGAATGCCACTGAAAATGGATGATATAAGTGCATTTTTCATTTTCATTTTCATCCAAACTAATATTAGTTGCAAGTCATAGTTGCATATGTAACTTCAAATCATTTTGTAGTCAAATATGTGACTACAAATCATTTTTAACATGGTGGCACAAAAGATAGTTGCATCAACAACTGCAAAAATGGTTGATTTGGACATAAGTCACAAATGCATGGGTTGGATTGGATATGGTTATTCGAAGTGAATGTTTCAAGAAATAAATAATGACCTTGTGTTTTTTTATATACATATTTTGGAGGGTTTTCTAATATATAATATTCAGAAATACTTTAGATGTTATTCTATTTGATTTTTTTATTAGGCAATTAATTGAGTATGTATAATTTAATTATGAATCTTCAAACTTCAAGTTCATAACTCCTAAAGGGGCCATGGAAATTAAGTACATAAATTTGTAACAATTTTCATTTAATTTTATTCCAATGGAAATTTAAGGCCATATACTTTGGCATCCAATGGATAAACATGAGAAACAATTAATTTACATAACAAATTTACAAGCTTCATGGGTTCATTCCAAATCCATGCGAAATTTATTATTTCACATGTTTATATTATGTAAACACGAATGTCAGGCATTATTTAAACATGGAAGTCGTGTGCACGATTTTCAAGTGTAAATAACATGAATAGACATACAACATCCATGTTTAAATAATACAAATAGGCATATGACATCCATGTTTAAACAATGCGCACAACATTGATGTTCAAACAATATAAATAAATGAATGACATCCATGTCCATTCCATACAAACCTATGAAAAGCAAATTTCACATGACTATTATTGCCAAATTGTGATCCATTAAATTTGTGATGCATAGAATGAAAGCCATTGAAAAGAAATGGCCCATGAATATTATTTGGCCAATTTTAGTTTTTTAACCATTCTTTGAAATGGTTCCTTGTGGAACCACCAAATCATATTTCCATTCATTGAAGGTATATTTTCATAATGAATTATAAGCACCTTATTTACATTTAAATAAATCATAATTTTCAGATTAAAAATTTAATTGCACCTTCTATTATTTTTGTATGCCATTCAAGAAAACATGGAAGTGACCTCTTTGAGTAGGTAGGCTAGGTGGGCTATGTAACCTAAGTAGGTTAGGTGGTGGGTAGCTAACTTATATTAGGTAGTTAAGCTAGGATAGATAACTTAGTTTAAGTGTAACGCGAAATGAAGGTGCTGTAGCCTAATGAACATCCCCTGATTCTGGAAACTGAGTTTCCACCTT
Organism: Sphagnum tenellum; assembly: GCA_963921925.1. NCBI lineage: Eukaryota > Viridiplantae > Streptophyta > Sphagnopsida > Sphagnales > Sphagnaceae > Sphagnum > Sphagnum tenellum. Next base: position 13,731,669 of record OY998154.1, read on the forward strand.
GTTGAGCCGTTTGCTTTTTGGTGACGGCTGCCTCTCCATTAATGTTGCATGGGAATGCATGGGAGCTGGGTTGGATGTGTGTGGGATGCTGTACAGGAACTTGTTTGATGGCTACTACTGAATGGGTATGAAGGCCAATTGACGGCGACGAATTATGAGTGATGGAGCTGCCATTATGGGTAGAGTCGGTTTGGAGCTGAACGGATGTTTTGGAGCGAATGGGGAAAGGATGGACGATGGATGGCGTGGAGAAAAATTAGGAGACTGATTTGGAAGATCAGAAAGGGTAGAGGTAGACAAGTCGAAATGTGTAGAGGAGGCATTATGTGAGGAGCTTGGTGGTAGAGCTAGAATCTTTCCGCTGCGCCTAGCACATCTCCAAGCTGCTACTGTTGTAGTAGAGGAATGAAAGAAAGAGAGAGAAGGTGGGGATCACTTGTTTTGTGAGGAATCTGATGAAGATAGAGCTTGTGCCTTCAGGCGATGTACAGAGTTCATGAGAAAAGAATTTATTTTTGTTGGCCTTTGCGTGAATGGTGGAGGCAGGAATTGTGTCTCGTGCATTCTGCTCTGACGTTGTGTGGAAGGAACGCAAGGATGCATTTGGTCGGCAGTGAGCGTCTGTGAGCGTCACTAGGGCGTCAGTGTGCTGTTAGAGATGACTAGAGGTTTGAGTCGCATGTAGAAAACCATGAGCACATGGTCGGTTAGAAGGCTGTGAGTAGATCAGGGTTTGAATTGTGGATGAGAAGGAACGAGAAGACAAGCACACCTAGGGTGGGCCAGGCAGTCAGTGTGCTGTTGTGGTTTAGGACCCTCTCTTTTGGTTACATAAGTATCTAACTAAGTTAGCTTAATAGGTTAAATTATGTAATTAATTAGTTTAGGTTTAAAAGGTAACTAGGTAGCTTGTTAAGGTAGGTAATTAAATAGATAGAATAGTTAGGTAGTTAATAAGGCTAAATGTGTAGGTTAGGTAAGGTAATTATGCTACTGCTTGTTTTTCTACCCTAGGTTATTCTAAATTATTTTAAGTTATTTAAAGCTATTTTACCTTAGTTTATTTTTGGCTATTTCATTTCAAATTATTTTTGGTTATTTTATTTTAAATGTTTTTGACTATTCATGGTTATTTTACTTTAGGCTATTTTTGGATATTTTACATTAATTTAACTTAAGCTACTTTACTCTAGGCTATTATCAATTATTCTACCTTAGGAAAGTTTTAATTCTTTTAAACCATTTTACCTTAGGCTAATATTTACTATTTTTTGTTATTATAGGCTATTTAACCTTAGGTTATTTGAGGTATTCGAGGTTATTTTAATTTGTTCAAAGTTATTTAAAGTTATTTTAGGGTTATTATTAAAGCTTATTATGAACCTTTAAAAAAACCTAAGATAGGCCTACAATATATGGGTGTAATCAATCCAATGAGCAAAAAAGGGCATTGGATTATAAAAAAACAAATCAAAATTGGATAAATGTTTATGTTTTGCCATTTAAAACCATGGCATTCATAGCAAGTTATTTCTTTTCATTCATATGAATTTCAAGGAATACAAACCAAAAATCCATTTAATGAAATTTTACGTTTAAGTTTTGATTCAAATTCTTTGAAAGTGAACACCTATAGCGTCAGATAGGAGTCAATTTTACAAAAGACTAAAAAAATAGTCATATAATAAAATAAATTTAATGGGAAAATAAAAATTAAATGGATAAAAAATATAAGGCACATGGAAAAAACACTCACAATTTAAAATATATGGAATTTTAAAAATTAAAAAATTCAAAGAACTTTCCAAAATTGATCTATAATTTTAGAACTGCAAAAGTCCTTTGCCACACATGTATGGGGTAAAATGTACATGATGTTAATAAAAAATTGTAGTTTATTATATAAGAAAACCAAAAAATGTAAAAAAATAAAATTGGTTATGATTTGAAATTATAATTATTTTAAAGATGAAACATTGAATTTATAAAGAATTAGGGTACTTTCAAAAATTCATATTTATTCAAGAATGATGAAGAAAAAAAATGTCATGTACTTGGGCAACTATAAAAATTTATTATAACAAGTTGCAAAAACAATTGTTCCAAAATTCATTTATATGAAACAATTTTTTTTTCGGAAAAAACACATACATTTAAAAAAAGAAAAGTAATCATGTTGGCTTATTGTATCTTGTTTGCACCCATATAATAGCTTAGAATATGTTTAAAACTAATATCCTTTCAAATAACTTTGAATAACTTAAGGTGAATATACAATATGTTATAATTGCCTAGGCATAAAAGTAATTTAACTAGCAAATTAATATGACCAATTTGACTAAATGGCAAATCAATATGACTAGTTTGATTAAACTTTTACTATTCAATATGGCCTACTTGATTAAGCCATGGGGATCTTGATAAACCTTTTTTTTTTGGTTACCTTTTAATTATTAGTATGGGATGACACTTGGTCAAAAAGGTCACCATATTCAAAATAACCAACCAAAAGAACCATGTGTTTTTCATGGCCCATGCCGTTAGTCAAAGTGAACATCTCCTTTGGTCAATATGGGCACTATGGTTAAGTTGAACATTTTGAAAAGCCATGATTTTTTGTAATGATGTGACAAAATGGTTAAGGACTTCATGCCCTAATGTTGAAATGTGGGGCTCAAATTTTCAACCTTGTAATCTAGTTATATGTTTAACTTAAGCCTATGTTGTTAACTAGGTTATTTAAGTTAAACCTAGGTTTATGTTACCTAGCCTAGGCTTTTAGGCTAGGCTTAAATTTTAAGGTTATTTAAGATAGGATGGAAAACCCCCCCCCATTATCACAAAATGCCACATGGCTACATCTTCATCATCCACACATGAACACTTGTGGTGGGTGCAAGAAAAATATATTGTACAACTTGCTATCTTGTTTTCTATTTGAAAATAAGAAAAAATAGTTTTAAGAACTTCTAACCTTCCTCTAGCATTTTAGAACAAATGAAACCTTTAGTTTTTTTGATGGGCATTTCTAACCTCCCTTTAACTTCTCAAAACAATTTGTGTCATATCATTTGGACTTAATAAATATCCCAAATATATCCCCAACAATTATGTCATTTTTCAAAAGTTTGGGCATGCTTTTAGTTATGAAAACAAACTGTAACCAAAAAGAAGGGAGTCAAGAGATGCAAACGAAACACAGCAACAAGCAACCCTCTCCTCTCTGTCTCGCTCTGATAGAATAAGCACAATGCAATCACATAGCAAGGACACAACACAACAAGCGACTTTTCCCAATCTCCAATCAGGATCTCATGACTCAGCTGCAAAGCCATTCCTCTCAACTTTCTCAGAGCTTGTTCCTACTTACACGACTCAGACTGAGAGAAATTGAATGACAGAACTCCATAGCTTATATTTCACAAAAAAAAGCCCTCGACAACACAAGCTTTTCTCCTTCTCCAAAAATTAATCTCCTTCTTTGCATTGGTCCCAAATCTCCACTCATCTCTTTCAGATTCAGAAGCTAGAGGTACCTAGTCACTAATGGCAACGGAAGAAGAGTGACCAGACCCTATTCTCCGAGCTCTTGTTTGTTCTACCCAAAACTAATTGATCTTCCTAACTGATCATTTTCTTCTCCACATCCTTGGATCCAGCTTCTCACACACGCCTTGTCCTCCTCGCTTTCCTCACCCCCAACTTTTTCCTCCATGCCTCATCAATGTGGCGCTGCACCTCCTCATCAATCACGTCGTCATCTTCCTGTCCTCCCATCCCACAAAGACAGACCACACTTCTCCCATGCACCCCATGCACATCTAGATCCCCTCTCACACTAATGAAGATGAAATCTGCCGCCACTCATCAATAGAGGCAGCCAGCTTACCCTAATCAGTGTTCTTGTGTTCACACAAACAGCACAACCATGGAGTTTTCTGTCCAGTCACCAGTTGTTCAGCTACATATGTAACCCCTCCCTTTTTGAGAAAGCTGAGTCCCTCAGCTCTATCTGGAGGAGCGTAAAAGATCTGCAGATCTCTCCGAGACCTCTCCCATTGACGCCCATCTGCATCTTGGACAATGCAGATTCGGCAACCTTCTTCAAAGTCAAAATCGCCCTTCCCATCAGTATGCCCGACAAACTGGTAGGGGCCTTCCCAACTTACACTGAGTGCTCTTTGCTTGCTTGGTTTCTTCATCTTCACCATCGAGACCCTAGCCACCAAGCCTTCACAGAGGTGCTTGCCTGCTCGGTTTGCATACGTGGTCCTCTATTTCTTTTGTGCTTGCTCCACATTGAGCAAAACATTCTCATGTATGCTGGCGATCAGCCTGACCTTTACCAGGAATTGTGTAGCCATGTCCTCCACAGTGGAGGTGTCATCAATCACGTCAGTCAGGGTGTTCAGATAGTTGTCTGCCTTGAGACGTGGTGATCGACTAGTCAAGATCATAAATGGTGAAAATTTCGTGCTCGCTTGCACTCCACACCGGTAGCCAAACAACACCTTTGCCAGGTGTTCATCCAAGCAGTTCACATTGGCAGGATTAGCAGCCAGAACAGTGATACCATGCTTGAGCGTTTTGATCATTCGTTCTGCCATCCCGTTGCACTGGGGCCACTGTGGTGCAGTGTGTTGGTGGTGCATGGCATAGTCTCTGCACATGGTTTCAAACTTTGCACCCCATTCCCCTTCATTGTCAGTCAATATGAACCTAGGGACTCCGTACCTGCAGATCATGTCATCTTCCAGAAACCTAGCAACAGTTTTAGCTCCGTGATCAGCAACCGCCTTGGCCTCGCACCACTTTGAATAGTGATCGATGGCCACCAGAATGTTTCTGTTTCCCGCCTTCGTTTCAGGCAGTGGACCGGCTGTATCCAGTGCAATTCGATGAAACAGGTCACAAATTGGGATACTCTTCAGGCGCTCATCCCCAGAGCGTATACTACCCTCACTCTTCACCAGCTGGCATTGTTGGCACGTTCTGACCATTGCCTTCACGCACTCCGTTTGATTGTTCTAGAAGTACCTCTGGCAAATCTCTACCAAGGTCCTCTATTCCCCGAAATGTCCCAAGTCTTCGTGCATTTGAGTCACCAACTTCAGCCTATCCTCAAGTTTGGGTACATATAACCCCTTGAAGTAGAGCTTCCCATCCTTCCAGCAATATTGTTTTGCCCGTTTCTTTACTCTCTTGCTCTCCTAAAGATCGACTCCTTCTGAGATAAACCCTTCCTTCAGCCATCCCATACAAACCACATCTTCCCAGATGTCAGCTTTACTCGAGTCATCAGCACAAGCTTCATCACCCCCAGACCGTGCATCAATGGTCTCATACCCATCATCATCCAACAGTCCCTGGGCAGCCAGCACTATCTCAAGTTGTTGCTTCCTATCGTAATACCTTGTTCTTCCTTTCTTCAGGACCTGCTTGCCTCTGGATGATTCCGAACTTCGGATCTCCTTCTCAACAGCCTCATCTCCGTCCTCAGGTGAGTCATCCTCCTCATCCTGACTTGTCTCAGTCAACACATCAAGCATACACAGCTGATGTTCCTCTGACCAGCGCAAATGGTTGATGCCAAAACAACATTCATAGTGCTGTTTCAGTCCCCTTGATTGTCTCCTCAGACCAAGCCATTTAGATTCCCTACCACACTCGACACAAAATATCTCCCTTGTCACCTCAATTGAATCTCCTGGTTCGGTCGCGAGGTCCTGGATTTCACGACCAAAATCATCATCGTCTGCGGCAGCTCCCACCGGATTTCGGCTCAGCGCATCCACATTGGTATGCTTCATACCTGGTCGATGCAAAATATTGAAACTGAAATCTTGGAGCATGTCGATCCAACGTCCCCTCCTTCCATATGCATCAGATACCGTCGCCAACCACTCCACTGGTTTGTGATTTGTCCTTAGAATAAAATGGGTGTGATGCAGATACTGCCTGAGATGCATGACGCCCCAAATCAGTGCATAACATTTCCCCTCCATGGGATGGAATTTCTTCTGTGCAGACGTCAGTCCTTTGCTGGCGTATGCCACAACTATTTCCTTCCTGCCTTCCCTTTGAGATAGGATGGCACCGACACCTTCGGTGACCAATCCACATCCAGACAGAACTGCTTTTCAAAGTCAGGTCGAATGAGCACTGGAGCAGCCACAAGTGCTCCTTTCAGGGCTTCAAACGCACTCTGACAACCCACATCCCACACAAAGGCCACTTCCTTCTTTGTCAATTCAAACAAAAGAACAGCTAGTCGTGCATATCCTTACACATAGTTTTGGTAATATCCAGTGAGTCCTAGAAAAGACCTCACGTCTATGACTGTCTTTGGTACAGGGAAATGTACTACAACATCAATCTTACTAGGATCTGGCCTAGTTCCTTCGTGACTGACTACATGTCCTAAGAAAGCAATGCTCCTGGCAGCAAAACAACACTTCCCTGGTTTCAGTTCCAGGTTTACTTCCCTTAGTTTGGCGAGCACGGCTTCCAAGTGTAGAAGGTGTTCCTCCCAGTCCTCACTGTGGACATTGAGATCGTCCACAAACACCTTCAAGAATTCGCCTCCCAATTCCTTGAAGACCAGGGACATTGTCCTGGTAAAAGTACTAGTGGCATTTTTCAGACCAAAGGGCATGACAGTCCAGTCATACAGCCCGGTCTTAGTGATCAGTGCTGTCTTCTTCATATCCTCAGGAGCCATGCGAATTTGCCAGAATCCCGACTAGAGATCTAATGCAATGAACCAAGCCGACTTTCCCAGCTGGGATATAACGTCTTCAACTAGGGGCATGGGGAATGAGTCCCGCCTGGTCTGTAAATTGAGCGGTCTGTAGTCCCCACAGAACTTCATGCTTCCATCCTTCTTCACTGGCAGGGTCACCCTGCAGGCGTATTCTAAGTCACTCGGCCTCATCTTGCCTAGGTCCACCAACACATCAATCTGGCGCTTCACTTCCGCCTCCTCCCAATATGACAGTCGTCTAGGAGCTACCTGACAAGGTGGGAATCCTTGCGTGTCAATGGAGTGCTCCCCGACTGTGCAACACCCTAACTCCCCTTTATTCCAGGCAAACACATCTTGGTACCTTTCCAGAAGTCTCCAAAGCAACGGCCTCTTCAACTCGTTGAGGCCCTGATTAATTCTGAGCTTTTGGCAGATGTCCTCCCACCTTGCATCACCATTGCGATCATCAGTGATTTGTTTCCTGTCATTGCCGTTAGAGGCAGCGACCTCCATCTGTTGAACTTGTAGCAACACAGATCCTCCTGTTGCATTCGCTGCTTCTAATGGGTTCTGCTTGTGATGCTCCTAATTAGCAGCCCATCGAATCCAGTCAGCGTAGTCGTCAGCATCTGTGATTTCTTCCTTCATAAACTCATTCGCCTGGTCTTGCAGTGTAAGCTGCAGAATCTGTTGTGGTCCTTCACTCCTTATTAGGTTCTCAAGTTTGGTGTCCCCAAATTTAGATTCACCTTCAATTGGAATCTCCGGTTGAGATCCTTCGTTAAAGTCCTCATTTGAGTGAGCTTCAGACTCAGACTCCTGTGTTACCATTCGTTGATTGGTGCCATGCGCATACCAGGACAACGATCCGTCCTTAGGATCCAATTTTGTAGGCGCACACTTCACAACACCATCATTGTCGCGGATATCAATCTCCGAATCAGACCTCTGTATTAAATTCACCATGGTCAGTGGTAGTACTTCTACATCAGTACCTGGACCACGTCTGACCTGGATCAATCCTTGTTCGACATCAACTATTGCGCCAATTTTGATCAATAGATCAAGCCCAAGCAAGACATCATAGCTGTCTGTGTCCACAACCATGAACGTCATGTTGCATTGTACCCCTCCAACTTTAATTGGCACTTCTCTGATCCGGCCGAGTGTCTGTGTCACAGCACCCGAAGCCGTCTTGTATGTTTCAGACCCAGATACCAAATGCCTCAGACCCAATTCCCTGACAACTGCAGCCGCCATGACCGACATGGACGCGCTCGTGTCCACAAGTCCCTCAATCAAACAGCTGTTTATCTCGACTAACAGATGCAAAGTCTTACTCCTATGTGTCTTGTTGACACAGATTCTCCTCAAGGTCGGCGCTGCGGATACCATTGACACCTGAGCACTTTCGAGCTCTGCATCCTTCTTCCTCCTAGCAACCTTTACCAAATTCTCCAGTTGCTTTCACTCACCTGGTATCATCATTACGATCTCCATTGGCGTCAGGGAGATCTTCCCCTTGACGAAATGAGAAAGGATCTTTGACCTGATGGAATTCTCCCGATTCGGGATGGTGCCATCTTCAGCAACCTCGGTCGATGGTCTGACACCTGCTTGTGGTAATTCAACAGGTAGCCTTCGCCTGGGTATGCGAAGAATGTATGAGAACACATTCTCATTCTCACAGAACCTATCGAGCTACTGTGCAGTTGCTGCTTCGTCATTCAGCAATACTTCAAGGAAATTCGCCGCTCCAAAATTTGATCTCCCATCCTTGGATTTCTTCTAGCACCTGTCTTCTGAATGCCCAAGTCTTGAACAGAAATAACATTTCACACTACAATTTTCGGTCCCATGCGGCATACCACATTTGACACATTTTGACCGTGACTCATTTAGCCTTGGACACGACGTGGCTATATGGTCCCTCCCCTTACAGCTTTGACATTCTTTAAACTGGGTAGAAGAAGACGATGGTATAGAGTTCGACACACCTCCCTTGAAAAAGTTGATCAGTGTATTGTTCAAAGTGGCAACTTGATGTTCCATGGACGCCTCAACCACTCCTTCTTCCTGCTCCTCTTTGAGAGGCTCGAATGGAGTCTCTCCAAGCTCACCCAGCACCCGCTCCACCTCATAAGCTACACCCACCAATTCTTCTATATTAGCAAAATTCCTCACAATGCACAATTTTCGGATTTCAGGCCTCAATTTGGCAAGAAACCTCCTCCTTTGCTCGACATTTGAGATTCTGCCTTTTCGAAAAAGTTCATCCAACTGTTCGAAATACCTTTGAACCCTCTCTCTGGGTTCTTGCTTGATGGCATCAAGCTTCGCTCTGATGTCATCGTCGTCCACATTTCCATACTTCTGCAAAATTAATGTCCTTAGCTCAATCCAATCGGTCGGCACCGACTGCAGCCTCTTAAGCCATTCGCGGGCCCTGCCTCTCAAGTTGAGCTTGGCAATCTTAAAAAGTTTGTCCGCGTTAAGGTCTCGCACCTCAGCGGCCATGGTGAGCCTTTCAGCCCAATCGCTGACGTCTTCATGCTCGCGCCCCCAGAACAACTCGTCCATACCCTGTGGACTAGTCATTCTGCAGATGCGTAAAGAGGACAGAGAAAATTGCAAAGATGCTTACAGACACAAAGTCCTTTAGACAAAATGTACAAACTCAACAACTGCTTATTTGCTGTAGCTCAACTCTGACTTCACAAAAACAGACGTCGAACTACACACCGAACTTTGACTGAGCTCCCTCATACATAGGTGTCAGAGGTTCAAAATTTGATGGGAGGGTAGAGAATCATTGTTCATCCATTGACTGTTGCTGGAATCGCCAACCTCCCTCTTGGCTTCGCCATACCCTCCAGCTAATGAGGAAGGATCTAGATCCGTTATGCTCCACCCGAAGTAGGCGATCTCCCTCCTGAAACAAGTCTTCCACACTAGGTATGTACAATTTCACAAAATGGTTCGGCGATACCTCCGACCTAGGAATCCATATGTCCCCCAGTGTTGGGACACTGCATCGCCTCTGTGTAAGCTCAGGAGCGACCCTACGCAAGGTAAGAGGTGAAGTAGAAGCTTTCCTGTAATTCCGAGGTCCATGCCCACCCTCTCGCTCCATCGGCTACTTTCAACCAAACCCGTGCGCTGGTGTAGAACCCACTGTGGGCTACTTCCACAACAATATCCCCTACTCGCGCCTGGTCAGGATTTATACCTACAAGCCTAATCACACCAAAACCCAAAAAACGTAAGATCACAGCTCCCCTTTGTGGTCCGTTTTGAATGGTCCAAAAATCGAATCTTTGAACAAGGCTTAGCTCACGGTTCTCGTGGGTAAGTGGTTCCACGGGAACCTCCTCGTCGCTCGACGAAGACATGACCGTCAATTATCATGCTACCCAAACCTCCACAAGTTCTACCAAGGGCACAGCAACAGAACCATGCTCTGATACCAAAAAGAAGGGAGTCGAGAGATGCAGATGAAACACAGCAACAAGCAACCCTCTCCTCTCTGTCTCGCTCTGACAGAGCGAGCACAATGCAATCACACAACAAGGACACAACACAACAAGCGACTTTTCCCAATCTCCAATCGGGACATGATTCAGCTGCAGAGCTTGTTCCTACTTACACGACTCAGATTGAGAGAAATTGAATGACAGAACTCCATAGCTTATATTTCACAAAAAAGAGCCCCCGACAGCACAAGCTTTTCTCCTTCTCCGAAAATTACTCTCCTTCTTTGCATTGGTCCCAAATCTCCACTCATCTCTCTCAGATTTAGAAGCTAGAGGTTCTTAGTCACTAATGGCAGCAAAAGAAGAGTGACCAGACCCTATTCTCCGAGCTCCTGTCTGTTCTACCCAAAACTAACTGATCTTCCTAACTGATCATTCTCTTCTCTACATCCTTGGATCTAGCTTCTCACACATGCCTCGTCCTCCTCGCTTTTCTCACCCCTAGTTTTTTCCTCCATGCCTCATCAATGTGGGCCGCACCTCCTCATCAATCACGCCGTCATCTTCCTGTCCTCCCATCCCACAAAGACAGACCACACTTCTCCCATGCACCCCATGCACATCTAGATCCCCTCTCACACTAATGAAGATCAAATCTGCCGCCACTCATCAATAGAGGCGGCCAGCTTACCCTGATCAGTGTTCTTGTGTTCACACAAACAACACAACCATGGAGCTTTCTGTCCAGTCACCAGTTGTTTGGCTACAAAACTCCATTAACCAAAAACAATTATTAAAATGTTCATAACATCAATATTGAGGTGCTTGAAAAAATACCAAATACTTACAAAAACATTTCATTTGCTTTCAAGTACTTGACCTTTATTTTCCAAACTATCACAAATTTTAGTTCAATTCAAATAATTGCAAGTACTTAAAAAGAAATATGATTATAACAATTTAATTTTAGAAGTCCATGTGCACAAGAGTTTAAAAATGATGTATCCAAAATTATATCATTATCCCCATAATATCATCTATTTATTATTCCTTTTATTAAAAGATCCCATTATTTTGTTGCTTACATTACTTTTTGTAAATATTTTACCATGCTTTCACCTTGGCACCATTTGGTTTGACATATTGTGGTCATATAAATGATTCAAACCATAATAGTCGCATAATTTTATGACTAGTGAATGCAATGTTAGAAGGATGGTTGTTTGAAGTAATGGATGAAAATCCAAATTTAGTTATAAGAGGTATGCAACTATCATTATGACTTGGTACTACATGGTGTCTTTTACAATTAGCTATCTTTCGCCACTTGCGAACAACTATTGGGTTTTGTAGTCACACATTTCATTTATGATTATATTCTTGTTTCTTATGACTAAAATAACAATCATTAATCATGAATTTTTTCTAATGATATATTATGATACTATCTATAATGTACATGAGGGTGAATGTTGTCCACTTATATGTAACATTTCTTTAATTTAATAGTTTAAGTCAATTCATTAATGGCTTATATTATATTTCATTTAAGTGATGTTCATTTTCTTGAATTAATGTAATGGATAAATATTTGGCTCATTTATATTCACTAATCAATATGAATTATTTTCATACTTTTAATTGAGAATATTGATATATTGCAATTTCATCAATCTAGGTCATTTCATTCATTGGATAAAATTGATCTCTTTATTTATATATCCATTTGGGTGGGTGGCTATATTCCAACACATGAAATCCATTTTTTTCCATGGTGGAAATTTGTGAAACATTAAATAAGACTTGGTTGTGATGTGTTCATACTACATCATGAAAGAAAAGGGTGGGCATGGGCAAAGGGGTAACCATGAACTAAAACCGAAAGAAAAGAAAGTTGGTAGGCATCTAGAAAGTGGGATGCATTCCAAATTAAAGAACAATAGTAATAAGTTAACATGAAAAACAAGAAAACTTTTCCAAGGAGCTTATTTGCTTCATAGTATTGATTGCATCTTTGATCAAACAAGCATGATCTGCACAAAAGGACAAGTCCAAGAAAGTGAATGAGAGAAATTGTACTCTAGCACAATAAATGCCTTTATTCTAATGTTTGCATGCTAAGATGAGTTTGATCTTGCCATATTCTTCCATGCTAACAAACAACAAAAGATGTTGATTTGGTCTTTCATTTTGGAGCACAATTTACCACTGTCCTTGCTTGACAATGAAGAAGAAACAACAACCAAAGGAAAATAAAAAGAAAAAGAAAAGAAAAGAGGAAAAAGTAAATTAAAAGAAAAAAATAAAAAGAAGGAAAAAAGAATGACAAATAGTAAATAAAAACAACAAGCAAAACAAACAAGAATAAGGCTTCAGAAAATGTATTATTTACATCATTAAATGTGAATTGAGAGCTCAACATATTACTAGATCTGCAGCTACATTTCACTTCATGTGGACTTTATGGTGGATTGTGTTGTGGATCAATAATACTTAATAATGACAAAAAGTCCCTATCTAATTTTATTGGCCTTGCTTAACAAGGCAACAATATTGTGTTTAGATTCATTATAGAGTATAGTAGCTTAAGCGATTTTGGCCCCTAGGTAATAAATAATAGGTCTATTTTTATATGAGGATTTTTGAAAGATGATATTTTGGCTTGTTGTTGAAACTTGAGATTAATTATAGAGTTATAATATCTTGAAGTATTATGGTTTCTTTTAGAGGATTTTTGGAAGATTATATATTGTATGGTGAAATATTTGGAAAATATTTCTCACATCCAAGTTCTAGTTACTAACTTTTTTCCAACCCTACCCATAAAACTGAAAACTGGAACTGCAAATAGGTGAAAAACTACTAATAGCAGCTCACTTAGACCAATCAAACTATCTAGCCTGTGAGATGCATAAAAATTAAAGAATGTTTTGACATCAGCATTTTTTAAATAGCGCAAATGTATGCATCTACGATATAGTACAAAAGCTGCATGGTTTCAAAGAGAATAACATTGCAAATTTGTGATGGATGCCTAGAAAATGTTACCCAATCTTTTTGTTTTCCTCATTTTTATTTTTATGTTTAAATTGATTATTCAAAGTTACACATCATGACTAGCCATCTTTCTTTTCTTTAGGAGTTTTTTCTTGATCATATTTAACTGATGAACCTAAGTACCAACAATTCACACTTTTTCATATAACATTGGCTTTTGCTTTTGTATACCATTTTCAGTAATACCATTCTAAGTCTTTATCTTACATGACTTTTGAGAGGTAAATGACCGACATTTACACCATTCATAGGGTAAGGGTAGGTGTACTTCTTTTTATCATTTTACCATGTATTTACTTTACAAGTGTTCATTGGGCATATGTATAATCAAATAAAATATAATGTACAACATATGTACAAGTATAGCACATTGTCAATTGGAGAAAGACAATTATTTGCAATTGGGATTGCAAAACATGGACACATAAAAAATAAAAAATCTTAATACAAGGGAAATCCACAAAAATATAGTGAAACCAGTCCACACTTTAATACATAGTGCATTGCAAGCATTTTCAAGATGGCAACTGATAGTAAAATCTAAAGTGCTTCGACAAGCAAATGGTAATATTCTTGTTGAAGGTAATTCGAGTAATGAATGGAAATAAAATGCCATAGTGAATTATATTCAATGCATATATGTTAAGTAATGATTTGGATTACACCCATTTTTTCAACCTCTCAAAACAATTAAACCCTTCCATATGCAAGGCCAAAACCCAAATACCTACTAGTGAGTAGGGCAAAAGTTAGGGTTAGTTTGAAATATTGAGGTACCAAGTAGTGTAAGGTACTTAAAAGGGTAGCAGAAAAAATTACCACCCAGTGAGGTATAAATTGACCCTGGTATTTAACTACAGGTAAACCAGGGTAGAAAACTTACCCACCCTATTCTGGTGTACCCATCAAACTTGCATAAAATGTGGAAGAAAATGGAACATAGTAGTCCAAAAACTGAGATCCTTTGTGATTTTGTGATGCAATGGAAGTCAGCCAAGCCCTTTTAGGCAAGTGTTCTAAACATGCAGGATGTAATGGAAAGGTTAAAGCACTGGATAAAGCAAGAGCCACACTAACTACCAACTCTAACCTCTGTCCCACCCTAGGTGTAGTATGTGTGTGTTTTTTCAGGAATTTTTAGAAGAAAAGTGGTGATCATCCCAAGAACATTTGCCTAACTCTGGCTACAAACCAGGGATGAAGCAGAAAGCTTTACAGTTCTCTGGCTACTAGGTAACTGAAACCCTAAAACCCTAACTGAAAACCAAGTGTAGAAATCTGATGATTTTCATTCTGTATTTCTATTTCACTTCTGGGCACTATTGATATTTTTTCTTTCTTTCTAAAAATTGGGATAGCATAGGTTGCAAGACTTGTTTAGTGTTGTGGAAAATTGAAGTGAGATGGTGAATTTGAAGTATTAATTGGGCTCCCAATTTTCTCATTTACAAATTACCTACAATTTTGGTGGGCTAATATGTATGGGTTACTTGGAGTTGGTTGATGTCATTCAGCTTATTAACTTTGGGGAGTGTTTTATGTCAATTAGGTGATTACTTTGGGTTTCTTGATGTCCGTTAAGTGGTTTACTCACAGTTTTTCAATTGTTATTCAGTTGGCTACATATTGCATAGAGCATATTTCAAATGCTCCTAATTCTTGAAGAATTATTTCTCATGACCTTGTGCACACCCAAGGGAATTAACCCTAGCCCTTATGATGTTGTTGCCTTTTGCAATGGTTGTGTGTGTGCACCCACAAGAGTTACAACCCATGCCAATGGCCACCCGCCCAAGTCCCAGACTCTCAACCCCTCTCACTCCTAGACTCAAGCGCATAGTGGCACATTGAATGGAATTGAACCCTAGCCCTTATGGGCATTGCCATTTGCCATGGGCGTGTGCTTGCACTCATTGCCCATGTGCCACCACCACAAAAGAAAAGGTTAGTGAGAAACAAAGTAGCTTTGCTTGTCTTGTTATGATGATGTGGTAGGTTGGGATTGATCACAAAAGTGAATGGATTAGAAAACCTTAGGAACATCATATGTTGTTTTTTTTTCACTACATGCACCAAAGAGAGTGTTGTTCCGGGTATTATGTGAAGGAACTTTTTTTTAAATTCTTACTTTTGTCTAGAATTTTAATATTCACATATTGAACCCACCATAAATTTACTTTCAATTTAATGTTTGCATTGAGTTTTGGTATTATGTATTTTTTTGAATTTTTAGTTTTAGTTGAAAATATAAAAATGATGGAGAATGATAATTATGTAGAATTAAACAAACATCATGCATGAAATTCTCAAATTTAGTTCTAAAAACACAATGCTCCGTGTGAGATCTACTATATAAAGATCACTTGACATGTCTTCAATAATAAATTGCAATATCATTTGGAAACAAAAGAGGTTAGTACATTCAGGTTGCTTTGAAGTGGAACTTTCAAAATTATTTATAATAGTGGCTCAATAGTAATATTTCTGCAGTAGATATATATGTAAATTAGCTTGCAACTAGTGCAATTATTAGTGCAACTAGTGCAACTAATACTAATAGGGACACCCATAAAAACCCACCCAACAACTCAGGAATAGTCTAAATGGCCCCATGGAAAAAATCTAGGACTAAGTTTTGGGTTGTCACAATCTCCATGTAAGACTACATGAAAGCATAAATTGCACTATTCAATATGTTAGGCCAATGATATCCCAAACATCTATTATTATGAACAAGAAATTGTAAGCAAGATACTATTTTTGTTTATGTTGATCAATGACAAAAACATTTCTTGTTGTTATCCTTGTGAAAAATAAAGTTAACTAAGAAGAAGACATGATGGCCTATAACTATCAAGACATTGATTTGAGCTAACTTTAGTGTAGCTGGATATGGATTGTCTATTTAAGAGAATTTGTTTTTTTGTACGTGGTGTTGTTTAGGGTTTACCTATTAACCTATTAATTCAACCTATTTTTTTACATTATTTTAAAAGATTATTATTATTTATTATTAATAGATACATTAGATTAATTATATTTGGATGTTGAGAATAAACGTAATTTTATTATTGAGCAAATTGAATGTAATTTATTACCCAAGGGTGTAATCACAGTCAAACTAAACAAAAAACATGTTGAGTGATCACAAAAAATTACAATTTTGTTACAAATATTCATGTGGTGTCATTTTAATGTCATGTTAATCATGGGAAGTTGTGCTGAATGAGTAATATGGATGTTTAGGAATTTAAATGAAAAAATCTTTTTTTTGTGTGTTTCAATTTAATAAAAGGACTTATGAACTTGAAAGACAATTACATCAAAAGTAATACATTTTAAAAAGGACTATGCCAAGGACTGTCTTAATGAAGATTTTTTTTATGATAAAAAAATTTACATAATAGTAACCTATAATACACATTCAAAAAGCATTCATAATCAGAAATTTCTAAAATTTGAATTTTTCTAAAATTCAATGTATGTTTTTATAATTTCAAAAGTTCAAAAGTTCATTACAACATGGAAATAGTGTATAATATACATGACATACATAACAAAGTTATAGCTTATGTTAAAAAAAACTAAAATAAAAAACTTTAACATATATCGGAAGGAATTGAAATTACAATAGTTTTTCTTAAAACAAAATGCAAAATCTAGGAAAATTTTTACACTTCTAACATATTCATAGTTAATTGACAAGATTAACATAAAAATATGATGCATTAGAGAAACTATAAATATTTTTAATGAAAAGTTAGAAAGATTTCATTTAAAACTTCCTTTATATGCAAAAGTCATGAGAACCAAAAAAAGGGTCACAATCCTTTTGCAAAGTAATTATGTTGGCTCATTTGATTGTGATCACAACCCCAATTATTTATATATGGGATCTTATAATAGTGTTCCCCCCCCCACCCCTTTGTCGCAAAGTTAGAAATCCATGATTTTATAGTGGTTGAAAATATTCATGACAACAAAACGTTATGTTTTATTATTATGTAAAAATGTGAATAGTTATTGTACATGTTTATTTCATTTTAAATGTGTTTCAAGTCATGGTTGCAATGATTTAAAAAAACATTTGAGTACTTTACACCCATTAAATCCATTCCAAAATGTTTGGTCCATGCTCCCATAATATATCTATTATAAATGTTGTCATGTAAACACATTAAAGACTTGTAACATTATTATTCTTTTTAATATTAAAACATGAAAAACCAATCATTGGTTACACTTGTTGTGAGTTCTATTATTGTGATTTCTCCCCCTTGAAAATGTCTTCTTTAGTATCAATGTCATCACATGCCATGTTATCATTGAATTCTTTATTCACTAAAGGGCATTATATGAAAATGTATCAAGTTCATATTCATTTATTCTTGACCAATAAAAAAAATTGTAATATTGAAAGGTCAAAAACAAATTAAAGAGTTTGCTAGGAAATTTTCACAGTGTGTTTTCATATATGCATTCATTGTTGACATGAACCTAATTCCACCATTTGCACATACGTAATTGGAATTAATCAAGTTATTGAGAATTTGAGAATTGCTAAAATATACAAGTTATGATGTCCAAAGTGTTCACCTTAATGTGCTTGAACACCATGCCTTCATGTTCGACCTCCACCAACATGGTCAAGCTATGAAACACTCAAGATATGAAAGTATTGGTTGGTCATAATATAACTTGAATCAAAATTCACAAGTAACAAATTTTCAATACATCAATGAAATCACTCAAAAAAAATATCTTGCATTTGAATGATCTTGATAAGGCTATGCATTGCTTCCAACAATAGAAGCACACATGACAAACTAGGCAACCTTTCCACATCCACCAAAATGATCCAATTTAGTAGAAACTTTAACCAAGTTTGTTGGCATATTAATAACCATCTTAATCAACAACATGCAATAATTTTTCATCACCCATTTTGTTGGAGCCAGCATATTAATCCATCAATAATGCATTCCAAAGACAATAAAACAAGTATCATTTTTTACTTTTGAACAACATAAACATGAACATTAGTCCAAGATTGGTTGTTTAAACTACTTAATCAACTCAAACATTTGACATAGTTGGAACATTTCATATAGCCTCTTTAGTGGCATCTAACATTAATTGGTGTAACAATTCAATCATGGAACACCTCAATTTGTCATTCATGTGTTTTTCAATGTTGTTTTTCATGTTGAGTTGTTTGAATAGGACATTTTGTCAAATTGGCCTTCCTTCTTTCAACATATGCAAATTAAATATGAATCAATTCAACTTTCACTGAGCATCATTACTGTCCCTTTGTGTTGAATTGAATGCAAGACATTTTTTCTTGCCACATTTGCATAGATAACTTCATTCTTAACATGTTCAAAATCTTTTTAAAAATAAAACTTGCATATTGAACACCTTTTTGTGGTGAGCTCCATCTTATCTTCCTCTTATAAATTAACATGTTTGAAAAAGTTATCAAGCTTTTCAAAACAACTTGGAAGTCATCCATGCATTCAACCTTTCAACTCACCTTAAATTTCACAACATGAATTAATCCATCATCTCCAATAATAGATTATGAACCCATGTGTATTTTGTTGCCCATAAGGCATAAAATTTGATGTGAATTATATTAAGTTCATTTTAAAAATTTAACTTCAAGGTTTGATTCTACAAGTCGATCTATAGGAGAAATTATAATATTAAACAAAACAATGTAATTTAGTTGAAAATTGGAAGTTTCATTTGAATAAAAATAAAACCCATTTAGGTTAATATCTCACTTAGTGCTCAATTTTAAATATTGGCACATTCTGGCAATGGCACTCTATTGCTAAAGCTAAGGGAAGTTATTCATTTTGTGGAACATGTAAAATAAAAGGGCATTTTTGGTATATTATGAAATATTAAAATTATTTTGAAAAGGGTGAAAGTAGGAAAAAAGGAACCAAATAGTGTGTGGACAGTCTTTAGAAATTGTTTTTTGAAAATTTGAAAAATCACCATGGGAACACTATGTGTCAAAAATTGTGTTATTTTAAAAATAAATTATTATACCTTCAAAGTTGCAACTACAAAATTTTCATGAAAATTCACCATGTTTCAAGAGTCTTTTTATATGTATAAAACATTTAAGAAAAACATGTGGACAGGTGGTGTTTTTTCATCAAAAGTCCTTTTCCCTTATTAAATGTTCACTAAATTGTTTCAATTTTTTTATGAACTCTAATATATTCCACAAGAAGGGATCCATGTGTTCAAAAAATAAAAATGCATATATATTTTTAGATTTTAATACTCAAATGTCCTTTTACACTATTATGGTTTTGAATTTGTAATCATGGTTCAAAGTAAAGTTATAAATTTGACTATAATGTAAGGCTTGATGCAAAACAATTTGAGTTTTCATCATGTTATATGTCATATTTGACCTCAAATTTGATATTTAATTTAAAAAATTGCGTGAAAAATGCAATATAAACTAATAAAAATTGCCATGTGGAAAATGCAATCTTTGGAAAAGATTTTAACCTTGGTGCAATTGGCTCCGTTTTTCATGCTCTCACTCGAAAGTAAGTTGCACTTTATTTTTTCACATTAGTTGAAAAAAATGGAAGCAACTTCCCTTGGAACTAAAAAATACTAGTAGCAAAAGTTAAAAGGCCCCTTCAATGGTGGTAATGTGTGATTACTGATTGAAAACTTTTGATAGTTCATAACAATTGTAAGTAAGTTTCAAAAGAAGCAATGCCAATAATTGACACAAACATCATCATAAATATTGAATGTGCATTCAATCATGTGCATATGATATAAGATTAAAATGTATTAGAAAAAAGTTTTAGTATTTATGACACAATTGTAAATTGGCTTTCATGGAAAATGCAAAATTTGAAACAATATACCAACACATGAATGCCACATGTTGAATACAATCAAGAGAAAAGGATTTCAACATGGTGTCCCTAATTCATTATATTATGTTTCCACCCAAGAGTATAATACCAGAAGAGCTCAAGATCAATTTGTGCCAAAAATGTTTATAAGTAGAAGTTTGAGATACACAACAATTGCAATAGCAACCTCTCAAAAACAAATACACAAAACTTCTGCAAGCATGAAACAAATCAACAAAATTCAAAACAAATTGCAAGCCTAAAAACATAAAGTCAGTTGCAAGTTAGAAATTTAAAGGTTAAAAGCTTGTGCACACTTGTGAGCTAACAATGTTAAAACTCAATAGTTCATATTTGGGAAATTTTTTGGAAATTTTTAAAAAAGGTTTAACATGCATTTAAATTTTTTTAAAATTCAATATTAAAATAACATTGACTTTAGGAATCAAATCCTTGAACAAAATCATTTGGAATGTTTAATTTCACTTTAAATTTTGTCAATAAAAAAAGGTTGCTTGGATGGATGTAAAGCCTTATGTGTAAAATGTCATATTTTGTACCCAAGAGATTTTTTTGTTGTCATTGAAATCATGTGTAAACAATAAAGGGGGGGAGGGTGGGGGTAGACGAGACAATGGGATTTGGCCATCCTTTTGGCTTGATTATCCAAGTTGCATTCCCCATCAAAAGGGGATGGAATGACCTCACATTCATGAATGCACAATCCCATTTTCCTATTTCGGACCCAATGGCATCTAATTGGAAGAACTTCAATTCTAAAAACGTTAATCCCAATTGGAGCTTGGGGGTTGAATCTAGTTTCTTTCAGCCCTTTCTTTTGTTGCCCACCTATTTTTATCTACCTACTCATTGTTGCATGCTACCTACCTACCCACGTTAATCTTTTTCATGGCAATTGCACTAGTTGGACATCACCATTGTCATTGCATGCCTTTAGCACCTTTGACACAATGCAAGGGACATATGCCATCACCATTGAAGAACCATCAACTTGCCCAAACACATGGAGTGTTACCATTGTCATGTGCCTTTTCTAGTTTAGGTAAATCACCACCTCGATATTATGATGAGCTTCTATTTGTCCTTGTATTATTGTTCTTGTTTTCTTCATTAAAAAAGTTGCAAATGATGATAAGCTTGAGCTCATTGATGTGGTATTGGCTTTTATCTTTCATTGTTTTTTTAATGTTGTAGTGATGTGTCAAAGGAAGCTAGGTGCACATGAACATTGCCATTGTTATGCAAGTTTTTTAAGAAGTCATAGTGCCACAAGTTTGAGAGGTGTTACATTTTTTAGTTTAAAAATAATAATTATGTTGCATAACAATGCTAGAGTACAAGGAGCTCCTCCAATGCTATGTTGCACTTCTTTGGGTGGTTGTGATGATTTAGTAAAGGTATGTGGATATTCAAGAGGAGATTTTTATGCTTGGGTAGTGAATTCAAATTATGAACAAAGGGTCATTGTCACACATGCCTACCATCCATAGGATATCAACAATGTTGTTGAAGAACTTGTTTTCAAGATAATAAGAAAATGATATTTTATTTAGTGAAGCACTTGGATGTAGGTCTGAAATCTTTCATTTCAATGAGGTTTTTCATTAAGGATGTGGACATACTTTTTGTTTCCAACAACATAAGATGAAGGTGACAAATTTAGGGTTTCTTCCTATGTGGGGTAGAAGCTATTGCTCCATGAGAGAAAATCAAAGTCCTACAAATTTATTTGAAAGGGTTATGAATAAATTTGATTAGTCAACTTCTTTAAAGCCTTGTAACCCCACTTGGATTTTGGGTACATCCTCTTCTGATTGTAATGGATTCGAAGAAGTAAGCTTTAGAATCAAAGTTATTTTGCAAAAACATATCTATCACGCTTGTATTTTGTTCAATTGTTTGACATTCTAAAATATGTTTTGACTTTTATGAGAGACTAAGGAGTACACAGTTCCAATTTGATTTGTTAGACCTTTGCCATTCAAATTTGAGATAGATTTAGACTTGTGAAAGTACGTTTAAAGATCTGAAAAATCCTTTGCTTAACAGAACATGTTTTCAAATGCAAATTTTGGTCAATGGTTATTTGATGATGCATTTCCTACTCCATAACCATTTTGGTGGATATTTATATGCAAGATAATGCTTTATATGTGGAGTTGCTTTTATCTTTCCTTTAAAATATTATCCTTACTTTTTGTATTGAGATTTGTTCCACTCTCCTTCAAAAGAGAAAAAAATGAATTGAACATGCTTTATAAATGTGTAATTGGAGCAAACCCCAAAAATCCTACCAAAATATTTTGTGTTTTAATTTTATTTAGTCTCAAAAAAGTGGTTTGCAAAAAAACATTTTGTGCTCTGTGTTATGATAACCTCCAAAAAAAATTTATTCACTTTAGCCAAGAAAATTAAATATCCCTTATTGTACATTATGCATTAAATGAGCCAAAAATGTGCGTGGGCTTATTGTCTCATTGAAATTGATCACAAAAGCAATATCCACATCCAAGGCTTGCTTTATATATTCATTTAGGCCCTAAATGTTGCTCAAAAAGACAACAAAAAACTCTTTGCAATACTTGCATGTGGTTTTGTTTTTGCATCATCTTTGGTGACTACTCTAGGTAAGGTTGGAACAATGAACAATCAAGTAGGTAGATAGGTGAGTAGTAATAAGGTAGGTGGGTAGGTAGGTGAGGGGGAACATAATAAGTTGTTTTGGGTGGATAGTTAGGCAAGTGGAGGTGAGATAGTAGGTTGATTTAGGTAGGTGGGTGGACAAGTCAGCATGTGTGTGAGGGTAGTGGGTAGTAGTTTTGGTGCAGGGCAAAATGGGGGTAGTAGGTAGGTAGGTAGGTGAGGTAGGTAGGTGAGGTTAGTTGAGGGAAAACATCACCCAAAATATTAGTTTCCTCTTTTATCACGAGATACTTGCAGATATTTTTTTTGGGTGGGCATGAAGTAGGTACCTTGATCTCCATTCTTTAGATTTGAAAAAGTTGGCTTTCAGGGCTTGTTGGAAAGGAGAAAAAAATCTATCAAGGTGGGGTTGTGAATGGAATGGATTCCCAGCTTATAACACGTAGAGCAATCATCCATTTGGTCGAGAATGTGCCACATCATGTTATAGGCATGTTACTAGCACATGTTTAGCACCTAGGATTGAAAAACCAAATTGAAAATATTTCCCCCAATTGGATGCAAGCTAGATTTAATACTAAAGTGTTGTATGTACTTTGTGTACAAATGCTTCAATCCATTTTGTCACTTAGTTGAATTCCATTGGAAGCCCCCATAGTGTGATTCACATTTTGTGAGTACGTGTGCATGCAAAGTTCAATATATGCCTTTTGGGTGAAGTACCTTTTTAAATGGACCACCATAAAGTATTTGATTTTGAGCATTTGGATTGTGAACAGACTTCCTAAGTTTGTTGCATGTTCCAGCTTCTCAATTTGGCCTATGTATGTATATCATCCTCCTATAGAGTGTGGTTCATATTAAATAGTTGAGAGCCCCCCCCCCCCCATGTTCAATTTATTGGCCTTGCCTACCAAGGTGAGGATATTGTGTTTATTTTCATTATAGAGTATAGTAGCTTAAGGGATTTTGGCCTTAGGAAAAAATAGGTATATTTTTATACAAGGATTTTTGAGAGATGATATTTTGGCTTGTGTTGAAACTTGAGATTAGTTATAGAGTTAAAATATCTTGAAGGATTTTGGTTTCTTTTAGAGGATTTTTTGAATATTATATTTGTGCATGGTGAAATATTTGAACTTTTAAAAAATATCTTGAGTTTGCCATTTAAGTTTTACCTTAAAATACTTTTTAATGTAAATGGCAAGGCCACAATGTTACACACCCCTTGTTTTATCTCAGTTCTGGGCCTCTTTGATTGATCCATGCAAAAAGATGTGATCAAACTTTGGGCACTTCCCCAAATAGATATACTCTTGTCTTCTCATTTGGGGTACCTATATAGGGTACAAGAGGAGAGCTTAGATGCAAAGACTAAACAAGGGATTTCACTATATTTGATTTTAATGTACCCATTTAAAATGTGTTTAAATATTCTTTCTTGCAGGAGGGAAAAAAAGAGAAGCAGATTCAATAATTTTCAAAAAATCACCAAAAAATTGAAAGAAATCTCCACATTTCTATGCATATGGTTCAAGTAGGTATCCAAATAAAGGATGTTTAAGTTTTGTCCTTTCATATTTTGTTAGTAGCCAAATTTGGCTAAATTAGCTTATGGGTGATTGCCACCTCAACTACATCACAACATTGAAATACCAAACTATGTGGGTGGGAACTGGCTTATTCCTTCACCCCCAAATTATGAAATGAAATATTTGTTGACTATTAGAGTTATCTCTTAAGTCACTAAAACTGGGGACAAGAAGGTATAGTTTTGAGAAAACACAGGTCTAGTGGCTAAAGAAGGGACAAGCTAAATACCTAGGGAACAAAGTGCACAAGTAATGTGCAAGAAGCCTGTCTCTAAATAGTTATTACACATTGAACTAATAGTTCGCCCAAGATAATTAAGAAAACAAATTCCTATCACCAAATCCAGCAATTTCATTACCCATAACATTTTTTCTTGACTAAGCAAAAGTGAGCTCACATATGAGCAATTTTTGAGAGCATGGCATTGACTTTTGTTGTTTTGTTTTTCCTTCTCTACTTGGGTGTAGCTTCAATGTTAGGGTTTGCGTTTGTAGTTTTTTCTTTGTCTTGCCCTTTGTCTTCAATAAACTTTAGAATCAACTCACACATGTGCACTTTCCTTTTAGTCTTGAATTAAAGTGTGGCTTGTAGTTGTTATTTGAGATGTATTGGAAAAAGCTTCAATTACTCCGGAGGAGACATATACATAGGACACAGGTTGTTCCTTCCTTTGCCTTTGCCTATGAAGTGAAAGGCAAAGGCCCCAACCTTGAAGGGAAAAGGGGCTTAACATGACTCTTGTGAAATGAGTCCTATGGCAGCTTGCTGCTCACACAAGCTGCTCTCTTGTTATGAGTGCTTACTCTTTTGCTCTCTTGTATGAGTATTTGATGGGAACTTGGTGGGAACACATTGGGAACTTTAAGAATCCAAAAGACCCAAAGATTCTCCCCTCCTTTCCTCCAGGAAAAGGAAAGAAAAAAAACTGGACCTTTTGGGTGCTTGCTGCCTTGTCTCATGGGCTGTGAGGAATGTATGTTCCCAATGGTGTTCAACGATCACCCATGTTTGCTGGCACTAAATACCCCTCTCCACCGAGTGGGTACCTTTATGCACGGAACTTATATGTGCTCAGCTAAGATCACAGCCATCACCGATAATATGACTAAAATGCTTCTGAATCATGCATATTCGAGAAGGCTAATCGCATGATAAATTAGGACTTTGGAGGCAAAAGTTGGGTGGATCACGCATGCCCACTGTTGCAACTGGAATGATGTTCAAGACTTTTGCCAAGTCTCATCATTTCTCTTCATGAATTTGGTGCAATGTTTACATGCTTGCCTATATTGTTCATGCAGATCATCACACATGAGAGATAATCATAATCATTATTTTTTGCAAAACTATCTTCGAATTTACTTGCAGAGCCATCACTTTCTATAATACCATGTTATGCATTTTCATCTATGTGAGAAGGCTGCAAGTTATTATGATCATAAGGTGAGAACTTTGTGCTTTGGTGGGTTTTGTAACACAAGTTGGATGAAATTATGACCTAATTTCAAGGAAACAAAGCGAATTGCAAAAATTGTTGTGGCAACAATCCATGGACTTGGGTCTTTTTACTTTCACTTGTTTAACCCTCCAAAAATGTCATACTTTTACTGGGTTCCCCACGGTGTAGTGCCACAGATCTATCTGAGGTTAGTTGATTTCCAAATTTTTTTTACAAAATCCAGAACAGGAGGTTATTAAAATTAAAAAAAACCAGATAACCACCCAATTACAATGATGTCACCTACCTCTACATGTTCTGCATGCCATGGATTGACCCATATGTATTGGAGAGATGTTGTGTTGACCCTAGAATATGATCATCTCATAGAACACACGGACGCTCAAATGATTAGTTGATTAAAAAATCAATCCCTCATGAGAAGGACGTAGTAGAGAACTTTCCAACTCTAAATGGAGCCTGGGAGATTCTTTAGAACTCATATGTATTATTATTAAATGCATGTTGACAAAGGAGAATAAGATGCCTGGTGAGCATGTTCACCAGAGCGCCAATGTTTTTCCTAAAATGAAATTTTGTTAAGTAAGGATTGTTCGTGAGAAGATCATATCACGAACTTGTCCCTTCCATGCATTTATGCTTTTGAAATATTTTAACAATGTGTTCAAACTTAAGTAAAGTGCTAATAAAATGTTGAAACAAGTATCGATATGATGTGGTGATAGCATCCTAACACATTGTGACGATTGAGCATTATGTTACAATGTCAATACAACATCGTAGAAATAATCAATCAACATTTTACTAGCACTTAATCTTGAACACATTGTTAAAATGTTGCAAAAGCGCAACTACAAAAGAAAAAAAACAAGTTTGTGAGTGATGGGATCATCGCTAGAAAAAGTTAATTACATTTGGGCTATAAACCAGATATAAAGGACAAAATTTTGACTAATTCCTTGGATGTTTCTAGCTAATTCTTGAAACCAAATATAAAAATATGATGATTCTCACTACTCAATTTTTCTTCCCCCTAAATTCTGGGAAAAAATACCCGCAAGGACCATGGGCTTAGAATGGGTCCCCCACTACTACTACTCCCAAATCTTCTGGGGGCAAATTGTAAGCTAGTGGGAAAGAGACGACAACTTTTCATGGGCTGGGTGGCTACTAAAAAGGGAAAGTTATCATTGTTGACTTCCTTTTGTGAAGACATTGTTCCAAATTCCAATGCATTGCACTCATGCACAAAGGTTTCTTTATAGGAATTGTTCTCGCAATGCTTTCTTGATGTATGAAACCGCCAAAGGCCATTCATTTTAGGCTGGCATTTGTCTCGCCACCCAATTGTTGTCTGGTACTGTATGTCCTTATAACCAACATGTTGCATGCACCTTGCAATGTCATGTAAATTATTATCACATATCCAAGCTTTTCCACTGTATGGGACACTGGGACTGCCTATCTATTTGCTCCTCACTAACATGGTGTTGGAGTTTCTCATTGGTTGGCTATTTTCCAAAACACAATCTACCAGCGCTTTTTTTTTGTGAGGATTTTTTAATAGATTTTATTTGTTTATTTATTTATTTGTTTGTGGGACAACCAAAAGAATTGTGAAATTTTGGATTTTTTAGTTTTCTTAGTGTAAATTCAACTACTTCTGCTAAATTTTTGGGGATTTTTTCCCTAACTTTCAATATCAAAAAATTGAAAATGAAAAAAAAAAAAAAAAAAAAACCTGGATTCTACACCTTGGGTGAACCAGAACCTACACTGGTACTACTATGGTAAAAGCTCCCCATAAAAAAATAGTTGCTTATGGTAAGTAACCACCATGATGTTGGAGTTTTTAATTGGCTAGCTACTTTCCACACAAATTCTTCACCTTGAGTAAATTGGCATTTGTTACATTCATACTATGGTAAAAGTTCCAAAATAAATTACGGGTTGCTTCTAAACACTCTAGTATCATGTCCTTAGACTAATCAAGGTCTCCCTCCTTTTGTCTAAATTTAACACACTTTCCTAGGTTAAATATATCCATGAAAGAGGCATTACTCAAGAAGGTGAAGGGATGTGTATAAATGCTACTTCACCCTAGCCCAGATTCTATTTCCAAAAACCAAGTTTGTAGAAACACCATCATCATCACCATTTGTAGAAAGTAGGAGGCCACTTTTTTTTTTTTTGTGGGGGTCAAGGTTTGACCCAAGATGTTGATTGGCGACCCGAGGAGTCACCGGGTGGTGGAACAACATTTGGTGCATGAAGATGAATCATGATGAAGGAGATTTGGGTTGCAATCTGGTAAGTTATAAGCAGAGCTGGGCAGGTATCAACTTTTGAACGTAGTACCAGTTTGTACTACTGGTATCCAATCTTTTAAAAACAATTCATACCAGCGTGGTCCTGGTATTAGGGTGGAAGGCTGATTTTTGGCTGGTATGTGGTACAATAAAGATATAACTATTTCTGATTGGTCGATCATGATGATTTGCCTAGGTGGTGGCATATAAATAGGCTTTCATCTTATATTGATCAATTTTTCATGTTTTGTTTGGATGGGGTGTGAAAACAATTAACACTCTATGTTGGATGTGATAATGACTGATTGAAGCGCACATATTGGGTGTTGTTGGGGTGGACATTTGAGAGTCCTAACCTCCAGTTATTACAGCTTTTACAATTAAGTTAGATCTGAAGTTGGAGACCATATAACCACCCTTTTTTTTGGTGTGAAATTTTGTACAGTTGTGAATATTTTTAGTAAAAAACTTGCATATTGAATTTGACAATTTTTATTTGTTTTAATACCAGATTTCTATACATGGTTGAAGTAGGTAGTCAAAAAATATGAGGGAGTATAATTTATTTCTTTTCATATTATCTTAATAGCTAAATTTGGCTAAATTGGATTATGGATCATTGCCACCTTAGCTACATCACAAAATTAAAAATAAATGAAAAGAAAAAAAAAATCCTTGCATATAACCATAAGTAGTGCCTATTTCATGAACACATAATTTTTTTTTGTGCTAATTGAAAAACCATACATGACTCACTTCCTGAAAGAATTAAAACAACTCTAACTAACACCAACTTTAACTAACTTAAAATTTTATTTATTCAACAACAAATCCATTTTTCTGAAAATAGACTAGACACCATAATACAATAATAACCTTTCAAGCCATTGTAATTTGGCTTCAACCTTCACAAAACTGAAACTAACATCTTAGACCATCATTAGCAAATATATTTAACAAAACCTTTGCAATAAAATAATTTCATACATGAAAGATGACACACAATCATGTTTTCACTATGAAAATATCTTCAAGTTCATGAATATATTATAGTCATTGAACATCAAATTTTTATTTTCTTGTAACATGTCAAATTGACCACCACCAAACTTTATAACTAAGAGCTCCTCATCCTTTCAAGAGCTTGATCCAACACATGTATTAAAAATAATCATCATTTGACATTAACAGGGAACAAATTCAATTAGAAGGTTCAATTTGAATTCAAGAAAATGGTGTGGAAAAAAAATTCGAATAATATTTCCAGCCAGAAAATTTATTGTTATTATAAAATATTGATGGGAATTTGAATACATGTTGTTCATCACTAGAAGATTGTTTATAGATATTACAATTCTTTCAAGGTTGCTAGGTGCAAATGAAATAATAGGAACCATGTGGGTGCAAATGGGATAACACGAGCCACACTTGCTTGTTTTTTTTTATTGTTTTTGTGATTGCACCCATGCCTATTTGCTTGGGTAAATTTTTATTTTATTTGCACCCATATAAGTCATTTTTCAAAACAAGATCCAAAATTTTATAAATTTATCACTTCACTCTTATTCTTCCTTTACTACTCATGCAAATTCCCCAAGTGTTAAATTGACAAAATAAAGATATTTGAATTAACAAAATGTTCAAGAAATGAATATTGTAACACATTTTGAGCAACAAGTTTTATTTTAATTGCTTTATATGATAGTTGGGTCCTTAGGTTGAAGTATGGAAAAGATGTCTAACAATGACCTAGGGCAATTCACTTTCATTTTTTCCTAAATAGTGTGCAAAACAATATAATGCTTTATATGAGAGTTGGTTCCTTAGGTTGAAGTATGGAAAGATGTCTAACATTGACCTAGGGGAAGTTACTTTCATTCTTTCCTAAATAATGTGTGAAATATTATATTGCTTTATATGATAGTTGGGTCCATAGGTTGAGGTATGGAAAGATGTTGACTTAGGGGAAGTCATTTTTTTTTCCCCCAAATAGTGTGCAAAACAATATAAGGGGCAATTGTGCAACTAATTTTCAAAAATAAAATTTATAAATGATCTAAATGTAGATTTGAATAATAAGGATTATGAAAATATACTTAAAATAATTTCAATTTTATTTGAATTCCTTTAACATTCTATTATTTCATAGCACACCAAAATAATACCCTTTTAAATTTATCTCATGTGTTTCATAAAATATACAAAAAAATGACTAATTCCTTAAGGTAACAACATGGTTGTATTTAATTTTCATAGGATATGCTAATATGAGTATAAATAATGTAGAGAAATATATATTGAAAATATTGGTACTATACGTTTACTTGTAAGGAAAGATGACATTAATCTTAATGCATTGTACAAAATACTTACCAACATTTTTATTTGAAAAATTATTTCGACAACATCAAAATGAAAGAATTATGTCACAAAGTAATGGAAACCTTTGAAAGTGAACAATTAGAATTCTAACAAACCAAAATTATTACATGTTTCAATTCATGGATGTGCAAGCTTCCAAATATTCTTTAGTTCCTTAAAATTGCCAAAAAAATTGCCCAAGTATGTTATGCTCTAGTAGATGTATCCTAACAACTTGCTATCAATATTTTACATATTTGATAATCTTGTGCTATATTTTGTTGGACATGAAAAAAATTCCAAACTAAACTTACATGTTAAAAAAGTTTCCACCTTTAAAGGAGATCATGTCAATATATGCATTATCAAGTGTGTTAGGTTCAAATGGTGTATCTCCAAAAACAAACTGATCCACCCTACTAATCCACCCTATTGTATTGGAGACTATTTATTTATTTATTGTTGTGGATTGACATGAATTTGGCATTAAATCTTCAAGCTTTCAAATGCTTTGCATGTGGGTTGTTTAATGCAATGTGACATGCAAGGATTGAGTGGTTGTGTTCATTTGTGATGGTCAATTGGATGCTTGTCATGATTTGGATGCAATAACAAACTTTTGATGGTGGAGAGTAATTATGAGGTGTGCTAGTTGTTGCTGTTCAAATGTGTGGATGATGTGATGAGAAATTTGGCATGATGTTGAAAACAAAGACAATAATTAACAATCAAAGAGGTTTATGCCTAAGAAATAGATTTATTGTTTTGAAGATAAGTGATGCAAAATGTCATTTTCATTTGCATTACTTCATGTAATGGAATAAAATGATGGCAAAGTCATCCATGGAACTATATTATAATATTATAATGTTTCAAATTTCATGAATTTATCTTATTATGGTTGTTTTAACATCAAATGAAAGCATGATTTTTATTTAGAGAAAGTTGGAACCAAGAAGTTCCTCTACAAAACTATTTGACTTTCAATTCATTGTCTAAGCAATGTAAGTAGTTGCATGATAGGTCTTACACAATATGAAATCATGATTGAACTTTTTAATGCTTTGGACTGTTTAATGTTTCCTACGCATGTCAAGATGTGCATCATGGTTGCTCATCTTAGATTCATCATAACAAATCTTATACTAACTAAGGCACCTTAAGAATGTTACTAAGCATTTAAAAATTGGTTAATCAAAATTCCATAATTCAAGAAAAGTTAAGATGAATCATTAAATTACTCAAATTAATCACTACCTTTAGGTGACATATATTTTGAATGTCTTACCTAACTAGTCAAGTGCCAAGGATTGCAAGGTTTGCTTTTGAAGGTGGGGCATGTAATAGGTTAATTTTTTGTTTCAATCATATTTGTTTGAGTGGGGATTAGAGACATGATGATAGTTTGTTATTGGGGTGCATACAAATGTTGTGAAGGTATTAGATTGTAGTGTTGAAACCAAAAGTTAATTTTAAAAATATCAAGATCAAAATTCAAAATTCAAACCAAACCCGAAAATTGCCTTGGGAATTTCATTTGATAACTTGTCTAAAGGAATGGGGGTACACATTGTGTTAAAGTTTTACATCCCTTCTATCAAACAAGGGATTGTTTGTGGGTATTGGGCAAGCGGTGTGTTTTTTTAAGGGCAACAAAGTGACAAGTGCTTACAACCAACACATCAATATCTTGAATGATGCATAGAACTATTTTTTGACACTAATCAATGAAAACTATCCCATGTTCATGTCACAATTTTTGTTTTATGCTAAACACATGCAAAAAAATTTGTATCAATCTTATTAATTGATCAATTTAATCTATTGATATTAGTAATTAAACTAATTTTTAATATTAATGCTTAAAATATTTAATATGTATGGTATTTTTTCTATATATATTTTAATATTGGGAATTAATTTTTTTGGTTTTTAGAATTAAAATAATCCTATTGTAAAACTAATTAAATTATAATTCTTATTTAACAACTAATATGTGGCACTTTATATTTTTATTCATGCATTTTTAAAAT
The DNA here is from genome assembly GCA_963921925.1 of Sphagnum tenellum. Lineage (NCBI taxonomy): Eukaryota > Viridiplantae > Streptophyta > Sphagnopsida > Sphagnales > Sphagnaceae > Sphagnum > Sphagnum tenellum. The sequence continues at coordinate 13,764,265 of OY998154.1, forward strand.
TTAAAGAAGAGTGAACCCCTCAAGCTTTGAGATGAAAACATGGTTTGAATTGGACTTGCTTATTCAAGCACTTCATTGGAGCAATCTGACTTGGGATTGCTCCTTGGGTTTAAGTGTTTAGATGGGTTTGGCATTCTAGGGTTTATTTGCCCCCCATAACTATCTCTTCAAAACTTTCTTGCTTTCTTTTTTGAGCTTTCATCTTGTTTATGGTCTTTGTTTTAGTTGTCTTGTGTTATCATGCTTTAAAGGCCAACATTGTTTTCCTCATGTCTTCGAAACTACAACAAAATGTGACAAAACAAGTGTCATTGATTTCAAAACCTGTATTTCAATTTAATCAAAATGTGAGAAAACAAGTGCCATTGATTTCAAAACATGTACTTCAATTTCATGTTGTCTTGTTGTAAGTTTTGGGACAATTTGTATGATAAATAGGAAACCTACTAAATTGAAGGACTCAATTTCAATGAAATCACCATTCTTAAAATGATAATTTAAAACCCAAACCATATTCAAAATTTCATCATTTTCCAAATACCTTTGCCCCTATACTTGATATTCATCATGTTTGGGGAAAGTAAAGAAAATATATTCAGAGGTTTTAGCATTATTTGGGAAAATCAAAAGCTCACTTGGAAAGGTGATCAAAATTTAAAAATAATATATAAAATGTAAGATTGCATGTTTTCTTAAAAATAGATACCCAAACAACACTAATGCATATACCTAGTTGATCAAGTGATGTCATGTAACAATTTAAGAGATTTCTTGGCACCTAAATTAAAATGCTATCTAGGTAAAAAGACATATTCACAACATATAACTTGAACCAATGAAACCACTTTCTATCAGACATATTTAAAAATTCAAAATGAGAAATTAATGCTAAAAATGAGTGTTATATTTATATCACAATATTTTTCATATATCATTATAACATTTCGATAAACATGAGATGAATATGAAGCATAGAATACGTCCCATCTAAACATTGTCCAAACACTGTAACTAACACAAAGAAAAACCTGAATAAATTATCCCGATTTATCACATTGGTGAATAAGTCCTTTCTTAGGACTACTTGAGTAGGCATTGCCAGCTCCTTCAATTGTGTTTGGACCCCAATAATAACAATTGTCTTGGAAGGCATGCTTAGGCTAAGAATGTTGGCTTGAACAAAATAAAAACAATTATAATAATTGTCCTAATTCTAGAAAGCATTTCAATTTTCAATCCCATTCAATATGAAATTGTTATGTACATAGTACGTGCATGACCTTTTTTTGTGAAACCAAACATATAATTTCCGATTGTCTTTATCCAATGAAAGGTGACACATTAATCTTGACCTATAAACTAGGTACTTAGGCCCTCTTTACACTATGAAGTGTGAAGGCTGAAAAAACTTGGCACCAACTTTGAGAATATTTGGCTTGTTGTTTGGCCCCAAGTTACAAATAAATGTTGAAACATTGACCACCAGGGTTGCAAATTGACCTCCCAAATTTGATGGTATTCTTTTGGGGGCCAATACAAGGCCATAAAGTTCAGCATTTATTAGTAACTTTGGGCAGATTGAAAATATTTTTTCTAGTTAAGCCTTGACTCAGAGTGTAAAGCCTGGGGGGGGGGGAGGGGGGGGTGATTTCAACTTTTGCACCAATAGGAATGCTTGATTTGGGTTGAACATTGGCCCTGACTCCTAGTGTAAAGCAGGCCTTAGTTGCAACTTCCCACAATAAAAGGGTGTTTTTCTTCTTTTCCAAAAAAGTTCGCAGTTTTCATCAGGGTTGGGTGCTTGTCAGAAACTGGAACAGGAAACAGACCCCTGGCGGTTCTTAGGGTTCATAAATGTGAATTAGAAAAAGATCAAAGAGCCGGTTCTAATATACATAAGCACGGTTCTCAAAAAAAAAAAAGAAAAAAAAAAACCTGTGGGTCTTCTTTACCTATTCTTCTGCATGAATGAAAAACTGGTGAATTCTTCCAGAGCTTTGAAATAACCAAAACCAGTGGTTCTTTCATTTGATATTTTATAAATAAATAAAAATAAATGAATAAAAATAAATAAATATATAGTCTCCTCTCATTCTCAAATACTAAAAAAGCACATGAAGCAAAACAATTATTCACAAAATCAGATACCCGCACAACACCATTTTTTTAGTCTTTAGTTTTTACTGTGATACTAGTGTAGATGTTGTTGGTTCACTCAAAACAGGAATCAACACTCAACCTCCAACCAAGTCTACAGGCCTAATTTGGGTGGGCCCTTGCACCGCCCAAGTTTTTTGTCCCCCACCCATTTTCCAACACATGGGGAATGCAAAATTCGAAAAAGGAAAAATTAAAGAATCAGTATTTTAATTACCTTATTTTCTGGGAAAAAGAAAAAAAAATTCAGATTTTTTATATTTGGTTCTACTAGGTCACCAAGAATATTTCACTTTCAAATCTCCTTTAAAGCCAAATTTGGCTAAAGCTTCTTATATGGCCAATCATCACTTTGGCTAAATCTTTTCATTCTTATGTCTGATATCCACTTTGGCTAAATCTTCTTATGGATGATCTGAATTTGACTTCATCACAAAATTGACCCCAAAAAATCACAGGTGCTGATCTCAGACATGGGGTTTGAATTTTGGGGGGGGGGGTGCTCACTCTTAGTGTAAAGGTCAGGTTTAGGGTTTAGGGAAAACAAAAAAAATGGTGCAAGAAGGCCCATGCAAATATAATTTAAGTAATTCTTTCTGATTTGCGACCCTTGGGTACATGAGCCTAGACGCAAAATTACTAGAATTCGAGCTTTTCAGCTAGAGTGATGTTATTATCCCTTCTGCAAAATATTAACTGGGTGCATATTATACATCACCAATCTCTAGCGAGGGTCTGCTTCTAATTATTTCAGTGGTCTGAATAATATTAAAAGTATGACAATTACAACATCAAGAGAATTTTCTTTAAAAAAATGCTGGAAAGCTTGTGCCCAAAATTCAAACTTTAGAATTTTGGATTAATCTAGCTTTTGTATAGAACAAAAAAATTGATCAGCTCAAATGAATAACAAGGAAATTAACCACCAGTTTCAGTCCAGGTTCATAAAAACTAAGATTCAGATCCGGGTTCAGAATTTAGTTTTTGAAGAAGTGGACTGGGCATGGAATCAGATTCCCAATTTCATTTATGTGTGGAACCAAAACTGCAATTGAGATAGTTCTAATTTTATTTTAAAAACTAAAACCACAGGTTCTTCAAAGGTAAAGGATCCCCCCCTCCTGCCCCCCTACCTTTGATAGGAAGTGGTGGGTGGAGGATTGACCACCCCATGAACAAAACTAAGTTCCTATACTTATTATACATAGTGTATGATGTATTATAAATACTGAAATTTCATCAAGCTCCTTAACATCAAGAGCAAATTGATCTCATTATGTGTGTCAAGAAAAGTGTGAGTGTATATAGGAGGTTTCGTAGGGCATTGGTAAGGTTTCTAGGTGGGTATGAATGTATGAACAAACAACGTATTATATATCCATAAATTAAGGAAGGTAGTTTGTTTGCTTTGTTTGTCACATTGAGATCTCTCAAACCACAACACCCATGTATCGTTGATCCTCTGGAAAACCCTTGATCAGTATTGAATTTTGAGTAATCTTTGTCAAGTTAGAAAATCAACTGAATTTTTTGTAAAACTCGATTTTGGAATGAGATATTAGTTGGGTAGCAGATGGCACACTAATTTAAGTATACAGATGATGAACAGTTGTTGATCAGGCAGTGTGGGCTGGCTACAAAGTAATGCATGCTAAGCTTGCTACCAAGTACTGCTTAGCATTTCGCTCTAGGAAATTGAAGAATCAGTAAGACTAGCCTAGTAAGGAGATGATCAGCCCTCCTCCAATTAGAGGCATGCACAAGATCTGTATTATTGAGAAACCATTTGCAGCTGAGCTTTTCGAGGGGTGTACATCATGTCCTGGCAACAAGTTACCCCCCTACCTCTCCCCCCCCCCCCCCCCCCCCCCCAAAAAGGGAGACAAGAAAAGAAAGTTATAAAATTTGCTTTCTATTTTTCCTAGACCAGGTCTAGTGATGCAATAGAGGAGAGGATCGCTCAAGAAGAGTGGACAAAGTGGAGCCTGTATTGACAGATTTAGAGTTCTCTGCAATTCAACTGATGACCCCCATCTTTTCTTGTTGTTGTTGTTTTTGTTTTCAATTGTAAAGAAGGAGCCAACTAGGGTGGGGAAAGGTGGACAGTCGATGCCAAACCCAAGTATCGAACTGTGGATGGTGGGGTAGGGTTCGACAGATGTGCTGCACATGGAACAAATCAGGAGCTCGGCGATCTTAATACTCAATTAATATCAAGTTCTCGGAAATAAAATGTTTCTCAACTAATATCAAGTTCTAGAATGTAAAATGTTTTGCAAATCAAAGAGTTTGATTGCACGCAGTCAGCTGATTATGCCAATGACCAGGCTACATTCTGCAAGTCCTAGCCTCCGCGATGCATTCATCGATTTTGGGAACCATTTCTGTCATTCTGTTACAATATTATATATTGTACTAGCTAGGTTTAATCTGGTCGGCCTTGTGAGCTTGCAGACCGCCATGATCAGTCTCACAATATTCCTCAAAACAGTGCTGATCAGGTCTGTTAATCAGGTGTCCTGGGTCCATGATCGGCTTAGGCCTGTATTTAGCTTCCTGTCAGGCTCCTATAACATTGGATCAGCTGTGCCTCCTGGGTTGGAAAATCTCCAGATTGTAAGACTTTTACGGTTTCAACTTCTTTCCGGCTTATATTGTTGTTATTAAGTGAATGACTAAGAACAGCTAGTCTAGCCTAGGTACTCCAGGAAGTAGATGTCGGCCTGTGTAGGGCCCCGATAATATTGCATTTAACCAAATGTTAGTAGTTGCACCCTGAATCTACGGGCTAATTACACAGAAGTAAGTCTTAACAATGGGAATAAACATATTGTCTAGGAGCTAGATTTCGTGTGAACCTGTGAGAGGCAAGATTTGAAAGTCGCTTAATTTTGATCTCTACAACCCTGGAAAATATGCAGCTGGCGACAGTTTTGTGTCGGTCTTGACTGGCGTGTTAGCAGTGATGACGGTGTGGTCAGGATAGCTAGGTGCCAATCTGCAGGGTAATTTTTGTCCCAAGAAAAAACTGTGCAATTGATACTGTAAACAAATGAAAGTTCAGACTCGTATGTACACCCTTGGTCAGCTGTTGGGGACTAGCTAGTGTTCAGGTACGTTGTCCATAGTGTGGCGTGAAGAGAAGGCCTCGGTGATTTCAATGGCAATTGTATTGTGTTATTTCAATCGAGTATGGAAGCAGAGAGAGAAACGGCCGCCTTTTTGACTTGACTACATAGGTACGCAGATCTTCAACTGTTCAAAAATTATACCAGACCCCTGCACCGTTACATGCTGCGATTGTCAAACACGTGTGTCAAACTCCTCGCAGCTCAATCCCCCCCTCCCCCACACACAACCGTTTAGGTAGCACCTCTCATGATCATGCAGTTAGATTTGATGCAGGACAAGGAAGATCGACCCCACTAGATAATCCATGTACTCCTGATCAGACACTAGTAGCATCATGCGACGGTTATAAATATGTATATTGCTTGTCATCGTCAGCGACCAGTCCCTAGTAGCGCCCAGCTTTTTTTTTCTAGGACTGATCCCCCACTTTCACAAGTAATACCGGATAAGATCTTCAGATGATCAAAATACGTGATCAGAAGTCGCTGCCCATGAGCTAGTTCATCCCATGGGTATTAGGCCGATCGGAAGTGGCCGGCGATGGCTGGTTGTTGTGCAACAACACAAGTCTAGACAATCCTTCTTTTGCTTTTGTGATCTAGATAAGGGATCCAATCAACCAGGGACTCTGTCCAGGGCTGAACGCTGTCGACCACTTTTTTGATCCCGACAGACCTCGTTTTGCGGATGTTTAGCGTCTTCCTTAACCATCTGCCGGGCGCGTCTGAGAGGACGCTGCTGCGCACAGCTAGCGGTGCAGGTAGGTTACTTTTCACTACCGACCCTCCCGGCCGGCCTCCACGCTGAGCCAACTTTCACTAGAGAACAGCTGGCCCCAGAGTCCGCATTGGTGAATTTGCCATAGATCTTGTATCAATCATCGTAATCATTCCGTCCAATCTTCCGCCGCTTGTGTTGTGTTCTTTTATTCAATGTTGGACCAGTGGGAGTTCAGAACTGTTTTTTACGAATACTCCATTTCTTTTTTTCCTGAGTGCTTTTGTAATGTTAAACAATGAAAGTGCTAGAATTTTCTGACACTAGCTCATCCACTCATCTTTGTTTTCCATGCCAACCTGTCAGCTGGATGGATTCTTAGAATTCCTAATATTGTCCCGTCCGCTGTCCGCGGCAGCTGCACTAGGCTTAAATAGCTAGCTGTGGGCCGCATCCGCCATCTGCGGTTGCTTTATTGGCTTGTTTGCGCGTGCGCCTGTCTGTGACAGGATGTGAGACGAATTAAGGGATAATGAAAGGACAGCTAGAGGAGAAAGCGAGCGAGAGAGTCCCCCGGGAGACTCGGGCTCCTGGGAGGAAGGGACGAGAGAGAAAGGGGACCCACATGCAGGCGAAGAGCAAAACTCCATGGGCAGCTAGGAGTAGTGAGGGGGTATGAACAGGCGAGCCCGGACCGCGTCACCAGCCTGCCTGCCTACCTGCCTACCTTGCCTCCCCTGCCGTAGTTCCTTCTGTGACACTCAAGCGTGCTTGGAAAACGCAGCGTGCATGACCTCGACAAGCCCAATTCTTTCTGTCGCTCATGCACACACCCGACACTAGTATACCAGAGGCCGAGGCGCAAGGTCATAGACTAGGCGACAGTAGTGGTCCAAGCAGCAGTGCATTTATGTCATCTACGGTGTGGCACGGAGCAGAGCAGGACGTCGTACTAGTGCAGCTTGAAGGAGCCTCCAGAGAGCTTGAACAGGCTGGCGGGAAGGGGGAGAAGAAGTGCGCTGCGAGAGGTCGCAGCGGAGGCGGACACTAGCGTTCAGTTGGTCGAGAGCCGCGAAGTACGGCCGCCGCAGCAGGCATCGTCGCAACCCCGGGAAAACCAAGGATCTCAGAGAGATAGAGATCACCAACTTGAGACGTGGCAACGACAAAGTGGTCAGCCAGTGGATTATGCCACGAGCTGGCCATCTTTCCCAGACAGGAGTCAGGAACAAGACTGGAGGACAGCCGGTGTAGTGGATTATCGACAACTGGATCAGCCGAATCCGCGCTCAGGTGAGCACAGGTCGACGAAGGCAGGAGACAGTACGGCAACGGAGAGCGGTCGAGGCCGGATAGAGTCTTCGGATCAGCAACGCGACAAAGGAGCACGGAGAGGGTCGGCGGTAAGGGGAAAGGCCACTGGGGGTATAGGGTCGACATCAGGTGCAGGTGTGCGGAACAGCAGGGATCAAGTAGCAGCAGGAGTTAGTGGATTATCTGCATCTACGTCGGCGTCCATGAGCAGTGGAGCACCATGTGGGGCTTGCAAGTTTCTGCGTCGGAAGTGCGTGCGAGGTTGCATCTTTGCACCCTACTTCGGCGCCGACCAAGGCGCGGCCAGGTTTGCGGCAGTGCATAAGATCTTCGGGGCCAGCAATGTGGCTAAGCTTTTGCAGCATATTCCCATGCCACGCCGCTGTGACGCCGTGCTCACCATCAGTTACGAAGCACAGGCCCGTCTCTCCGATCCCGTCTACGGCTGCGTTGCCACCATCTTCGCCCTCCAGCAACAGGTAATTCCTTTATTACGCCTTTTTTCTATCCCGGCATTAGCGCTGGCCATGCTCCCAAACCCCAAGCGCCAGCGCAGACCATCTTCAATCTCTTCTGAACTTTGCACCCTGGAATCATGAGTAGCTAGCCGTGCATATGTATCTCTGAAAAAGGATGCAGCGCCCGGTTCACTAGGTTCGTTCAGCATGATCTTTGCAGATCAGCTTGTTTGATTGGGAATTGTGCATAACGATGCCTAGATTATGCGCAGACAAGCAATGAGCCAATCGGCCGTTACAGGGATCATAGGCAATCATCAGCAACCAAGCCATTTGTGCTTACAAGTAGTTATACGCTCCCGTTCATGCTCAATCTGTCTTCCCCGCGTGTGCCTGGAGTTTCCAGTTAACATCACTCTTGCTAGTAGTCACAAACTGATTACACATATGTGCGCCCGTTACATGTGCAAACGGGTTTGGCTCCTGGGTCTAGTGCAAACGTTGTAGATTACAGCGGCCCATGCGAGTCTGCTGAAGTTCGAATGCAGCCGTATATGTCTATTGAAGAGGCATTCATAAACGCTTGGCAGCTACCAGGACTAGCTCGCGCACACACACACACGTGCCTGAAGGTGGAGCACTAGCATCTGCCCATCTGCTCTCTAAGGGATACTGCAGAGGTTGCATGATCGAGAACTCGCAACAGTTTGCTGAATCCATGAGTGCGACTTGCTGAATCCTTGAAGACAACATGAAGTTGTGAACCAATCGAGCTTTGTAATGGTAGCAAGTCACCCAGACCAGTCAAGCTGATGAACCCTAATCTTCCTAGGATATTTCGTGGACCCCAAAGACATTCATGATGGGCACTCTCTAAAAATCTGTTGTGAGATGCCATTCAGATGCTTGCCTTAGGAATGCTTCTTTCTCATGTTGTATCGACTCTAGATCTTTTCTTCGGTCCGAGCTTCACTTCAAAGGCAGATTGTGAACAGAACCGGCCTTGTTGACTGGTGCAAATATGTTCGAAAGACATAGTGCTTTGGATTGGGCCTGTTCGTTTAGAACCTAACATCGACAATGTCCAAACTGACTTCATTCAAGGAGCTCTTGAATATGTGGCATCGGATTTAGGTGATACTAGCTAGCTACCTAGTAACGCCCCAGCAAATAGCTGCCGCTGGTGCTCAGTTATCTGAGAAACCTCCAACGCGAGCCTCTCTGTGTGTTCAGGATCCGAGCGAGTGTTGTGCTGTCCCTTTAACTCAAAGTTAAAAGTTGATCAATCACTGTACATACGAGATTGCAACACTTTGAGAAAAGGCTTGATTAATTATGGGCATCGTGACTAGTACTTTCGAAAATTCGGGAGTCCGTGTATCTAGCTAGAGCCGTCTTGCCTGTCCCCGGAAAATGACTCACGTTAGTTTCCAATAGTACGTCAGGGATCGCTTCTTGTTTTAGAGTCTAGCTAGGTCACTTGCAGAGAGCAATATTGAATAGTTACCATAGCTAATTCTTCAAACTCTTGAAATCAGCTCTTTCGTAAATATTGCGTGCAAATTATTGACGAGTTTATGAGCATCAAGTGAGGCCATCTTGAAGCGTTGCGCCAGGGGATGCATGCACTCTCTTCCTGGCTAGCAACTGGTATGAGGCACTGTAGTCCAGAACAATATAGTAATACTGTATACCGGATTCAGCTGTACATGTAGATAATCGTTGAGATCAACTGTTTATGAATGTAGCTAGATGGTTGCATTATTGCGAAAATGCTGCTGCTGCTGCTGGCGACAGCATATGTGGGTGCATCATATAGTAATCGAGTTCACAACGTCGTCATGCGACGCATGAACGCAGCTCTATAGATCATTTCTTCCGTTTCTCAGATTACATGGAAAGTTAACGAGAATTAATATGGTATCCGGATCAATCGAGTTACCATGTCGCAAAACTTTTGGTGTGACCCAAAGAGCCAAGTTCAAATTAGTGGAGTTCTGGAATAGGTCGACACCTTGTGGATGCAGGATCCTTAATGATCGTTTAACTAGGATTGATCTCATTTAGCTTGAGATGAACCTGCGCTCTAGCAGAGAAATGAGGATGATCTAAAGAATCTTCTTCTTTTATTATATGCCATCTGCTAGTCGGCATTGGACCATTTTGACTCTTGCAAGTGCAGCTTATATAGAGCTTGGGATTCTACAGGGCTTGGACGTCTATGTCATGCTTATCTTCAATCCATCGTTCTTTTTGGCAAATGAAGCAGCTCTTTAGACCGGTGTATCTAGGGCTTCAAGTACTTGCTTTAGCACCTGTAAATGCTTCTAGAGCTGCTCTCTAGTCCACACTGCCTATATTACTATCAGCAGTAATTTCAACATGTCCCTTCTCCTCTTGTGTGCATTCTTGCACATTTTAAGATCATCCGGGTTGCAGTATGGACTGTGGACTTCGGAGGAGAAAGTATGGACAATATACTAAGTTAAATCTAAGCTCATGTCTCCCTCTAATCCTCCGGCGTCCTCCTTCCTTCCTTGCTCCTGATTAGTCATCAACAAAAGGGAAGCCCCAGCTGGCCCCCTGAGACAAGTGCGTTTCCATGCGCAACTATTAAAAGCATTGCTATCATGAACTCGTTGTTGCAGAGTGTGAAAGGGATCCAAACTAAAAACTGGTTGATCAGAATGTGAAATTCAACTGCAAACCAGTCAGGATTCTCTGCACTACGCTTGGGGTCACGCATTTGTTGAGAGACCTCCCTTATCCGCAAGCCGTATAGTAGACTTCAAGGAGAGAATGACTCAACAACTGGGATAATCCTTTTATGTGTGGATAGTTGTAAGTCAGAGTTTGATCGTCAGTGTGAGCTGATCTCTCCTTAGAGATTCTGATATTGATCAGCTGGGTTGACCAGCGCAATAGTCACATGTGAGATCGAGCAAACTGATGTGTCTAAAATGCGTTTCTAGTCTCTACAGATACGCGCAAGGGAAAGCATTGTACTTCCGGGGATCAAGGTTGGTATTGAAACCGTGGATTGACATCATGCAGGTGGCAAGTTTACAAGCGGAGTTAGCGATGGTTCAAGCACAACTAGCGGATCGGCACGCGGCGGCTGCAGCCCACCTTCAACAGCAACAACATCCACAAATGGGAGCTGGCTTGTCGTCCTCGGCTGCAGCTGGTCAAGCAGCGTACATGCAGCAGTTCGAGCAGCAGTCGGATCAACTGAACATGCCACCCACCTCTGCACTGTCCATGTCCCTTGCCAGTGGGTCGGGCTCGCCCGCAGCTGCACACAACTACTTGAGAATAAAAGAGGAGGGACGCAGGCCGTACCATGCAGGAATGCAGCATGATTTCCGGTACGGGATGCCATCCAACGTCCCACTGGAGCCAGCTCTGTCCCACCAAGCCCTTGTTCAGCAGGCCGAGTCTTTGGAGAAGCCTAGGACCGGCACACTGTCGGATCAACCGGACGATGGAGAGCTTCAAGCTCTTGCTCATTCTCTTCTCCGACGGTCCAAATAGAGGATCATCACCAATACTGCTGCAACAACCGGTTCAACCGTCGTCGTTTGTGTTAGGCGTCTCAACCGTCGTTTCATCTGATCTCATTATGTAGCTGCTGCTAAATTTGATTTACCTAAACTCAAATACTCGACTTCGAGCCGGCCATCGACAAGGACCTCGGGTCTAGTGAATATCACTGATCAATCTAGCAACAAAGCTGCTCCAAGAGTAATCTCCTCGTAATGCCCGTGGCTGAAAATGGTTTGTACATATATCCGGAGAGCCTTGTGGTTCACGCTGATCACAGCATCGATCCATGACGGAGGAAGAATCCACATCATCCACAGCTGGGATAGTACAGTGCTGTAGTACTTACTAGTCTGCATTGCAGCTGTGGCGTCAACTCAGTCTGAATGCTAACGGAATATCGGAGGCAACAGAATGGACGATTACAAGTTCAGAAAGCTGCAACGATTCAAACTCTTACTTAAAAAGAGGAAGCTAGCTAGCAAGCTAGATTTTTTAAGCTAAGGAGTGGAGGAGCCCAACCAGACTGCACAAGATCCGCGACCCAGGCCGTGATCTTCACCTCCAGAGGTTTTGGCGCCGCTGCAGGTGCAAGATCAAACACTTCGCTGGATATGACTAGTCCTGAACTGCAGTACCAAATGAACGTAAGGACGGATCCTGCTGGTTGTGGAGATGCGTTAACAACAGGTCGATATCATCACTAACAGCTAAAAGACATTTGTGTCCTCGACGATGTAGCAGCTTGCAGCATACTAACCCAGAGTGCTTAGTTTCTGCATTTCACTGTTTTGTTGGAAGTCTAGAAATTTAGCAAGTGATGGATCTCATGAGATCAAACGCTCTTCATGAGCGTACTTCACCTGCAGGTTCAGCAGCTTGAAGGGGTTCCTGGACGATTACTGCCAGGCGTACTCTAAGTCAAGTCTTTCTAGTTAGCATAGCTACTGAAGTGATCAACAACAGCTTTGTGATAGTAGCTAGTGGCTATGATCCATGATGACGGTTATCATCGTAAAGTGGTCACAAAACACCTAATCTAGTTGCACTGGGCAAGAAGATTGAACACGAATATGTCATGTGATCACAGTTAGAGCTGGCTCATGCAGGGCTGGCAGCAGCAGTTACATGCATTGGATATGCATGGAAGGGGTTAATAACTCACTCCAAGCTGTGTCCCTTGATTTGCAGAGCTAGGGGTTTGGGTCACGAATCTTCACCTTGGGATAATTTCTCTGATGGATCAGCTCCTGTATTTCCTCCCTGCACGCACTTATTTGTGTCATTGGGGATTGTTCCTCCTCACCTTGAGAGAGAGCGAGAGAGACAGAGACAGAGACAGAGATGACTCATCTTATGTAATGTTGCATCAAAGAAATGTAAAGTGATTCACGTGGATACATGTCATGACTTGTTCCATATCTAGATGCTGTGCATCATAGTATATATGAAAACTGGTTGGATATTGATTAACTGCATGTGGAATACTTCTCAGCTACAGGAACGCACTCAGCTCTGCCATTCTAGCTGGATGTGGCAACTGTACGCAAAAGCTCGTAACGAGAATGTCACACCCAAGGTAGAGCTGAAATTTGCTCGCAGCAACACTAGTTGGGGTATTCCTCGAAGAGTTGCAAATTAACTTCTGCTCGAGTTCTGAAAACCAGCATTCCCGGGATGTTTCCTGACGTTTGATTTTTACTGTCCAGACGAAGTAATTTCATCAATGACACCGTCTGTCTGATATTTAATAAGTCCAGTTTGCAGAGATCAGTTCTTTGCAAGAGGCGTGCATGATGCTTGCTCAACTGGCTTATACGTACAGATCTGATTTCGCATTTAGAGAATACCTTCCAACCTTCATATCAGATCACTAAACATGTACTCATGGTGCCCATCCGGTTCATTCCTGAAGATCAACTCCACTTGCTATATTCTACTTATCTTCAAATGACCATAGGATGATCATCAGAGCTAGCCTTGCACAAATCAGCGTGTCTTGCAAGAATCTGCTGCCACCTGCGAAATTCCATTCAACTTACAGAACTTATCCTTAACACTAGAGCTCTAAGGACTTGTAATTTAGATTACTTCATGGAATTTTTTTTTGATCACTTGCAAGCGTTAAATTGTTTGGCACATCTAATACAAACTTGTTCAGAGGAGCTGGTGAGCTTGCAGGAATATGGGATCTTCCACTGCAACTAGTTACGTTCTAAACTCCCCAAATGATGACCTGAGGAAATCATATATATATATATATATAATTCATGGAGTTCTGGCAACTGGTTTAGTCTTACACTCATATTGTTCATCCTTCCAAGTTCCTAATGGCAAGAACGGCTCTATAACTCTGATTGGTCATTACAAACAACTTTGCACAATAGTTTAATACCTCATCTTGCAGATAGTCATAAGATCACTCGGTAAATGTTCTTCTTGCTCCACACGTGGTTACAAGATGCATTATAAGATCATTTATATTAAACTGGCAAGATGGACCTATTCTCAAGTTCGAAGAAGAAGCTTGCACTGAATTATCAAGCTAGCTTAAGCAGCTTTCGCAAGGCTTAGCCTAATACTATTGACCATGACAAGCTTTGCACTGCAACTGAGTTCTCGAGAATCTCTCTAATTGATACGGGATAATCAGGCTGCATGATTCAGGTTATAATGCATACTGCAGCTAGTTATAAGGACCTTGCAACTAGAAAGCTGGAGATGCTGCTTCCTAGGAACTCTATAGGTTGTTATATAAATTGCAGCTGTCTAGATCCGTCAATTACACACTGTTAAATGTAGTGCAGTCTAGTAGAGACACCACCTCTTCCGAGGCACGAATTTTCGGAATTAGATGATTCGTCCACAACTACACAAATAATATATTAATGGTGAGCTACAACAATAATGAATTTGCTGCAGAGCCATTTGAACGTTACTTTGCAGCAGATCGGCGTTGCAAATACGTGACCAGTTCCTGAATTTAATAACTACTATTCTAGTTTCCAATGGGCATAATTGATACAAAACCTGATTGCTATACAATCAGAAAAATTAACATACAGAACTCTAGTATGGAGGCCTGAACTGAACACCTTAACCATGAACGCTGAGATGCTGAGATTCATACACAACAACTTCACTGCAAAAAGAAAGATAGTGTCTGTCTGCAGACAGGTGAAGCCCGCTTTAGGATGCGCATCTAGCAAGCTAATTCCAACACTTAAAAGTTTGGTGGCAATGCCCGTTTGGGTAGAGTATTCTAATAGTGGTAAATAGAAAATTTTACTAAACTACATTAAAAAAATTTACATACATGCAACAATAATTTCAGTACTGCAATCCCTGCAATGGGCATACATATAATGTCATGTCAATCCATTCTTGGAAAAAGAAGCAATGCCATCTGAACCCAAATTAGCAGATAACGTCCAACTGTGCATCATCCCATATTGGCGTTTTTTACCAATGTTGTACTGTTCTTTGATTTTTTCAAAGAAAAACCCATCAGGTTCGGGGTATTTCCAAAAGTCTTAAATCAGCATCAGAGAACCGGCAAGTTCCAAACATCTCTAAAACAGCAGAACCAAAAGAATTCCAGGTATTCTCAAACCCCTCCAAGAACCATCGATTTTCATGATTTAGAAACCCCCTGGTTCTTTACCGGTTCTTTCCAGTTTCTTTGACTCTAAATATTTTTTACAGGCAGGTTCCTGTGGTGGGTGCCATGGAAAATTGATTTGTTGAGTTAGGTTCCAGGGGCGCCAGAAATTACATATAATGGGAACTGCATGTCATATATACCTCTATATCTGTTTTGAAAACCGGGAAAGAACCGGTACTGTCTGAACGAACCACCCAACACTGGTTTTTACTGCAATCTAAGACAGGAACTCTGACCAATTTGGTTGATAAGGAACTCAATCAATTTGGCTGATGTTAAACTCGATCTATGAATACATTAGTATATACATCCAGGGATGGGTTATCTGTCCAGCACCCACTCCACGCTTTGTCAAGGAGGTTGGGAGGTCCTGCGCCAAGTAGGTTTGTAAGAGGGAAGGATAGGTATGTTTCAAGCTTCAGACATAGAGAGTGCAGACACCATGTTAATTATTTTTAGTTATATAGATAATTTACTTACACCTTATTTAGATTAATTAGCATATATACAATGTACTGTTGGTTGAGCTTGGTAGTTGATGTACTATTAAACAGCTGCAGACTGATCAATCAATCTACTTTTTCAAAACAAATCTTGCACACATCTTCTTCAGCTGAAGAGTTCAGTGACTCCAGTAGTTAATCTAGATCAACAGAGTCCTACCGAATTAGCGGTGATTTTTGCACTCTTCTTCATCAGCCAGAACGACGAACCAACAGCTAACCGACTTGCACAATCCATTGGAAGCCTGTGTTATCTCTCAGTTACAGTGGATGAACCGCTTCTGACTTGAGGTCAGCTTAATCCATTTAAATAACATGTATTATCTAAAAGATAGTAGGTCCTGTAGGTAAGTAGGTAAGATAATAGGTGGTCACTAGCTAGGTGAGTAGATGTGCATCTATTAGTTAGTAACTTAGTAACTAGGTAAGGGCTCAAATGTGTTGTTAGTAGGTAGGTTAGAAACGCTTTGAAACTGAGCTCAACCTGAGTGGTTAGATAGGGATTGAACTGGAACCCATTGGAAAAGTATACCGTGTGCACTCACCATCCATCTCTGTATGGTGGTCAGATGGCTGTTGGTTTACTGCAGTGTTGGCTGGTTATTGCTTCTTTTTAATAACCGCTCCAGGTAGGTTTTTTTTATAAAATTTGGGGATCACACAGGTTATCAATATCAATAGACAAAGAAATTGGGTGCCAGGTGATTCTCAAATAATTGGGTAATAACCTTCGGTTATGCATAACAGTAAGTTTTCGAATGATTGGTTGAGAACCACCAGTTAACCTGCCAGTTATACACAGGTTATAGGGGTATTAAATTTTATTTTATTTTCATTTTAAAAAACATATTGATGTTTAAAGATTGATAACCATTGATAACCTACCTAGATGATAATGGGGTCATCCAGGTAGGTTATAAATTTTGAAATTTTAATACCAGATGGTTATCAATTTAACCGGTTATCCAAAAAATCAATAACCAACTATTAGGTTATTAATAACTGGGTTGATAACCAGGTCAAAACTCAATGCCCAGCCAACATGGGTTTACTACTCTGTTGGCATGAACATGTTTTGGTTACCCAGGCATCAGGCAGGTATGTGAGAGGGTAGGTCTTTGGACCATTGGAAAGGACAATTACTGTGTTTTAGTGAAGAGGTTAATATTTTCTAAGTACATTTTCAATATTTTTCATAGTTGTACATATCAAGCTTCTTCTTTTCTTAAAGGGAGAAAGCAGCTGAAGGTAACTTTTTTTCTTTTTCTTTCAATTTTGAAAAATGTCTCTAGGCTTGAATAAAGTTTTATTCTTTGTGAGAAAAGAGTATAAATGATATCAATAAAGGAATGAAAATGCTTTGCAAAAGGAGTCAATACAGTAAGAAAGTTGTGCAGTTAATTGGCCAATGTAAAGATAGGATGTTTGCCTAAGCCCATAAGCGCACGGTAAAGGAGGGACTTGACATTTTTAATTTCACCACACCAATAGATTGGCCCCAAAGCTGCAGTTTTGAATCTTTGTAGTGTACAATAAAGTCTATTATTTCCAGATTTTTTCTTTTTTTTCTTTTTTGCCTTTTTTCCCTTTTTTTTTAAAGGGAAGTCACAGAGAGCTTTACAAATTTTGCTCAGGCTGTTAAACAAAGTACATGAATTTAGATTTGGCAAAATGATTCGGGGTATCATTTTGCCCAGTGCAAAATTTTGCCAAAATGTGAAAAAATCAAAATAAAAGTGAGTATTTTGTCACTATATTCCTGTTTTTTCTGAAAAAATCACCAAATTTCCCTCTCTTGAAGATTTCCACCACATTTTGACTCTAATTCTATTTGGTAGCAAACTTTTAACTAGCTTTTTATTTATTACATTACAGACAAGTGCTTATAACATTGTAGCAAGTTCTTATTACATTGCAAGCAGCCATTACATTAATACATTGGAATACCTACCAAAAGCTGGAAGAAGAGAACTGTGCTTATGTTCATAATTGGCCAATATTGGTATATTGTTTTTTTATGAGCCAGTAGGCTCCACATGGCTGTGCAACTCTTAACTTCTTGATTAGTCATACTGTTTGTTTCAATCCTTCTTTTGACCCAAATTAAATGTCATAATTTGTGTACATGGGACAGTAACACGACTTACAGCATCAAGTATGTGAATAGTTCAGAATTCCCTTGTTAAGAATGGCTATTATCGTTGGTATGGAAATTTTTGTGGTGAATACCAAAGCTAAGATATGTGGTCATGTCTAAGCATCTCCACCCCCAAAAGAGTAACCAGCTCCTTTATTTTAGAAAAGAATGCTATTTAATGATCACTATCCCCCACCCACATATGTCATAAAGTCCCTTTAAACGCTCAAAGACCATTTATGTCTTTACATCCGGACAAGCTGGAAGATTTAATGATGCTCTAAGGGTCATATGGCTGGCCAGGGCGAATTGACCCCCACATTGGGATCATGGTAAAAACCTCAAAACCCATTTAATTTGCTTATAAATATTCTAAATATTTGTGAATATCATCTCCATAAGCTAAATCAGGGTCCTTGAGTCCAAATCTATCATTTTTCGGGTCTAATATGGCCACTTAAATGGGTTTCGAGGTTTTTCCCATGATTCCAATGTGGGGGTCAATTCGCCTTGGCCCACATGGCTAAAACAACCCTTTTTCTTAACTTGCATTTCCATATATTGAAATGTTTGGGTGATAGAAACATTTCCATAATACAATAGTACTTTTTTGAAATATTAGAGTACATGAACAAAGATCATTCCATACACCTTTTCTGAAAGGCTTGCCATCCAAGGAATCCTTTTCCTGTTTTCATCCAAACGAACAATGATGTATGTATCACATCCATTATTAACCAAAAAAATATGGATGATTATATGTTAATTTCATGAACCACAAACCAAGTTACACAAATTATCTTCCAAATGTTTAAGAGCATCTATTATGTAATCTAAAGATTTTACAAATGTTGAGAAGTGATGGTAAATTTTGGTGCCAATGCATCAAAGCTGTCACAATTTGAGCCATCACAAGCTGCTGAGTATTTTCCAAAGTTCAACTAATTTCAAGGTAGATACAAAAGCTGTTGAGGAAGTTCTTCTAAATGGAACAGACGTCTTTGTGTTGTATACACCACCCAAAGACCCAAAGACTAAATTCCACTTCTTGCCATAATGTTATCAGAAAATCAATCACTACCTAAATGAGCTACTGTGGCAGGCCTGGCCAGGCTATATTATCCCTCGACATACACATACTCCTACAGTGGAGTCTATGAATTTTACAAGGTAGCACCAAGCTACCGAGAGTGGGAACCCAAAAGGTTTCTGTTAGAAATCACCCTCGTTCTGGGATCCGTCCCAAGAGCCCCATCCCCATTGATCTCCAGGTCATGCCTGCACCCAGGATATCACACTGGTCAGCCAAGGGACCTCCTTGAATTACTATAGACTTGTCCTACTGGAACCAGCCATCATACAAACCAATGTAGCCCAAAAAGTTTTGGCCTGTGGCATATGCAGATAAAAGACCACCATTCGCACATCATCCAACCAATATGGTCAAAAGTATCTACTTCTCAGTCACAAGATTGTTGTCAATCTCTGTACAGGTGATTTTTGCCAAACTAGCACAGGAGCCTGTCCATCCCCATCAAAGACAAGTCTATGACATTGCAGAGAAAAATCTGCAATAACATATTGAAAGGAACTCTTATGTCAGTTCTGGCCAAATCAAAACGAAACAATAGGAGAAAGAATGGACCTAAGCTTGTGACTGTCAATCACAAAATATCACACCATGATCTTCATCATGCATGGCAGCAACTATGTGCAATGACTTCCCATTCAATCATCAGCTCCCAACAATTGTTATGGATAAGTATATAAGAATCTGCTCAATATCTTCAGGCAAACACTTAAGAAAATGTATTTCATCAGTACTTTCTGTTGCATTTCCAGAAGCAACAGGAAGACTAGTCATGATGTGGCCAGCACCAAAGAGACATCAAAAAAGCCAATAGTCAAAAGTCACTTCCAAAGAGAGCAAACACTCATGTCACTCAATTGCAATATGACATACATATCCTTATAAATAATCAGAACTCTGGATTGTCCATCACAGACATTGAATTTGGCATCAAACTCCCCCAATGAATCTGTCAAAACAAATGAACATATGTGCCAGTGGTGGAAGGTTGGAGATGTACTGGAACACGAAATCAGGGATCGTCAACTGCTCGCGAGGAACATATCTGAAGAGCTCCAATAACCTTTCCACATACACAACCTTTTTCCAGACCTGTCAACACCAGCATCAGACCCATCAGAAAGGCTTATCAAGGATCTATCACTTCCAGTGACTTCTCAAGCAGGTTTCCAAGCACCAGGAATACAGGAAACAGCCTATGGTGGAAAAAATTTCAACCTTCCTTCCTTCAGTGATACCAAGGTGGTTGGTTTGCCACCAAAGTAGACCATACAGTAGCTACCCATGAAGGACTTGCTTTAAGAACCTATAACATAATCAGACTAATCAAGAGAATTTGTGTTCAACCTCAGGGTCTACAAACAACTGTAGCGCGATCACTGTAGCCCTCAGACCCAGAGTTGGATGCAACATGTATATTGCCTGGCATAAAAGTCCAAATCACAAATAAGAGTGATGATTCAGCAAGAGGATAGTCATACTAACTTCAACGATGCACAATACTAGACCATTGCATTTGCTAACTGAACTTGCACAGATTAGACATCCAAATCTAACATATCACAGTCTAAAAAGGTCATTGTAGACCAGATCCCAACTCAACAGTACTCTTCATGCTCACCATTGTGTTCTAGTCAACCAAGGAGAAAACATTTTGTTTATTATGAGCATATTGCTTGACATACATGCAGGTTATGCTTGTGCTTCTGGCCCAAAATCTGTTGGAGACGCTTCACCCAACCCAAGTCCGGTTGCCTGATCAGAGAGAGTAAGACACCAGATCAATATTTCCACCAACCAAATATGCTATGGAAGCAGACATGCAGCATGTAAGCTGCCCACAGCTGCCAGTGGAACACAAACCTGCAGGAAGGAGAGCAGAGAGGAAAAGTCCAGCAACAGGAATTGCAGGAAAATTTGTTCAGATCTAGCTTGAAAACATGACTTGCAATCCATAGAAAGTAACCCCAACTGCAAACACTTACAGCTGAAGGGAGGCAGCTGAATGGAAATACACAATTGTGTAAGGCCTGTTAATGACAGCCTCAAATTCCTGCAAAATGTCAAATCAGAAGGTGTCCTCATTGATGCATCATGATCATAAGCATCAAAGATGTGTTGTGGCAACATCTCATCATAATAAAGATCTTCCTCAGGTCATTCCTGGAGGAAAAATCAGTTGCAAACTCAAGTTGACTATTCTTAGATGGAAATCAGTGCCAAGCTCAGAAGGTTTGAAGGCATCCAATTCCTTCAAACATATTCTACTGATTATAAAGCTGACTGCAGCAAGAATCCAAGGATAAAAATTTTAAACAAAGAGAGTATATATAAGAAAGTCCAGAATAACTGCTCAGCACAAAGAAATGGGACAAAGGTAACAAACCTTTATGACATAAAGAGCAAAACGCTCAAGATCAAGACAGCGAAGAAGGAAGTGGGCACCCACAACCACCATCACTGGTCGCCCATCCACATCAATGCCACCCCGATATCTAGAATGCAACTCCCCACGAAAAATTAGCTTGCACAGTTATAGGCACAGGCACAGAAAAAGGTAGACGGGTAAAGTGGAAGCTGGAGTTCTGCACTGAAAAAAGCTGGAGTACTGTGCAAGAAAAAAGTCAAAAACCATTTCAAAAGGGCCTTTTCACAGGTTATAGGTTAGAGCATACAAAATTTTCATCTCTGCAACTTCCATCAGGTTCAAAGCATTTGACCTCGCTAGAAATCGTGCGTGAAGTGAATTCTGCTCTGGTACACTCAATGCAGGGGCACCAATGCCCCCAAGACCAACCCATTTACCCCAAGCCCAGCCTGCCTGTGCTTGTGCAGCTTTCTCCCACTGCTCTTTCCGTCTTTGATCAGGATCTCGTATCATTGACATGAATGATGGATCCACTAATGCATCAATTGGCTCATTCCTGTAACAGACAATGATTTAAAGCTATAGTGTTTCTAAACTGTGCATCTTTGACTGCAGTGATGTTTACTGAAATCTGTCAATCTGTGAATGCTCTTTCCCCACAATCCTAGTGAAGAACAATGCAGAAATCAAGCCTGGAACCACCATCTAAAATAATGATGAACCCACCTGTTGCTAGGCATAGAGTGGTGAAGGTTAGTCACATCATCCAAGAGAGGGGCTGTACTGACAGGCGAACTTGCAGGTAGAGCCGATATTCGGATCTTTCTCTCTGATATGACTGTTTCTCCATTTTCATCACCAACATCAGTTGGCAGCTTGGTAGCTGCAACCTGCTCCTCATAAGCATCCCTTGGGAAGTACAGAGGCAGAAGCCTGCACAAAAATCCACATTTGAAGTGGTTATGAATGACCCTACATAAAGAGGAATCCAATATCACCTCATGCAAAAGTCCTGGTCACCAGAATGAGAGTAAAGGCAAGTCCCATGTGAAATATTGATGAGCTGTAAAATGTACAGAAAACCTCATAAGTGTTCCAGATTACATCACAAGCATTGTCTTAGTACATGACTCCCTCCCTGCATGCAAGGTTTTAGGACCAGGGACTATTTGTATGTGAAAGCATGACCTACCTATTACAAACAGCTAGAGGCACTGCAATCCCAAGATCTATTACAATGCGGGCATTGTTTCCATACCATCAACAGTGTAAATACCTTTTGTAGATTTCTGAATCGGTAGAAGACGATGTGCAAAAAACGACTGCGGTGATTCTATCATGATGCTTCTCCAAGAACCGACGGACAGTGCCTGGTCACATTTTCAAAGTTCAAATTAAAATGGGAGGAGATCAAACAAAAATAAAATCTCACAATTCCAGGCAGATATCATGATTTGTCAACAACAGAAATTTGTGGCTCAAGCTCAGCTAGTCAAGAAGGCAACTTACGGATGGCCACATGTGCAGCAGGTTCTCGAGGATAGCCTTTAGATTCAGTGTAAATGCACCCCATAGCAATACTGGCATTACAAGGGATTAAAAGCGTCAGTGTAGGACAATCTGAAGGTCATCTCCACTCACTCCTTGAAACTTACTACACCAGATGATACCATGCTTTGGACACCACCAAATTCCCCCACCTTTACCAAAAGTTCGAGCATTCTGTGTAAACTCTGTACCACATATGTTGTTCTAACAGCTTCACTTCGGGATGGCCAAGTTGATTCTAAATTTGTGATCAAATTGACTAACCTATTTGCAAGCCAAATACTCTGTGATACTGGAAGTGAAAAAGCCATGGGCAAGTATGGTAACAAGATACACTGGAAATCTACAATAAGAATGTCCAACCAAGTATCAAACCAGAATAAGTTTAGCACAGGAGAGCCTTCTATTTACAGAACGTGGCATTGTAACCCAACAATAGAAAAATAGGTGGGAAGGCCAACCTTTCCAGATCCTGTTCAATAAGAAGTTCCAAGCAGGAACGGTAGCAATGGCTGAGGGCATTCTCTGCAGCTGTGTGGTACTTCACTGCATACCTAGGTCCAACAGTGTGTATTACCCGCCTACAGAAAAATGCAAATCACATTATTTCAACAAGCTCTCCTTCACGGCATAAAAATGTTCAGAATACCTATCTGAGCTGCAAAAAACTGAACAAGAAATTGGAAACTTTGAAACCAGCAATAGGAGCAGGTCCAAATTCAATGACTGTAATATAGCCTACTGAAATAAGGACTCTGTCCTGATGAATGAACATATTGCAAGAGATGTTGCACCTTGCTGGTAAATCATAAGCACTGGTAACTTTGGCAAGTCCAGTTCGACAGCCTCCCTGCAGCATAATGACAAGCTAATTCAATGCACCAACTTGCTTGACATCTCCATTAAATATGAAAAGAGGAACCAAAAAGAAGAATACTAACAGATCAGGGAACCAACTTCACATAAAGCAGGGTGAAATTGAAATAAGGAAATAACTCCAAGTAATAATTTCTCAAAGACCTTTAGCTCCAAGATTGAAAGATATATCAACTTACCAACATTGCACACTCCTCAGCAAGCCCAGGTCCAGCAGCAGCATGCAAACCAGGACTGCTATGTGCCTCATCCAGACCCTGGAAAGGACAGAGAGTAGCAGATAGTGAATACCCCTCCAGCATGATGCACAGATTTCAAACTGTTGCTCCTGGTCAACCTCAGCAGAACTTATGAAGTACTCACATCATCCATAAACCCATATGCTGGCTTTTTATCCACTGGACAAGAAACATGTGAATTTGACATATTGAGCACAACATAAGAACAGGACTCTGCATCCCCAATAAAAGTCCTTCAGCCCTGAACTAATACCTTCTAGTACCTTAAACTACATATCCAACCAAATATCTTACATGTCCCCAGACCATTCGGTTTCATCCATGTCTTTGAAATTCTACATGACTGTGCCCATCATATTCCTTAAGGCTAGAACTGACATGTACGTCTATCAGATAAACACACCTTCATTGCAGAAAGCAGACTAGCCATACCTCATTGGTAGAGTTGACAACAGCATCAACTTCTAAAGCCCATGGTGTCCCTTTCCAGCAGTACACCTTTGAGTTCACCTCATGGTTTAATGGGAACTTAGAAACTATCCCATAGTTGGCTCTCCCATTTTCTGTGCCTGTCCACAATATCATCTATAAGCATACATTTTACAAGTAAACCCTGCCAATATATAGTACTTCAAGTGCATGCACCCTTAACCTTTTCAATTTGTGATGAAACAATTGAGGCAACATACATCCACTTACTACTAAATTCCATGGCATACAGAAATATGCCAAAGCATTAGCCCCAGCTGAGGGCCATAAGTTTTTGTACCAGAAGAACAGACTTGACAGCATAACGTGCCAATTCAACTAACAGACCAATGCTCTGCAGTAAAACAAGATGGCACACATTTATAATACTGATTGTTTAGGAACCTCAATTCATCCTGTATAAAACATGAAGAAAAATGTAACCTGCCCAGAAGGAATTTAGGTAGCACACAACCCTAACCCTAATTTCTCTTCGAGCAAAGTCATCTAATGCCATTGTGCAAAAGTCCAATTTCACTTGCACTACTAGCGTCATTTGATCACCTTTTCAAACTCCACAGAATCAGTTGAAGCCCAGGATATATAGATAAGCATCATTGCTCTCACATAATCAAATCCTGGCTTCATCTAAGCATTTCCATGTCACTCCTCAAGATTCATGACTATACTGAATTGCATCTGTGTGAATTACCAAAACTGTTTCCAAGATAAAATATTCCATGATATGAAAAATGTAATCCACACCTCTTGAATCACAAAAGAAGAAGTCCACAAGTAGGGTGCTGAATATCACAACATTCTCGTGACCCTAAGCTTACAGAAACTATGCCAAACGAGATGTGAGCAGAAACTGCAGATAAAATCCATTATAAACCAGGTTCAGCTCCACAAAGGGACCTAAATAACCCCAGAGAGACTCTCACATACTCGCAACCCTGACGACCAATTTTGGGCATGCCTACTAGTCTGCCACTTCAGGGTTTAACAAACAAACCGAGAAGGAGACAAACAAAAACAGAATCCTGCACACTTTGCACGAGTGATTTTTTCCAGATTAGAAACAAGAGTCTTCCTAAGTGGTAGGCGTCGGTTTTGCAGTCCTGATCCACGGCATTAGGGTTTCAAGAATCAAGGCCGGGTTGACGAAGCAAGACTTCATGGATTGGGGTATTGTTTTGCTTGGCAGGTTCCGGCTAAATAGGGGGAGGGCAAGGGCGGGGCGTCAAGAAGCAAAGAGGCTAAAGCTTTGTGGGATCATGGTACCGGATGTGAGTGGGTCGAGGAAGTCACGATCTGAGCCTCCGTCTGAGAGGCTGGAGCTGGCGGTAGGAGACAATCGTTCCTGCTCAATCCACCGAGGTACCTGTTCCAACTTCACGGTGTGCTGCTCCACGGCCCCGCTGCGGTTGCTCATCGCTCGGCCGTACATGCTTGCGCCCCGATCCTTCGAGACGCGCTCATTCCTCGTCTCCCGCTCTTCTTCTCCTTCGATCGCAGATGAACTCAGATATTGCCATGTGCACACCACCACCAGCCAGCCAGCCAGCCAGCAGCAACCCGGGTACCCCACTCGCCGCACACAGTGCCGGGTTGCCTGCAGCAGTACCAGGACCACTTGCCGCACACAATTGTAGGCGAAATCCAAATTCCTTCCAACTGGACACCCCAACTCTTTACCCCGTTCACCACCTACCTACATCCATCTCCAAGGTGTGAATAGGGGAAAGTAGAATATCTAATTTTTCCACTTAATATTATTTCTTAATTGAGTGCATCAATTTGTGGGATGCACTCTAATGTTTTATATTTATCACCCTAATTCATTAGCCAATAAACCCCTATGCCCCAACTTCACAAGCCAATTGTCAAAATTAAACCTCACAAATCTCAAATCTAAGCCTAATTTTTTAAGTTCATATGTTTTAGTAAAATTTGTGGGATACATTCCAATGTTTTTGTTTTCATGCCCCCAACTTCACGAGCCAATTTTCATAATTAAACTTCACAAATTTCAAATCTAAGATTGTTCTGTTAGTTAAATTTTCTTTTAATAAACTTGTGGGATATATCCTAATGTTTTATTTTGATGACCCGACTCCATTAGCCAAATTCATAATTTGAAGCCTTACAAATCTCAAATCTAAGATTAATTTACTACATTTATATTTTTAAATTAATTTGTTGGATATTTACTAGTGTTTTATTTTGATTTAATTTTGATGACCTGAACCTCATTAGCCAATTTCCATAATTAAAGTAATTAAACTTTATAAATCTTGAATCTAAGAGATGGTACATGGAAACTTCAAATGCATGAACTTACTTGGCATGTAACCTAGAAGATTCTGTTGTCTCGAATTTCAACATAAGATATTGGGATAAAACTTAAATAATGAAACATAGTGAATAGTAATACCACTAAATTGATTGTTTGAATGAATGTACAACTAAGAAATCTAGTTTACACCCATAACTTGTTTTATTAACCATTTATTAATCAATTTATGCAATTGTTGTGAAAACAACCTAATGAATAATTGACATGCTAACATGGATTGTTCAATAAAAATTAATTGTATAACTTAGTAAGGGAAAATAATCAAAGATATGAAATTAACTTTGTGATGCAATATGTGCAAAAAAATTAATAGTAAAACCTATACGTAAATTTCCAATAGGTCACTTGTTAATTGTTGCAAAAGATGTTGAACTGTTTTGCATGACTTTTTTTTTGTTGTCAATGAATGAAAATTTCAAGTAAGTTTGTTTAGTTTAACATTTTAATAGAGTATAATATTGGTGAATTTCAATAAGTTCAACATTTAGTTAGATTTTCTTATATTATTCTTTTTTTTTTTTAGTGAGAATGATGTGTGTGTAAAATATGGAATAACAAATAAAAACCTTTTTTCACCTCAAGTTCGAATTTTTATACTTGTACCATTTTTAATTTTTAAATATTTTTAAACATAATATGAATTCAAGCACTTGAAAGTCAAAACAAGTGCTTATAAGGTGTTTAATAATGTGTATATTATAAATAGTGTCGTGTGTGTAAATGGTTTAGGACTTACACTGTGTATAAGTGTTTAATATCAATTTATGTTTGTGTAAGTGTACAATGTAGAATAAGAGACATGTAAAGGTAAATGTAAAATCATGTAAATCTATTTTATGTTATGTAAAGCAATGTAAGTGTAAAAATAAATACATTTATATGATTTTATGTAACTATGAAAACAATATAAAAAAGTGATTTTTATGTGGCGAGGCATGGGATTTCAAAATGTTTTTGGTGATAGGCCAACAAAATGACCCATTTCAAAAACACAAAAACAAACTCAACAAAACATTTGTGCTTTGGGAGCATCACAACTAATTAATATAGATTTTTGTAAGAAGATATGGTCATTAAGGGTATATAGCATGTACATTTACATGCCCCCAAAATATTTACACAAGTTATGAAAATGTATTTGACAAATATTTACATTGGCCTCACGTAAATGTTTTCGAAAAATTGTACATGACAATAATATGAGTGTAAGTGTAAAAAGTTTTGATGTGTAACTATAAATGAATTACACTTAACACAAGATTTACAAGCCGTATATATACAACTATTGGCACTTACATGCAGAACACCAATTATAACTCGAGGTTGTCCATCCAGTTACAAATACATATAAACCAGTGTTGGCCTCTTATTGAGTTTTGATCAGAGAATTAGCTCAATTATGAATCCGGTTGTTAATAACCTACTAGTCAATTATTGATTTTTTTTTATGACAGGTTAATAACCTAACCAATTGACATTAAATTTCAAAATCCAATAACCTACCTAGATGACCTGGTTATCATCCAGGTACATAGGTTATCAATCCTAAAACAATGAAAAAAAATAATGATAAAACACCAACAAAACAGAACAGAAAAAAAATTAATTTTAACTTTTGAAAACTCTATAACATGCTAATAACTAATTGGATCTCTTTGCTTCTCTCTTCCATCACTAGACTTCCTTCCAAGACACACACTCACTCTTTCAAGACCTCAAGTGGTGAGACCTGACAAAGAGAGAGAGAGAGAGAGAGAGAGAGAGAGAGGTGATGTACAAGATTCACCCTGTCTCTCGCACAACCAATTTTGGTGCTGCCAGGCCTTCTTCAGCAGGAGTTGCAAGAGTTGGGGAGTCGCATGAAAACTGAAACTGTCCCCATTTCCATCCAGCAAATGCTGTAGTGCCTTCACTCAGGTCTCCAAAGATCTTCCACCCTTTACTCCTTCCTGCAACAAGTACAATCCCGCTCTCTTTCATTCATAACCTCTAAAATATCAACCCTCAAATGCCTGAGAATTACTTCTGTACAAATGACATTCCTTCCTAATGGTGCCCCTGAACTTCCACATTAAGCATAGATCCCTCTGTACCATCCAAAGCAACAACAATGTCATGAGCACAAAGTTGAAACATGCCAAACAAAGTGAAAAGGCAGACAAATGTCAGCCAGTGTCAGAAAAGGCAGAACATTCACACATCCTAATTTTCATGAAACTTGAGGGCTTGTGCTGCTAGAGAAGCTACGTGCAAGATGGCTCTGTTGGAGACCAGAATGGCAGAGGCCTGCCTAGACAACATGCAGGCATATGGGCCTTAAGTGATTGATACAAACCTAACAGGACAACAAGATATACCTGAAGATAGTGCCATTTATCTTGCAATCCGTAGACAGTGAGTTTAGTGTGCATCAAGAAAGTGAATACTTCACTGTACAGACTCAGAGCAGTAGGAGTAAGAATCAATCTAATTGGCTAGTCCACATTATTACCCCAATTTGAAACATTCAAATGCATCAAGACCTTACATACACATTTAAATCACAAGAGTTCACATTGCTCAGTTTGGAACAAGTACAGATTTGGCTGAAAGCCCTCAGACATGTTAATTCCACGTTGGTGTATCGATATACATCTTGCAAGCATTGAATCTGATACATGTGGAGGATTAAGCTGGCAGGAAGGAGATGGGGCAATTACACAAAATCAAGATAATAAGCAACAAATAGGATCCCTGTCAAGCTCCTGCAGGACTTTGTTGAAAACATGTGTAGCAACACAATGCATAATAGCAAAAGTGGTGGACAGTCACACTCACAATTGTGACTAATAAATGGGCCAGGAACTACTTGTGATCTGTGGCTGAACTGGGGATGTGACTTCTGGATGGATGATGGATTAACTTCAAACGCATCATGGATAATCACGTAAAGTCTCTCTGCATACTCATCCCCCTCACATGAAGGGTATCCAAAGACCATTAAGTCTCTCTGCACACTTGTCCCTCTCACCTTTCTCACATCCAAGTTTCTGTAAATGTCTCTGTGAATTTCTCTCAAGCAATGGAGTTAAGCTTCTGGGGGACATATAATTTGGCTGGTCTTGGCTCATAGTGCCACAGAGATTGTGATCCCCCAACATCCTCCCTGTCACTTTCAGACCCCAGATTTCCAATTGCTAGACTTGCCAAATTTGTGCATCCAGGCCTCAAAAGAGCTGGTAATGAATATGTCCAATCTTGT
Source organism: Sphagnum tenellum (assembly GCA_963921925.1). Lineage (NCBI taxonomy): Eukaryota > Viridiplantae > Streptophyta > Sphagnopsida > Sphagnales > Sphagnaceae > Sphagnum > Sphagnum tenellum. Next base: position 13,794,079 of record OY998154.1, read on the forward strand.
GAACCAATCAGGTCTGACAGCTGCAACCCCATGGCATGAAATGGGGTTGTTCTTGTCTTCCACAAACCCCTCCATTCCATAAAATGGAGAGCTTTCAGAAGGACAAAAGCATGTTGGATCTCACCAATGCATGGCAAGGTTTCAATGCCACCAATCTTTGTCATGGAACACAGTATGAGAGTAAGCAAGAGTGGGAGAGTGAGTTCTGTTGGAAGAAAGAGGTCGGATGGAAGTCCACATAGGGGCCAGCTTGAGCCCCTTCAGAAATCAGATATCAATGACGCTCTGGCCTCAGGATATGAACCATGAAACAGCTTGTCATGAAAACCAATGCTCAGGAACAAGGTCTTCGTATTTTCTGTTTGCTGGGGTACTTATGATGTTCTTGGGGTTTCCACACTCACACAAATGGTCTCTGAATATTCCTGGGAGATGCCTACTGCACATCTTCATTCTCTCATTTCTCCACCTTCAATGCAGCTGAAGCTCTGGATGAGACAGTAATTTAAATTTCCTTCAGAAAGCTTCAACCAGACAAGCTAAGGCAACATGCATGCTCTCTTGATGATGCTTACCTTAACCCATGTCCAAGTTTTCCAAGAGAGATAATATCTAGTGAAAAATGAGCACCCTTTCCACTCTAATACGATTGTTCCAATTTGATCCCTGGCTGTGCCTGGGCATTAGTTCCTGCAGTGCACAGCAAGCATGCTAATTGAATAACTCTTTTTACCGAGGAAACGGTTCTCAATACTGCCTTTCAGTATCAGTCAATAGAGGTCACTTACAAAATCCTGGCATCCATTTTCAGTTTAGATTTCAGTGGTCCCTCCAAAGGTATGTCAATGCTTTGTTCTGTTTTTTTGTCACTGATTTTCTGAGAAAGCTTGTTCTTTGGAACAGAGGGAAATTGCACAATTTGCCACAGTCTGTCTTTCTCAGGCAGGCATGATTGGGCAAGATCAGCAAAAAGACAGTCATACTGCTCCATCAGGACTTGTCTCCCGATCTCTCACTGCTGTACAACATGCTGCAGCTTCAGCTTGCTAAAGAGAACTGGAGTCAAAAGAGAGCTTTCATCATTGAGAAACTCAGAACCAATGGTAGAGGAATATGTAGATGGATGTTGTGACCCACAAAAGTGGAAAGTTGGCCACATGTGGAACAAACTGGTGAGTCTCCAGCAGTTTTGAAAGCACCTCAAGCTGCTAACCAGCTTGCAGAAGAGGTGTGCACTGATATACCTGTGTGAACCTCAAATTCACTACAAGACTCTGATTGCATGTCTTCTCTTGACTCGAGGAAAAAACAGGCTATGATGCTTTATCCTATTCCTTCACATTCCCTCTATACATACCTGGAAAGTCAACATAGTAGTCTGTTTACTGGCTAGTCCAAAAGCAGTGAAAGGAGGTCAGAGTGGCAGGCCATTGCCTTCTGCATACTTCACTATGAACTCTTGAAATGGATCCTCTACTGTGGCATGATACAGCCACAGTTGCATGAATCCTCCTGCCTAATATGGTCTGCATGCCCACTCAAACAGAAAAGTGTAATAGCTCTAAAGAAATAGGATCAGACTCCTGCATGCTTGTTTCCAATAAATTGTCATTACTGTCATGCTAGACACGGAAGTTTATGTAGTGGTGCATGAGAATGATGGTGCAGCTCTGGTTGGGGATTCATGCATACCAAAAGCTTTTTGTTCAAATATGTCAACAAATCTGCTCCTTGTGGAAACGGCTTAGGTGCACAACCCACAGTAATGCCAGCTGCTGGTAGCAATGCTCCATCATCTCCATGTCTTCACTCTGTTGCATGAACTGGAGGAGCTCTATATTCAGACTTGCCAGTAGAGTTTTCCAAATTAGGCAAAATCCTCCTCACCCACCCCCCTAGACCATTTTTATTAGTTTTAAAGAATGTAGTTTCATATGGTTCCAAATAGTTCATCACTATTCATGTTAGATCTTTCATGTCCACGTACGTAGATGCTAATGAGAAAATGGTTAAGTAGATAGCAATGTTATTCGGCTGTCAACTTTTAGACCTATCCTATGGATACCAATAAAGCAATTTTTATGTTTTTTTAACAAAGAAGGATATGTATTCGAAAAGGAAATTCAATTTATTACACTAGATGGTTACACATTTATTTTTTAAATCATTCCTTTGTCAGTTATGAATATGACAGTTTTCAATTTTCAAAACATGATGGATATGGACAAAGGCTATGCATATCAAATTACCCATTCTATCGCTTCCAAAAAAACACACCATCAAAATAAAAATGCTAGCCGAATTACATTCCCATGTCCCACAAGGTTTTCCACAATGTGCAAAGACTCAAGAAACATGGATCCATCAAAAGACCTCAAAAACTCTTAAAAAATGGTTGATTATTTTTATCACCTTCATTCACATATTCATGTGCAAAAGGAGGATCTCAACTTCAAAAGGGTCAAAAATTTGAAGCCCATTAGAAAGCTACAATAGCGCAACTTCCATGTCCATGATACAAATATATAATAGTTGATTTCAAGGCATTTGACAACAACCAATGTCCCTAGATTGATTCATTACACAAGTCAATACAATAGGATTCAAGGTAAAAGTGATTACTTTAGTAATAGTGCAAACTTGGGCTTTAAGTATTGTTTGTTGTAAGGTGATAAATTTCTACCTTCCATAACAAAGAATTATGGCATTTTAAACTCAAGGGTTTCTTTTAACATAATGACCTTGTTAATGAATATGGTCTTCATGAGAGCTTTAATTTTTCATGTTACATTTCATTTCCAAAACAAACCCACTCCCATTCTTGCCTCCCTTTCCCAAACTTTTTGGTCCAAATAATGATTTTTTATAAACCAATTTGAACTTTTTTACACTTGCATTCCTTGGCCCAACAAAAACTTTGTGATCACTTGTAGCATACTAACAAACATTAGACATCACGAGCCCAAAATGTGTGCCCACATAAACCCTAAAAACTTTAAGGTTCACAATCAATGATGGACTAAAAAACTATTGCCATAGTTGTCAAATTAGAGCCTTTGTTATTTACAAATGAAATACTTGATGCAATAACCCAAATCTTTCCAACAAATATTGGAATTGTACAACCATGGTTTGCCCAATTGTCTCATTCACATCAAACAACCCCACAATAATATGCATGGGCACCCAAGTGTCACTCAAAAAATAAATAACCAAAACAAGAGTATCCACACCACACTGACACATCCATAGAACAAAACTAAAAAGCACTTTGCTATATATGCAAGATTTGACAAAACATTCCGGTCCGTGGTCTTCATAACCATGGCAAACAACAATTTTTCCACAATAGAATATTGAGAAGGAAATTGGACATAAGGGCATTAGCATAAAACTAACTTTCAAAATCAAACATTCTCACACGTGGACAAGGGCTTATATCACACACCCCCAAACTTCTTGATAGACTGAACTGCAAGTCCAAAGGTGAAAACAACAAAAGAATAAGGAGTTAAAGCACGTTCTTTGTCTTGCAACGCTTCGAGGGTAGAATGGCATGTTAGAACTCCAAGATGGGGACTATGACAAATGACAAATGGGTCAATTATTCACACGAACTTGCACAAATTAAACAACAAGTTGGTTAGTGCATAATTAGAGCACTTTTGATGCATTAACAAACCACAAACAAACATGGATTCACAAAACTCACCACAGCTCGCACTTGGGGGAAACCACCACCATCCCCCTTCTAGAATTCTTTGTGCTGGCTAACAACGCATGCACCCAAATGTCATTTTGTCCCAAGACTCTCAAGTTGGGAATCCCGAAATTCCCAAAATTGAGACTCCTACAACTTTGGAGGCCCATAACTTCTTGTGCAAACCTTCGATTGAAACGAGGTCTAAGGAAAAATTATACCATTTTCAGTGGTATGTGCCACGACACTTACACATAAGTAAATCAAGGTGATTATTGATTTTTAATTATCAGAGATCAAATTGACAATTTGACTTCTGGCCCTTTTGGCCATAACTTATGTTTTAAGTACCCAAATGGGTCATAGGAGCCCATTTTAGACATCTACATTCCAATACCTTTCCATTGGTATAAGGAACTTTTCAATCCAATAAGTTTTGTCCCCTACAATCGCCCTCTGAAAATTTGAAAGTCCATTGAGACTCTAACCCCCAAAGTGGGAGCTCACTTCGGACTGTGGGGTTCATTCCCTCACACTTCCTACACTTTTGAGAGCATGAAATGTGACTCCTGGGCTTCATTCTTGGCCCACACCTTTGCAAGCCCTTATCTTAGTCACGAGCCCAAGGCTAAGGTTGTGACATTATACCCCTTGCAAATATGAAACACCAAATCCTCTACAAATTAATGTTACTTTTTTTTTTGTTGGGGGTTTGTAGCATCAAAAAATAGAATAATTGCATAGCCAAATGGATTCATCATTTTCTTCCCTAATTGTTGAACATGAACAAGTTCTACCACCTTCTTGTTGAATTGTTTCCTCTAAGCAAACAACTTTAAATGTGCAATTTACACATGAGTATTCATGGAAGTTATAACATTAATTTTTTGTGTTTAACTGAACCCTTGTGGAGAGTAGATATTTGCACCAAAACATTGTTAAGTGTTTATTTATATTTACATGTTATGCACTACAACATTTGAAATTTCACCAAATTCACAAGTAAACCATCATTGACAGCAAAAATCCCCAACATATAATATAAACATATGATTGTGAAATCTCCAAATTGTAGCTTGTGTTTTTATAGTTGCAAGTTGTGAAACAACAACATTAACATGTTGGGAATTTGCAAATGCACATTCTCAACATTTAATATTAATGAAAATTGTAGCTAAATAGGGGTAATTGATGGAAAATTTACATCAACTCCACCCACATTCTTGACAAAATAACACTCATTTTCAACTGTTGAAATTTGGAACTTAAACCTAGAAAATAAAGACATAACAAGACACAAACACCTTAAACCTAAAATTGAAGCTTATGAACTTACCTTTATTGTAATGTTGCAAAAGATTGTTGATTTGTTAAATAACCAAACCTATTGATTCACCAAACAACCAAGAATTGTAAAATTCATAAAACAATAAACAAAACAAAATAAAACAAAATCTACCAGTTATAGCCTTTGCCAATTCATTGAGTAACAAAAAAAAAAAAAAAACCAAAGCCTATAACTTGTAAATTCTATCAATTCACTAAACAATAAACAAAACACAAAACCAAGACCTACAAGTCATAACCTCTACCAATTCATTAAATAACAAACAAAACATGAAACCAAGAACTACACATTTTGCCAATTCATTGAACAATGTTATCAAACAAAAAAACTAAAATATAGTAAAAAATGGAAATTTTACTTGAAAACACAAAGTGCATTCTGAAGGATTGAAGCTTTTAGCATTCCAAAAGCCCAAGGCCATGTTTAGTAATTTAATCATTATGAAGCTCACAATAGAAAATAAACAACTTGTACTTAGTGTTGCAAAAACCTTAAATTTACGACTTCAACTTGCAAGCTTGTATCAACTTACGAAAAGGCCCAAACTTGCAAGCTTACAAATTGACTTTCAAAAAAATTTAGGAAAAGTGCAAAGTTTAAAAACACACAAATCAACTTACCAAAATCCTCAACAAAATTTATAAGCTTACAATTCTAGTGTATTTTCAACTTTGAGCATCATCATCAAGCAAAAAAATACAAAATTACAAAACAAAAACTATCGAAAGGAAATCACAATGGATTCTAGGTTTCAACCCCAAACCTTAAACAACTTAAACCTTAAATTCATATTCATGTTTTCAAAACCCTAATGGGCTAAATATGATTACATGTTAAAGGCTATTGGATTGGATATACTTACATATAGAAAAGTACATAACATACATCAAACAATTGTATATAAGATTAGACCTTGGGAACTTTAAAACAATTGGATATGGATTCATCCATATCTGGTGATTATCCGAATGCATAATTGCATTTTTATGTATAATCGGCCAACACTAATAATTGACTTGAAAGAGGTAGTTTATTATAAATATTTTAATGTAAATAAAATGGACTTGAAAATACACACATTACTTTAATTTTTTTCCATTCATGTAAGTGGGTAGGGGAAAGGAATGTGATAGTTGGACATGGAAAAGGTAAATATGAATAATTGAAATAAACAACATTGTTAAAATTATACACAATGTCTTAACTCATATATCATTTTTAATTTTGTACATTGTTTAAATTTGTACATAAACTTGCATTATTCATTGACAACATATGTTTAAAAATGTAAGGAAAAATTAAATGAATTATTTATTGTTCAGACATAAGTTCTTTATTTTTTTTTTAAATTAATCATATGTCACCAAGGTCCAATTAATTTTCAAATGTTTTTCAAACAATGATGAAAGAATTTTTTTGAAAATATTAAATAATAATCTTTAAAAGCCAAAAAATTGTTCACATAAACATTCCAAACATTGCATTCAATTAATGCTTTCAATATTTATATTTTATTGTTCTACAAATTTTCCCAAAGTTTATAACTATTAGTTGTCCAAAATCACAGAACCTTCCAACATTACTTTCACAAACATTTCCATTAAACATTCCCAAAAGTGTACAATTTTATAAATTATTACCAAAACATCAAACAAGATTTATCATTTAAAAAACTTCCCCATGATATTCTCATTAATATTTTCAAAAGTTTCAACCAAAAACTCTTCAAGGATATCCCAAAGTTGTACATATCAAAACCATTCCACAATTCTAGAAGAGTCACATTCCAATTCCTATTGATGGATATATATTTATCATTTTCACACATATGTGCATTAGTGTGGTTGTTCTAGATCATTGAAAATGTCAACTATAACTAATGTTGTGTGTGTATGTGTCAATATTCATCTATACGATGTGTAAATCATGTGTAAGTCATTTATGTTTACATGTTTAAACTTTTTACATTTACATTTACACATCCTCATGCACTTGTTTTGGGGTATGTAAGTGTATATATTATATATTCTTAATGATTATACCTTCTTGGAAGTCCATATTAATTAATTGTGGGTGCATCCCACAACTCAATTTCATTTTTTTGCAATGGGCCACTTTGATTGCCCTTCACCAAAAAATTATGATATTTTGATACTCCCCAAACATTAGCATTTTCTGCCAATATGGGACTATGATGGTGTTATTTCAAAAAATATCTCGAATGCACATTTTGCCTCATCTCATTGCTTGAGTGAAACTTTCATTTCTAACTTTGTTCATTGTTAGTTGTGGCGTAAGCTTTTAGAAGAGCTTAAATATTAATTGTGATTCATATTAATTTAATTAACTGTGGTGCATCCCAAAGCATAACTATTTTGATAATATTATTTTTACAATATGACCCTTTGGTTGGCCTATCACCAAAAACTTCATAAAATCCCCCTTCTCTCCAATTAGAATTTTAAAAATTTACAATTTTTACATTTAGAACCATATAAAAATATTTGTTCTACATGACAACATACATTTTTATTCATTTATTTATTTTTACATTTACACGAGATGTAAATCCTAAACCATTTACACACATGACATTGATTATGACATTAACATCACTTAAGGTCAAATCCCAATTGTTATTGTGTTGCAAAGTAAGCATATAGGCTTATCACTTTTTCAAAATTTATTTTCATACGAAACTCAATCTTTATGGGATTTATTTTTGTTAGTTGCATTTTTTTCCATTTTCCATATTTCCTTTCACGTTGCTTCACAACTAAACATCAAGTTTTGGAAACAACCAGTATTTTTTTTCCTTTTCTAACGAATTGTCGCAATTTTTTAAAAACCTGGAAACCAATAGAGAAATCAGTAAATTCACCCTGTCTTTGGGCCTCTTTTCACCCCTTAACCCTTCTTTTAGTGGTATCCATAAAGTAAGGAAATTTCATTAAACCGCAGCATTTAATGCACAAGGTTAGATAGGAATCATAGAAGCTGTACAAGTAGGAGCAGTGAAAAAAAACACTGGAATTAACCAAGTGAATTCACAAATTATAATAAATTGTACATTCCTTACAAGAACATGTCGATTGAGTTCCATGTTTTCAATAATGTTGTCGAAAAAGATTCATCATTTTGTTGGTTGCATTTTTGTTCCTTGGTTTTTTGCCAAGTTGTGAAAGGACCAAAGCTTTAGACACAACATAAAAGCCAATGTTGTGCAGTAATTTGAAGCAATAGAAATGTATCGAATTCCAGTTTTTTTTCAAAAATTTCAAAAGTCGTAGAACCACTTATCCCAGTTTTTCTGAAAGGGGAAAAACAAAATCAAAAATCAAAGAGTTGCCAGTTTCAACTATGTCAAATACCTCTGGCAGTTTTTACCAAAGAATTTGACACAATAAACTGGAGGTTATGAAGGTGGTGATATGATTTTTTTCAATTTTTAAGAATCATGGTTATATATTAGAAATGCACCATTTGGAATTTTTTGAGAATTGCAAATTGAATAGTTTCTTCAACATAAATTTGGTGATATAAAAAAAATTGAAAAATAAATAAATTTTAATACTGTTTTACGTTGTAAGCAATTGTGGCAAAATTTTCAACTTCTTCAGTTTTTATCCAAATTTTTCTTCCAAAAATAAGGAACTCACAATGCAAGTTGAGATAAAAGTATGAGTTTGATGGGAGTAGTCAAGCAATGCTTCCATTTGAGGAAGGTAATTGTCAGTTTTTACAATTCGGACAATCAAGAAATCCCAAACTTATATTTTATTTGAAACCTTGCTCTTTTTAGGGTTGAAAAAGTAATAATACATAATCAAAGCTTTGAAGACAGCTTTGGAAATTTAGAGGAAAATTTTCCTTCAATCCTAGGGTATACAAGAAGTTACTAGTGTAATATGATTCAAGTCCTTAATCTTGAATATTCTGTTTACAAGTGTATTGTCTACAAAGCTCGCACCTGAGCTTCATCCTCCAAATCTTGCTGGAGTCATTGCGGGAAGCTACAAAGTACGAGCACACTACTAGGCTAACAAATCATGGATTCGGCTTCTAATCCCATCTGCACAACCCAAACTTCTTGGTGAAGACTCTGCTCATTCTGAACAACAGAAATGTCCTAGCTCCAATTTTTCGGAGCACCCATCAACATTAACTTTGTACATATTAAAAGACTAAAAGCATCAGATCATATAAATAAATAAAATTGCTGTGCAAAATTGAAGAAAATTTCTTTAGTATAAGAAAGAACTTCAAGTCTTTAGGTAGTAAGCTTGCTCGCTCCAATTGTCATCTGATCCATGGCAACTGCTTGAATGCTACTAGTATGTGTAACCGGTGTTGTGAGGTCGGGTGTAATTGTAGGTTTTATAAGAGCTGTCGATGTAAGGACTGTCGTATGGACGACTAGAGTGAACAGTAATTGTGTGTCTGCGGGGAGGACTGACATAGCGAGTATAAGAAGAGGAAGAATGAGGAGAGTTGGTAAAAGCGTTGCTGTGTGTCTTGGTATGTACAACGGGAGTGGCCACGGCCGCGTATTTCATTGGCGCTGTTGCCAGATTCCAATAGACTGATTTTTTCTTCACTCGTCTTACTTTCCTCAGAGCTCGCTCGGCATCCACGTTCCCTATTATGACCACTTTCTGCTCGGCCTGATAACACTCCACATCCCGCACTCCTTCCACTTCGTACAGTGCTTTCTTCACTTTCTCTATGCATTTCTCACAGCACAGTGGCACTCTCAACTCTAGAGTCTGCCACACATCCCACGACATAAATCCATAAATTTAGTATGCACGACAACAACATCCTTTCGACGTCGGAGAGCGGCAGCCGCCTAGTATACCTCCGGCGTTAGCCACCTGCTTTAGAAACAAGAAACAAGATGTGATCACAGCAGCCTAATGCAAAGATGTCCTTAACACTGTGGATGGTTCAGAAGAGGATTCGAGGTGGGTATGTACCGAAGGGGCGGTAGATACTACAGGTGGTGGTGGTGGTGGAGCGGTCACGACTGTTGTGCGGGGAACTGGTTTTGGCCGTAGCAGCGGCCGTACGACATCTCGAGGATATGCCTCGTATCGAACAGCCACTGGTGGTGCCATCTTTGGCCGCTCGAGCGGTATGTCGTTCATTATCCAAGTAGGCTCGTTCCGACCGTAGAACAACTGCACAACAACGTCGTCATGCAAGAAACAAAACAACAGCACCGTCAGTCAATCACTATCTATCACCTCAAGCTCAAGAAAGAATCATGAATTCCGAGCAACAAACTTGAGCTCAAATTTAGGACCTGGGACCCAAGCTTTTTGCTTCTAATCCGGAGAGCTTGACACCATCAGCTTTCAGAGGCAAACGGAACACCCAGAAACTCACGATGTCCAGACATGATCACTGCATACTTACCTCTTGCATGGTGGGTATCATACTCGGCATCTCCATAGTACGTCTTATTTCCAAGTCTTCCGAGAGCTCTTCAACCTTCCGTGCAGCAGCAAAGCTTTAACAAAGTAGTAGCACCAGATCTCAACTTTGCTTCCAAAGCTGTCTCACGATTGACACAAACGCGAGCTGATATATATGATGATATACCTCAAAACAGATTGATCTAGATTATGTACACAAACAATCCACTGCTACAACCAAAAGCCAGTGAAGTTCCTTATATGAACATGAAAGAATAGCTGTACAAGATTCTCCTCCAGATGTTGCTGCTTTTCCCGACTATGTAATGCTGACCACTGTCAGAATTTCATCGATTATCATACAAGAGCTTGCAGCTGGAATTGGGTTTGAGAAATACAACGATTTGAGCTGTACACTAGGTTAAGAAATTGATGAATCACAAATGATATATTCTGCAACAGATTTTCTGAAAGTTGAGCTTGGAATCGGATTTATACAAATAGAACAAACCAAATTAGCACTGCACAGATCTACAAAACAAATTCCTGGAAGTCCAAGTTGCTCGAGCTTGCAGGGAATTGAACTAGGGGGTGTATGTAACAAAGCTTTGAATTTACAACAAATGTCTGCACAATAGAGTAGATGAAACAAAACTGCGAGTTCCGATCGATTCAAGGATTGTACAAGATGGGGAATACACAAAAGGAAGTGAGATTTTATACAGCACAATCGATTGCGTGTGTGCAGCAGGTTTGATTCCAGAAGAATCGAGGCTTTGCACGCCCGCACAAGTGCTGCAATAGTGATGGAGCGTCGAGGAATGCGGGTGGGGCCGAGGTCTAGGGTTTCGCGGATTTTAGGGTTTGCAACGTGTCAGGCAGTTTCTTGGACTATCTTCACCGTTGAAGAAAAAATCGTGCGTCCAATACCGTCGGTTACGTAATCAGGCGACACGTAGTGGGTAATCATGCAAAAATCCTGTCCTGGATCGACATGGCCAAACGCTGTACGCCCCATTGGGTCAGAGCCCACCCAGCGCCACCCATGAAAAGCAGAAAAACTAGAAAACTGGGGCGGTAGTGGGAAAAGGGGTACCAGTGGTGGCCGTGACACTGGCCTCGCTACGTGGCACGACTTGATGGCTTATGTGTTGATGACGCATTGCCTAGTTGTCACTAGCCATTGATAAAATATGGTCCAAACCCAGGGGCCGAAAATGGGGAGGGCCAAAATGTCAGCTTCTGCGCAAGTAGTATGGAACAGGCTTCTTCTTCTCTTTTCTTTTCTTTTTTTCCCCCAATTTTCTAATACCGAAAATTTGGCGAATTTTTCCAAAAACTGGGCAACAATAGTCGAATTTTACTTACACTACAACACATTTCTCCAGAAATAATAAATAATAAATAATAAATAAATAAAAATCGAAAAAATCACTAGTAACTAACTAACTAACTAACGCTTGATTGCTATTTTTAACCTATAAGGGTAATCATAATATTATTATTCCAAAATTTAAATATTCTTTTTTTTATATTCATGAATTAGGATTTTAAAGCTTCAATGTGTGTGTGCCACTTGACAAAATTGTTCAAATGAATATTTTGTTCCAATTTTCTCTTCCAATTAAAATGGTTTTTTTGAACAACTTTTTATGAATAATATAATTTTTCTCACCGATTGACTAATTTTCAATGTTTTTTTTTTAATTTGAAAAAACTCAATGTAGCTAAATTTCTTTAAATTGAAACATTAGATGTACTCTGCAATGGGTCCATATTTTGTCCTTATTCCATGTGTCCTATGAAAGCTTATTTGTTTGAATCTTGTTCAGCAAAGGGAAAGTGGACACAATTAAACTTGCAAAACTATAAACATATTCACCAAAGAGGAAAAAAAAAAACTCCCCAAATATAAATATAAATTTCAGTCATTTTCAACATAGAAAAACAAAAGCTCAAATTGGCAAGTCTATAAAGCATCTTTTTGTCCAATAGGCTTTTTTACAAGAAGATTGGATTTATAGAAAAAAGAGCTTTGAAAATGTTAATACCCACAATTAAATATTTGTTTTCAATGTAGCATGGTTTTCAATTCAAAAATCTTGTCAAATATAAGGTATTGTTGTACTTTGATTTTGATTGAAACCACCACATTGAACATGGTTACCCTAATTCACACATTTTCAATCCATCCCCACATTTGAAGATCAAAGAATATACATGATTTCTACATGTAGAAATGGTTTTTTTTTTTTTTTTTTCTTGGTCTCATTTGTATTGCTAAAATGTTGCATGAAGTGATAGAATACATCACAATTATCAACCATTTTATTTTTCATACCTTGGACAATTTTTTTTTTTAAATAAATAAAACATAACATGGATAGTCCAAGTTGTTAACATTTGTAGCCACTTTGGAAATGATTATGGTCTTAAATCACCCAAGTCACTATGAAATGTTTTTCATTATACATAAGATAGGACAAAGTATAACATAGATCATCAAATCAATTAGTCATCTAAATTGCATGTCATTACTAAGACAAAGGGTGAATTATTATCTATGACAAAGGTGTTCATATTACCACACACATGAATATTACCATTCATCAATTTAATCTCACAAATATCAGTTGATATATTCTTTTATCATCCCCAATTTGAATTTTAATTATTCTTTACATTCAAAGTTTATTTCCACATTTCACAAGTCCAAATACAATGAAAAACTTAACATAGTGGGATTTGAAAGCTTTCACACATCCATTGTTGTGTAAGGACATGATGTATTATCACTTGTGCTAACTTGAAACTTGAATTTCAAAACCTTCAATGCCCCTTACAACTTAGTATGAAGATTTTGTACACATGGTTGTTGATTATCAAACATTTCCCAAATTTTCATCCCATCAAAAATCTCCAAATAGAAGAAATCAATCTAATAGTGAATTAAATTAACAACAATTGTGTAAACCTCGTGTGAATCGATTATGGGTTGACAATAATAAATTTCCAATGGGTCATTATTTGAAAATTAACAAAAATGGTTCGTGCATTTATAGGAATGTTTATTAATTTATGCATGGACCACATGTGGTGTGGCTTTATAGGGGATAACCTCCATCAGTTACCTTTGCAATATGCAGTCATACTTTCCTAATTATAAATATTCATAATATAACAATAAATTATCAAAAAATGAACACATCATTTTCTCACAATGACTATTTATTTTTAAAATTGCATTGTTGGTTGTGTGATAGTGAAACCCAAAAATGAAACTTTAATTGAGATTGTTAATTAGAATAAAGCAAGGTGCCTTATCCAAATATGGACTTAATTTGGACCAATTTTACCATCATCCCATTATATTGCAAACCAACCTTCCAATGCACATCCCATGCCCTTATTTCTTATTAATAATTCACATTATAATATCTTCACATTTACCTTGTCAATATTGTGAATGATAGGGATAGATGATTGTGAATTCTTCAACCTATTGCAAACAAAAATTATATTGTACAAATTATAGTTCATTTAAGCAATCAAAATGACTACAATTTTCAACATTGGAAAATGAATAAATGGTTACAATAGGAATTGAAAAATAGATGGGTGTAATCTCTTACACATGAAATTAATATCATGAATCTAAGCTTGAAGCCTAAAAATATATATATATAACGTGCAACAAGAAGGCAATTGATGCACCATGTTATGTGAAATCTAACATTAGTTGAATCATTTACCATGTGTCCTAGGTGCCAAAGTCATTTAAACATAACATGGGTTGGCAAATCCCTTGTAGTTATACATCATGAAATAAGCAACCATAAAAATCAAGTTCAAGGCATGTTTGAAATCAAACCTAACATTGAAACATGTGATCAATTTGAACAATTTAATGGTAACAATTGTGTCTTGTGTTCAAGAACACCTTTAGTTATTATAAGTCTTGAGATTATTTTTAAAATTCAATAAATTGCACAAAAATGGTTGATGAATTCCTCAAATCTTAAATGTGGTTTTAAAACTTGAATAATCATTCTCATGACTTAAAAATTAACAACAAAAATTGTGGAACCTAATTTACAACATATACAAAACAAGGTTCGTTTGAAAACTTGTAACATTGTTTTTTTTTTTTAGAGAATGTGATCATTTATTCAAGAAAACACCTTTGAATGGACTTTCAATATATATAAAATTAGACAGATGAAATTAATTATATCAAAATTTAAAATTTTATGCCATATATCCATAGTGAAGGAAAATCTAGGTCAAGGGGACAAAAGGGATTTCTAGTTGGATATGACACCACATTATTTATATGAAGTATGAAATAAAAGAATATAATTCACCATCATGGGTCCAAATTCATTAATAAACTAATTATGATTTCACAACACATAACAATGAAAATGTCAGGTGAAGTTAGTCAATGCATGGATAATGAACACTACATTATATCATTTATTAGACAAATTTATTATGTAGGTCCTTGTTTCATCTATTGGAAATTGAAAAGTGGTCACATTGTTGGGCAATATATAGATATATTATATCAAAATATTCAAATTGCTCAACTCATCTTACACATCTCCACACATGATATGTTTAGCATAACCTACCCCAATAATGCGTAAAACACATTTTTGCATGCATTGCTATCTTTTATTAAATACCAGACTTTCGCATGAATTCACAAATTTCTTATTCAAGCTACCTGCAAAGATGAAGATGATCAAATTAACCTACACATTCAAGTAATATAAACATTTGAAATCAAAGAGCACTATAAGTTGGTTTTTTTTTACCATGATGGACTTCTACTATAAGGATGATTTTTCTAAACCTTAAGTATGCTTCTTTGAATGTGCAAATTTCTTTTGTTTATGGGGTTTAGGGTTTATGTTTCCTAAATTTTCACATTCATTAAAGTTTTTGCATCAAACATATTTTTGTATAAATTTCATGGCTGTAGAAAATAGAAATGCGACACACCAGCTTTAATTTTTTAATTGATGACATTAAACATAATACTTTCAATCAAAGCAAATGAATATATTGATGAATCATTGTAACTCAAAACTTCTTTGGTGGCAACTCCACACATCTACCACACTAAGAGGTTTAATGGTTATATAATTGTTTATAGCAACCTTAGTCTTTGCATCATAACCCCAATGGATGTTAACATCCCACCATAGCTGAGGATGTTGCCATAGCTTCCCTTTCATTCTTTGAATCCTAATTCTTGAAAACCCTAGCCTTAACCTGCCATTTTCAATTTTATTGCAAATCACAATTTGAAACCTTTTATTCATTTGCACCTCAACTTTCAATATACTTACAAGTTATATATCAATAATTAGTCTACAATTTGTTCAACCTTCAAACGGGAATAGGAGTTGCCCTCAAAAACAAGCTCAATTGAAGAATGTTTCACTGACTTGTAGCTTTCAAATGCATATTTTTAACTACACATCATGAATTTGTTTATTATTAGCATGGTCATGAGCATCATATTGAAGGGGGAAACCACTCATTTTTGTAGTGTTGCAAATAGTGTGCATCATGAACAAATGCAAAAGTATCAACGTGCTAGAGGAACTACAAGCCTATCTTTGAACTTTGCCATCACAATGTATTCATTATATATAGCAAATTGTGCACTTACAATCTATATTGTTTTGAAAAAATGATTAGGATATTGCAATAGAAGCACCAAGATATACTTCATGTGTTTTATGTTTATCATCAAATAAATATTCATACAATTATTGTTCATTTTGCTTATTGCCTCCACACCCACACTTAAATATTTGTTCAGCACCAAACCATTTCTCTCTTTGGTATTGGGTGTATTTATTGACATGAGTACAAAGATTCATACATTTATGTAGTCACAAAACCTTTGACTGAGATGAGAAGGTAGTGGAAGTTCTAATGAGATCCATGAGACCCGGAATGAGTTTTCACCTGTATGAACTTTTGGGTGACGAAATCTTGAAAAAAATGAAGCTTACAAATGAGTTGCAAATTGCCAAGAGGAGCTCCAAGTTGGCAGAAAGGATCATATGAGGTTCAAAATCCTTTGACACCCTGAGAAACAATAATCTACAAAAATTCAAGGCAGCAGGACCAACAAATAGGAGAACTACCAAACAGAAATTCCTAGCATTGATGATTGATGAAAAAGCTCCAAAGTGATGAGAGACAACTAAACCCTAAAAAAGAATTTCAGTAGGGAAAGTGAGCGAAATTGGGTACCGTTTAATGAAACTGGGTATCAGTTCTCAAGATCTGCAGGAGTTCATTGTTGTTCCCATAATCTGACAACGCTTGATTTAATTGAAAATATGAGCAGACATAAGGGTAAGGGAAAAAAACATTCCAATTTTTTTAATATTGAAAATTAGCCCTATTTACACTAGGGGAAGAAAATTCCAAAATTTCCCAATTTTTTTGGTTGAAAAGAAAATTATCCCAAAAGAAACCCTCATAAACGCACTAGAAGAAAAATTGATGATCATCCCTAAGAAGATTCTCCCCTTTTCTTTCTTGTGTACTGTTTTCATCCCCAGTTTCGCTGAAACTGGGGCCGAGTAGGGATGACTTTACTACCTCGGTTGCAACTTACAAGAATAAGGCTGGCCCTGTAAATCCTAGCGGGGACCTTGTACAGTAGAAGAGCATCTCCACCGGTGCTCAGTATGTCACTCTGGATTGACGAATCAGAAATACTGAGCCGCAGTAAGGTCCAATTCATTACAATCTTTTTCGTTTCGGAGGTGCACAATTGTGTTGCGACTTTTACCAGCCCACGGCCAGCTGCACTAATTTGGCGCCGAAAAACCAATTTCCTGACATAATAACTGGCACATTTTGACATTTTCACAATAAATTGTACTGTCTGAAGCCACATACTGAGCACCACCGGTGGGAGATGCTCTAACTTGTCTCAGATGGGTGCAGATCTGACTAAAATGTGCCGGAATATGAGAGAACGGTTACAATTAAATAAACCATTCCAGCAGATTATCTGCAACGGAATCAGCTGTGGCCACACAGCAACAGATGAGTGGCTATGACCCGATTCACAACTGGAATTCCATACAATCATTGAAACCATATCACCATGAAGGGGAGAGAGCGACCAATAAATCCTGGGACATTATTCATACCAAAATTATGGTGGTGGGCCAATGAAGGCCCATTAATAAGCCTGACATCAGGGGCATGGCATAATGGAGTCCCACGCCCCCCCCCCCCCCCCCCCCCCCCCTTTCCATCATTGCCAAGCCCTCAATATTTAGCTTTTGTTGGGCTTTGATGTGCACCTGGGAGGGGAGGGAGAGGAGAAATTAAGAAGAAATGAAAAACAAAGTTGGAAAGAAGGACATGGTCCAGAGTTGATTCAGCCCTAATTCTTCATGTGTGCCCACCAAGTGCCCCACCAAGTGCATGAATTGGTGGTGCCTAGATGTGTGCTAGCTAGTAAGCCTTCTTCTGGGGTCCCCAAATATGATGAACCCCTGAGCTCAGAAAAAAGGAAAATTAAACACAAAATTCATTCATAATCTCTCCATGGACTTCACTTAGTGGTAGAATTAGACTTGAGAATTTTTTTTGAGAAAATCGAGAATGCCAGAATGGTTTTTCTTTGTCTCAATGTGGGGTTCTATTTTGCAACAGCATATATTTCATTACTTAATTTTCTGGCTATTCAGTATTTTATTTTAGCATTTAGGCAATAGGGTTTTTTTTTTCCCTTGTGGAACATGTTTGTACACTTGATGTTCCCAAGTATCTTACTATTTGTGATGCAATGGGTTTTGGTTTTCAAAGCAATGGCAATAAACAACATTCAAATATCTTACTATTTGCACTGTATAGGTTTTGATTTTCAAAGTAATGGCATTAAACTATATTCAATTGTCTTCTTATTGGCATGGCTTGAAATGAATATGAAAGCAAATCGCCACCATACCACAACAATCACTCTCATGCAACCAAAGTTCCAAATCTCAAAACTATACACCGACAGAAAAACACATACTATGGTTGCACTAAGATCTTCTCTTGAGGAATTGAACTCCGACTTAGGAAGATCTTGCCCATGCAATACAGGAGTCTTGCACTCACATGAAAACCCCTCACTAAAAAATCCCAACTTTGAAACATTCACACCCAAACAACTTGGATTGTTGTAAATAAGTTTTTCTTGCAAACTTGACCTACATTCAATTTGCATTCAAGAGTGAAATATGTATTCTTAGTAAACAAATGTTTCAATAGCAAATGGAAAATTTGCCCTCTCAAAAGCATGGGTAGAACTTAGAAGGCAACTTGTAACTCTTTGTGTTATAAAACAACATAAACAAAGTTTACATTTTTCTAGCAATTAACCTAACATTTAATGCATATCTATTTCCATGGTTTCATTGCAAGAAAAATTAATGATGGTGTAAAAGTTTGTGTGAACATGCAAACATTCAACTTGAAATGTGTGATTAGTCGATTACACAACTTAATTTTCATGAAAAATAAGTTGTTGAAGGTTATTTCATCCTCCACTAAACTTAACACATGTACCATGGCTACTCCAATAACTTTCATGTACTCATTTAGCTTGTGAACCAAAGGGGAGAAGCATTAATCTTGAGCCATATCCAATCAACTAGGTTTCACATATGATGTTTCCTACATCACTCCTTCAACATTATGAGTCATGATGAATCTTTAAAAAAATGCTAACACTTCAAGTTGCCTTGAATCCAAAATGATGGAATCACAACACCATTTCATTATGAAAAATTGTTTTTGTGAAAACTTCATTACCTTTCAATTAAGTGTCTAATGCAATTGGTGTGCAATTATGCTACATTTTTTCCATGGAAATGTGAGGCATTTAAAACTAAAATGCCATTTAAAAACTCACAAGTTCTATGACAGTTGCATATTAGTTCCAAGATGGACCCCTATACAATTTTAATACACCCCATATACATGATTGTAACCAACCTATTTTCACTATCTTGGCAAGGTGCATAAAAGTTGTTGAAAACAACTAATTTGCAATTGTAATTTGATGTACAAACTTGACACATACAAGCATGCCACATGTGTACACAATGCCACCATGGTGCAATTGCCAACTAACACCACGATAATTGTTAGTTAACATTTTCGCAATTCCACCAAGATTATACATTTACCATGCAATTAAATATCATTTGCAATTGATGTACAATTAAATTTTGATTACTTACACATATTTGAAATTTGTGCAACATATGCAAGGGCATGTGACACATGGTTGTAGCTTTTAATAAATCTTGAAAATTACATCTATGGCTATTATGCATTTGTACTTAATGTCAAAAATAGTACAAATAATTAATTAAAAATGATTGTTTATTTTAATTTAAAACTTGTTGGATTTTTGTGAAAAAACTAAAAAACATGTTATGTATAACATTGTTTTACATTTTTGTCTTTTAATTTAGATATGAAATGTTCAAGTTAGAAAAAAATTCATTTAATAGTTGGACTAAAGATGTTTGATTTTTTGTTGTTAATTTTTTGTTTGATTTTTTTTATCAATTGAAACCATCAAAATTTAATTATTAATGATTGTGTGAAAGTTAAGAAACTTTTTATTTTCTAATGTATTGAATAGAAATATTCAAGTTCAACACCCGTGTTGTTGTGCATTTGCAATATCATTCATTGTTTTCATGAATAAGAATATTATGTTGTTAGGTTGTTAGTTTTTATGCAAGTAAAATGAGTTATTGATTACAACCTTTGATAATGCAAGTCCCAAAACACCCAATCTCAATAAATTTTTATTTTATAACAATGAAGGTGAAAATAAGTTTACATATGCATGTGAGAAAATTCAAAACCAATGTATTCAAATTTTGTTTATGACACATTATTTTGAATTTAAATGGATGTTTGTAAATGTCAAGCTCATAGTTTAATCATTATATGGGTATGACATATGTTGTTTATATTACATTTAAATGATGAATCAATAATGGCATTGTATATACATTTAGGTGGGATGGGCTATAATCGTAGGTCGTACAAAAAGAAAATTGCAAATCGCAAATTTATTAGAGGTTGATTCCAAACTTGAATTTTTAAAAACTAAACATTTAACAAGTTGTAATGTTTCGAAATGTCTTTATGGATGTTAAGATATCGAAAGAGAAACAAATCTTTTTATTTGTTTTCAATGTCTTTTGGAATCTTTGTGTCATTGCAAAAAAAAATTGAATCTTTGTGTTTTTCTGATTTCATACAAATGTTTACATGTAATTTCATACAAATGTAAATATATGTTGAGATTATTTCAAGAGATAACATGTTTTTTTTCTTTGGAATTAGACTAGTTTCCAATAAAAAGTTTTCGCTTAAATACTTAATTCAAGGATTTAATCCCCACTTGTTTAGTTGATTTAATGTTTATGCACCCTAATTGCTTCCAAAATTTCAATGAATTAAAAACATGGGTGGCTATTAAATCTCCCCTTAAATGATAATTGACAGTGTTTTGTACAATTTGAATCTTATACATATATGAAAATAACATTTTTTTCCAAATGTAAACCTTTTTTTCTTTTGGTCATTTCATTGTCATTGGTAGTTTGTAGCAACTTGAAGCCCAAGTTAATAATGACATTGTGTATACATTGTCGATTAGTTGTATTATAGTTGTAAACTAAATACACATGTTGTGTTTTAATTACATTATTCTTGTAGAAAACTCTTACTTGAATTTAAAATATGAACATTAAGTTATTTTGCACATTGCAATGAAAATTTTTTACATTGCAAATGTGCAAACACCATTTCACATTTGGCAACTATGAAAATATAATTCAACTTTTGAATAGAGGAAAAGTGAACCACTTAACATTATATGTAACAAGATATTACATAAAATATTTTATAGCAATAGTTTTAACATGTTTTAGCTTAACACTAAAGATGTAAATAAAATACATACCATGGATCACCAAAATATTCACATGAGTATTGTAGTTTCCAACATTCAATATTAATACATATAATTTTATTATTGGAAAAATAATAATCTTTGTTTATGCAATAAAATTATGCAATGTAAAATTATTGTTGTCAACTCTAGTAGGCAAAAAATTGATACTATCCATAAATGGACATGAGTTGCAAAACATTTCCATCAACAAATTGATCAGTTGTTATTGAGAATTAATTATTTGAATTTAAGTTGTAAAATAATACCATTGACAAAAATTTAATCATCCCAAGTATAACATGAACAAACCTTTTGGATCTAAAACCCAATAAAGGAGCAACTACCCACTAAAGTGGTCAATTAAACTATTGAAATTGTTGAAGGTAAGGTCATTGAATTTACATAATGGATCAACAAATGATTGATATAGTTATACCTCTATTAGTTTAACAAGCTCAACAAAATCATGGATAAGAAATCATATTTCAAAGCAAATTTAATTAGTGTGTGCACCATTTCCAACATGGCAACCATGTAAGCCAAACCAAAAATCAATTCTAAGTCACACAAAAAACCCAAGTTACTTTGTGAGGGCTTGCTTTTGGGTGCATCTTCACCACTAAAACATTGTACTCTACCAACACTTGTTGCAAAAGTTTAAAAAAGGATATCCAATAAATTTTGATGTTGTGTAACAATTTTAGGCCTTTGGTTTCCAATGATTTTACAAGGTTAAAAATTCTAACAACCTATTAAATTGTGCAAGAAAAATGCATATAATGATTGTAGCATACCTTCAATGTGTGCAACCAAATCCATCTTGTTCATAACCAAAATTAGGGTGAATTTGCACATTAAGGTGGCTCACTTTTTGAATTACAATGCCCATTTTGGGACACCTTTAACAAATAATAAAACTTATCAAATTGCGAATTTGAAAACCATTATACATTAACAATTTGATTATAAAAATACATATGGAATTATTTTTCAATAAAATACATCTATTTTTCACAATGGACTTTTGAAATACTTACAAAAATATGGACTACTTGATAGATTAGAATATTAGAAAATAAAAAGATTCACGTTCAATTCCATTCCAAATACAAGGGGAACACTTAATGTAAAGTTTGTGGACCATGTGTGTCACTCAACCATTTTTAAAGAGGTAAATTAACTTTTGAATTTGTATTTTTTCCCACCCTATTATTATTTAATTTTCTAACATGCACATATTTAGGCCACCTTATATTTATTTATAATTTTTTCCTAATCAATTTCAATACCCTATTTATTAAATTTTTTTGATTAAAAAATTTGTGGTTGAAAAGTGTATACGGGATGTATGTATGTATATAGAAATGAAAATGAAATTTACAAATATTTATTGGTTACAAATTCATCCAAAGAAGTTGCATCAAATCTAACCAATATGTATTTTTTTCCTTCTCATAATTCATGGTGACAATAGATATAATGGAGTTAATGTCCGCCCAATTGGTATAAATCACATCATATTTCTATCGAAACTACCATGGGATTTATTAAACCAGGTTAATAGCACCATTATAATTGGGCCCCTAGTTATGTTCTTAACTATAACATCAAGTTTATTCATCATGTCAATGGAATGTTTTGAAAGTCCCCATCTATTTCCAACTCTCCTAATTTTCTACACTTTCCCTAACCACCATGCATGTTCCATTACTTGTGCCATTACAAATATGAGTGGGTTTTCTTGCCTTGGAATTCTTACTAACTCATCATTTTGAACCAATTTAGTTATTATCATCCTACATGGTGAAAAGCATGGTAAAGTGTACAATTAAATTATGTTGGTAGTTTACTTGTCAAGCTTACAAGAAGTAAGACCAAAACCATCATAAAAATATTATACATTTAATATTTTTACTTATTATGAATTGATTTTGAAAATTTACATTGTAAAAATAGGTTTCAAGTGGACTTTTTAAAATGTAAATAACTTTTGAAACCTACTTTTTGCACTGTAACATTCGTTTCAAGTACGTGTCAAATATATTATACCAAAAAGAAAGTAATTTTATTTAATTTCCTTCCTTTGAATATACAATGATTTTTATGTTATAACTTCACAAATATTTATTTCATTAAATTTTATAATGAAAAAATACTTTTGGAACACCATATTGATTACCATAGTACCTTTTTAGGTTTTGCACAAATTCTATTATTTTCATTTATGCCAAAATTTTCAAAAAAATTAATACTAAATGTTGAAAATCTAGACAATTCAATCTAAATAGCTAAATTCAAACCCAAGATTAGTTCATCAAAGTAATGAAATCTTTCATCAATCTAACCAAAAGCATAACAATAAATTAATGAAAATAATAGCAATGTTATTGAATTTATTCCTAATATGTGTAAATATTCAAAATTAGAAACTCAAACGTTAAATTAGGATTATTTGACAAATTAATGCCAAATTTGAAAAGGTATTATTGTAGTCAACTTAACATAAACCCAATAGAAAGCACCACATTGGTCTTAAAATGAAATTTAAATAAAATTTGAATCTACTTTTGTATGTTTTTGTCAAAATTTGTCTTGGTTTTTATTCCTCTCTAAATCAAAGTACATTTAATTGTATACTTTAACATGTTTTCACCTTGCACAACATACACCCCATAATTGTTGTGCATGCCTAACAAAGATGTATTACTAGATGATGCAACTATCAAATAAACATCTAAATCATTGAAATACATGGACTTCTTCAACTAATGGCTACTTGCTAAAAAATTTAAATTCTAAACATTCTTTTCCCACTTAAATGTCATAAATTTATTTATTTATTAACCTTACTCAATCATCATTACTTAACAATTAATTGAACCTATTAACCTTTAATACCTTAAAAATTTAATGCACATGTTTTATTAGAAAAACAAATTCTAATATCAAAGACTACCTATACCCTATATTAGTTTTTAATTTGGTTTTTAATATATAAATAACCCTATATTTGATCAAATAAACATATAATTTTACCCCATAACTAATATATTGCACCATATTATTTTTACTCACATATTTTTTAATTTTTATGAGTAATGTCTTTGCCCCTGAAATTCCAAATTATTTGTAGTGATTCAATATATGGTGTAACATCAAATAATAAACTTCTATGTGAAAGTCTTATCTTAAAATCATAGTCAAGTTTTAATTAAGGACTTTTGAATGGCTAAAATTGAGCCTTGTTTTCATAAGTCCTTAGTAACATAATTTTTTTCATCAAATTTCAAATTTTCTTTCTAAAGGTGTATATATTTGGAATATATGAGAAGGCTCTCATTAAAATGGACTTTATTACCATTAACCCCATGATACCAAAAAAATTCAAAATTTTAACATTATAGAATGGACTTTTGTTTACTCAAAAAATGAGCCGCTTTAATGTACATACATCTAATACTAAATTCCTCCAATGTGTCATACAATGCACACCAAGGAGGTAAGGGGTTGTTTGTCCCCTTACTTGAGTAATCACCCCACTATGATCACCTTGAAACACATCATTTCCATCACATCCAAGGTAAGCCATGTTTCTTTTTGGCACACAATAGCATACTTGACTAACAAACCCAGGTAGGCCATGTTTCATTGGTAAGGCTTCCATAGTTAGCCATGGAATACAACAATATTGTTACTTAAAGTTGTATCCATTTAATTTTTTTCAAGAGTGAACAAAATTAGAATTTATACACCAATCTATTGTTGATTATTATTAGTGGCCACCTCATTTACACTTATAGCAAAAGAAATCAACCTCAACATGTATAATTTTAAAGAAAATCACATCATGCATGGCATATATAATTCCCCAACCATTTGTGTCTAACCAATGTTGAAGTGGGTTGTTCTTGACTTTTAGCAACATAAACAACTCTCTCATTTCATATTCCTCCATTGGCACTCCATGCATGAAAATATGAAAAACAATTGCAAACTAGGTGAGTTTTTTCTTCAATTGTAAATGAACCCCAAATTATAATACTTTTACAAAAAATTATACATTTCTTCCAATGTAAGTTCTCTCATTTTGGAAAAGAATATTTGTTGTAGAAATACTTTGTATGCCACTCCAAAAGTATCAACCTTTGCATTTTGACAACTAACACGTTTATGAAATGTGTTGTGTTTGGGGTTGAATAACTTGTCTTTCCCACCAATGTAGCTCCAAACTTTGTAACGCACATCATGCATATTTAATCCGTCATCCCATATGATGAACTTTGCCCATGGAAATTGACCAACTTGTATATCTTTAAAAACTTGTGATTTGTCATAAAATGTATGAGGTTTTTTTTCAAAAGGCTTTTCTATGTACATGATGGAAAGAATGTTATTACAAGGAGTCATAGATCCAAAAGGAAAACAATAGGAAGGAGTGAAATCAAAAGGAAATTTAATGTTATTAAAAGGATTGAACAAACTAATTTGAGTGTCAAGGTAAAACAATGCCCAATTGTGAAATTGTATTTGGCAATTGATCAAAGAACAACCTAAACTTGAAGTTTATAAAGCATATGATTTAGACATATCATGTTGGTAGAATGGAAAAACAAACAATAAGTTTGAACAAGACAAACAAAATAAGAGGACTGAAAAAGAAAGGAAGGTTCACTCTAAAATGCAAATGTAAAAGAACATAAAAAGGAGTTTGATATGAAAGTGTGTCTTTTTTGCTTGACTTAAGATGTCCATTCCATCATTACAAGCTTGCAACACTAAACACTCGTCCAAATCCATCTTGTCAAATGTGCATTATTCACCATTAAAACAAATGTTCACTTCCTTCACCAAACAAAACCAATGAACATTTTCATGCCAACAAAACCTACACAACTTACATTCAACAAAAACAAGACTAAAGCATTGCAACTTTCAAATAAAAACTAGTTGTTACAAGCTTGCAACACTAAACCCCAACTACCAAAAAGCTTTGAAGATGAAAAGGGGCATTCACTCGTTGGCAAGTCACCTATCTAAGTATGTTTAATGAATCCAAATCTTTTTATTTGGTAATATTGGAGACAATTTAACCCCATTTGACATCTACAATTGGTAAACCTTAATGTATCATTGTCGATGAAAGCAAATTACTTATAAAAATATAAAGGAGATCAACAATGTTTACATTTGACAAATTGATGGTTGTAGGCAAAGTGCAAACCATGAATATTGCCTATTTGGCTATGTATGACATGTCACATGGGGGGGGTTTTAAGGTGATTCATAAATAAATTTAAAAAATAACAACGGGCCTTATGCACACCTTATTTCATTGTTAAAATTTACCAACATCACCAAAACAAAACATTATGTGAGGTTGACCAAAAAACTATTTCTCTCATTTTTAATGGATGTGAGTCACAAAGTATTCACAAAGAATTTGTGCAATTTTCAATTGATTTTTTTTCTTTGGTAGTAACAACAAGGGCAACAATTTCTTTTGTCATATGGGTTAATTCCCCAAGTTACCTTCTATTTTGTATTATCATAATGTGTTGTGCATAATTTCCTTGTAGCACTAGGTGTATTTTGTGTAATGTAAAATTTGAAGGGCAAGCTTTACCATAAATAAGCGCTGCCCCCTGCCCAACAAAGTTAAGAGTAGGCACAAATTTGAGAAAACATGACAATGTAACAACCATCATTGGTTTTTATATAATTTTTCCAATGATATCTAATGGGTACTTAATTGTTACACTGTCATTTGCAGTTTTAGAGTTTGCACAATAAATGACCTCTACCACCATTGCCACTAAGAAATTTGAGCTTCAACAACGTGAGCAAACACAATGCACATAAATCCAAAACTAAAATAAAATAAAATCAATGAGCATCGAGACTTTGTAAAGTTTGTAAGAGTGATGATATTGTACAAAGCTTGTAGGTAGTGTTATTAATCAAACTTCAAAAAATAAAAATGTGAAAAAGCTTTAAAATTAAAAACAAGATGTGATAGAAGCTTATTGATGAGTGCATTAAATTGAAACCAAAGTGTGCAAGGGCTCCATGGAAATCAACCAAAAAACAAAACATGTCAATGATGACGACTTCTTTGTAACGAGGATGACAATGATGGAAGGTTTTGGTGAACCTTATAAACAAAGCCATCACCAATATGGTGAAAGCTATCGCCAATTCCCTCACATTTCAATTATTTGTAACCCTAATAATGATCGGATGTTTGAGTGAAAACAGCCTATTTTCAATGACTAGATGCAACCAATGGATTCATGACAATTGAGGTTGCCCTCAAAAATAAAGTGAAATTTCACCACAATAAAAAAATGTTAGTTTGCCATGCCAAAAATCTAAATGGGTCTCTCAAACCGAGGAGCTTCATTATTTAGTAGTGTAGTAGCTTGTTGGCTTTGGCATGGTTTGCCAAATAATTAACTAATTTTGAAGATTTCATTTTGGAAAATAGACTATTTAAAAACTATTTAAAAAGATTTTTCATTTTCCTTCACAACAATTTTCTTCTCTTCGAGAAAAGAAAAAAATTGAAAATTTATGTGTTTCCAGAAATAATAATCTTTGTGCCAAAGCCACCAAGGAACTACAATATAATGACATATTGTAAAATAGTATTATTTTTACTGCTGAAGACAATTGACCAAAAAGCTTTATTATTGGGCACCTTGCTTCCAAAACAGGCTAGGTACTATAGTATGCATTTACATCAATCCAAAAAATATAAATCCCATAAACAAAATAATGCTACTTGGTTGCTATACCCAAGAGTAATTTTTTAAAATTTATAATTGATAAATTTCTAGGGATTCAAAAACACACAAAAACACACCAAGTTGGAGAAGAAATAGAACAAGAATATTTGCTTTACACCCATTGCTTGTTTCATAAGGACCTTACAAAAAAGGTAATCTCCAAATAAAGCCTTTGATGATGAGAATCCCTTGGGGGGGGTGGGGGGGGGGGGTATTGTTTTGAGTATGTGATGTGTGACCTAAGTTCCCCAAGCACAAACAACTTGAAGGGTTGAGTTTTGAGCAAAGGCCACCAAGGTGAAAAGAAGAATGATAAGAATAAGAGAGGAAGAGTGAGAGCAAATAGAATGAGAGTTTCAAGGGAGAGTAAAAATACAAAAATTGATGGAAACCCATGACCTTCTTGTTTCATGCCAATCCACCATTGCGGAGTAGGTATCCAATAATTTACAACATTTCTCTATGGTATCCATGGAACATTATGTCTCCTCACTTTTGCCCCCCAAAAAAGTACCAAATGTTGTAAAAGGTCTCATTAAGATACAAGTTCAAAGTTCATAATAACCTTCCAAAGAAGTTGGTTATATTTATTGTCCAAATTGTATAAATCATTATTTAAAAACCTCCTCAAAAGAGGTGGTTTTTCCATGAAAAATAAAATAATTATTTGGCACACAAGTGCCAAATATTTATAGATTATTATTTTCTATACCTCCTCAAAAGAGGTTTTTCAAAAGAAAAAGGAAAATAATTATTTGGCACCCAAGTGCCAAACCTGAAAAGGTACTATGATATTGGACACTGAAAAGTTGGTACTTGCAATAGTAGTACTAGGGTACCATAAACTTTGCTCTTTGCTTTGACATATTATATAATGTATTACTTTCTCTTGTTGGCACAATATAGAAAGGAAATATGAGTATATGTTTTGTGTGAACTTTCTACAAATTGTTCTTTACAAAGTCATTATATTCATAGTGGTGGACCTACTCTTAGTGTATAAAGTGAGTTAGTAGCAAGTACACATGTTTTCCCTTTCCCCCACTTCCTTCACCAATTGAGCATTTTTGTGTTTCAATTGTCAAGGGCTCAATCTTGTCTAGTCTCTCAATCTTTTGTACTCAAAAGGAGGCCCTTATAGTTCCAATTCCCTCTCACCAACCCAAAGGACATTATATTTAAGAAACCCGAGAAAATGGGACTTGATCAATCAATCAATGATCCACCCCAAGAGGATTTTGTGTTTGAGGTCTTCCTTTCAGTTTTCTGAGGGTTTAGGGTTTAGGGTTTAGAGTTTTCCCCCAAAAAATAATTTTCTTTTTGCGGTAAGTGGTGAGACATTTGTAAAAGACCATCCAAACCAATTTTGTTTGATTCTTGAATTCAAAAGAGTCCTAGCTCTAATTTTTATTTCCTTTTTCTTTGGAGGAAATATTTTATTTAAAAATTTAAAAATTATGAAATCTCAGGTTCACTCTTGAGATTGGTTCTTCCAATTTTTCAAACCTCCAATTTCAATCATTGTCACAATTTTTTTTAATGCTAGTCCACGATAAGAGAAGGTCTCATTCCATCTCCATTACACACAACTAAAACCCAACAGAAATTTGTGTAATATTAGTTTGTTCAACTAGTGCACACTTCAAAGAAAAAAATTATGTAATACTAATTATTATCAATCAATCAAATGCAACAACTTATTTAATATCTAGGGCGAAGTTTATAAACCTAAAAAAATCGAACCTTTTAAAAAAGGGGATAGCACCCTTAGTTTAAGTTCTAATTCAGTTTTGAAATAATACTAGTTCCTCGGTTAAGTTCCAATGGTGATTCCAATGATTTTGTTTTTCAATTTTGTGATGTTACTCAAGTGGGGACGATCCATAAGCATATTTCACCAATTTTGGTGACATTCAAAATATGAAAGTAAAAATAAATTAAACACCCCCCCCCCCCCCTTCATATTGTAGGCAATTGTGACAAATTGTGGCAATTTTTTCATTTAAAAAGTAAAAGGAAAATTTTGACAAAAATATTCTTTTTTCAAAGTAATTTTCCCCAAATGACAAAAATTCACCACCAAAAAAATTCATTTAATGATGAAACTCTAGGGCTTTCCCCCTACTAATAATATAATCCGGGCAATCATTTGTGGAGGGCATTTTGCTACTATTTGTAAGCACATGGTCCAAATAAGTTGGCTAATATGGGCCACAATGAACCAGCACCCACCAATATATCATCCACTGGATGCTCGTCATTACTCAATTGTGGATGAATCTCAACTGAGTTAATATTTGGTTCCACCTTGGTAACCAATCCTATAGGAAATAGGTCTCATATATAGGCAGGTAGGTAGGAAAATAGGTAACTACTAGGTTAGGTAAGTAGATGGTTTATACATAGGTAGGTAGTAAGGGTTGTTTTTACTACCTACTAACAAACATCCTACTTGACTTGCGAGTTGTTAGTAGGTAGGCAAAAATTGAGCAAGTGAGCTAACTCACGACCATGGTTAGCTAGGGAAGCCAACAGAAAACCGTTTCTTTGACCATTTTTCATTCATCCTTCACGGTGTGCTGGTGGATGCTGGTTCATTGTAGCGGGCTAATACCAACTTCGAAGCAAAGCAACCATGGTAAAGAATAAGTTGGCGTAGGCCCCCGTTTTGGATCACGCCTAAGAACCACCACCCAACATTGGTTCAAACCTAAAACCCCGAAGTGGGTGGTCGTGTTGTGTCTTGTACGGCACCCACACGGTTCGGTTTGGTTTGATCGCACACAGGGTTAGGGTTAGGGTTAGGGTTAGATTGATGTTGGGTAGAAAAAGGTAGGTAAAATTAAACCACGACAAGGCTCATTGTTGGCCAAAACTAGTTGAAACTAGGCTATTGGTTTGGTTAATACCTAGTCCTTGGGTTAAGTGGTCATGAGCTTAACATTGTTTTGCAAGGAGTACGAAATGCCCAAATCATTTTTTCCTAAGCACCATGCACGCACATGTCTATAGAACATGTATGCACAGAAACGCGTTTTTGGTGTGCAACTGAAATGAGTAGGATAGCATGGGTAGCAAAAATTCATCCTCGACTAAGGTTGTGCCAATGATGAATGAAAAAAAATTTGAATACCCCAAAATATTAACAAAATTAGGCAAAGGATATTGTATTCAGATTCACTATAGAGTATAGTAGCTTATTAAGGGATTTTGGCCCCTAGGTAATAATAATAATAATAATATGAGCATTTTTGAAAAATAATAATATTTTGGCTTGTGTTGAAACTTGAGATTAGTTATAGAGTTATGGCATCTTGAAGGATTTTTGGTTTCTTTTAGAGGGTTTTATTTTTGAAGATTATAATTTTGCATGGTGAAATAAATGAATCAATTTCCATAATTCTTCTTTTGCCTTCAAATATATATATTTTTTAAAAATGTAAATGGCAAGGCCATGGTGTGACACACCAACCCCCTATTGTGATATGAGAGAGAGAGAGAGAGAGAGATGGCAATGGTGAGCTCGAGGACTTACAATAATGATACGAATAATAAAAAAACCCAATGATCACAAACATTATTTGAAAGTGCAAGGTTGTCTTGAGTCTTGTACTATGTGCGTGGAATTGCATGCCAAAATGTTGTAAATTGCGAATGAAAGTGATACCTTTGATGGAAAAGCGAAGAAGCTTGTGTATTCTTTGCATGAGTAATTTAATTGTTTGGACCCATGTTCGTGTTTCTTTTGTAATAATTCCATTGGTTGCACAAACAAACCAACCAACCAACCAAAAAAAATGTCATTGACCATTGGCTTGTTCCAAAAACAAATTGTGTGAATCATGAGTGTTGTAGATTGAGGTTTTTTTTGGCTTTCAATTTTCTTTGTTGTTGCAATCAATAGTGGCAAGCACTAGAAAGAGAGCATAGAGCATTCAATGGTGACATATTATGTCCATTTTTTCAGGCTTCTTGTTATTTCTTCACAACTTACTTCTAGAACTTTAAGTCTAATAAAAAACTAGTGTATTCTCCTGAGAATCTACAACAAGATTTTATTTTACTTTTTTTGTTTGCCATGGTGCAAAAATTTGTCACAAAAGAGAATGGGTTAAGTATTATTATTGTCAACTAAAATGACAATGAGTTTAATAATTTAAAATTCTATCTGGTGCAAAAAAATATGAAATTTGCTTCAGAGTATTTGAAGTTGATTAATTAATTAATTAATCTAAAATTGCATTCCTTTTGAAAAGTCGTGAGTAAATTTTTTTTGTGAAATGTTTAGAGTATGGAAATGGAGAATTCGCCAATTTTTTTTGGCTAGTTCGTAGTAAATATCAAAGAATTGAAATCTAAACATAAAATTTCTAGAGGTTTCTCTTTAGAATTTCTGGAGAAAAAGTTGTGGCATTGAAATAAATAAATTATAGTATATATTCATTTATCTTTCAAACACTGAAAATTCTTAGAGTGTTTTTTTTTTAAATGAATGAAATTGTCTCTCTTAATTAAACCCTATGTTTTATTCCATTATTTTTCATATCAATATTTTCCTCCAAGTTAATTTTTTCCGCTGAATCCTTTGGATGAGAAAGGATGAAAAGGGTGAAAAAGGGTGACAAGAAACATGCTACTGCAAAATGTCTCTGAAATAATAAAATCTACCATTCCAATTTCCAAAGCATTGAATAAACCCCACTTAACAATAATAATATACATCTATTATCAAATGACTATGATGAGGGAATAAATTAATTAACTATATATATATATATATATATAAAGGTAGAAAAGGGTCGGCAAGAAATTAACCCCAGGTAAGGGTAAAACTTACTAGTAGTACCTTCACCTTCTTGAGGAAGCCCTCCCTAGAGCTAATAATTGAAAGAGCAAATCTCTATTATAGGACATCTATTATTTTTTGACTTGGGCTAAATACCCCAATTATGAATATGAGGTACCTAGCATGATTAAATGCAACCCAAAATAATTTAGGGTTTTTTTAAACCATGGTACCAATTGTGTGTAGGTTTTGGTTCACCCAAGGAGAGAAAAAGAGTCCTAGTTATGTAAAAGAAATTTCCACCCCTCTCTCTCTCTCTCTCTCTCTCATTAAATCCAAGCACTCTCTGAGTGAGGAGCTTGCAGTGTACATCTCTCTCTCTCTCTCTCTCTCTCTCTCTCTAGAGCTTCTGTGTCTATCACTTCCCTCTCCCCTTTCAATTTCCTCTCCAGGATTCTGCCTCTCTCTTCTGGAGATCTGGAGATTTGTTTCTCATACTGGGGGAGAATTCACAAGTTAGTTAGTTTTTGTGTGAGGCATTTGGGTCAGCTCCTTGAATGACTTTCAGAAAGGCTTCACAAAATCTGACACTTTTGTGACTTTCTCTGCTGGTTTTGTTTGTTTGTTTGTCTCTTCTCTGGATGGGTCTGAGTCTCTGGAACTTCTTCTGCTACTAAAAGAGCACATTTTGTTGAACCTCTGAGATTGCACTTTTGAAGGGTGTTCTCTGCTCTGTGCGTGCATTTGGATCCCCACTTCGCTTCAGTTCACTTCAAAGCAATGGTTTTTGTCGTTGGGTGTGGAGCTGTGTGATCAATCTCATGATCTGACACTAAGAAGTTGTTTTGCAATTCTTTCAAGGTTTTTTTGTTTGGGGGGGGGGGGGGGGGGGGTGAGGGAACTCAAAGAAGAGTTTGGCATTTTCTCCAAGGAGGGTAAAAAAGACAAATCACAAGCAAAGACAAGATGAAGGCTTTGATTTTGGTGGGAGGATTTGGGACCAGGCTCAGACCTCTCACTCTCAGTGTACCCAAGCCTTTGGTGGACTTTGCAAACAAGCCAATGATTCTACACCAGGTACATACTACAAGTGTCTTCTACTCATCATCCCTTCCCTGGCATGGCTTTTGTAGAGCATTTTCCCATATTCCTTTGTGAACCTGTAAATGGTGGGAAGGATTTAGGTCAACACCACTGCAACTAAGGTTTAGATTTCCATTCTTCTGGTAACAACAACAGCCTCTCAAGTTTCAACTAGGATTCATCTCTTTTTTCTTTGGGTTCTTTGGAAAAATCTTCAAGACCACTAGGGGGAGAGAGAGAGAGAGAGAGAGATCTGGGTTCTCCTTGATTTTTATTTTTATATTTATTGTATTTCCATTTTTCTCATGTTCATGTTTTATGCAATCTTTATCTGTAACAGTTCCTGTGTATGCTTGGCATTGGGTGTTTCTTTTTCCATTGGAAAATGTATTGCTGCATTTTTCCACATTTTGTGTACCACTGAAATTCATTGTTGCCTATATACCTATCTCGGACATCATCAGCATCGATGTTGGTGTCAAATTTCATGTGTTGCAGATTGAGGCTTTGAAAGCAGCTGGAGTAGATGAAGTTGTGTTGGCCATCAATTACCAGCCAGAGGTAGGTACATATGCACCTGCCTTTTGCTCTAGAACAAAATCCCAAAAGGAAAGTTGGAACTTGCCAGTTTCTTGCTCTTCTTATGATAACTCTAGCCTGGTTCCAATCTGTAATATGCAAGTTTTGGTGCTGAGTGTGGTGGGGGGGCGTGCAGGTGATGATGAACTTTCTGGTTGATTTTGAGAAGAAGCTTGGCATGAAGATTACATGCTCCCAGGAGACAGAGCCAATGGGAACTGCAGGTCCATTAGCATTGGCCAGAGACAAGCTTGATGATGGATCTGGGGAAGCTTTCTTCGTGTTGAATAGTGATGTCATAAGTGAGTATCCCTTGAAGGAAATGATCGATTTCCATCGCAACCATGGTGGTGAGGCCACCATCATGGTCACCAAGGTATAACTACTCTCTGTTGCCACTGTGATTCTTTTTCACAACATTCACACTCATTCATGTGTGTCTTTTCTTCTTTGCCAAGATTTGAGTGTGAATACCATTCCTCCTTTGAAGAGGATGGTACTTCTTAATTTCTCATTGTTGTTGCAAATGTCATGTCTTCCTCACAGGTAGATGAGCCATCAAAATATGGAGTTGTTGTGATGGACGAGAAGACAGGCACTGTGCAGCGCTTTGTTGAAAAACCACAGCAGTTTGTTGGGAACAAGATCAATGCAGGCATCTATCTTCTGAGCCCGAAAACGTTGGACCGCATCGAGCTCCGTCCCACTTCGATTGAGAAGGAAATCTTCCCCAAAATTGCTGCTGAAAAGCAGCTTTTTGCCATGGTGTTGCCTGGCTTCTGGATGGACATTGGTCAACCTCGGGACTACAACACGGGTCTGAGGTTATACCTTGATTCCTTGAAGCAGAAGATGCCAAAGCTCCTTGCGTCTGGCCCATCGTACATTGGCAATGTGATTGTTGACGAGAGTGCACAGATTGGTGAGGGTTGCTTGATAGGCCCAGACGTTTCCATTGGCCAAGGGTGTGTCATTGAGGCAGGTGTTCGCCTTTCACGGTGCACAATCATGAGGGGTGTCCGGGTGAAGAAGCATGCATGCATTTCAGGGAGTATCATTGGCTGGCACTCCACGATTGGTCAATGGGCTCGCATTGAGAACATGACTGTTCTGGGCGAGGATGTGCATGTGCGGGATGAGATTTTCAGCAACGGTGGGGTGGTTCTCCCCCACAAGGAAATTAAGACCAGCATTCTGAAACCTGAAATTGTCATGTAAACTTCTCATAACACTCCTGCCACAATTGAAATTGAACGTACCCCAAATACATCACATGATTAACCCTAACTTTGTTTTATTAGATATGAAAGTGCTCAAAAAATTGAGTATGGTTATTAAATGATTACAGATTATAGAGGATTGTGAAGGATAACACAAACCACAGATTAGTTTGTTCAGATAGAGAGGTCCTTGAATACATGTGAGATGTGTGATGGAGGCTTTAGGGTTTGAGATGAAGAAGACATGAGAGAGAGAGAGAGAGAGAGAGTTGTAGTTTTGAACATGAAAAACAGAGCGTACCATAGCATAGATACACAATAATAGGATTCCCATCTTGTGGAACCCTAGATTTTGTAAAGTAGCTGTTGCTTGCTTCCCATTTGTTTTCCTCCTCACAACTAACCACCACCGTCAAAAGTAGTTATTGAATCATTGCATAAGCCCCTTGGTTCCACTGTAGTGTAATGTGTAGTAGTAGTAGTAGAAGAAGAAGAAGAGGAAGAAGAATAGATTTGAATGAGCTTGCTCTGCTGTAGAAGCTGCTGATGATGAATAACTTGCATGACAAGAATTTGCAGTTTGGTGAAGTTTTCAAGAAAAACTGTTTCTGTTTGTACCTGAAGAACAAAGCTGTTTCTATATAAAAAATGGTACAATTATTCTGTATACTGTGATGTAGATATACAACTGTAGATTGATTGATGAAACCCCATTCAAGGAGGATTGAAAATTGGTTTTTACCAGAATGATTCATACACATCAAGTGTTGGTGATTTGATCAATCAATACTTACTCATTAAGTTGATCATCAATGGTTTTCTTTGATCAATCACAGCTCTTCCTGTGACTGGTTAGCTGCTGATAGGGCCAAAAGCCACCTCTCATAATTGGCATGTTTTGGGTATGTGTTGATGTTCCTCTCTTTGATATGTTGAGATTGCTCATTTTCATACCATTTACAGTTGCTGGGTCTTTGGATTTTTCTCGAATTGTATATTTCTCAGAGTTGGGTCTGGGATGCTCAGCTGTGTTTGCACCTCCAATTCTATTCCTCTTTGTAGTTTTTTTGTGAATAATGCAAGGTATCATATAATTTTGTATCATGGGATTCCTTAGCCACTTGGAATTGCATCCTAAACCCCAATACCATACCTGCCACTGATGGAATTGCCTCCAAACAAATAGTTCATCATGTATTGGCTCTACCTAGCAAGGTCAAACAAAATCATGAGAGCCAATTGGAACCAATATAACACTCTTCATATGTTTTTGGAAACCCATGATTATGTGGGCCCCTCATGCAGATTGCAATTTTCCATCTAGAGCTATCTTCAGAATGGGAAAGGACACAATTTAACCAAATACTGCAAAAATATGACTCGGTGATCACATGAATCCATTCCATTAACTCAAAGGACAAATCCACTTCTGGTGTCCAAGAAGTACTATGGCACAATAGGTGAAGCTATATCCTCCACTGATAGATGTACAGCTACAATGATCCCTAAACCCTGTGAAGGGTCAACACTCCATATGTCTATCTTATAATTTCAAGTACCGTATTCTAATGACTATCACACATAAAATAGGATAAAAACATTAACATGCATAAGGTGATCACAAACCTGCATGACACTGTCTGTAAAAGGCAGTTGCTTGTACCCAGGTCTGAGATTTCTTACCATCCCAATTGGGTTTGCAGTGGGTTTTATGTGCTTTCAGCTGCAATGGCTTGGACTGCATCTCTGAGCATGTGGTACTCTTCAAGTTTATTGTAGATCTGATGAGAAATTCGGGCATATGCTACACTACTTGTCTTGGTAGTGGAATGCCGGTGGTCAGAAAAAATCTCATCAACTCCTTCCGCTGGATAGTATAGAGGAACTTCAACCTGAAACTCAGTGCGTAGACGTGTCCGCATCCTTAGTGCATCCTCCTGGAACAACCACTAGAACAAAAGGGATTAGATTCATGTTTAATGAGAGATGGATTGAAATAGTTAGGCTTTTATTCAATCCAGATGCAATAGAGAGGTTTTGAATGTTACCGGAGAGTGGATATTCAGTGATGCTGGCAAACCCACCATAGCCATGGATCCAAAGAGTTCAGGTGGTGCCCCCAAGTGTGTACCCCATGCACTTACGAGCATCTGTGCCATCTCCACCACTTTTCTATGATTATAGTCCCTGTATGACTTTATATCTCCAGCGGTGTCATTCACAAATTTGATTGCTGCCGGGACTGCGAGGAAAGCACTGTAATCACGAGTTCCCACCCAATAGGATTCTCCAACCAATCCTAACCCATAATTATTTGATACAAGAGGGTGATGAAGCTGAGACAAATGCTGTGGTTTACAATGGAAGAAGGCAACCACAGGGGGTGCAAATAGCCATTTGTGTAAGTTGCTGACATAATAATCAGCATCAATTTCCTGTACATTAACATCCACATTTCCAATCGCATGGGCTGCATCGACAAAGATTTGCTCCACACCGTATGCACGGCAAAGTTGAACAAGCTCACGGATGGGCAAGATGATGGATGGCATTGACACGATATGATCAATCACTGCAAGACGAATCACTTTGGAAGGATTTTCCTTCTTCTCTCTCCTCAAAGCATCTTCAAAGGATTGCAGAATTTCTTGATTTGACGATACTGGGAAGGGCATTTTGTACTCAAATAGGCGAGCACCTGCCCTGAAACAATACCCCTGGAAAATTTGATAGAAACAACACATACCACAACAAAAATTCAATATGATGCTAAGTCCTTGATTGTATATGGAATTGCAAGGAGGATTCAATGACTCTTGCAGGTTTTAGATACATAATTTCAAACCCTAAACCCTAAACTCCACAATATAAGACATGAAAAAGGCAAGTTGGAAATCTAAGAAGGGGAAGATATGACATGATATCTATCCCCCAGAGGTAGAGAGAGAAAATTGTAAAAGGGAGAAGACTTTTATCTTGAGAGCTGTAGGTTAAGGGTGGGAGGTGAAGAAGAAGAAGATGTCGATTTCACCTTGAAAACTTTCTTGATAGCACCATAGGCAGAATTGAACATGAGAATTGAGTCTCCTTTTTCGTATCTTCGCTCCAGGAATGACCACATGACATCCAGGGCTACCACACCGGCCCCAGTGGTTGCATTTTCCAGCAACACAATCTCGTTGACATTCGGAGAATGAATTAGGTCAGCCAGTTGTTGTCGAGCTGCAGCAAACCCTTTCTCAAGAGGCTCCCAGCAGAATGCATCCGGGTGTTGAAGCCACTGCTGAGCCCACATTGCCTGGTTGCTAAGAACACATTGCGGAGGACTGCCAAAGGACCCATTGTTGAGACGTGCCACCCCGGGTTCATGATGTGAGAATTCTCTAGCCACTACTGCTTGCAGTTCCATGCAATTTCCTTCTGGCTGTTCTTCTTGCCCATGCACTCCTAACTTACAAATCTGGCAAATGTGATCTTCCTGGGGCTTCTGGGTTTTGGACCAGATACATTTCTCCAGGTTTTGGAACAGCTGCACCTCTGACCCAGAACTTCCAACTCCTCCTCCTCCTCCTCCTCCTCCTCCTAAACTTAAACTTCGAGCTTCAGGCACCTCCTCCAGCAGCCATTCCTGTTCTCTTAACTGCAAATGGGTATTTGGTGATCCATCTGAAGCTTCCTTCAAGACATGTTCCTGGTCCGTTGGTTGCAGCGACAGACGAGAAAAGCTCGCTGCATGATCCATAAATGTCTTACGACAATCCGTGTCCACACAAAGAGAGAGACAAAAGACACAGAAATATAAGCGCTACACCTTCTGCATCTTCTTTTTCCAAGCGCGCATTATGGATGAATAGTTCTTGCCTCTTGAACAGATGAGAAATTCAATATGGATGAAGATTCTTCTCTCTGGAGAGAGAGGGGGAATTTTGTTCGTTCTGCATCACAAAATTAGGTTTTAAACATGGATGAATACGCTTGTGTTTGTTTTTTACATCACAAATTAGGTTAGAAATCTGGATGAATATTCCCCCTCTTGAACAGACAAGAAATTCAATATGGCTGAAGATTCCATAGCCATATGTTGTCATCTTCATGCCCGGCATTGTCTGGTAGCAACCAATTTAGCACTGTACCAGCTTGTTGTCATTTTAAAAGAAAATTTCCCTCTAGGACTTTCTGTGGAATGTGCTCTAGCAAGTGTAAACCTTTGGGGATTTTTCACCTTGCAATCCTAACAGGTTCAATTGTCAAAGGTTTTAGTTCTGAATCTGTCCCAGCTTGCTTGGATCCAGTTCTTACTAACAGGAATTCTTACCCTGCCATACTGGGCTACCCACACAACACTGGTTTTGATTGTGTTACTTATGTGCTGCTTTGTAATGGGTATGTGACATGCTCCAAATGGTTGCTTCTTTGGGGTTCAGGATTCTTGAAAGTATTTTAACGACAATCCTGAACTCAGCAAGTGTTTCAACGCTTCTATGGCATCAGCCACTACAATGGAGTTGATTGCTTTGAGGAAATATGAAAGCTTTGAAGACATCAAAACTCTTGTGGATGTGGGTGGTGGTGTTGGGAAAGACCTTGAAACCACCATTTCATCTTATCCTCACATTCACGGGATCAACAATGATCTTCCTCATGTCATTGCTGATGCGCCCACCATGCCTGGTATCCGAGATTTTTTTCATGCTAAGCTGGTTTTGTGCATTCTACAGCAAAGTGATGTCCTCTATGGTATCTGCAACATGTGACATTTGTGGGATCCACAAATGTACTATGGAATGGTCAATCCCCTGCCCATTATACTGGGTAAGCCGCTAGGCAAGCTCATTAGGGAAAACTAGGCAATGCACCCAACTTGATGGATGGGCAAGGGAGAGGCTATTCCACGACATAAAGGTCTGGGGTGGCAGAATCAACGATTATGAAAAAATGAAGATTCATGTTCAATAGACACATTTTGGTCACGATTATGGAGTATATTATAACCACCAGAAGATTAATGTCATATAATGTGGTCAAGAAAATGACATAATCTGCTACCCCAAACCTTAATGTTGCCATATTAAATTCTTCCATGTCAGGTGGTTTATCACTTGCACAAGCTTATGAGTGGTGATTAATTACTGCTGGATAGGTAGGTTAATGTGTGGGCAATAGATACAAGGAAGAATGGTCTATGCTTGTTGAGATGGAAGAAATGTCCTTGTTGAATGGGTGCTTAGAAAACTATGTGATCTCTTCAACCAAGGTATAAGTCTTTGTGTGT
Source organism: Sphagnum tenellum (assembly GCA_963921925.1). Lineage (NCBI taxonomy): Eukaryota > Viridiplantae > Streptophyta > Sphagnopsida > Sphagnales > Sphagnaceae > Sphagnum > Sphagnum tenellum. The sequence goes on from OY998154.1 coordinate 13,835,286, forward strand.
TGATCAGGAATTGAGCATGTGGGTGGAAGCATGTTTGAAAGTGTGCCAAGTGGTGATGCCATCTTCATGAAGGTATGACGAAAGAATTCATTTTTGCAAAAGTCAAAATTTCAATGAAAGGAAATCTCTTTTCTTGGATGTTGTAGATTGCTTGCTGGTATGAAGTTCTATGTTTAAAGCTCCCAAGTTAAAGTTTTCATTACTGAAGATCCATCCATGAAGGTTCCAACTCTACACCCTGTAAGGCCATCAAATCTGAGAAGGTTTATGATTGGTGCCCAGAAGCAAGCTTCGTGCAATTATGCTGACTATTCAACATCTCTAGATCCCAGAAGTACTTTCAGTTAGCCTAGTTTGGGTCTTGACAAGTCAGCCAGTTTTTTTTCTACATTTGTGCATAGTAGAACCTGAGAATGGAATGTTAGATGCCGAGGTGGAGATTGCACATTGACATGTCATGTCATGTTTTTGATGCAGATCTAGACTAAATTTGTATTGCAATAATGCATTTACAATTATTTCATGTTTTGATGTGGATCTAGACTAATTGGTGTTACAATAATTGTACAATTGACAAGAATATGAGACTTATATTGTGTTTGTTCCCAACATTTTGAGTTGTTGTGGTTGTTAAGATGTTTGTTTCGATTGTGTTTTGCAGCATATTATTATGCATGACTGGAATGATGAAAACTGCCTTAAAATATTGAACAACTGCCACAGAGCACTTCCTGAGAAAGGGAAAGTGTTGATTTATGACTTTGTAGTGCGCCACCAAATGGTGGAATGCCTCAAATGTTTGATATGGTGATGATGGCCCATACTGATGGTGGCATTGAAAGAACAGAAGAACAATGGAGGAAGCTGCTTGAGACTGCTGGTTTCTCAACTTTATTGAACTATTGCAGCAAAAATGGCTGATTGAAGCTTTCAAATAAAGCACTCAACATATTTGCTGTCAGATAATGCCATCTGAACTGACAAACATTCCAATAACTCTTCCAATAACCTTGATCCATCTTCAGTTCAGTAGATGATGAAGCTTGATGGACTTGCTTGATGGAGTTTTTAGTCCATTGGACAAAGAGTATTGTGGGTAGTTAGTTGTTAATCCTGACTCTCTGCTTTGTGCACAAGTGTGTTTATTGCTGTCTTTGACTGGGTTTGGGTGGCCATAAAATTGGCCACAAAATGTTTTATTGGCAAAATACTAGTCTGATACTAGTGTAGCCTGTGCCGTTGGCCCAAGTGTGAACACATTCTTCATTTTTAACATTTTCAGAATTGAAGATTTCTAAACTTGGCAATGTGAACACATTGAGGGCTCAATTGATTTTCCAATTTTTGCAATTTGTTTGAATTTCCAGCAACAAAATCCACTCAAAAATCAACATCTTCCACACCTTAGCTCTGAAAATTGTGAAATAAAACTTTATTAAATGTGACTTGCTGAGGGCACTCCAACAACACCAAGAACAGAATGCTACCAAATTCCAATACGGTTTTCTGTTTCGATTTTATTTAGTTTTCATTGAAAAAATGGTTCAATAATCAATAACTTCGACACCCATAACTCCAAACATTCTCAAACGAAGTCGGCAGAATCCTACTCATTGAGATCTTTCCCAAGATACCAACAACACAGCATGAAGCACGGTGGTTTGGGAGATCTCAGCATGACAAACAAAACAAAACAAACTACTTCACTTCATACATAGATGTGAAAGAGGACGTATCAATACAACACTGGTCGATACGATAGTTCATAGTAATCCAGGTTCACCAGGTCTATACAGAATAATTATTTAAATTCTGAAAATTCCATTCGGACAAATAAAAATACTCCCAAAATACTCCAGGGTTCACCAAAACAAAATTCTTTAAGAAAAATATTTTTAAAAAATTTCTGCATGTCATAAAAATTATATATATATTGTTGAACCTGGTGTTCAAGTATGGTAATACAAAAAAGGGCAAAACATGTTTTAATAAAATGAGTTGAACAATACAAGTACTACTGAAGTATGTTGGTACCTAGTACCTACCAGTTTTGTGAGAGGATTTTTTTTTTCCTTTCATGAAAATTGGGATCCAAAGAGTGGCTGTAATGAAGTAAAGACAGCATTCATTCAAAGTGTCTGATGACACAAAGTACGTAGCACAAATCCATAGACAGACAGACAGACAGAGAGATCTTCAAGAGATTTTCGAAGAGACTTCCATAAACCCTAAACCCTCTTTTGACACCATCATCATCACCATCATCACCACCACCACTCCTACCAAATTTGTTAGGTTGCAGTAGAGCACCCAGCAGAGATTCGATACTTCACTCATCATCAACTTGATTTCCCAACAATTTCAGATTTGGGTTTTGTTTGATTTGTTTGTCATCACAGCAACAACAAGCAACGCAAGCAAGCAAGAAAGCCTCAGCAACGGTAAGTTTCCAGCTGCTGATTTCCAGATATTCTTCTTCTGCTGCTGTTGCTTGCTGCTGCTTGTTGCTGCTGCTGTGCTCCGATATCCTTCTTTTCAAACCCATTGAGCTGGAATTTTCTCTTTGGTTTCTTCATTCTGATGGGACTCCTTTTGGGTATTTTGTAACTGTGTTTTATTGGTTATTGTTGGGGTGGTGGAATTAGCTGGATCAGCGATGGTGGTGTGCTTCTCCTATTGACTTTAAACAGCACTCTTCGCCAGTGGCATCCAGCCAGGATCAGGCGCATGTTTTTGCACGACTCCAAGGCGAGTAGTACTAGAGCATCAGCAGCAGCAGAGGTAACAACAATTCTAGCTTGTTTTTCTTCCAACAACCCATGTGATACATTGGCATGAGCAATGGCATCATCAACATTGGCAAAATTTTCTTTTGCGAACCTCTCTTGCAAAATATGCTTCTGAAAGGCTCTTTTGCAAACTTTACTTCTGGAAACTCTTTTTGCAAATTTTCTTCTCAAAACTCTTTTGCACATTTTTTTCTTTCTGGACTGAAACTCTTTTGCCTCTCTGTCTAGTCTTAATATGAAGATGAGTTTATTATTCACTTGGGATACCTCTTTTCCACCATCCATGTATTTTATGGAAATGTCAAGTTTTGCTATGGAGCTCTGTTTACTGGCTCTAGCCATTCGGGTAGCTCAACTATGCATTAGTGTTACAATTTGGGCATAAAATGTCAGCTCAAACTTGATCCAATCTGTGAGTGACATTGGGAGTAGTATGTGTGCATATGACAGATGCCCATGTTCCATAGAAGAGCATGCATCTAGATGAGAAGTTCTAGATCTAGTTTGGGAAGTTTTTGTGGATGAAACGTTTTTTGTGGGTTTTGGGTGGTTGTGGAAATGTCGATTGCTCATTATGGATGAAGACATACATGATGATTTGGGTGGGTGTTCAGATTGCAGTAGACCATATGGAGCGCACAATTTTCACATTAATTGCATTCTTGCTGGTTGGAATGCTACTGAAGGGGAGTATAGTCAGGGCTGTGCAATTTGAGGTTTTGCCAACAAAACTGAATAGGTCAGGTGATTCAGTGAATGTCACTTGGGCTGGAATCAAGTCTCCCTCCCATTATAATTGGGTTGGAGTGTACAATCCCACAGAATCAAGTGACCATCATTTTATTGGCTACATTATGCTCAATTCGGCTTCCACTGAATCAGCAAGTGGCAAGGGTTGGTTCACTTTACAGCTCGTAAATATGCGGGCACCATATGAGTTCCGCTTGTTTGAGGGTTATCCAACACATTCATCCAACAAACTCAAAGATTTTGAGGGAAATGTCTTACCAAGTGTCCAGGGGCGATGGGCAGTTAGCACAAAGGTGGAATTCTCAAACTATAATGAGCCAATGCATATACACCTTGCCTTGACATCCAATGCAAACGAGATGCGGGTCATGTTTGTCACAAAAGATCAGCTTAGAAGTTTTGTGCGCTATGGGCGAAAGGAAACCCAACTTGATTTGAGTACCGAAGCAACTTCTCTCACTTACCACCGATCTGACATGTGCGATTCTCCTGCAAATTCACCTATGGGTTGGCGGGATCCAGGCTTCATCCATAATGCAGTTTTGAAGGGCTTAGATGCAGGGAAACGCTACTATTATCAGGTAAGTCCTTATTCATTTGTGGCTTCTATATGTATATGAACTTGAGAATTCATGTGAAAAAACACCCCCTTTTTCAGTTTTATTGAAATTGATGGGGGTTATGGGTGTACAATAGGTGGGAAGTGCTAAGGGTGGATGGAGCTCAACCTTTAGCTTTGTGTCCCATTTGCCACAAAATGAAGAAACTCTCGGGTTCTTGTTTGGAGACTTGGGAACATCATTCCCGTATAGTACACACTACTACGTCCAACCTGAAAGTACTAACACATTGAAATGGCTAAAGCGTGACTTGGACAAGATTGGTGACTTGCCAACATTTGTGTCACACATTGGGGACATTAGCTATGCTCGAGGTTTATCATGGCTATGGGATGCATTTTTCCATAATATACAACCCATTGCGGCTAGTTCCCCTTATCATGTCTGTATTGGGAACCATGAGTACAATTGGCCAAAACAACCATTCCAGCCAAAATGGTCACCATATCATACTGATGGGGGTGGAGAGTGCGGTGTGCCCTATAGCCTCCGATTTGACATGCCCGGGAACTCATCATTAGCTACAGGAACTAGGGCGCCAGATACTCGAAACCTTTACTACTCATTGGACATTGGGGTTGTTCATTTTCTCTACTACTCAACCGAGATTGATTTCTTACCTGGGAGTAAGCAATACATGTTCATTGCAAAGGACTTGCAAACAGTGGATCGGAAAAGGACTCCATTTATCGTGTTTTTAGGACATCGACCTATCTATTCTTCTGACAGTGGAGGAGGTGTGCATGCACCCATAACACAACAATTGAGGCACGCACTAGAGCCCTTGCTTGTTAAGAACAAAGTGAGTCTGGCACTTGCAGGTCACATTCACAAGTACGAGAGGATATGCCCAATACAGAATTTCACTTGTGATGAAACATGGCAATCCCCTACTCATGTTGTAATAGGCATGGCTGGAGCAATCTTTCAACCCATTGATGAGCCATTGTCGAATCATCCCAACTACCCCTGGTTTCCAGAGCCCAAGTGGTCACAGTTCCGGAGCTTTCAATGGGGTTATGTCCGCCTTCATGCCACACGGCACAAGTTGACCTTGCAATATGTTGGTAACCATGATGGCCTAGCTCATGACACAATTGAAATCCCCTCCCTAGACTCCTTGCAAGACAGCAAATTTGTTGAGTTGGATCATGAGGTGTCGATCTTCAAAGGCATGATGACCACTAAGAGCAGCCATGGAACCATGGTCAGGTACTGGTTGGTGGCTACACTTGGTTTTGTTGCTGTTTTCCTGGTTGGACTTGGAATAGGAGCAGTTGCAAGTGGTCTAGCAATGAGGTGGCTGAGAATACAATGGCAACAGTTAAGTGCTGATGAATCACTGTAGCTCTGCCAACTCTAGACAATCACATCACAAAGGACTCTAAAACCTTAAACCTTACAGAAATCTGCAATGACTCTTGTAATTTCTGGTCCTCAGAGTTAGATTGCTTTGAACATGCTGACAAATGCTGCCTATGGGTGGGTAAATTTTGAGGATGTTGCTAACACACTCTTTTTAGACCTTCGTATTTTTGTAAATGTAACATTTTGACCAAGGAGAGGTGCCCTTTGATATCAAGCATATCCTATTGTATAGGTGTCAAAAACCCCCAGCTCTTATCAATTTTGCATCAATTTTCACCACCAGCTTCTATCTTAGTTCAATCTCTTGAGCATCTCTGGTCGTGCTCAGCATGTTACCTTGCAAAAATGTTTCTCACATCCAAGTTTAGTTATTTACTTTTTTCCAACCTCACCCATAAACTGAGGTTTACTGGTACTGCAAATTAGTGGGAGATTGCTAATAACAAAGCACTTAGACCAGTCATTATGATTGGCCAGTGAGAAAAAGGGAGCAGCAGTTGGATCATATTTATTACACTTTTCTCTGGCAGGTGTTAGGCTTTGCTGTGCCTTCTAACCTCAGCAAACTGAGCAAAAATGCTGGATCAAAACCATTTTGCAGAGCCAAGATCACATATTTTGACTTTTCTTCTGTAATTTTAATTTGCAGGGTCATACTGAGCACCAATGAAGTTGCTCTTAGTACCTATACCAGGATTGGCACATGAAACCGAATGACATGTATCTAGATTTGAAGGCTGTCACCGGACAATGCTTTCATTCTAATGACTTCAGTTCCCATGATGAACATCTGGTGTTATGACACAACAATTTCCATTTCATGTCCTTTCTAGAAGACTGGAACAGATTCTGTTCATCAAGAGATGGATTCTTGGCACCAATCTGAGCCCCATTGTGAATCAGTCTTCAATACCCAGGTGCATACATACATGAATCCATGCTTTGTGAGACTGCTAATTGACAAGCAGATCAGTCTTCAAGACCATTTGCAGCAAACTTATACCAAGTATAACACCCCAAATGTTGGTGGAAAATTGAAGCCATTTTTACTTCTTCCCTGACATGTGCAAGCTCAGTTTGACCTTAGTATCCAGGATCTAGAGTCTCCAACTGGACATGGTTGCTAAAGAATCATGCCCAACCCTACTTTCCCATTCATGTGGTATGACAATGAGTTGTGGGATCTTCCTGAAAACTGGCTAGGCCCCTTCTGACTTCACTCCATTCTCTTTTTCCTTTGGCAAAATGTACAACCTCAGACAACACTATCACCCCATCCATCTTCAGCATTGATGATATTCACTTCAACATTCATCCTTCCTGCTGGTACCTGTCACAACTCCACCATAAAAAATAAGAACAATCCTGAAGTGAAAAAGAAAATTGCCTACAACAAGCAGTACCACACAGACAGTCAACCATCTGTTGTGACATCACAGCTGAAAAAAAAATCAGGAGATTCAGCTTCTCTTACTGGGCAAATACAGCTCCGCACAAGGAACCCTTCTGTGTTTTCTGCCCGGTAGCCTATCTGTGCATCCCTTGCCCCAATCAGGAGTCAGCAAGAGACATAAACAAACACTGAGTAGACCCCTCAGTAAGGAATGCTCTTGAAGATACTCAGTAGATGGTCTTGATGTTCTCAGTAGATACTCAGTAATGAAAATACTACCAGTAATTCAACCAGGACTTCTTAAAGAGTTCCACCTTTTTATCACAAGGACAAAACTCAAGATATCATATAAACCTAGCCTTCACCACAAAGGTCATTATGGAGATGGTAAAACATTCATGAACACTTAGTATTTCAGGAATGGAATTCATGTCTTCTCAAGTGAAAAGGAAAGTGAAGACCTCCTTTGCTCCACCAACAACTTCCAGTTCACAATGATAGCAAGACCCTTCAAAGCAGAAGTCCTGCACAATATCTTATGAAGAATCAATGCTTGATTATGTTTGAGCTGCCATGAGCTCCTCACATACTCTGAAGCAAACTAGAGTTAACAGAAGAAGGCAGTACATGAAACTCAGGGCAACAGAAAGAATGCAAAATGTATGTAATGCCAGTGTCACAAATGAGTTTCCCTGTCTCCCTCCAACATATTGCTGCTATCAGGAGGCAGACATCCAAATTTCAAGTACTATGCAAAGATGAGGAACAGAACAGAAAAATAGCAGAAATTTGATGAGCAAAAAGATGACAAGACAATATTGGGGTGTGCCTGAAAGAACTCACATTGTTCACTACCATCACTCCACACTTCTCTGCAACTTTCAGAAGGTTCTCACCAACTCGGCATTGCACTGTCACCTGGAAGACAAGCTCTCACTGCTTCTCTTTCAGCAAAAAGCTTCTATCAAATCCTCTGCTACAAATTGACATTTGGACTTCAATGGAAACACCAAATATTGGATTGTGGTTTATGAAGTTCAGATTTCGACAAAGTTTATTGAATTCGTGTTGAAAGGTGGATGCTCACAGTATCAGAGCCAGTTGAAAATTTTACTGAAACCTGCTCCCCAGAGTTAGCACTGCACAAATTGCACTCAAAAACTCTTCATTTGCATCATCCAGATCTTGCAAAAATGGCCAGGAACTAGGGTTTGAAGAATTAGGGTTTAGGGACTACAACTATTGCTGCAGATGTTTTTGCAGGATTTCAGGATTTAGGGTTTAAGGACTACTACATGTGCAGAGGTTTTTGCAGGGTTTAAGGACTGCAACAATTGCTGTAGATGTTTTTGCAGGATTTTAGGATTTAGGGTTTAAGGACTACTACAATTGCTGCAGAGGCTTTTGTAGAGTTTAAGGATTTAGGCTTTAAGGACTACTGCGATTTGCTAAAGATGTTTTTGCAGGGTTTCAGGTTTTAGGGTTTCAGGAATACAACAATTGCTGCAGATATTTTTGCAGGGTTTCAGGATACAATTGCTAGAGATGCTTTTGCAGGGTTTCAGGATTTAGGGTTTAAATATATATCTTTCATAAGAATAGAGAAATCTCCATTCTCACAATTAAAAAGAAACAGCAAGGCTAACACTTCCTCAGGAAGCCATTTAGGGTTTAAAGACTACTACAAGTGCTGCAGAGACTTTTGCAGGGCTCCAGGATTTAGCGTTTAAGGACTACTACAAGTGCTGCAGAGGTTTTTGCACGTCAAAGGATTGCAGGAGTAAAGAGGGAAGAAAGGGCAGGCGCTCCACACACCTATCATCACCCCAGTAGGTCCCAGGTACAGCACTTTCCTTGAATCGCTGTGGACCCACAGCACCCCTCTTGAGACTGGTCCCATTGCATCTCACAGCTGCTCTATTCCCTGCACACAACCCTCCAACAGATTATACACTTTTGATGCACAGCAAGATGAGGATGTCATTTTTATTTGCGCTCGAGAGAGGAACACAAGTTTGTTTCACAATCAGCACAAAGTTCACAAACCATAGGCAAAACAGAGGGCAAAAAAGTTCCAACTTACTGTTATTTTCTTTCAGCTTGACGATTCGCACCCGCAGCTTTTTTCCCTCTTGTGAAACTCCAAATGTCCGACCCATTGTACCTTCAAAACTCCCCCGTGCCCCGCAAAACCGTACTTTCAGGAGCCCAAAACCAGATGAAAAAAGAGGAAATCACACCCACATGAGAGTCACAAATTGGGTGACTCGATCTGTCGCTTGGGATGTCAGGTCCAAGAGACGAAAACAAAAACAAAAAACCCCTAAAAAGAACTTCAAAAAGAGGGGTAATGCAGCAAGTGTGGAGTGTTTTATGGGTTTGTTCTCACCATACTGGCTTGCTTGCCAGAAGCAAAACTTGGATTGCGTCAAGCAAGTGTCCATGAGCACAACCGCATCGTCGCACAACGCCCCCCTCTGCTCCAGCGTACTCGCCTCTCCGGCAGGCCTTGTGGGGGGTGGGAGGAGAGATCCGGGTATAATCCGGGCATTACATCCCAATGCGACTGGGATATCGTCTCCCGGGTATCTTCTCAGCCTCCCTTTACTTTAGGGTATCATTCGAGGTAACTTCAGGGTATGAAAATAGAATAAACATGCCCTCCGCCGAACATCACCCCAGTAATCGAACGTCGATGTAGGGTAGACCTAAGCTGATCAATGGTCACATGTTCGCCCATCGTTTAAAACAGTTCTCATGACTGAATGCCTACTCTTAAAACCTATGCAAATTCTGATTAATCTTGGGTTTGGAGGACATACTTGAAAAACAATGAAATGAGGAGATAGTGAGAGAAATCTCAAAACGAATTTATAACCAAAGATTTCAAAAATACTTGTATCTTTATATATTAAAGCTAAGATGGTGTCTATCTGTCTGGCTGTCTGTCTAGGTGTCGATCTTGGTTTCAAGACCTCGACGGACGGACAGGACCAGGTCTTGAAATCTAGGTCCCTAGATGAAAGAGGACGACGACGACGAATGGCGGCCGCAACAATTTTATCTAGATGTGATTAGCGGAGCTTGCTTGCGAGCCTATTGGTGGTGAATTGTTGGTGGTGAGGTATCTGCATTTTCATAGATAAATGTTCTGATGTTGATCACATTATCAATTCATCTTTGAAAACAAAATACTATGTCTCTCCATACAAATCTCTCCACACTTGGTTTCCTCTGATATCAATTTGTGTAATTTTGTTTCTGGACATTGGAATGCAAGTTGGAGGAAGAGCAAGAGAGTCTCCAGAAACTGGTGACCCAGTAAGAGCAACAAAGTCAGTTTGTTGTACAATTCGGATTTCTCTCAACTATAGAGGCCATGGTGACCCACTGAAAAATTATCAGTATTCATGAGATGCACGCTAAACCAAAGCTCTGTAAGTCTGTGAATTTCAGCTCTCTGTTTCATTCAAGCTCCTCACTGGGAGCTTGAAGTTTTACTGTACACTTCCTCAATTACTACTACCTTCTTGATGCAAAACCAAAACAAGTCTTACCTTCTCTCACTAAACTGTAGCTTCACAAGTGGTTTCTCCTCCTGTTCATCTCTTCAACCTCAGACTACAATTTATTGTTGTTGTTGGTGCATGCATTTTTTTCTGGATCCACAGATCAAGTGAACACAATGTATTGTTGGTATCTGCATTTTGACTCTGATTTGAGAGTATGTTATTAAGGCTCTGCGTTGAGTTTGCAAGAGGCTCTGATGCATATCCACAAATGATATCCATTCCACTTCTGAAGTCCAAAGTTGGTGGTAACTTTGCAAGTGCAGCAATCAGTGGTCTTTAGCTGCAAAGAAGTTTGTCAGAAGAGACTGCAAAAGTCCACAAACTGCAAGAAAAGGTGGTGAAACATGAGAAAGCCTTCCAAGTCAAATCGTCAGAGCTCACTTGGCACAGACCAAACTCTTGCAACTTCAGTCTGCACTTGAGGTAGATAAACCCTGACCAAAGGATGCTGTAAAAACATGCAAAAATTCTTATTTTATTACAACAGATGTTGATCATACAACGACCTGCTGGCAGCTGAGAAATGGGGGATCCTGTAAAAGTGCATGTGGAAGGGAAAAAGCGAAACTCAGCAATCGAGGGCCAGCGGGTGTTGCTCAAAAAGCTATGAAAGGCCCGTGTTAATTCACACACACTCATGGAAACTTGCTGCAGGTCTTTTATACACAAAATCCAAGTACACAGATTTTCTTCCCCATTATTAATTCATCTTTGAAAACAAAATACTATGTCTCTCCATACAAACTTTCCACACTTGGTTTCCTCTCATATCAATTTGTGTAATTTTGTTTCTGGACATTGGAATGCAAGTTGGAGGAAGAGCAAGAGAGTCTCCAGAAACTGGTGACCCAGTAAGAGCAACAAAGACAGTCTGCTGTACAATTCGGATTTCTCACAACTATAGAGGCCATGGTGACCCACTGAAAAATTATCAGTACTCATGAGATGCACACTAAACCAGAGCTCTGTAAGTTTGTGAATTTCAGCTCTCTGTTTCATTCAAGCTCCTCACTGGGAGCTTGAAGTTTTACTGCACACTTCCTCAATTACTACTACCTTCCTGATGCAAAACCAAAACTGGGTTACGAAATTCTCCCAAAAGGACCAGGGAAGAGTTCTCAGCATCTGGAAAGATTAATCTGTATAATCGTAGTCACTTTCATCAGATGGCCAGAATGAAGAAACGGGTTCATAAGGCAAATGAGAATGAATCTCAAAGTTCAACAGAAAAGGCTATTGCGCCTGTTGCTGTTGCTACTCCAGTAGAAGAAGCGTTGATGGCTTCAGAAGAAAGAAGATCAACTTTGCATATGCCTTTATGAGTTCAAAGTGTTGGAAAAAAGATCATTCAGGAGACTTTGCTCCAACACTTTGAACTCATAAAGGAATATGCAAAGTTGGATCCATCCTTGAAACTTTGAAGAGTCAGCAGATATTGACAAGCTGATTACAAATATTTTTCAAAGCAAAATGTCAATCATGTGGGCACCCTACTCATACCCAACCATGAAACTCGTCAGCAGCTATTTCCAAGACTTGCTTGGTCTGTCTATCCGTCCGTGACATGACAATATCTGACCCTTTGTGTGTCCGTCCATCCGTCCGGACGTATTTGCTTCTTTTGTTTTTTTTTGGATTTTTTTTGTCGAATTTTTCTCCCCTTTTCTTAAATTAACAAAAATGAAAAAACAAAAAATATAAAAATTTATTTATTTTCTGTGTCTTGATGTTCTGACCCGATTTTGCAACCTTTCTGTGTGTCCGTCCGTCTGTCCGGACGTATTTGCTTTTTTTTTTTTTTTAAAGTTTTTTTTTGTCGGATTTGTTTCCCCTTCTCTTAAATTTAAAAAAATGAAGAAACAAAATTAAAATTAAAAATTAAAAAATCTCCGTCCGTCCGGATGTATTTGCTTTTTTTTTTAAATAAACAAATATATCAAAGTGAAAATAAACACAAAATAAAAACAAAAAACACATAAAAGCTCGCTTCACCATGTATGTTTTCATTGGGAAATTTTTTAAAATAAAAAAATAAAAAAAAGGCTGCTTTGCGCCTTTGTGTGTCCCTCTTGGTTTAAAGAAACCAAGGGACTTCACAGTGTCCGAAGGTCACGGGCACCCACTAAATATTTTTTCCGCCCTTTTCCGGCAGGTTGCCCAGGGGTTTTTTTTTTTTTTCGCCCTTTTCCGACGGGTTCGTTGTGTAGGCACCGGACCTGCCCAGGGTTAATACAAGGGTTTTTTTTTCCCCGCCCTTTTCCGGCGGGCCGCCCAGGGTTAAACCCAGGGTTTTTTTTTTTTTTTTTTTTTTCGCCCTTTTCTGGTGGGTTTGCTGTGTAGGCGCCAGACCTGCCCAGGGTTAATACCAGGGTTTTTTTTTTCCCCACCCTTTTTCGGCGGGCTGCCCAGGGTTGATACCAGGGTTTTTTTTTTTTTTTTTTTCTCCGCCCTTTTCCGGCGGGCTGCCCAGGGTTGATACCAGGGTTTTTTTTTTTTTGTTTTTCTCCGCCCTTTTTCGGCGGGCTGCCCAGGGTTGATACCAGGGTTTTTTTTTTTTTTTTTTTCTCCGCCCTTTTCCGGCGGGCTGCCCAGGGTTCATACCAAGGTTTTTTCTTTTTTTTTCTCCACCCTTTTCAAAGAAATCGGGGGACTTCACAATGTCCGAAGGACACGGGCACCTAATTAAGGCACTGCACCCAATTGTCGTTCTGGCTGTGACCATTCACAAGAGACTGCCACAAATATTATTATATTAGAATTTGTTTTTTGGTCAGAATCTTTTGGGACCCATTTCTTCTTCATTCATATGGTGAAGATACATTTACATCATCTCTTGAGTGAGGCTGATCATGTTGAGCTTGCTAAGCTTGATTTGGCTTCTGCTTGATTTGGCTTCTGTAAGTTGATCTATGACTACAACTTTCATAACACATATTGCATTGCAATCTATTTGTAAGACTTGCTCAAGAATCAAAAAATCAAATCTGTTATAAGAAGTAGGTACAAGAATCAGACATCTGGTAATGGGTTGTCAAGGAGAATTGATGTTGTTGGTTGTGGCAATGCAGTAAGGAAAGAAGGAAGGAAGGAAGGAAAGAGAAAAAAGAATTAATGTGGGTTGTAGCAATGCAGGAGGCAAGGAGGAGGAGGAGGAGGGGGTTGTCGGGTGGAGCTTCACAAACATAATGGGTGTGGCTTAGGTGTGTCACGGTTCCCGGACTTTGTGTACAATGCAGAGTGCTGAACAGCAGCAGGCAGTCAGGGATGCCTCTGCCAGGCGTGCTGCCAGGGCAGCCCAGTCTGCTGAACAACAACAGGTAGTCAGGGAACGGGATGCCTCTGCCAAACGTGCTGCCAGGGCAGCCCAGTCTGTTGAACAACAACAGGTAGTCAGGGAACGGGATGCCTCTGCCAGGCGTGCTGCTAAGGCAGCCCAGTCTGCTGAACAACAATAGGCAATCAGGGAACGAGATGCCTCTGCCAAGCGTGTTACCAGGGCAGCCCAGCCTGCTAAACACCAGCAGGCAATTAGGGAATGGGATGCCTATGCCAGGCGTGCTGCCAGGGTAGCCGAGCCTTCTAACCAGCGACAAGCAGCTAGGCGAGGGGTTGGCGCCCGGCGAGCTGGGAAGCAAGCCCTGCACACTGCGGATGAGGTGGAGGGGTTGGTGGTACACTCATTAGGTGCCATGTCACATAAGTGCACACACTGCAATGCACTCCACTTTCAGCACGAGAAAAAGCGCACCACTTTGTGTTACGGCGGTGGCAAGATGTTTGGGTTGAGTAATGTCTTCCCCGCCCTTGCACCTCAGCCACTTAGAGATTTGCTCACAAGTGTGCCTAGTGAGCACCAGCCTTTGTCACCTGTCATCTTATATATTAATTCACTTAGTCCGTACGTGTGTCCGTCCATCTGTCCGACGCGATGGTTCCGCGTTTTAATCCGCCGGCGGAACCAGCCCGGACAGCCGGATTCCGAAAACGGGATTCGGCCCGGACAGATTCTCCTCTCCGACTACTCTTCTTCTTCTTTAAACATGAAACAAAAAGAGGAAATACAAAAAATGAAATAAAATGAAATATATATAAAATAATATTTAAACATGAAAAAAAAGGAAATACAATAAAATAATCTTAAAAGAAAATTTAAAAAATAGATGACAAAAAATATGAAACAAAATAATAATAAAAACAGAAAACGCATTAAAATAAAAAATAAATATAAAAACTTCAAAAAAAATCTTCTTCGTCTGCCATCACTTTAACAATTAGAAACTTTTTTTAAACACTTAAAAAATGAAACAAAATGAAATAAATATAAAATAAATATATTTAAACATGAAACAAAAAAGGAAATACAATAAAATAATCTTAAAAGAAAATTAAAAAATAAATGACAAAAAATATGAAACAAAATAATAATAAAAACAAAAAACACATAAAAATAGAAATAAAATAAAATAAAATAAAAAATTCCAGAAAAAACTAAAGATGAACAAGGTTTAAAGAAAACGGGGGACTTCACAGTGTTCGAAGGGCACGGGCACCCACTAGTTACCATTAATCCAACAATTTATAATCTGAAATGCAAGATCAAGGAGTTTCAAAAGAGTAAAAGATCAACTGTCTCATATCAGTTATTTGTATCGATTTGTTACAACAACTTGAATAGCAATAGAAAATGTTGATTTAGTGTGAGAGAATATTTTGTAAACTTCTTTACTCTCATCTACTTTAGAATAACATTAGAAGAACATGCACTAACAATATTTTCAAACTTACTAAACTTTTTTTATTCTTGAGTTGAATATCGTCGAGCCTAAATTAGCCTTAACTCAATTTTGATTAAGGGAATGTAAGGTCTTTTTACACTAGGAGTCAGGGCCAATGTTCAACCCAAATCCAACATTCTTATTGGTGCAAAAGTTGAAATCAGCCCCAAGGGCTTTACATTAAGAATCAAGGTTGAAATAAGAAAAATCCTTTTC
Source organism: Sphagnum tenellum (assembly GCA_963921925.1). NCBI lineage: Eukaryota > Viridiplantae > Streptophyta > Sphagnopsida > Sphagnales > Sphagnaceae > Sphagnum > Sphagnum tenellum. Next base: position 13,850,769 of record OY998154.1, read on the forward strand.
AATCTACCCCCAAATACTAATATATGCTATTATTTATCGCTTTGTATTGGCCCCAAGATTGAAATTAAGGGTACCATCAAATTTGGGACGCCAATTTGTAACCCTTAGGGTCAATGTTCCAGCATTTATTAATATCTTGACATAAATGTTCTGGCATTTATTAATAACTTGGGGCCCAATTTGCAACACAAAAGTGCTCAAAGTTGGCCCCAAGTTTTTTGGCCTTGACTCCTAGTGTAAAGCAGGCCTAAGATGGTTAATGAAATGTTGGGGTAACCTTAGGTCCAAGGGAGCAGGTTAAGGTGTGTGTCTTTATCCCAGTTGGATTTGGGGGGTGAGCAACCTAGTTAGGATAATGGGGTGGTAGGCTAATTGGATTAACATATGACAGGGTTACCTTATCGTTGCTTTAAATTGGCTAAACATGTTGGACAAGAAGGGACGAACATGGTGGAAGCTGCTTCTCAAAAGCTTCTAACAATTAGGGTTAGGGCAAAACAATAACAATAACTTTTTTATGAAGTTAAGGGGGAGGGAGTTTGTTGCTGACGTCTCCTTCCACTTCTAGAATAATGAATTTGACATGAAGGGTTGTGAAGATGGAAGAATGATGATGTTGTTATGATCTTTGAGATTTAGGGGATCTTGGCATAACATGAGAGGGTGAGGTAGGTGAAGGGGGGTTACAACATCATGGACGAACAAGTTTCTCAAAACACATTCAAGTCAACAACCCCCTTAAAGGATGGAGGTGGGATCATTAAGAGATGGTGATGGTGGGTGCTCAAGTGGAAACTTCATGAATGTTGTTACTGGAGGCAAATGGTGGAGAAACATGTAGAGATACGTGGGGTTGTTTCTAAATAAAGGAAGTAGGAGTGGAAAAGGGGGAGACAACTTGGAAGGGGGGGTTGTTAGACCAAACATTGATAAGTGAAGGTCTACCCTCTCATGAAGGTAAAAGAAAAGGAACTAAGGGGTTGTCCCGCAAAGGTAGAGTAACAAGGGTTGTTTGGGGTGTGGCAAATAGCTCTAGAGGTGTAGGTAATAAGGAGAAAGGATTGTTAATAAAGGGAACCATTTTAAAGACAAGGTTAGGAGTTAGGTAGAGAGGATGGGAGGCTTAGGATTGAAGAATGTATTGTAACGCCTTTCTTTGAGATGTGAAAAATGTTTTATGAAAGACATGTTTAACATCATGGTGATTATATGATTGTGTTGTAGTTTAGGGTTGTGGCTAGTTAAGTTTAAAGGAAGGGGAAGGGTAGGTTGAGGTAAGATTGTTGTTTAAAGTAAACAAGAGAAAATATAAATGAAAACAAAGGAGGGAGTTGTTAGAAGGGAGGATTTGGTTTGGTATAAACCAAAGCCTCTACAAATATGTTGGTTATGTTTTCCTAGGTATAAGGTAGTGTGGGAGGGAGACAACTAAAATGAAATGAATATAATCTTGCCTCCTACTTACCTTTTATTACATTAAGACCATTACATTTATAGGATAACTACTCGAGGGAGTAAGTTGAAAATAATTAATGGAATAATTAGGGGTACACATAAAAAGAAAAAACTAGAATTTGGTTAACAAATTGTGACACCCCTTTGGATGTTCTCCAAGGTGTAGGAGGGAGTGACCTAGGTCAACGTGTTAAATATGTGTTAATTTTGTGTTTAACAAATGTAGGAAAAAAAAAGGCATGCCATTAATTAGGCTAAAACACACACCATTTACTTGTTGGAAGTTGGACCAAGAAAAGACCAATAGTCATGAATTTGATTGTGCCTCATGTAAGGTATTTCTTATAGAACATTAGTTTCATGTAGTTTGTTATTTGTGGTTGGAGCCCAATTCAATGTGAATGGAATTTTAGTTTTTTTTGTGTTTAATGTCTTTATCCCCATAGTGTGGCTATAGAGTCTCATATTTCATGTTTTGATATTCTAAAGCACACAAGAGAACTTGTCAATGGTAGAATTAGGGTAATCATTAAGTAGGGTTTGAATTTTGTTTTGCAAGAAAGACTTGAATTTTTCTTTCATAAGGAAACTTTAGCACATTGTATGGGAGATTGTACATGGTAGAGATGTAGAATTGGAGGAAGAAGATAAAAGAAGGTCAAAGATGAAACAAGGATTTTTGTTTTGTTTGGACATGGAATTTTTATTTTGAAACATGAAGCATATTGATGCCATCTATGATGTTTGATGAGGAAATGTGTGTAAGAAGTACTAAATAGTTGCTACAATCATGAATTATAGAATTTTGTGTTCTTTTCTATAAATTCAAAATATAAATTTTAAAATACAAATTTTGCTGCAAAAACATTTTAATATTTTTTTTTGTAAAAATTAGTACTTATTAAAACCAAGCATGTGTTTTATGTGTTTTTGAACTTGGATTATTATAGTTTGCAAATGAATTTTTTTAAATCGCAAAAGACTAATCAAATGTTTTGGTGTTGCATTTAAATTAGTTTTTGTTTTAGCACCAAAAATATTAAATGTTATGAAAAGGATTGTAAGAAAAATGAATTTGCAACCGAAGCAAAGTTACAACACAATGTTGAATAGAGATCTTAGTTTCCACACAATTTTGGTTTTTTTGATATCATTTTTCATTGGTAATTCCTTTGGGAATTGAACCCAAAAAGGGGCCTAGGTGTACCCCAAAGTTTGAAAAAAAGTGTGAGGGAAGGTCTCTATAGTTTAACAATGCGGTCCCCATGTGTGTATAGTTTTGTAACAAGGTGGAGGCCTAGCAACCAACCAAGCTTGGAAAGCTTGAATGGGCCATTAAATTCTCAACAATCTAGGCCCATCCCCATCATTATTGTCTCCACATGGAATCAATGATGCTAGTAGGTGAACAAGTGAGCAAGTTCACATGAGCAAGTGAACTTGCTCACTTGAGGACAACAAAACCTTTGAAAATATTCCATGCCATATCATGGGAATATTTTTGGTATATTTTTTTTCCACTTGGAAAAATTCAAGTGATGTGGCAAAATATTTGATGGCATGTCAAGTAATATTCTACCACATCACCAAAAACATTTCTAGAATCAATAAAAGTTTATTGATTTTAAACATGGGCTTGGTAAATAAAGTTTTTAAGTGCAGCATCATGTGAGGGCTTCGGGACAAAAGAAAATAAAAAGATACATTTCATAATCCCTAGTGCAACCAATATTCAAATTGTATAAAAGGTAAAAAAAAATTTGATTTTTAAAATTGTTAAAATAGGTGGAAACTACATGGTTGATGATAAAATGGTCAAGGTACTATGATATTATACACAAAGAGTCAATATACAAGGAAGCACGTTATGACTATCAAAAGTTTTATTGCAAACTTCATGAATGAAAAAATCGCAATTGATTTGATATATATACGATTATGATGTACTATCATTGGAGTCTCAAAACTTCATCCCAACTCCACATGCAGTGATGAATGAAATCTTATGTGAACCCACAAAACATGATCAACTACAAGACATGATATAGATGTTTACATTGCACATATCTCCCAAGGTCACCTAAAAAACATGTCAACATTGTCACAAAATAGACACATGAACATCCAAGGAAATTTCCAATAGTCACATCATATTGCTTGTCATCTAAAAGAATACTATAAATTCATCCATACCCAGGTGGAGGGACATCAACAATGGGGAAATCAATGTATTGGAAAAACAAGATGTTAGCCTCCCAATTGTTAATGTGTTGTTGTGTCAATTTGAGAATTGAAGGTCATTTCACCTTCTTACCACCACAATTGTAGGCCAACGACTTGCATCAAAGGGCTTCACAAGATTAGGGCAACTCACTACAACATGCACTTGGGAATTACTTGAACAAGAAGATTAAAAACTAAATAAACTTTGAACATTGCTTCTATAAAGGTGGTCAAAGGAAAATCATGCTTCTTATAGAGTTGTTGATTTTGAGTTAAATTAGTACTTTCTTGGATGGGCCATATAATTGGAATTACAAGCCTAGTAATTTCAAATTTTTGCGATGTTCCACCAGCACAACGACTCAAATCATGTGGACAAAACCAATGTTTATGGTGCTCAAGTATATTGTACCCAAAAGCTTGAATAACATGGAACAAGAGTTCCACCTACAAATTTGCAAAGGTTGATCTGTGTTTTGCATTTGAACGTTGTGGTTTTCTACAATGTAGAACATTAAATTGCAAAATTGGGTGGGCAATGTTCAAGTCAACACTAGCTGTCAACACAAATATTTTCCTTCAATTCCAGGCCACTTCGAGACACCAAAGGTAGCAACTTAATTATTGTAAGGGCGATTATTACATGTCTACATCGTCCACAATATTGGGTTCACCAACAAGAATGGTTACTTGTGGACGAGAGGAATTCACATAGTCATGACAATGGAAATCATTATTAACGCTAGGAGGACAATCAATAAATCGTTTGAAAGACCCAAAAACATCTTCACCCTCAAAGTGCAATAGGCAATTTGTGAAAGATGATCCATACATTTAATTTGCCATTGTTGCAGCAAGTTTAGCAAGATCACTCAACCTTCAAGCCCTCCTCAAAAACGATTCATTCCTATCATAACCATGACCAAATCGACCACCTTACAAGTACTTTCTATACAATGTAGATTGTTTGAAAGCACGAATGTAGTCATCACACATCACTATGTACAAATAAGTGTTACATTTTCCCGATTGTTGCAACCAGATGTTATGCATAGTTTCACATAGATTACAAGTGGGCATGTCAACCCACTCTTCATCACTAAACTTTTGCAAAAGAAAGGAAATGAAATATCAACAAAATTTGAAGTGTCACAACACAAATGGAAGCACAAATGGAAGTGGAATGCATATGGAGTTCCAATTTTGAATAATTAGAAGAGAAAGGGAGTCATAGGAAGTTCGTAGGTGAATGTTCACATGGACCATGAAACCTCCCCATTGCTTGACACGAAAATGCCAAAATTTAAACCAATTTGTGAGCTCATGGACACCTGCCTCCAAAGGAGCCCTTCATGACAACCACCTACAATGAATTAAAACATAAAGATCATCAACCATCATGAGGGATTTTGCATTCTTGTATTAGTGGCATAAAGTGTTGCGTTGATCTTGCAACTCAAGTTTGATCAAATTTTTGGTGTGCCTATTGAACAATTGAGTCTAATAAAATAAACTAGTGTGTTCTTTATTAACCATTTTAACATAAATGTCTTTAGAATCATAAACAATTTTGATAGTGTTCCAATTGGCTTGTGTGTTATCAACCATGAATCCTTTGAAATTCGGTTTTGGAAAGTTGTGCTTTAACATGGTCTCATTAAGCTTTGTTAACATGATCTGTTGAACTTCAATGTCCTCAGATTGCATGTCACAAATCACAATGATCATCACTTTAAAATAAACAAGATTGTACACATGAAAAGAGATAGTTGTCCAACCAACAATGTGCTTCACATGATTAAACATGATCCAAATGTTCTACAAATCCTTTCCAAGTTGCATTTGCACAACAAAGTTCACTCCATTCCCCACACCATTTCTCAACATCTTGAAAATGAAAACCTTTGTCCTACAATTTGACTTGGGAAGCATCACTCCTGGATGTAATCATAACGACATTTGGATTTCAATTCATGGATGGTATCAATATAGCCACAACCTACACGATGCTTGAAAGCAAAGTAGATATCTTTGCATTAAACATGTAGTCAACCTCCTTTGTGTTCAACCTTCTAGATTCATCCACAAACTCCATGCACTTACCATCCGCCATAGGATGCTTGTGGACCTCGAGATGAATAGCCATTTTAGTGATTAATGGTAGTCTATGCACAACATAACAAATTCTTCCAAGACAATTTGCCACACACATGGGAGGAAAATGACCAAAATTGCATGCAATTAAAGGAGGAATTGGATGGAAATAGTGTCATCTAATCCACAAGTGGAATATGTGTGCATTCGTCACACTTGAAGATTTCATTGCAAGAGCTAGTATGCACAAAGTTTTCATAGGCATCATGTAGACATCGCAAGTGACCAAACAACAAACTTTCCTAAAGCTAAGCCCAAAACTATTTTTGATATTGGTTGTGGGACCTTGCACCAAGCATGGCCATCATATTTTCTATCCATGCCCTACATTTGCAAAGGCCTATGCATAGTCAGAAACATGGGTGGCAATTTGAAAAAGACACTTCCATCGAAAATAATCGGCAAAAATTGAACTTTTTGAAGAGGTATATTGTTATAATCCAGATTTTACAACTCATTGGAGGTATCCCTTGGCAGCACAATAGCATGGAGGCAAAAGACAACACACTAAATATTGCCTACATGGTTGAAGGGTTGTGGTAATTATGAAACAAGGCATTGAAAACTCGCAATCGCATTGAGAAACCACCAAGTGTCAAGTTGTCACTTGAGGAGGAATTACATAATTCGATGAAAACAGAAGATGCAAGAATGTTTAAACATTAAGGGAGATTGTCAAAAAATTTGTGCTCGTCTTTCACAATCTTGATAATAGAACCTGTGATTCTCAATGTGAAAATGGTGTCTTGAGAATTGTGAGTCAAACTATCACCCACAATGCGATACTAGCCACAACCAACAACCCGTTGGCGATCTTGAAAAGAGGTGGCAGGAATTTGGTATAACGAACTCGAACGCAAGTTATTCAAATCATATAAGATGTCCTTGGATATATGTAAAGAACCTCGCTGAAAAGCAAACATAGTGCACAATTAGTGTTTAGAAACAATCATCGTCTTTTATTCATCCACCATGATGGTGAGGTTCGAGTAGCCAATAGGATGAAATGTCACCATATTTTAAGGAGCACAAGAGGATGCAACAAACAATGACAAAAAACTAGAGACTAATGTGGAAAACAATTTATTGAGATTTGGGAAACCATAACGGCATATATTAGATCTTGATATATATTCTACCAAAACAAAAATGTGGAAGCACACCCTTAAACACAAAATAGATTGATTATCCTTAATTGCAATGGAAAATGGTGTAGAATGTTTATAAAAATAATTGGACATGAACATTTAAACAAGAAAAAAAAAATTGAATTAAGCCATGTGAACCTTGTCAAATCAATGATGATTGGCATAATGTAAAAAAATCTTGGAAATAATACTAGTGATAGGTCATTGAGGACAAAGAATATGGTAAACAATAATAAAAAAGTCATTGTTAACCCATTATTGACAGTTTCTAAGTACACCATGCAAAATTAGAAGTTGTCAAATGCCATGACTGACATGTTTTATTGTGGCAACTCGAGCAAAAGAATAATAACCCATAGAAATATATATATCATATAGATATCATGAACAACTTGTGGCTAGGAAAAAGGATGGGTTTCAATTTATATTTAATTTGTTAAATATCAACAACCATGTAATATAGAAGTGCATATAGAAGGACAATTGAACCAAAATAGAATTGCTCAAGGGTAAAAAAATATTGGATAAGGTGTTGGAGGGACATTTATAGTAAAACATAATTCAGGCAATTAGAGTAACAAAAATTATGTGGAATAAAATATAGTACAAAGTGGATTGGGGAATAGGAAGAAGGAAATAGTGACAAATGTACATTGTACCACTAGGCCTCTTTAAGGCCATGGAAAAAGATCCAAAAAAATCTTATTTGATTCCATAAATATCAAAACCCATAATATATTTCAAATATTATTGTTAATTATTATACTCACACATATGTAAATATGGAACAGATGCCATAACTAGATATTATACAATCAATGTGCACTTGTGAAATGTATCAACATTTTGTTAGTGGCCCTCTTATTTTTAGAACCATATTTGTCCTTTGTAAATATATGTGTATCATGCATCTATCATCCTACTTGTTAATATGAAAACCATTGACATGAAATTTGTGACTCATATTTGTACCCCATAAATTAAAAATCATTTGCAAGGGTTATAAATCTGAATTTGTGGAAAGTCTTCAAATGAATAGGCAAATATGTGGGACATATATTTGAAAATTATATTATAATGAGTGAGATTCATCTTGCAAAGAGGTTTCCTTAGTTATTAATGTGGTATACATTTTGATTTGTATGCAAAGTCATGTCTATTCATATGTGTGTGATTTAACAAAATCTTGAACATTTGGAATGGACATTATTTTAATTTTGGACCAACATGTAAACACATGTTTATATTTTTTTGGAAGGTCCATTCATGTGTGCACCACTTGCAAATAGGGGACATGTGTAACATATGTACACAACATCTACAACAAATGTCCCACATGCACCATATGCACAAAAACTACCACATGTCCCACGTGCCCCACATGCCCCACATGTACAATTTGTTCCCATTTGATGATATGGGCCACATGTATTGTACACAACACACATATTATATGTATCATAACAACAATAAGTAACATTGCTACATCCATACCACAAGTAGATGAATAATGCATGAAACAAAATGATTACAATATTGATGTGCCATCTAATGGTGTCAAATGTATGTGCTCCATCTCTTGGCCCTTTGAATGAAAGAATACACTTTTTTAATACATACGTACCATACATACATATGCATGTGTTATTTAAATGAATTTTGATGCATATGTCAACATATCCTATTGCATGTGGAACATTTATTAATATGACAAACCATGGGATATATGCATCATGCATATAAATGTAATGGAAACTTCCATGGAGATAAATTTCCCATCAAATATTTGAATAAATGAAAACATTTTAGAACTTTTGAAATTTTGAATATGTTTTAGGTTTAGAGTTTCAATTGGTTAGTATAAAGTTAATTTCGGCATGATGGGCTCATTCCATGTATTCAAATTACAAATCTTCTAAATCTAAAGGTCCATTTTTGAGAAAGAGTTTTGTCAACATCGAAGAAAGTGCGGCCACAACTAGACAAGTTTGAACATAAAAGGAAGAATCAATCTTTGTCAATAATTTTAGAATGAAGTTAATGATGAAAATTCAACCATTTTCAAAGGAGAAATCAACACACATCACATGGACATGATGGGTCATGTAATCCACATCCTTCACACATTTTTCATCCTTTTTAAAAAAAAATTATTTGTTTTTTGAATGAATATGACACGCTCCCAAGCTCCTTGATAGACTCAAATATGAGTTTGAAGTGAAAAAACGGAAGTGCAAGGAGTCAGGGCACGTTCCTTGACTCGCAACATTTTGGGGGTAGAGGGGCATGCTGGAGTTCCGAGATGGGACTAAGAAAAGTGACAAGCATCAATTACTCACACAGATATGCACAAAACCAAACACAAGGTGGTTAATGCATAGTTGGAACACTATTGGTGCTAGGACGAACCATGGGCAAACTTGGACTCACAAAACTCACCATGGCCCGGACTTGGGGGAAGCCACCACGAGGCCCACATCCAAATGACATTTTGTCCCGAGACTCCCAAATGGGAATCTCGTGACTTTGGATCCCCATAACTTTGTGTGCAAACCTCCGATTGAAATGAGGTCTAAAGCAAAGTTAGAGCCAGCATTGAGAGCTTTCAAACAATATGTTACATGTCACCTACACGCAAGGAAATGGGATCGATTCCTGACTTTTTGTGGTTAGGAGTCAAATTGTCGAATTGACTCTTGGCCCTTCTTTTGGCCATAACTTGTGTTTTAGATGTCCAAATGGGTCATCCGAGCCCATTTTAAACATTTGCGTTTCAATAGATTTCCAATGGTATAAACAAATCCTCAATCCATTGGGTTTCGCCCCCTACGATTGCTCTCTAAATATTTGGAAGTCCACCAAGACTCTAACTCCCAAGGTGGAAGCTCCCTTGGGAGTGTGAAAGTTCATTCCTTCACACTTTCTTTTCACTCCCGAGCTTCCTCTCTTGGCCCACAACCTTGCAAACCCTTGCCTTGGTCGCGAGCCCAAGGCTAGGGTTGCAACAATATAAATGATGTTTTCCCTTTTTTTTTGTGAAGTTTTAATCATAATGGATTTCCATTGAAAGAAAAGGAGGTGGCATCGTGCCAAGAGAATGAACATGTTTCCAAGGAGGAGAAGCGAGAGGAAGAGTCAAAATGTGAGTTTTTTCCAATTTTGTCAACACCCAACTCGAAAAGGTAAACCTTCTTAAGAAGGTAAGATCGAACTTCATTTTTTTCTTGTGTTTTTTAATGATGTTATTGAAATGTTTGCTAAAGCTCGACAAATTCTTTCCATGTGAACTCAACTTTGTAAAAAAACTTGCCAAGCTTCTTTTAGTGTTGAGAGAATTTTGAAGAGTTTTTTTTTCAACAAATCTTCATCATCTTCATGTCGAGCTTCTCTTGGTGTTGAGAAAAACTTGGCGGGTTTTTTTTGCAATATTTCTAACCTACACACCCATGGAGCTTATCTCGGCACCAATAGGAGCTCCATGGGTTCTTTCCATGTGAGCTCAACTTTGCAAAAAAAAAAAACCTTGGCAAGTCTTAGCACTGAAAGAAGTTCAATGAGTTTTTTCTGCAAATCTTCATTATCTTCTTGTTGAACTTCTCCTGGCGCCAAGAGAAGCTTGATAGGTTTTTTTAAACAAGATTTTTAAGATGCACACCATGGAGCTTCTTTCAACGCCAAGAGAAGCTCCATGGGTTTTTCCATGTGACTTCAACTTTGTAGAAGAAAACACGCCAAGCTTCTCTCAACACCAAGAGAAGCTCAACGATTTCATTCGGCAAATCTTTATTCTTTTCCTATCGTCCTTCTTTAAATGCAAAGTTTCTTTCATTGCCCAAAGAAGTTCAAAGGGTTTTTTCCTGTAGTAATTTTTCCCCATCTTCTTCCTTTACATCTTTTATGTTTCTTCAAGGTCTTCCCAATCTATGATCTTTTTTATAGGTTAGAATCTTGCCGAGCTTCTCTTGGTGCCAAGAAAAGCTTGGTGGATTTCTTTCTAGAAAATTCTTCCTTTTCTTCTTTTTCTAAGCATTTTTTTCTTTTCTTCACTCATCATTATGTGCAATGTTCATTCCAAAAAAACTCGTTGAGCTTCTTTTGGCACCGAGACAAACTTGTAGGGTTTCTTCTGGAACTTTTTTCTGGTTTCCAATCACTAATTTGTTTTTTTTTCTGGCAATTTTCAACCCACACAACTCAAATGGAGGATGATAACGTGTCATTTGACAAGATAATTCCAATGGTGCAAAACCAAACAAATATCAACATGAAGGAGATTCTTGAGAAGTACAAAATTTCCCCAAAGTGTAAGGTGAGTATGGCTATTTGATTGTGTAGGATGGTTCCCATGCCGATTGTGAGGCCTATTTTCAAGATTGATATCTCGAAGATGGAGTAGGCCTTTCACATGGGATACATGAAGGGGACAAGGTTTTTTATTTGTCTTCGACAAGTTGGAAAGATGAGGAACAAGATGTTTCTTTGCACAGTGGAACGTGGGATGATCATTGGGTTGTTGAGAATGAGAAATTTGAGAAGGTGTTGTGAGAAGACCCAAAATTGGTGCGTTTTTCCAACAAGATGTTTTTTGTGTGGGACAAAAACCACCACATCCAGGCTTGGATGCCATACATTAACATATTACATAGTGATGATCCATCTTGACACAAATTTGCAAATTCTATTTTACTACTTTTGAAGGCCTTGTGGAGTTGTTCACAACCATGACTGATTTGAACAAATTAGACCTCCTCATTTTGATTGATTCTTGAAAGCATGGTGTTTTCTTCCTTGTTTCCAAAGTCTGATTTCTTGAATTCATTTGTAGGGGTGTTGAATTTGATCATGCACAAGTTCTTTCAAATTCAAGGGATTGTAATCATACCCTTGAAGCAATTCAAGGATGTTTTGCTTTCAGGCGTCTACAAGAAATGTGAAAGCAAATCAAGGAAGACGTGGCATTCCCTGACATCAAAGGCCTTTTTTTATTATATGCACAAAGTAATTTTATTTCTTTGTATAAGATAATATCATCTTTGTATAACTTTACTATTTGGCATGATCCTATTAAGACTCATTGGATTCATGTTTTGATTGCATAGGGAGCTTGCAGCCACTGCAGATATGGCAGTCAAGCTATATTTCAAGACATTCCCCAAGAAGGTGACAAATCTCCTACAAAGATGCAGGAATTAATAGTGAAGGCAATGGAACAAGTGAGAAAAAAACATTACTTAACATTTGCAAACATCTCCCTGTTTATGATTCGAGTCTTGGAACCAATTTTTTGTAGGAAATTCAAGCCCACTATGACAACCTAGAGCTTGAGATGTTCAATGAAAAACTTTAAATGCTCATGTATTCTACCATGAACAAAGAGTAGAAAGTTTATTGGTTGAAGCAATGGAATGAGTCTAAAGTTTTGAAGGAAGCCAATAAGTTCCCAAAACATGGTTTCTTGGATGTTCAGTTTGACAAATGGTTGCAGAAGGCAACATTTTGGTACTAGGTAAGACTTCAGACTTCCTTACATGGCTTTCCATTTTCAATGCGTTGTCCATTTTCTGCCTATTTTTACCACCTTTGGTTTTTGCAGCTTGAAGTTGAGGCACTCAAGTTGTATATTGCCATAATCTTTAACCTCAAGTTCACGATGAGAGAGGTCCATGACTTAATGACATTGTAAGAAAATATTTGACACCAGAGACTTAAAGTTTGGGAGATTTGTTTTTTTGGGAGTTCAAGCCCAAGGATGATATTTGTCATAGCAAAACCTAGGAACAACAATCTAGAGGAAAGGACGCCCTCAAAAGAGTTCTTTATATGTGAAAATTCGAACCTTGATCTCTATATTTATTCTATTTATTTCGTTTCTTTTGCATTGGACTAACATTCATTGAATCTTGAAGATGATGAGATTTTTCATCTAATGTTTTCTTTAGGTTCCTTTACCATGTTCTACTCCCTAGGGATGCTATCGATGAGCTCCCCCTCTACTTTGAATTTGGTGAGATCCAAAAGCAAATAGTACCATGTATTGCAAGGACCTCCTCAAGGATTGCTCACCACACCACCTTGAAGATTGCGGTTGGAACATTGAATCAATACTAGAATTTTGAGTTTCTCAAAACCAAGTTTTTTCATTAAAAAAAAACCCCAAAGTGGCATGTGTAAAAAAAGTCCTCTATTTCTTTTAGGACAAGTTGACTTTAACAAGTTTAGTATGAGTAGGATGTTTTTTTTACCAACCATAAGGTTGTGCTTTTGACTAGAATTTTTGACAAGTATCCTTTGACCAATGGTCAAATGAAACTAGTAAAATATAACCAATATATATATATATATATATATATATATATATATATTACTAATCATTTACGATATGGCATCATTTGATGTTAACATGTGGCACCATATGAATGTTACCACATGGTAATATTAAATAGTGCAACGCGGTAACATTAAGTTCTCCAAGTGGTAACATTTGTATGGTGCCACATGTCAACACATTGTTATGCAATAAAATGGTAGTTGGTAGGTACCCGCCTATGCCTTCTTTACACCATATGTACACATATACCCACCTAATATAAGAATTCATGTACATTAGTTGAACCCAAGACCTCATAAAGGCATCCAAAAGCTTTAGCCACCAAGTCACACAACTCTTTGTTAGTAAATCTTGTGCAACATTTTGTTTTATCTTGTTAACTATGAAACGATTTGGAAATCCCAACTTTGGCATTTTAAAAAAATTTAATTTCTGTTCAAATGAAGCAAATAAAGGCATAATCTCGTAGCTTATTCAAAGACCTAATTAGTAAAATCAATATATTTTGTAAATGTTCAAATGTGTTGTAAGAAAATATTTTTGAAAATAGCATATTGATGACAAATTTCAAAACTTGTTAAGATTTGATTCTTCCATTTCAAACTTCATTCATTAAACTAGGTAGGGTACGGTCATAGGTAGGTAGGTTGTAGGGTGGGAGGGAGGTGGGAGTTAGGAGGTAGGTAGATAGTAGGTATAATACAATTGGATTGATAGCACCACAATGACAATCTCAAATTAGAAAGCCATTTCGTGCAAGTAAATAAATGCATGCTCTAACATTTGAAGCCTTGATTGGAGCTTGCTTGAAGCTAGAATCCTCTGTTGTTGATTATGTAACATTGATTGGTATGTATTGTTCTTAGCATTTTATTGTTGCATTAAATTTTCATTTTAGAACTTCATTTAACATTCTCTTCCTTTTAGGTAATAGTGTGTTGGCATGCCACAATTAATCTAAGCTGACACATTTTGGCATTTGATGGAGATCATGAGGTCTTTGCAAGGTTCTTTGTTTGGTTTTTCAAGACAAAAGATCTTAGGGAAAATAATTGCCAAAGTGTTCCCTATATCTTAAATCCCCAATCCATAAGCGTTCCAAGGTTGATTTGGATTGTGAGTAAGTCTAACCTTTCCACCTAATCTACTTTCCACTTTCCTCTTTTGAATTTGGACAAACTAATGACACCCCTTCTCGTGTGATGTAGAGGTGTCTTTAGCTCCTTGAAGCGCATACCTTTTTTTTGCCCATGATGATTTCTTTCCAAGCCCACCTTCAAGCCCCCAATTGCCTTCATATGTTAAAGACTATGCTCGAATTCTAGTAGCATGCCCTTCTTCTTCTCGCTTTTTTTTCCCCCAAACTTACGATAATTCTATGATGTGCTTCATAGATTCTAAAGTAGTTGAAAGATAGATAAGTGTGGCTTGTAGTTTTCTTCCATTTCATAATAAAATTTCTTTTGGATTTGGATTTCTTTTGGATTTAAACTTTAATTTTCTTTTATTTCATAATATTATTTATTATTTATTATTATTTAGTTTCATATTTTTGTTGTTGGAACTTATGTACTAGTGCATACATCACCATTGAAATATCTTTTTCAATGTATATTTTTTGCATTTACCTTCAATGTATCTAGTTCATACTCACAATATTTCTTTTCTCGCACTTATTAACCCTAGTTCCCCATGCCCTAGGTCAAAACCAATTTGCATTTTTAAACATTCTATTTCACATGTATGGAATTCAGCTTAGGAGACAACGCTCTATTTCAAATATTTGTGGCATCAACCTAATGAACTTTTGCTATAGTTTGCAATTTTGGAAGCAACATGTTCTCTCCGACTTCATTTTAATGGTTGTTATAAAACCTTAATTTTTTTAACTTTATCATACATTTTCAAATTAACATTTTCAATCCATTTTTAAACTTTGATATATTTGTATTCTTAGCTCTGAGTGTTCAATCTGTGCTACATACTCATAGAACCTAACCTTATAACTTTCAAAGTTTATTTCCTTCTAGCCTACTATGTTATACATCCAACTAGAGTTTTGCACATCTGATTTAAGTGTCTTGGTTCTATTTCTTAAAAATATCAATTGTTTCGTGGGCCTTTGTGTCAAACAAAATGAACAAAACCTCTTTTCATGTGTTGTTGACATGGTTTGAACCCATTTTTGACCTTGGTGTCCCTAGTTCTTTTGCTTCCTTGTCCATTACTAACCTTGGTGTCATTGTTTCTTCCTCTTCTTCATTTGAATTTGTTGTCATATCTCTTGGGTGTGTTATCTTTGGCCCTTTGCTTTTTTCTTTGTCATTCGGCCTTAGAATGTTCTCCTCTTCCATCTCGTTGTTGATTATGTTGGCCACCACTAGTTGGTCCATTTCCCTATTGTAAGCAAGTGCGGGTGTTTTGTATGGATCATCCTTTTCATCAGTATTGTTTTTTAGCCATCCTTTTTCTAGGATTAAATCTCTTATTTTCCTAAATGTTTGAAATCCCATCAAATAATCACATTGTCGATGAAATCATGTTTTGTGAGGTTTTTTGGCCATGGATTGTCTTGAAGTGGTTGTGGCAAGCTGCTTAAAAACTCTAGAATGAACCTTTTAATCACTATTAGATATATCTTGTAATCCTGCAAATGATTATTAAATGCCCAACATTTAACCTTTGCCTAGAACTCTGCATGCATTTACACTTTTTAGTTTTTTTTTTGTCGTAGGTGGGTACAAATCCAAATTTGATGGTATTCTACAAGAGTGTCGTGGGTATGGATATTTGACACAATGTAAATGAAAAAACTTTGTCCTAAATTTCTTTGATGGATCCTTTCAACCTCAAAAAATAAAATAAAATTGAATGCACAACATAGGAGACATTTGACAACATGTCTGCTTCAAAAGATATTTGTAGTTGTTTAGTCAAATTATGCATTTAAAGCTAACATCGTAAACATTGGTTGTCATTGGACCATTTGGTTTTTATTGGTGAATTTGGAACAATTGCATATGCCAAAATGGCTCCAAATGGTAAAACAATTATATTTGTTTCAATAGTCAGAACATCATGTATATGATTTTAAATATCATTTATTACTTTGATCTAATTTTTTTATTGATTGTTTGTTTCAACAGTCATTACGAATTTGTTTAAGATTGTTCAAGTTTAGCCATAATTCATTAAATTTTTTCATACATAATTTTTTTAATGTGATATCATATTCTGAACAAGTATTCATCTTCACACGTCTATTGTGTTACAATTCAATGCAAAGAATAGGATTTTGGTTTTTCATTCAATTTGCGATTCATCATTTTTTTCTACTATTGTACATGTTTCGTGGTTTTGGGGCTAGCCCTATTATTTGATGATTAACTAGTTGTTTTAAAACTTTGTTCCTTAATTATTGTGGAACCCATGCTTGCCTACTTGGAATTGCATAAAGTCATCGTTGAGGATTCATGAATTCTATGGATATCCAATTCGCAAATGTTAACAAGTCTTCTATTAACAAATCATTCAATAAGCTTGTGAAAAAATGCTTTAGAATCGGCTTTAAACTCGCACATTCTTTGAAGAAATTCATTGCATGTGTAAACATTGTTAAATTGTAGTCCTCCATATCATCCTTAGAAATGTTCACACTTTGTCTCATAATAGAAAGATTTTCTTTGTCCATTTTCACATTTGCCCATTGTCATGTCACCCATTACATTGTTTTGTCAATTACTCTCTTCCATATTTTTTCCCCATGTCCTTATTTTGAGCAAATGCCTAAAGGGGTTTAGTTTGGTATTATCTCTTAGATATTCCAACAATTATTTTGTCATCTTGCAAATTCTTTGTAATATGCTTGAGATTAATATGTATTCAATCATAAATTGCAATGTGTTTCATGTGACAATTGGTGACAATTTTCTTTTTTCCATTGGAGTATAGAGGTTTCATGATTGTAAACACATAATTGAGGAACAAAGGATGCAATTACGAAGTACCGTGCAAATAATGCAAATTGAAGTATTTTGCATGCAAATTAATAGTAGAATGAAAAAGAATGCAATTCCATTGTGCAAGTTACCAAGGGGTTGTGAAAGTGAATGAAAATGAAAAATAGTTTAAAATGGTAAGCTATCCTGGGGTGCCTAATATTGTTTCAATTCCTATTTGTCACATACCTCTTTGTGGTGGACATGTAATTTTTGAATTGGCACATACCTCTTAGTGGGTCAACATATTTATGTGCTACTAAATTTGATTTAATCCAAATTTTATATGGCTTGGATGTTACATAATTGGAATATACCATGTTCATACTATCGGGTGGTCATGGAATTTAAAATACTGCGTAAAATGTAACTTGAGCATTTCATGTGTTGAATTGTTCAAAATAAACCAACATATTTTTTTTGTATTTTGTTTAGAATGTATGTTGTTGTGAATGTTCATGAAAAAGTTCATTTATTGTCATTTTTCATACACATTTTCATCCATAAATATCATTCATCCATGACATGTGGCAAAATATCTTTCCACATCACAAAATATTATGTTTTAAGTGTGACATGATATATTTTAAATATTATGTCAAAGTGGGGAAATTGTTTCTTAAAAAAATCGATCTTGCTCCCTTGCTCATGCCCATGTTCACGCTCATGTTCATAGGCTCATGAAATAACATCCTTAGCATGGAATAGTGATAGTTAGTGTAATAATAAAAATAACATTGACCACGGGCATTGGAGTGAGGTTCATGGAAGACATTTTTTATGGAGGTTATGATGATAATAATAATGGTGCCCATAATCACCCCAAACCTTCAAGCTAGGCTTAGAGATTCTATAGGTTCATGTGGTTTGAAACTTGAATTCAGATCCAAGGCATAAATTCAAGGTTTAACAAAATTTTCATCCAAGTGGATTAAAAATCATCCATAATTTGGATGATGATCGTCCTCACAAGTTAATGAATGTGGTGAAGGCATGACTGAACAAATGTATTAAACAAATTTGGGCATGTGAATGGACAAGGTGTTTAGTTAACGAACAATAGTTGGTAACCAAATGGGATTTGGAATGAATAAGAGAGGTTTTAAAGCTAAAACCAATTGATGACATGAAACCAATCCATGCAATAATTAATCAATTTCAAATTTTACTTGGAATTAATTTTGGTTTTTGTTTTGGAAATTCATAATTTGGTCATATAAAGTTGAATTCCAACTTGTCTATGTTGGAATTTAAAAAAAAAGGGCAACACATGTGGGAAATTTCAGTTCATTCAAAAGCAAAAGTTTTGAAGGCTTTTATTGGGTGTGCTCATGAAGTGGATGTAAGAGCTAGTAGGTGCACATGAAACAAGCTATCATAAATCAAACTCAAGTGTGCGATTAAACATTATTTGTTAGACCTAGATGTGGTGGAATGTCACACCATTAGCAAATGCGCAATGTTGTGCCATCAAATTTTCTTTTTTTATAACAATTTGTTATAGTATGTCAAAGATTGTTGGCCTATGGAGTGGGGGGAAATAATGCATGTACTTTGCTTATTTGTTGTGAAATCCACCCATTGGTGTTGTTGGGGTTATGCACTTATTTTTTATCATTATGTTGCTTGGGTTGTCATTAATTTTCAAAAGGTAAAGGGGTTTGCCAAATTGTGTGTCACTAGTTGACACCTTAAAACAAACACACATTTATGGGTTGATTTTTCAGAAACCTATACATACTATTTAATGAAACCCAAGGTGAAAGGTTACAAGCCTTCCCACATATGCTAATTAACACAATGAGCCTTGGGATTGTAATTAACATGGTTAATGGTTGAACATGGGACAAGGCTACCCACCAATTTTGACCATTGAATAAATGCTACTTGATTCCTAAGTTGCCCAAACATATCGATTAGGTTTTTAAAAAGTTTAAATTATAAATTCAGGTTGATGTTGTTGCGAACATTTCCTAGATTTAATTATTAGGATTATTTCATTGATTATTGTATGATAATGAGATTGATCGGTAAATTGCTTTTGTCATGTTCATAGAGAGCCACCATATGTGTTTGGCCATATGAAGCTTAGTTAGTGGACGCAAATGCCATTTAAGTTTAACTTTGAGTTATAGTTGTAACAAGTTCAACAACGTTGGGTACCTAGACTAAGGATAGGGTTAAGGCTTAATGGCACATCACATGTAGATTCAAATATGGTATTATAACACCATCCCTAAAAGGACATGTTGAAGATTTTGAAATAGACAACTTGGACCATGAAATCACAGAGGCTTTTATAAGTTTCACATTTGTTGTGAGTTGACTTAAAGATGTGAAGGGTGATATACTAGAGGTTTTTGTGTCTATCCTATATTAATTTTCTAGATGAGTGGGCACCATTTCATTCAAGTAATGGAAGTTTCATTTCAAAATTGAGATGTGGGCCAAGAGGCAATGAAATTCAACTTTGAAGGTATTTGGGTTCAACATTTGGAACATGAAGCATTGGAGCTTTATGACAATTGGTCAAATCATATTACAAATCAAACATACTTCATGGACTTAACACATGGAGCTCATGACAACTTTCAAGGAGGGGATAATAATGTTAAGGATGACAATGTCAAATCCCAATCAACTCAAAATTAGTTCATAAGATGATTCAACAAATTCCTCAACTAAAGGTGTGAATGTTGTGGTTTCTATGGACCAATCAAATCCCACATCTTTTATGCCATGAATTTCCTAGACAACATTGGTTACCATTGTAACTAGTGGTGAGCCACCACCATTTGAACCATTAAATCAAATTTTCCAACTTTTAAAATTGGAGTATGGTGGCATTCGTAAAAATTGGATGAAGATTTAATATTTCCAAAGTTAAAAAGATAACCCTCCACACACCATGTACACGAAGTTGGCACAAATTATCAAGGAAAAAATGATGTTTTCACATAACAACAATTGATGTAGTTGTACATGTATACGCATGACAAGTAGGTGCAAAGGATGTTGGAACTTCAATTCATCATTAATCATGGGGGTCATGCCACATTAGAGGAAACATTTCACATTGTGTGGTGGAAGTTGGAAGGTTTGTTGTCACCATGACCACCCAAAAAGATTCTAAAAAAGAGAGATCAATGGCCACCCATAGTGGTAAGGCCAAAAAAAGCCAAAATGGTGGTCAATTTGGGCCTCCCCATCATTTTCAATGAAACAAGGTCAAGGGGTGTGTTGGACTTGTGGAGTTTTCATGTGAAGAAGTGCCCAAATAAAAACAAAACATCTACATCCAAATTCACAACTTCAAATACGGAAGAATGTGAACATCATGGTGTTGAAGGTCATGGCATTGACCATTATTATTCATTGCATCCAAAACTCCATCCTAGCAAATCTATTAACAAGAAGGATGATAAAGGTGAAGGAGGATGTGGGGGAGGCGATGGTTCTCCACAAGTAAGGTGTTAAGTTTTCCACAATCACATGGAAGTTAGCAAAATAGGCTTTGATTATTCAAGAATATGATTTTGACGTCAAGCACAAAGAAGGCATGAACAATTGGGACCCTTGAGACATAAAGAAGGCACAAACATTTAGGAGTACTAAGACAAACTTGAGAATTCAAAACAAAATTCCAAAACTTTGCAAAAGCAATTGAAAACACTCAAGACCACTAAGACAAGTAGTAAAATACTCTTCACAAGTTTGTGGGTTTAAGGAGTTCAAGAGCACAAGTTTGTGCATTTGTAGAAAACAAAATGACATGCAAAAGCATGGAGACAAATTGAAAAGTTCAAAAGCACAAAATGACATAGTAAAAACATGGAAATGAATTGAAGAGTTTGAGAGCACATGACTCACATAACACATGAACAAAAAAGCATCATAAGAGGGAGGAGCTTGTGTAGGTCAAAGCTTGGAAACCTTCAAACTTGGAATGCCAAGCTTGGATTTTGGAAAGGATCAAGGTAGTTGGTGAGGAAATCACCCATAGACTTGTTGTGGGGTTTGTGAATGGGAGGCAAGGCACCCATTATTGTTGATTTCAAACCCTTAGACTATCATAGATCTAAGCTACATGTTCAAAAGTGAACACATATATTGAGAATTTTGAACATTTTGTTCATCATCCATTTTGGTGACGAGGTAGGTAGCATCGATTAAACAACATATGTTTATTTGGTTTTAGGTGGTTGTGTAAACTATCATGGGTAGCTAGTTGTTTGAACCATTTTTTTTTCTCAAATTTTATCACCAAACTTTTAGAAGAACATATCTTGCTTATTTTTCATCTATTTGAAGCAACTTAAAATGCTACAAATGCACCCTTTAATCCTCTACATTTTATCATCAAACCTTAAGGACAACGGAGGTAGAATGAATGAGAGGGAGATGATTGATACACTAAGTCTTTAATCATTGGCTTATTTACCCTACCCTTCATTATTTGGGCCTCCCTCAATGTTTTTTACATCCAACATATAATGTTAATTACTCTTTCCAATGTTTATCACATCCAACATATAATGTTAATTACTCTTTCCAATGTTTACCACATCCAACATATTATGTTAATTACTCTTTCCAATGTTTATCACATCCAACATATAATGTTAATTACTCTTTCCAATGTTCAAAGAATTAGTTTTCATATGTATTCATGATTCTAAAAAGAAACTTGAATTTAAAAAAAAAAAAAACCATAAAACCACTAATTCATTGCCAATCCTTTCGTGGAAATGGTTGATTCTTTATTTTTTTTGAAAAAATTGGAATTGATGATTCTTTGATTCTATAATAGTTAAAAAATTAAAATCAACAGTTCTCTTAACAAATCAAAAGGTCGCCCAACACTAGTCAACTATGCACAGTCCAAATCCAACTGAACCAAGAAAACTCTTGATATCAAATCTCACTAACTCTATGTTAGTTGCATATTCCCTATTTTTAACCTTTTTTTTTTTTGAAATGATCAAATTTCCAAAATTTATTTATTTATTTATTATTATTATTCCACTAGGATTTCAACTAGGATATTAGTTTGGGGGCAAGTTGTTTTGCCTTTTTTTACACCATTTGTTCAGGTTTCTGAAACTTGTCGACATTTAATGGTAAAGCATTCTTGGGATACTTGTTAATGACGCTTGTCATCAAAATAATGGAAAAAAACATTGGTTAGAAAACTTAGCCAGCTTTCTTTTTTCAGTGCAAAATTTTGCACACATGAAAACAGAGGAGAAAAGAAGTTATTCCTTGTTTTTTGGGAAAAAAAATTGCCAAATTTTATTATTTATAGTTTTGAAAAATTTCACCACATCTTGACTCAGATTTTGATTTTGTAGCATTTTTTGGGGGTATTTTTTTTTAATGTTTCAATAGATTCTAGGAACCTGTCACTCTAATTACTCCTAAATCCATCCTAGCCTAGCAGCATTTCTTTTGGGTGAATGGAAAAAAAATCTCAATGTGAATCCCACAAAGGATTTAAAAAAAGAAGAATTCTTATAAGGTTGCCATATTTTTAAGGAAAAAAATAAAATTGCCATATTTAGATACTGTACATATGATTGAGGTAAAATTAGCATTAATTAATTCTAAAGAGGCCTAGTGAAAAAAAAGAAAAAAAAGAAAAAAGAAGGAAAAGCCTTGACATCACTTTGTCACATGTTCAATGAAACTAACTCTCGGAAATCACTAGGATCTTCATAAATTATTTGGGAGACTTATACATATTTATTGAATATTGTTGAAATTATCAAATATTTGGATTTAGGCTACTGGGCCCCATTTTTTGAATTTAAAAATAGAAATAAAAACGTCAGCAGATCTTGCCAATTATGAATTGTAAATATGGTGGTAACAAGTTCTAGCATATCACCAACACATAGTGAGAATCCTAAAGAACCCTAAATTTGTTTTCTAATGTACTCTCTGACCTAGAGCCAAATTTTGGATAACACTTCTTGTGGAAAGGTCACCAAACTTGGGGAAAAGAAAAGCACTTCCTCCTAGGATGCTCATCACTGAAGCAATGTCAGATTTTTTTAAATTTTAAATTAAATTAAATTAAATTTAAAATTAGAAAAAAAAACTGATCACTGCATATTTCACTGCATATTTTGTTTGCTCTGAAAGCTAATTTTTCAAATATTATTATTACTTTGCTGGGTTGGGTTGGAAATCCTTCTGAAAAATATCCTGGTGTTCAATATTGCACACACTACATAAGTTATAAAATATAAATATAAAAGAATAAATTTAAGTACCTTGGAAACCATTTGAGAATTAGGCACACACAAAACTAGGTATTACTGTCAGATCAATGACAAACACAGAAACCTAATTGTCCTTTGAAGATGTTGGACCCTTTCAAAATTGTGATTCTCGTCCCCTCCTTCCCCCAAACTGACACATATATTATTAGAGTTGCCCCCTAAGCTCATGCTGTCTTTGGGCCCTAGTTTGATCAGGTAAACCCTATTTCATCCCCAATTTTGAGTGTATCTGTAAAGTGAGTGTGATTGGGTACCATTTCATGAAACTGGGTATCAGTTCATATCAGTTCAGAAGGCTTCCCCTAAACTCATCCTGTCTTTGGGTCCTAGTTTGATAAGATAAACCCTATTTCATCCCCAATTTTGAGTGTATCTGTAAAGTGAGTGTGATTGGGTACTGTTTCATGAAACTGGGTATCACTTCATATCAGTTCAAGATTTGCAGGATCTTTGTTTTTGACAAGGCATGATTGTAAGGTAATGAAGGAAATGAGCAGCAGTGAAGGTGCAGTGCAGCAGGTAAGGCAAATCCAAAACTGGGGGTGAAACTTCCTCCTGGGGACCAAGTTAAGAGAGAAAAAAATTGATCCCCAGTTTTTGAACTTAAATTTATTATTATTATTTTTTCCCCCCAATGTGTATTGTTTTTGTCCTGACTTCATTTCATTCCCAGTAACTGGGGCCCAGTAGCCCAGCATGGGATACTTCACAGATAATGCTATTGTCCAGAGCAAAGACCCAGATGGCAGATACAGAACCTGAGTTTCTCCCACCCCCTCATCTCCCCTACGGCTCTTTGTCTCCTTATTATAACAACTGCTGCCTGCAACTGGCACATTGTTTCAGACACTTGTTTCCTTGACTTTGACAAGTTTTTGAATCCAAGCAAAAAAACCCATCTTGGAGCAATTTCCCTTTTGCCAGTAGAGGAAAAGGGTATGTAGTTTAGTTGTAGTGCTTGGGCCAGTGTCAACCAGCAACACCCACCAGTTACTAAACCCTAAACCCATATAGGCAATCTGCAAAATTGCTTGAGTATGAAAGTTGCTTGTTGTGTCAAGGGATGGACATGAAGAGCATCTTAACCCACAGAACCTAAAATGGCCTCTACACAAAGACTTTGGATGAAGTACATCCTTTCGGTAGTGTAAAATTAATTTTGAACCTCTACATTTGCACAAGATGTAGTGATTTTTTAATAAAGGGCAATGTCATATTTCATTACCCAGATTTTGTAAGTCAATAATCAAACATTATATATATATATATATATTTGACATTCCTGCATAGTTATTTAAGAGCTATTTATATATATATATTTTGGTAAAATACACCTTCATGATGAGCCGTAATAATTTATTAAAACTGCTGATTTTTTTGTTCTGTAAATTAATTAGTGCTGAATTTGGATATATACCTAGCTAATTTGATATAAAAATTTGACTCATTATTTGTCAGCCATATTAGTGATCAGCCCAGGTGATGGATGGTATTTAAGTAGTGTCTCACTTAAAAAATTTATATTGGCCAAATTGTAAACAACTCCCTTTTTATTTCAATGTGTATTTTGAGGGATCTCCCCCAGCAGAAGAACCCTAGGGCGTTATGCCAGGGAAGCTCCCCCAATTTTGTATGTTCCCACGTTCCCATGGAAATATTTCTTTTCTACGAAATGAGAAAGAAGTGAGAAAAAAAAGAAGAGAGTTGTTTACATAAGGGGAGGTTCCTGTACTAGTGCGTTCTCCTGAGGTTTGGGAACAACCTCAAGCTCACGCACTTGGGTGCCCCTCGCTCAGGAGAACACACTTGTCATACGGGAACCTCCCCTACAACTTTCATGTTTATGGGTGAGGCATGGGGAAATAGTTAACACTCTGGGTTTGGATCTGGTAACCCACTTGTAGAGACAACTAGAGACCCGAATAAGGGGTGTGGTTGAAGGAGGCTTAGGAACCCTAAACCCAAAAGCTCACATACCAGGCACTGGCTCCAGAGGGGTCAGATGTAGATCTGTAAATTCTAAACCATGCAACTTGGGTATTAATAAAATAAAAATAAAATAAAATTTATATATGTGTGTGTGTGTGTGTGTGTCCAGCTGCTCTTTTTCATGACATCAAAACATAACATCCTGTTCTTTGCATGTTGTTTGCATGGGGATTCCATCTACTCTACAGAGCCTTCACCAGTTCTGTGAGGTTTCTGAGGTTTCTTCTGTGCACCACCATGAAAATCCACACCATTCTTGGAAAACAAACAATTCCAAGCAGGATGAGATGAGAGAGGGACTTAGGCTACCAGTTCAAGACTTTTGGATGGAGATTTTTCATGGAGTTTAGTTTTGAATAATGTTGTCACATGGGGAAAAACATTGAGTCAAGATTAGTTTTTTTTTAATTTAAAAAAAAACCCCCTTATCAACAACTCCTCCAACAAATAAGTTGCATTTCCAAATACAAATCCACATTTTAAAATTAAAACAAGAATTTAGATAGAATCTATCTACACATTCCAAAACAATCCATCTAATAATATGAAATTTCCCAAACCTGCATTAAAACCCAAAAACATTGTTCCCTTAAAAACTTCTTCTTAACAAAAAGAGCTTGAATGCAAGGTCCACTATACACCACAAGGAGTGAGGGGGTTTGGTTGATTTATTGGCTGGGAGGTAGAGAGGTAGGTACTAGGTACCTAGTGAATCAGAGCCATTTGATCCTTTGATTTTTTTGAGTAGTATTATGGTTATCAACCCTAAGAACTGCCCCCATAATCGACAAGGAGTTGTTCCAATATTGGGTGGGTACTTGATTTGTTGTGTTAGAACTTAGAACCCTTGGTTCTGGTTATTGAAAACCAAATCAGAAATTGGGTTGGGTGGGTACTTGGTTTGGTGGGTTGGCTCTAGTTATTGAAAACCAAATCAGAACTGAGTCTCAGTTTTGGAACTGGAATCAGGTTCTCAGTTTTTGTAAGGAACCAAGCCAGAACTGAAACCCAATCCAGGATATTTGAAAAAAAAGAGGACTAGAACCAGGAGCTAACTGAAGGTTAACTGGCAGTTAACCATGGGGTTGAGTTCTTCATAAAAGTCAAGAACCACCCAACACTGGTCTGTTCCTGTTTATGATAACCACCCAACAACAGTACTTGGATGTTTGTCTAGGTTGAAGGTTTGTCCAAGACCAGTAATCGGATGTTCATCTAGTTTGAAGGTTTGTCCAAGACCAGTAGTCACATGTTCATCTAGTTTGAAGGTTTGTGCAAGACCAGTAGTCAGATGTTCATCTAGTTTGAAGGTTTGTCCAAGACCAGTAGTCGGATGTTTGTCTAGTTTGAAGGTTTGTCCAAGACCAGTAATTGGATGTTCATCTAGTTTGAAGGTCCAAGAACTGAAAATTCATTGTTGTTTGGGGATTGTATCTTTTGGTGGAAAGAAGCAAGATAAAAACTGTGTTGGCAAGTAGGTAGCTAAATAGGTAGGTAGGAAAGTAAGGAAAGGAAAGGAAAGGAAAGGAAAGGAAAGGAAGGAAATAAGAAAGAAAGAAAGAAATAATGAAGTAGCTTGGTTGTGTCAAGTTGAGAGTTTGCACAAGTTGCTTCTTTCTGAGCACAAGTGTAACTGAGGCTTCTGATGAGAGCTCAAAAACCTGTGAGCAAAAATAAGGCTGGAGCTGATCTGAAATTTGGGTCAACAAGATCTATACACCAGTGCCATTGTTTGTTTTGTTTTTCTGCTGGGAGGGAGTGGGAATTTGAGTACTCCTCAGTGCCATCAAGGGTGTGTGAATAAGTGTTGGAATTCTGAAAAAGAAATCGAAGTCTAGCTGCTGGGAGCAACAGGAAACAAAGTACTTAGTGCATGTATGTGTGGTAGCTTGCTGTAGTGCCAATGGCGGCACGATCATCAACAACCATTCTGGCAGCAGGTCTGAGCATTTTTGTAGGAGCGTCAATCTTAGTCCTACTTGCAGAGCTCTATTACTTGCTGTGTTGGAGAAGGCGAGTGCTGTTAGCAAACCCTCGAGTGAGCCAAGAGATAAGCAGCCCTACTGCTGTGCAGCTTGTTGTGGAAGATGCAGTAGTAAGCTGCTCGAGTGTAACTCAGACTGCAACTAGTCCAAGCAATTGCAGCAATAACCTGGACATAATATCTGTTGGGTACAAGCAGGAGGACCAGCTAGAGCTGGTTAAGAAGAAGCTCTTCCCAAAATTGCTAGCTGCTACTGCTGCTGCAGTGAAGGTAACAACCACGCACATGGACACTAGCTTGAAATCTGTGTCACAGGTTTCTTCTCTGAGCATCAACCCAGAGATGAGCCAGCAGCAGCAGCATCAGCTGAACACATTGATGGGTGGCCAACCACATGTGCTGTTTACCATCAAGGAAGAGGAGGATTTGGAGACTGGAATCATGTCAGATCACCATCCGAAAAAGAAAAAGAGCAAGTGGAAGGCCATCATCAGCAAGAGCATGGAGAGTGTGATGATGGGTACTATAGTGCGTGCTGCTCCAGATCATACCAGTGCTGCTGCCTTTGTCACAGCTCCTTCTCCTCCAGCTCCCTACCACAACACTCCAGCTACTTCATGCTCTCTCCAGGTGAATCGATGGCCTCTCCAAATACTGATTAGCAACTTAGGATTAAGGGACAAATCATCATCCCCTTGGATTCATGGTGATGTCTGTGCTTTGGATAACAATCTTGAAGGTTCTTCAGTCTCAGCTAATCTTTCCTCCTAAATCACACTCATGTCTGTTCATCATTCAGTAACAAGGCTGGTTTCACAAGAGGCATCAGCCCAGGTGCTCAAATATCATAGCAGTGCTTTCCATAGCAAATTTGATGAAACTCGTGTGCATCTGGTCCAGTTTAGTTGCCCTCTCCAAGGACTACTACTGATTACCAGGGATTAAGGGAAGGATTAACAGAGGGATCTATGAGGGAGGCACATTGGCATAGCAATACATCTGATGAAATCCTGGATGTAATTTGACCAACTCACAGCCAGTTTTGCATGCCTCTTGTTCCCTTCTGATCTTGAGTCTTTCAACTCTCAATTAGATTCTACAACCCTTTCTTCTTCTTGGGCTTTGGTGTGGAGATATATAGATGGGTGCATATTCTCTTGATCCATCCCAAGGAAATGTTCTAAGTCCTCCTTCAACATCTTTGACACCCTTTTTGTTGTCTTCAAAATCTGAGGCCTTCCCTCATTGGCGATTTCTTCTCCCAAATGCACATGCACACCCTGAGAGAGGCCTATTAATCTCTTACTATTCACACCACAATTAAGTGCAAAGCTTTGTCAACATGATGTTTATCCAAGAGTATTCCCGTCTTACTTTCTTATACCAGCTCCATCAGAATCCATAATCTTTGAGCTTTCTCGTCCCACCAAGTCTCCCTTTCTTATCCCAGCTTCTACAGAGAAAAACAAAGGCCCTGTACCATAACCCTCTCCCTGGATGATCTTCCTCTCACTCCAATCTCAGACAGAGAGTTATCTTGTCTACTGCCCAGGAAGCTCTTCTCCTTCACATCTGCTGAAATGGTTTTTTGAGCAGACAAAAGTTTATATGTGGCAATAGACCATGAGCTAATTAGAATTGTCTGCTGCCAGTATAGAGTCCTATGTGCTTCACATTGCTAGCTTAGGTATCTTTTTATATAGCAACCCAAGAACACAAACTCTTCAGTTCAGTCCTTGTATAGTTTTTAGAGGATTAGTTCATTACTCAGAGTCATGGCAGCCGCACTTTATGAGTTTTTAGCAGCAGAGAGAAGGAAGGGTAATTTTCCTGTCTCTTTTGCACAAGCATTTACATATAAAAGCATGATTTTCAATGCATCAAAATGCTTTACCAGAAATATTTTGGAATTTGTTTTTCAGAAATGCTAATTTTGACTTTCTGCTCAGAGCTCTGAATGACACTGCATTTTTCTAGTGACATTTGTGAAAAATTTAGTTTGCATGATCAGAGGTTTTATAGACTGGGAATGCACAGCTCCACAATGTGTGATTGACATTCCCAATGGTAATAGTAACATAATGCCATTGCCAAGCAGTGTGCCAATCCAGTTCAAAGGTGGAAAGAGACTGGTGCTCAAGGTCTCTCTCTCTCTCTCTCTCTCTCTATATTGTGACTACTTCGCTTCCATTTGGGCCATTGCCAGTAGCAAACTTTTGGGTGGTTTTCAAGCCAAAGTGGAGTAAAGAGTTTTGCTCTCCAAGACAAGACTAGATGTGATATTCTTTCCACTCTCCATCCAACGAGGGCATCCAACGAGGGCAGGATGCGAGTGCTTAACTTAAGGCTTCCCACTCCGATTATTCTTTCAAACTCTGCACTAGGACTGGTTTTACAACACAAAGGTGAACTAATTAACATCATGAGCACATGATAATTTGCATGGTGAGGCATTCGTTCAAGCTTGTGATTTCTAGAACATTTGAATTCCAGTGTTTTCTATTGAGTTTAGGAGTGGACAAGATGTTTGATATATAGGCTTCTGTGCAAGTCCAAGCATGCAAATTGTCAACCTGTGTGTTCAAGCAAGGCTAACACCAAGAATACAAACTTTCTGAGCATCCCCACTGACACCCTGCACAATAATTATTTGTATGAAGAACAATCAAGTTATTCTGGCTTGAGGCAGTAAAATGGCTTTTGAGTCAACAAAGTTGCACAAAATGTAATGCACCATAACAATATAAGAAGCCTACTCTTGAAATACTTAAAAGTAAGCCATGTTGAATGTGAGAAATACTGTTGGAAGCCCAAATACTGAGTATAGATGGAGTTGTTCTAAGTGCTATTGGCTCTTCTTAACTAAATTGAATGATTCTATAATCCAATGTCATAAACCATCAATCAAGTTCTAAACAAAACCAAAAAAATGGGTGTCATCCAATGAAACATTCAACCAACCACCAAAAGCTTCCATTATTCAATTATGATCAGACAAACCCAATTCTAGCAGGTAGACACTATTATGTTTCTTTTTTGAAAGAAAAAGAAAAAGCAACCTTTACCTGTAGGCTGCAACCATTCAACAAAATTCACAGGAATAAGAAAAAAGCAACCCTAAACAAGCCAATTAGGGTGCGAGAACACTTACACCACCCACCTACCTAGTGTGCAGGTTCTGGATGGTCAGAATGGTGTGTGAACATCAGGTCCTTTTAGTCAAAAGGGGGACTAAAGTCAAGTCATGCATGTACCAACAACCCCTAGCATCATCATCTACAATGGCTGTCAGTACACAATATGAGGACAACAAATGCAATCTATCACTGAGTGCACTTTGCAGTTTGGGTTTGACATTGTTTCCAAGTCCTTCAAGTCCAAGAAAAGAGAAGGAAGGAAAAATTTCTTACAGGGCTGGTGGCACAACTTT
This sequence comes from Sphagnum tenellum, assembly GCA_963921925.1. Lineage (NCBI taxonomy): Eukaryota > Viridiplantae > Streptophyta > Sphagnopsida > Sphagnales > Sphagnaceae > Sphagnum > Sphagnum tenellum. The sequence goes on from OY998154.1 coordinate 13,881,762, forward strand.
TTTGATTGGATTCTCTTCCTGTGTGCACTTGGAAATGGATCATATTCCTCGCAGTTTCAAAAGTATTTCCATGCTCATAGTGTTATAAACTACAAGCATGTATCAAACCCTGCAATAGTAACTTCACCCCACACAAAGTGTAGATACTCTCTTGGTCCCGTCCATAGAATACTCTGTTGCAATTTCAGTTTTACACAAAATGACTACAGAGCTTTGATGTTCAATGCCTTGCTCTGCATATTGGCTTGTATTTCTCCCCATTCTCTTCAGAGACATTAGCTATGATGAGATTGCAGAGGAAAAGCTCCACAACAACATTTTGAGGGCAATCTGTCAGTTCAGAGCAAAACCAAAATTTACATGGACAAAAAATGAGTGCTCAAAACCTTAGGAGTGTCACTGACAAAGTGTCAGATCGTCACCTTCTATCATGAATGGCAGTGACAAGCTGCCATGACTCCCCAACTGACGTCATTGGCTCCGCATCAACAGTGGGTATAGATGAGAATAAAATAATCTGCCCCAAAAATTTCAGGCAGACCAGTATACAAACATCTGCATCCTGAGTTTCTGTCACATTTCTGGAAAGCAACAGGAAGCTTAAGTTGTGATGTGGGCTAGCACTCAAGATATATGGCTAATTAAAGAAAGTGAGATTAGTATCCTTGTTTAAGCTGCAACAAGCTTGTGAGTTAAGCTTCACTTTTCTTCTAGCTTGTCACTATAAGCAAGGAAGCAAGCAAGCATCTAAGGCTAAAGGCATAGAGGGTAATGGTTGGGTCCTCCCACATCCCAAATGCTTGGGGTGCAGAACATCTTCTAAACTCACTGGATAACATATCTACAAGATGCAGAGAAAGCTCTGCAACACTCTGAAGGAAAACTGCTCTGTTAGTTCCTCTTTAGAGACAAGTCAGACTAGTGTACAGAACATATGCTTCCTTTGCAACACAACTCTGGCCTTCCAGGGACGTGTGAATAAACAGGTTCTCCACAGTTAATAGAGCTTGCAGAGTAGGAATCTTCAGGGAAAGGAAGGGGGCAGAATTACCTTTGCCCATGTAAACTGTACAGGTGGGTACATCAGATTGTCTTTGTTTTTATCCACTGGCATAGTTGTCCGTTAGATGCCTGATTGGTACTGGGCAGGCTGCATATGAAAAACCCTACTACAGGGGTGCTGGATATCAGCTCATGAGTATCATCTGCAGCTTGAAGGCTGTTTTTAGGAAGAAAGGTGGTCTTTCAGTATTCACCAGAGCAGATTGCAGAGCATGGCATGGCATTTGGGTGATATTGACAGAGAAAACATTGCCTCTGCTATTACATTGGGGCTGTAGATTGTGGAACTGGGTAAACTGATTAAAATGAACCTTATCAAATGGCTGATAGATTGGACTGACTATTTGTCTCTGTTGCTAAGCTGCCAAACTGGCGGTTCCAGTCCTGATAAAGCCCCACTTCACTCTCCGAGACAGAAGGTCTCACTTGCTGCAATGCAGTCATAAAATCCTGGAACAAAATAAAGCAAAAATCTGCAGTGAGTTCACTACAGAAACTTTTATTTTATTTCCTGTAGTTGCACTGTAATCACATATACCAGTAGAGATCTGCTGTTTAGATCTACAGCTTGACCTTGTATTGTGTAATCTATGAAGAACTAGGCATCTTCAAGTAGAAGGAAAAGAAAAACTCTTGCTGCAGATGATGGCATCTAAGCTACAGATCAGAAGGAAACTGTAGAAAGGAACTGACCTGCACAGAGATGGGTCTCATCTCATCTTTGCTAATGTTGCCAATTTCTCTACCTTGCATCAATGCTTCACGAAGTGGTCCCATTGATGCCTCCTTCACTAGATTCTTCATGTCAGAAGCAGAATATCCTGTACCACCACTCAAGTTAACACAGCTCCTCAATGAAAACAGAGGCAACCAAAACCACTGTTTAGACATGACACAACCACCCCATGAACAATTGACTGAAACAACTTTACTACAGCCCTCACATCTAAGGTGAAACAGATCTCGTAATCTCACATCAATTAGTGGTTTTATTGCAGTTTCTCCTATTCCCACAGTACTGCTTAGAGCTCTCCAAATTATCATTTAAATCTCCTTTCTCTAACTTAATAGAGCCCTCTCTTGCTCAAACTTCTCTAGCTATGTTCAAACTGGGCACAACAAGGTATATACCAGAACGCTGTTGCAAGCAACTCTGTGGGTGGTTTCTATGGACCTCCATTCTGCTTCTCAATTAGCACAAGGACTTAATGCAGTTGTGCTATATAGAGAAGCAGTCTGCATTTGCCATTTAACATGCTGTGTAGCAAGTTCAGGGCTTGCTGATTGTCAGCTCCAATATATATGGCAATATCCATAAATCTGATGGTTATTTAAGGGCATCTTAGTGCCTCAAGTACATGATTGCCCTCTGTCTACCTGTCTGTTTCCCTCTCTCATTTGTTTAATCATGTGACCTTTTGCACAACCTTATCATCTCCCACCTTTGCAGCCATATCATCCAGCTACAGATAATACAGTGCTTTTAAGAAAACTCTGCCAGTACCTTTTCAGGAGAAAGAAAATTCTATAGCATGTATTGAATTACTCATAAACCAACCACAGAGCCCAAGCTGCATACATACCATCAGTGGTGGTGCATATTGATTCAATTTCTGCATCTGTAAGTGATAGGAGCCCATCTTTTCCCAAAAGATTTCGAACAATCCATGCTCTTGCAGCTGGAACCATGCACAGAAGGACACTCTTTTGATAAGAGCATTCAACATGCTAATGATGTGTATCAAGAACACGATGAGTAATATGGTCCCCTGTTGTTAACACTGCCTTCTTTTTGCAATGTGTGCCTGAACAGCTCACTTGTAAAAAATTCAAATACTTCCAGACAGCAGAATTAAGATCTGAGGCTCATACCAGAAGAGGGCAATGGAATGTAGAGCCGTTTAGAAAGTCGTCGGCGGACTGCCTCATCAAGCTCCTGTGGTCTGTTTGTTGCTCCTGGCAACAGAAAACTAAGAATTCAATTTAGTTGGACTGATATACACAGTAATGTGATATTGTGAGGCACACCCGTACCAGCCATGAAAGATCTGCATGTGCTATGGTACATATGAACAATTGTTGAGCTTTGGCTGGAAAGCGTGTCATAAAGTTACAAAAATTTAGGAGACAAGACAATCACTGAAGAGCTTCACATATAAGGTCTTGCTTGGGGAGCTCTTATCTTTGGGCCAACTAGTTTGAATTTTGTAAACAGAAGGTTGTGTACCAACTAATCATATGAACTTCATGTATGGTGATTTTCCACACATTGACAAAGAAAAGTTAGCCATAGGAGGCATATTCTCACAAATAGTCAGAACTTCTCCATTCATATGATATAAGTCAACCTGAATTAAGAGATGACCCAATAAAAGGTTAGAGAGATTTCAAATCTAACAACATATCAGCAAATACGATACAGCAATGCATTTGAGAAAATCACATACCAATAAGAAGAATCTGCTCAGTTCCACTCCCACAGCCTTCCATTTCAATCAAGAACTGCGTCTTAATCCTTCGACTGGATTCATGCTCTCCCTCAGCTTTTCGCTGCAAGCGAACATGCAAACCTTCTGCCTGAGGATTGAACTAACTATTGTGACAAGCACCTTGTCAGCAAAGGACTTTTATGGAAGGAGCACAACCTAGACTACTGAAGAACCCCAAAAAATGACCCAGAAATTGCAGATGTGCATCCAAGGACATCCCATCTTAGCAGAAATCTTCATCCCTGTAACTATACCTGGCATATCTACCAACCTGAGACAAAAGAGAGTCAATTTCATCAATGAAAATGACAGCTGGCTGCCGACAGCTTGCAACACCAAACAGTGCCCTGACGAGTTTCTCACCTTCACCGATCTGTAAAAGTTCCAAGATATGGAATTGACATTAGCACTATCACTCTGTAACATACAGTAGAGATCTTTCTCTGGTGGAAATGCCCAACCAAATAAGAGATTCTATGAATATGAAGATTGTTCCACTGCCAGAAATGTGAAGGTGTCCCAAAACACATCCAAATTCAAATCCACTTTAGGCAAATGCCATCATGATGATAAAGCATCACTACCTCATATGGCACAGAACACATGACATCTGCTGTCAACAGAAAGCATTCCAAGCACAAAGATTTGAAACCGAACATCTTCTTGTTCTTCATTATGGCACAAAATAATTGAAGACACAATTTTAGAGGGAAAATTTTCTTCTCACTACAACATGTGCTATCAAACCACAACCCAAAATGTACTTGGCAGATGTTCCATTCTGCTACTACTGAATCCAGTCAGTAAGATGAAAGGTCAGATGCCAACCTTACCCATTTACTTGTCAAAGAGCTTGCAGATATGGAGAAGAAGGTGGCCCTTGCTTCACCAGCAATTGCTTTCCCAATCATGGTCTTACCTGTACCCTGGTACTCAAGAAACCTATAGCTTGTCAACAGATATATAGCCTCCCTTTTCCAGCAAAGGGAACTAGGGAATCCCTGTGAAGGAGTATATAGGTATCTCTTCATAAGGACACAGGTAGAGAATGGATACTGAATAAGCACATCTACTACAAGTTACGGAGGAAAAATTTCACTAGCATACAATTCCATCCAGGACTAATTTTGGGGCAGCTGATGAACTGCCATCTACCATGGTGGTGCACCCTTGAAAGAATGTGTTTGTCCAATCCCTGTCAAGATCTGTACATGGTGATAAGTGGACTTACAGGAGGACCAAAAAGCAGAAGACCCCTGCCTGGAGCTCGGCAACCTTGGAAAATGTCTGGGCGGAGAAGAGGCCAAATGACCATCTCTGTGACACACTTCTTAGCATGCTCCAATCCAGCTGTCAACATCCAATCAGTTAAAGTCAGCATTTGTTCAAATCTATTCAGACATCCTTTTAAGTTGACAAATCTAATGGTCTAATATGCTCAGGTTGAATCTCACTGAAAAGTTACAGTTCTATGGGCACAGCTTATGCCTTCTGAAGATGTCTGCATCCTCTCTTCATAGGCAATTCTGGAGTCTCTCCATGCTGAATTGAAAACAATCATAACCAATCATGGAGTCATTAATGTGTCCATTTAGAGCTTAACTAACTTAAGTCATATCAAGTATAGTACTGATGATGCCCGGCACCTTACCAATATCGTCCCAACGAACAGCAGGATCTTGATCCATGACCTCATTGCTCACATGTTCCAAAAGTCGGGGTTCCAAATTTCGTAGTCGATCTGGGAGTTTTCCATCAGGGCCTGCCAGCAATTTGATGCTGTACACTGAACCTCAATATATATCCTTAATTCCTGTCCTGTTATCCTTCCGTTGAAAGGAAATACTTCTAACTTTTTTCAACAAATGCCCATTTTGACCCTCTTACTGGGGCTCAAAAAGGGATATGAAGCAATACAAAGTACACACCACTTTGAGGGCCACAGCACATTAATTGATCAGTTTCACTAATTTCGACTTGTCATGGTATAGGACTCAAGAAATAACCATGGAACATCCCATTCTAATTGCCATATACTCACCATTTTCGAGTTGACTCTTCATAGCCATTGTCAGTGCCACCTTGTGTGTGAGCAGTAGCAACTGCACTACCACTGGAACTTCCATTTGCCCCCCGAACTGGAGGCACAAAGGATCCACGTACACCACGACGTGACATACCCAGAGTTTTAACTAACCCAGTTCGTGGGGGTCCTGAGCTGGTGAAACTCCCTTGATACAAACTTGAAGGACATCCATTCTTTTTCAGTGCATCAATTGCCTGTAGTGACCATACATTTGCAGGTAAACCGCTTGGGCAGGGCAGCTGAGACCTCTCATAATAAAAGACCAAAATACAAGGTGCTGAATTTCACTGAATACAGGGAAAGATAAACTTGCAAGAGAGGTCTAACATGCTAGGCATAGTTGTGATTGTGGCCAGTTCAAGCTTCTGTAAGAACCAAAAGTTCTGCTACAGCTGGGCTTTTAAACACAATTGTACTACAATAAAGTTGGACAAGAGTGTAGTTGGTCAATTTTTTTCCATTAACTCTTCAATGACAGTCTCATGCAAGTATGATGTCAAATAAAATTACCAATTTGTGACTTGCTGTAACAAAACTTGTTGGAGGTGCTTCTGCAGCATCCTCATCACTGCCAATCTCCTCTGTCTGAGATGTCCTTGCCTTTTTAGACCATGTCTTGGGTCCATAAGGATTGCGGCACCGTTTTCGAGTGTATGCATATAGATTGTGCTTCTCTTCTGCTTCAGGGGACGAAATGGAAATAGGCTCTTTGTTTTCTGTTTGTGTTGTGTGGTAAAGACCAGAAAAATATTTGCTGGCAAGAGAGTTTTTTCCTCTTTGATCTGGCTCTGGGTGATTTGACTCCAGCATGTGCTCTGCGATTGCATTCACACAATACAAATGAACAAGTAAATCAGGTGCACAGAGAGCATTCATCACTTGATCCCTCATTTACCTCCATAATCTGCTTTTGCCTCCATACCTTTTATGTCCATTCAAACTTGCATGAAACTTGCATGCAAGATTTGCTTAAATTGCCATTAGACATCCGGAGGACCATATACTTCCCACTCCACTAGGTTCATGATCAGCACTTCCTACCTGTGACTAGAATACTGCTTTAAATACCTGTGACAAACATGGAATGACCAATGAGCAAAAGTGGACAGCATTGCCTGCTACATTACCTGTTTGACCCTGGGTAGGTTCAACTGCCTTGTGACTTGCATTGCTGTAAAGAGACATAATCTTTGATTGTGTGAGACTTTGGCCAGGCTTTGTGGCCACCCTACCACTCTCACAGACTCCATGGTAGTTTGCATCACCTGCTGTATGAAGGCTTGCAGCTGGCACTGAAGAGATTGATGTGTTCTTTGTGATTCTCAGGGCCTGCAACATTAAATGCATTAGAATTTTCAAAATGCCACTGAGTTGTGAGTGCATCGATGTGGATTGGGAAGACATGGTAGTTTCTCCTTCCTTGTTTCCTTTGCTCCAGTTGAGCACAACTGCATTTGATTTGCAGTATGGAGGATGTAAGTCCAGCACACGGTTGAGAGGGATCAGTTTCAACATTTGCTACTTTCCAGTTGCACTGTCAAAAAGAGAGCAATCCAGCGAGTCCAGCTTGTGTCTGCCTAGAGTCTCCTCACAAGCCTTCAGTGGGGTCTAGCTACAACATGCAGTCTTCCAGAAACAGTTTCTTTGCTGCATCGAATACAAGTTGACACCCAAAACTCTTCTGTCCTCTTTCCCATATGACTGAAAAAAGTAGGCAAGAGTATCTATAGAATTGAAATCAGAAAGAAAGCTCCACAATAGGTAGCACTTTGAAGCACCCTTCTTTCAGTTCCACCGACCAAAACAAACACAACAAGGATGAACACAGTCTTGGCCTTGTTAGTATCACCGCTCACAATGTATATAAGCCCATCACCTTCATCATGAATGGAAAATATATGAATGGTCTGACGCCATGGTCACTTGCCTCCAGCAACTAATTTACCCTACAAAACTGCAAAGGGGAATTGGGCTCTCCTGGAAACCAAAAAGACCCGGGGAGACTTACAGCAAGAATAGCTGATTGTGCCCTTTGAATAGGACCCATATAGTATTTAGAGGCCTTGATCTTCTCAATATCAATAGGCCTGTGTTGCTTGAACTTGAAATCTGCAGGAGTTTTTGCCTGCTCCAATGCTTGGCGCCTGTTACACTTTAAACCTAAGTTAGACCAGATTTGCTGATTTCAGAGCTACAGAAAAATTCAGTTTACAATGGACCATTGTTTTTCCATAGAGAAATCCACAAAACTGCAGCACTAATATAGTGGTAGTCCACTGCAAAGAAAACTGGAGCTTTTGTACTCTGATTCCTTTTGTATGCTTGTACAGTAAAGATCATACTAGTTTCTCCAGGTGCTGCTGCTGCTTTTTACAGCAAATTTGATCAGATGACACAGCTACCTACCTGTCCACCAGTGTTGCCAAATTGAGCTTTTGCAGCACCTTTCTCTGTATTGGCTCCACATAGACTACATCCTCCGCTGTCTGACATTGGCTCTCAAGGAATCCAAGCAATCGCAGTCCCAGGCCAAGGGCAGTATCTGTGTCCCCTTTACTGAAGGCAAGATCTACACCAAATAGTAAAGAATTCAATCTCTTTACCTTCTGCTGAGTGGCTCCTTCTTTTGCATCTCCTGCTGCTGAGGTGGAATCCCCCATGACTCATCCCCTCAGCTCAATCAAATCATCCACTGCAATGCAAGTAAAGAAAGTAGTTACTGATAGCAGCGGCACAACTTCCAGAAGTGCACCAATTCAGTCACTCAATTGTTCAGAATTGGCAGAATTTGACAGAAAGTCAGGGGCAATGCAATGGACTATATGCAATGCCATGAACTGTATCCATTGCAATGGATTATGTGCAATTGAATCCATGGACTATATACAATGGTAGAATGATATGCAATGGACTGCATAAGACAGGGATAGGACAAATCTCCTTCTCAAGGAAATATGGAAACGAAGGACAGACAAACATTGACAGAAGAAAGTGAGAATTCCGAATGCTTTCCTTCAATTGAAACAATGAGCACTTGAACACAAGCAGGCAGGCACCAGAGGCAAGAAACCTTAACAAATTCTAATGAACCAAGCAAGACCTCAGTAGTGACTGGCATTGAAAATAGATCAAAGCGATGATGACGAACAGGAGAGTCTCGGATCGAAATTCCAAAAGACGCGCTTATCAGAGACAGATTTGTAGCATCCTGAACCTTTCCGTCACTCGATGAAATTTACCTGCAAGAACGTGAAATAGAAGTATTGCCAAAACAAAAAAATTGCACGGTCTCTGAATTTGCTAGTTCTCTGTTGAAGAAGACGGAGATAAAGCCGGAGGCAAATCGCCAACAATTCTCTCATCCGGCCCCCTCCGTTCATTCCCTGAAAATTTTTTCCAAAAGAAGAACAAGAAAAAGAAGACAATCTCTCGAGAAGAATGAGGTGATGTATGAACTTACAGAAATTTCTCCGCCAAAATTTTGTGGAAATCGATCCGCAGCTGCCGAACACGATGATGCACAAAACTCCCCACGCGCGCACGCACACACACACAACGAAATAGAGGAAACGAAGACAGCAAGCGGGGGAGGGGTGACGCCGGGTCCGCCCTTTGAAACCGGGGGCGAATCTGAACTGAAACCCACTTCTCTACCGGGTCCCCCAGGCTGGTTGCGTCATCGACAGATAAGCAGATAGTGCGTTTCTCATTCTCTGGATGAAAATCGTTCACTGACAAGTTAGTTGGCCTTGTGCACCAAGGCAAGGATACCGTAGTACTAATATCCAAAAATTCAGCAAATTAAAAAATAATTTAGTTTATGCCGAACCTGAAAAGGTACTAAGGTATTGTGTTTGGATGCATTACAGAGTATAGTAGCTTAAGGGATTTTGGCCCCTAGGTAATAAATAATAGGTCTATTTTTATATGAGGATTTTTAAAAGATGATATTTTGGCTTGTGTTGAAACTTGAGAAATATAGTTACAAAGTTATAATATCTTGAAGGATTTTGGTCTCTTTTAGAGGATTTTTTGAAGATTATATTTTTTCATGGTGAATATTTGAGTTCCATAATTCTTCTTTTGCCTTAAGATACTTTTTAAATGTAAATGGCAAGGCCACAATGTGACACACCCTTTGTTAAAGGTATATAAACTGATCATAGAAAATTCAATAGTATGATATGACTTCAATTAGGTACTAAAATAATTTTATTTCAATTTATTTTTAAGCAATTATGTGTAAAATGGTTTTTTAGGGGTGAATTTTTTGCAACTTAGTGGGGAAGGAAAAAAAGGGAGTTTCAAAAGATATAAGGGTTTTTCTTGGAAAAAATGGGCCAAAATTGTCACAGTATGAGGGAAAAAAATTTAATGTCGTCACATGAACAAACCTCAATGGTTACCTATCAAGGTGATCCTTAAGGATCATAATTGCAATTCTCTAACAAATCAAAGAATTGGTTCTGAAATATTAAGGAAGGCTCTCATTGCCCCCAAATACAATGCATTGTTGGAGCTATTCTAAAGGCTCAAACAACAAAAATAGTTGAAGCCTTGTTCATATTTGCTGAATGAAAATCACGGAAATCACCACATTGGTATAGACTGAGCTTTATCTTCTCCTAGCAACACCCACCAAGTACAACAAAGCTTCTTGCTACAAATCATGAATAGTGCTAGACTAACAAAACCTTCACATCTAACACAAAAAACATGAAAGGATCCTTGTTTTGAAATCAAGCCATAAATGCAATCCCCAAAACAAGGGACTCCCGAATACATTAATCCATGCATATCAATCCACATTATTACAGCAACAAAATCACAAAACGAAAACCCCTGTGGTAGAAATTCAAATCATGTGCAAGCAAGATGATCAACTTCCAAAAAGGATGCAATCTAATGCAAACACCGTTCACCCGAGAACTATCTATCACTCAAAACACTACTATCTGTCATGAGTTCTGGGTGCAATGAACACATGGGTCTGCACCCATGGTCCACCCACAACACATGCTTGTGGGATACAAGTGAAACAATGTAGACAAACAAAACATGAAGGTGCTTCTTGCATAAACCAACAAATTATTGTAATGATGTACAAAAAGTTGTACATGACTTGTCCCCCTTCACATGCTGATAGATCATGAAAACATTGTGGTTTCATAAAAGATGTCATCCAACCATCATATGTATAGATTTATAGACATATCTTTAGATGAGTAAACCCTAATTATGAGACTCATTGAATAGAAACCCTGTGGTCCATGTATATAGTAATGCCATTGGCTCCTTTGGATGTGGTGGTTTTGACATCCTATAGGACCAATCATGTATCACAATACATCTGTCATGAGCTCTTTGAATTCCTCAAAGTCAACTTGGCCATCTCCATTGCGATCGATACCTGCAATCATCTGCTGGCAATCCTTCAAACTGCTACCTTTTCTAATCCCCAAGCGATGGAGAATGGATTGGAGCTCGATGTTGGAGATGAAACCATCATGGTTTTTGTCGAATATGGAGAAAGTCTCTTTCAAAAGAGTATCATTATCCTCTGGATCATCATCATCACCATATTCTAGTGATGTTGTAGAGCTGCTGTTCTTGTTCTGAGTCTTACCATGATGTGTGCTGCTGTTGCCATTTGAGTAGTTACTTGCAGAGGTGGGAGTTTGCTGAAGTGCAAGAAACTCGTCAAAGTCAACCCGGCCATCTCCATTTTTGTCTGCAGAGCTAATCATGGTTGAGATTGCATCCTCTGAGACATCCAAATCCAACTTCTTCATACAATTCCCCAGCTCAGCTTTTGATATCCAGCCATCTCTATCCTCGTCATATGTGTTGAACACTCTCCTTATCTCAAAATCCTTTTCTGCCACATTTCTCGGCTCATGGGTTGATTTCTTGATGATTCTAGAACTGTAAAATCACAACAGCGACAACAAGAATGATCAGGGTGCTAGCCCACAGTTGTCAACACTCGGAATATGGCCCGCGAACCCTAACCCTTGAACCTGGATCGAAGAACAACAACAACGAAGACCATGACTAAGATCTCCGCCTTACAAAGCATCTTGCATGGCTGTACTATGGAGGAGGAGGCAGCACAGAATGGGATCATATCATACCTGCCACTGCCAGAATCTTCGCAATTGTTGGAGTTGCTGGAGCCACCCGCGAGAGTACTTCCTATACGAGGAGTTGCGAGCCCGTGATCCCGCGAGTCGGAATCAGAAGCCGAGATCGGGGTCTGTTGGTTTTTGTGATCTAGACTGCGTACTGAGCTGCCGTCGACGGATCTCACTGCACACCCCTTGATGTCTTTTTTTTCTTCATCATGATGAACGGCACCAGGATTAATCTGCGGGTGCAATTTGTGAGTGTGTGGTCCTGGTTTTTGGCTGCTCAAGTAATCCCACCCATCATCAACGAATCTCCTCAAGACGGAGTTTTGTCTTCCATTCACTGCCATTCCTGGTTTCTACTGCAAATAAGTATCTCTGCAACGGAAGAGAGGGGAGAAAAAAAGGCTATGATTTTCGATCACAACGGATCGATGATCTTTCTTGCGATTTCTCTTCTTGTTGCCTAAAGAGAGTGATCAGACTCCGCAATTTCTGATATCCAAGGAAGCGATTTGATGCCACAAAAAATGGAGCTTTGAAAATCGTGACCAGAGGAGTGGGCACACAACCCCCACCTACTTTCGTGGTCGTCGATCACGGCTTCAGCACCAATCTCGTGGCACCGTAAAATTGACTCCACCGTCAGTGCTCCATTTTCCCGGCGGATACCAACCTGCATGGAAGCATCTATAGACTTGGGTTCTAATCTTCCCAGCAAATTTGGTTCTAATCTTGGAAGCCACAAATTTCTTCCATTTTCTCCATGATACCCACCCCATCAGGTATCATGGAAAAAAAATTGGCACATATCTTTATTTTTGGTAAAGCCCTTGGCCATGGGCTTTTTACTGGAACCACACCCATGCTCAGCTCCTTGAGTCCTTATTCGAGTAAAGGCTGTGGGCCAAAGCCTGTGGGCCAAGAGCTTTATCATCCACATTACATGCAGAGTTTTCCATCTCCAACTCACTTCTTTAACCCTAGTTCAATTGGGAGTTTCATTAACAAGGCAACCACAACTTTCACAGAGGAATTTGATTTTTCCCCATTTGCTTAGGCATTGTGAAAATGGCAAAAAGAAACTTTCAAGAATTCAGTCCACATCTATAAGCTGAGACAAAATGTGGCACAATTCTACATATATATATATATATATAGACAGAAACCATTTGTGGAATGATCAAGACATTTGAGCTCCCATGACAAGTTCATCACCTTTGCTGATAGAGGTCAATCTTTAATAATAGACGCATGCAATATAATAATAATATTAATTGATTAAACAATTAATTAGTGGATCTTAATAACACATAGTGAAAGCAAGAATATTTTGAGAACCATCCATTTACCCTAGAGAAGCACCCAAGTACTTTAGATAAGTAAGCTCCAGTATTCTGCCACCCATTACCAAACCTTGAAAGTTGTACAAGCACTTGGACAAATTTCCTAGTGTATTTGGAGGATGCCTTTTATCCATTAATATCCCTGCTAGAAAATGTCCTCGGCCTGTTATTTTGGGAATACCCACACCCTGGGGCTTTACCCTATACTAAACCCATACTTTCTGAATGGGTAAAGTATGCAGTAGTTCATTGTTGGTAAGGTGGGCACAGAATTTGGCCACCACTTTTGCAAAGTTAGAAATGCACCCTAATACATGCATTGAACAAGGCACTCAAACATGAATGCAAGCTCTCAAGACGAATGTGTACCTTGGCCAGTGAAACACTTCTGTGAGAAACTGTACCATGGGCTTGAATTTGTGAACATCAAAGACCCTGCAGTTTCAGAGCAATGTGAGGCTTCAAACATTCACATGAATTTAATGACTCTGGCAACTTGATTCCTCACTTCCATGTTCATGATGGCAGAGGGCAGCATACAGGTTATAGTACCTCAGGTGTTACAGTATGATCTTGTCCATAGGATGCCCCAAAGTTGCACTGCTTCAGCTTTGCTTTTGAAAGACTTCCAGCATTCAGAGCACCATAAGTGCAGAATTGTGTTGACAAAACCAGACACCTTATGGAACACAGTTGGGGTGGTAGGAATGTGAATTGTGCATAATAGCAATCTTTTTCAAGCCATGATGAGTCCATCTGCAGCATCCATTCAGGAGGTTTTAGACTCCAACATTGCAGGGTCATCAAAATAGTCAGAACACATGAGTCGAGTCAACATCTGTCATCAATATGACTGAAATTAATCCTACACAATATGCACTGCAAAATGATGGGCAATCCATTGAACACATTTCAAAGTTTCACTAAGACAGCTCCCTCTAACAACATATTCTCCTGATACACAGATTAAAGAGCCAATGATTACAGGATGCCACAATATGAACAAAGGATTTAAATACCATGCTACTCGACAGATGTTCCAGAATCAGATTGAATGCTAAAGTTTGTCAGAAATCAACTCAAGGGTGATCCCACAAAAAAGGTCCCAAAGTGCACTCTGACAACTCCATCTGAAAGAGAAACAAAAATGTCCTCTTCAAAATTTCAATTGCTCTCCAAACTTAAAGCTCTTATTGAATGTGAAAATGTAAATGGAATGCAGCAGGAAGCAAGAACTCAAGACTTGTGCTTATTTGAAGCAAGGCATGTTTCAACTCACCTGATCTTAAAAATGAGCATGTGCCACATTTTCAGCACAAACCATTTCAGCCTCATCATCAAGAATGGATTCTAACAGTTCCAGCATGCTTGCTGCAGGTACATGTTTGCCAGTGTTACTCACTATGCAGTCCACTAGTGTCATTTCCTCTCCCAAAGACCCTGAGATCCATGATGCTTCTTGTGAAGTTCATGCTGTTCATCCACAAAATTTCAAACCCTCCTTGTAAGTATTCTCAAACTCAAGAAGGAACAAGGAAACAGTACTTAACCCAGATGTGTAATGCTCTCAAAACAAGACTCCTATGAAGAAACTCAATGATAAATCACCCCTGCCACTTAAGAATGTGGCAGCAAAATTCAGCTGATGATACACTAGTCTTGGAACAGCAAGGAACATTCCTGTCAAACTTGCACTGAGTAGGCACAACTCTAAGGATGTTAGACCTCTGCTAAATGAAACAATTGTAATCTCAAGTCAAAGAACTGTCAAGAGTGGGCAAAGAATGTTCATTATTACCTTGTCATACGTGAGCCAATCAATAGGACAGTCGAAAAGTTCCTCAGTTTTTGGTAGGGTATCAATAAGCTGCTTTGCATCAACTATATTTTTTGTCACAAGCACCTTCAGTTCAGTCTCTTTGAAATGTTTTTCATCACGATAATAATTTTTTTCCCTATCCTTTTCCCTGTCCCTACCCTTGTCTCATCGGGTTTTCTGTTTCTCTCCAGATTTTTCCCTTAATATTCTAGACCTCCCTCTGTCACCATCAACCTTAGCAGAAGGCAAAAGTGCCAAACTTTTTATAAATTCTGCATCAGCAGCCAAATTAGACACAACACCTTTTGAAGGAGGGACTACAGGCACAGAAGAAGTGGGAATAGCCACCACTTGCATTTCCTCTGCTGCATAGTCTATGGCAACCAATGGACCTATTTTGTTTGAATCTGGTGCCTCTTCTTGATCCTTGTGGTTGAATACAGATGGCACTATTGCCCATTGTCCTAACCCCATGAACCCAAAACCAAGTTTTTGAGGTGCTGAGATATTGCTGGGCTTCAGATCTATGTCCTTTGCAGTTACCACTTCCTCATTCCTTCTTATATCATGCACACCATTGCTGGCTATCACTTCTCCGAAATCCAAAAGGCCCAGAAATCTGATTAGTTCACACATGACTCCCAACAATAAGAACACTTACATTTTTTGGATTGGGGACTGTTCCAACAACTCTCTATCAAACATTCAGGAAAGAACTCTATATTGCCTGGATGCTAATACTGCGGACATGAACAGGTCAGGATCTCCCAACTTACATTGAGGCAGTTCTTCATTGGAGTCACTTCAAACATAGATATGGGCTCAAAAGCAGGAGCAAGGGCATTGTTGCTGGGCTTCACTACTTGAATAGCAGCAGCCTCCTTTTCAATGACCACATTATTGGTGTCATTGGCAACCAAGGCATGGTCAGGGGTAGGCTTCTGATGTTTTGCAAGTTCTGCAAGTACAACTTCTTCTGCTGCATCCTCCTCATGTTCATGCTGGCAGCACTTGCATCTCTCATCCTGGATGCTCCCACCATACCACTGCTTGTGCCAGTCATCCTTGTCACTCTCATCTTCCTGCTCCTTGATTCGCCTTCGTCTGTCTTTCTAACACTCTTTCTTCCTCTCTCTGTCATGCAGTTGCTATCATTCCTTCTACCTCTCCCAGTTTTCCCACTCTCATCCCCGTTCTTTGTACAGGCACTCAGCTTTGCGCAATCTATTCTCAGATTCTTGATCTCAGCAACTCCATCTCCTTTTGCAGTCACATTTACAACACTCCAACTCTTGTTCCTTCTCATGCTCTAGATCATGTTCCCTATTTTGGTCCCCATGCCTGCCTCAATCTGCAGAAACAACCTCTTGATCCACACTCACTTGCCTCTGCTAAGTTGCTGTATTATTATCATTCCTCACACTAGCACAAAAGGAGAAGAGTTAATCCAAAATGTGTATTCCAAAATACAATTGCATAAGAACAGTCAAACAAGTAGACATCTTGAAAGCTAACAGGGGATACAAGAATACTCTAGCTGTAACTATAAGCCAAAGAGCAGAGGAATGCTGTTGTGTGAAGGTGAACCACATTCGGGCTACATCAGCATCAAGTGGAACTAAAAAAAGTTGAGAGGAAAGCATACTGCTGCTCTTTGATCCATCACCAATAGATGCAATCTTAACTGCTGGATCCAAAACAGTTGGCAAAGGTAGTGGCGGCAGTAGTGACCTACTTCTTGCTCTGCAAATATATAGAAACAACAAAAGCTGACAATATTGATATGGCAATCCCATGGTGCAGCATGGTAAATTATATCTCTGTCAAACTGTCATTTCCTTACACATAAAGAGCCAAAAAGACCAGGAGGTGGGTGGATCTCTAGCTACAACCCTCACATGGTGCAGCCTTATGCATGCATGATAATTGACTGTGGACCATTTGATAGTGCCCTTACCTTCCATGTGACTCATTTTCTCAATGATCAGACCTGGACAATATGACTGTACAGAGTAGAACAAGCAAGAAAGAAATCAGCACCTGAATGCCTAATGTCTGAGACATGCAGGTCCTGCCTGCACCAGTGCAAGTAATAAACAATACCACTGGACCATAAGCCCAGCCAGAGAATGGAACAATAACAGAAGACAGAAAGATAAGATGACATACCCACAGGCCACCTCCAAAACAATAGAAAATGCTCATTGTTGCTAAAGTTCACCAAGATACAGATTTCAAATGAAATTTTTAAGTTGCTGCAGTGCCATATATGTCACTAAGATTGTCGAGAAAACTCCATAATAACACTTTGCGCATAACTATTGTGTCAGTCTCCACAATACCAAAACTAACATAAATAATATGAGCATGTCATGACATTCAAACACAAAGTATCAGACGTCACTTTCATCATGACAAGCAGTGATTAGCTGCCATGAATCCCCACTGAGTCCACCAGCTCCCAAAAGTGGGTGTAGACAAGTATACAATAATCAACCCAGAATTTTTAGCAAACAATTATACAAAAATCTGCATCCTGAGTTTCTTTTTCATTTCTGGGAGCAACAGGAGTGAAGCTTCATTTCCTTTTACTCCTGTACAAGCAATCATCTAAGCCTAGGGCATACAGGCCTACATAGAGAGTAGTGTTTGCTGCAGTGTTATAATGTAAAGCACCTTTCAGCAAGCATGGCATTGAGCTTTTGAAGAGCATTATCACCAACTTCTTTGTCAGCCTCAGTGACAAGGCCAAACTACTTGGCATTCACCTCTGGGCTAGCATCCTCATCCTTGTCATGTATGGTAACAGCAGGCTTCACAAGCTTGACCACAGCATCAACACCTTGGGCACTCTACTCTGTAGGCGTACAGCAGCCTCCTCCTGGAGTGCAATTTTCTTGTGCTCCTTCTCCTTTATGACATGCTGCTCCAGATAATCACATGTGGCTTGATTCACATTGAACTGCATAGTCCCCAAAACAAACAAAAATTACAAATCATTGGTTCAAACCCGCCCTGTATGGAAGCTTGCACCTAAACTTAGAGATCATTACACCATTCTCTAGGACTAAATTTTTTTCAAAAGTTGAGAAGTTTTCAAAAAAAGGGCTTTTTTATTTATTCAAAGGAGGTGATATACAAATATAATGCCATCTGCCATGACACTAATCAGCTATACATTGAGAAGACTTATGGATGAGACTTATATGGAAGAGTCAAACATGTTGTCTGCAATTTTGAAGTTCACATGTGCCCATTCCCAAAACCCATGTACACCCAACAAAAACTTAACAACATTCAATAACAAGTTCTAACAAATTCAAAATCCATATGTCCCAAGAACAAATTCATTGCGTAAGTCCCAACATTCAAACATTTTGACTCACAACCAAAAATAAAAGTGTTCCCACAATTGCCTCAAAACTAAATACTACCATATCCATTCATTCTAATTCAAAACAAACAATAAACTCAAAAATCACAATTTAAATGCAACCATACTCACTCAACATGACTCAAAACAAGAACCTAGATTCAAAAATAGAAACAATAATGATCAAAAGACCACAAACAATTAAAACCACATTGAAAAACCAACAACTCAAAATCCTAAAAATAGTTGAAAAGAAATGTTCCTATTCATCATGACATGGAACCATATTCAAACAATAATCCAAAATCCAAAAAGACCAAAACAACATAGTGTTACCCACAAAATCATTCATACAAAAGCATCTAATGAACAATAATCCCAACAATCAAAACTAAAACAATTGAAGACTGAATGTTCCCACATTTTCGGGAAGGCAACCTTGTGAACTCCACATCCTTATCATGCCTTCCTATCCAGATCTTCCTCCATAAACTTCTTTGTGCACGTAATATAGAAAACAAATGTTACTCGAGGCCAAAAACAATTTTGCAACAAGAAAAAAAAAAACATCTACATACATTGAACCATAGAAAAATTAAGGAAAAAAAATGAAAAACAATAGATAAACAATCAATAAATAAATAAAGGAAACGCAAAAACATTGAAGCTCCCAAGACATCAACATTGGCGCATCACACCCCAAGAATGATGATCAACATTGTCAAAAAAAACACACATCACAACAATGATGATCAACATTGTCGAAGAAATCAAAAACCAGGAGCACGTTGGGAAAGACGTGGGCATTATAGACAGCAAGAACCATAGAAAGAGAAAATGAGTAGAGAAAAAATAAATGGTGAACTACTTGCTAGAGAAGAAGACCAAATGACACTACAAGGAGTGTCATTGCATGATGTCTACTAAAGCCAAAAAAGAAACCAAAAAGACACCTTTAAAGCATCTTTACAACAAAAGGAGGAAAAAAATCATGAAAATAACTTTACACCTGGAGCTGAAGGCCATGAAGATAGAAGAATACTTGTATGCATAGGACCATAAACAAATTAAAAAATAAAAGAAACAAAAGCAACAAAAAAACAAAATAGTAAAGGAAGGAAATGCAAGAGCTGAAGCTCCCAAACCACCAGCGATGCCAAAAAAAAAACATCATGCCAAGCATTGACGATCAACATTGTTGAAGAAAGCAAAAACCAAAAGCAGCACCCAAAAAATAACAATCAACACTATCAAAGAAAGTAAAAACCAAAAGCACACACCCCAACAATGATGATCAACACTATTGAAGAAAACCAAAAGCACAACAATGTTGTAGAGATCAATCTAAGTACACAAAAGGAGAAAATGACTAGACAAAAACCAAGAGAAAACAAATGGCAAGTTGTTTGCTAGAGAAGAAAATGAAATGACGATTGTAAGGAGTGTGGTGGTCTTGTGATGTCCACAAAAGCAAAAAAAAGAAAAACCCAAAAGAAAATGAAGCACACTTTGAAGAGGATGAAAAGACCTCTGAAGATGTAAAATGCTTTCCCTCTAGTAAATTCATCTCCAATGTTCAATTCCTTTATGTTTAGCCTATTCTGTGGTTGTATCATGGTTATTGCTTGATGTAGGTTTTTTGAAATATGAGGTAACATTCTTGATAAAAAAAAAGTTCAAAATCTACTGGATTATGGACTAGGTGACCAGTGGGAGGTCACTGGATATCGACAATAGTCGAGGCAATCCTAATAGCCTAGACACATAGGAATAATGCCTCTAATGTTTTCAATAACTAGAGGAGCACCTTGGCTATATTTTCAATAATCAACAACCTTGAGCCGGTTGCTGTACATAACCATATGTCCCCAAATACAAGGCATACCCTTTTCATCCATGGATAGAAAGGTTATGAAATCATTCATCCATTCAACAGAGGGTTCTATTATCGTTGCGCCTTGGTCCTCATGGTAGTTGGCAGGTCATTAATGACAGAGAGGTAAAAGGTTATGGCTGATAACTTGCGACCCAATTGCCAATCAAACCTTCAAGTATCTCAGGACAAAAGGTAATACACTAGGTAACCAGCAAGAGGACGCTAATTATGGAAATAGCTAATGTATGGGAGTGCCTAAGTTATTTCCGGTAACTAATGTGCTCAAGCTAATTACCAGACATAACATTTGGTTTAGAGATTTGAAATTGACCCTTCACCCTCATGTGGGTGGATGAAGAGTTTCATAACCTTCTTATAGATGGATGAAAAATTATATAACCCTCCTCTCTACGGATGAAAATGCATATCCATTCTTTGTTTGGATGACATATGCAAGGGAAAAAAAAGGAGGCTATGCATTGTGAGAGATGGGGGAGGGCCAATTAGAAGCTTGAAAAGCTCTGAACATAAGGTTATGTATTGAGTAACTATAACTCATAGGTCTTCATTATGTTTAGGTTTCTTGAGATAATCTTTCACACCTTTTTTAAAAAAAGTTTCTAAAGTCAATAAATAATATTCGTAAAGTTATCCCCTTTCCTTGTTTGAACTCCCAACCTTTTTTTAAATCTCTAATAATTGTTATTCTGAAAGTAATGAAATTTTATTAAATACACAAGGTTCTAGAGCTTTTATAGTTGCAATACACATAACATAACAACAGAATTGATTGAAGGCAATAAGGAAAAAAGCACAAGATGAAATTCAGATTTAGCCTAATTTAGTGCTAATTTCAGTTTCAGTCCATGGTAAAACCTAGTGTATTTTTTTCATCATTTTTTTGAATCTCACCCGCTTTGTGATCAAACATAGAATACTGGTGTTGTGTTTTCCTTACCTTGCAAATATCTTTATTTCATCAAGAATATTACATTTTAATATTATTTCACGCAATCCCAACATGTCTTATTTGATCATGTATGAAGTTCATGATCTTCCACAATTCTCTTCTTTGACACTATGAATCAAATATTAAATGTGTTTTACTAGTCCATTTGTGAAAAATAACACACTCGGAGAGTTCTAATGTTTCAAGTTGTCCCTTTAACCAATCAATTAACCATCCTTATATTATGCACAAGCAATGTTCATCATCCTACATGCAACAAATCCATATTATCAATTCAATTATTTGTCACTAGTTGTGATACATGTGTGTTCTCACAAGTGTCACAATTGGTCACAAGATTTTCTCATAACAAAGTTTTTTTTATAAAAAGGAATGGGGAGGAAAAATCAAGGTTTATTCCAGTTGAACATATTAGATGTTTAAAAATTTGGTGAGGGATACACTCATGGGTAGCATTGGGAAATGGTTTGCAATCCTATTTTTTGGCAATGTATAAAATAAATTACGGTGCAACACACTCATCCTTATTAATCCCATGAATTCTACATTAAAATTTCAACCCAAAATTACCATGGACATTCCAAAAAAAACCCTAAACAAAAAAGAAAAAAGGTGAATATGATTGCATACCATCCATGAACCATCTCGGATCCATGGAAATCAACGATAATGTTGATTTCTTGCTTTTGAGCTTTTTTGTTGCACTTTCATTCCAAATTAAGTGCCATCCCATGCCATTTTCATCTTCTTTGCATGTGCACATCAAGTCATGTAGATGAAGATTTGCAGTTCCTAATCCTTCTTGATGCATTTATGGGCATCATGTGGGATGCTCCCAACACCACAAGATTTAATGCCCAAGACCTATAAATGTCATTGAGAAGTTAAACGGACTAAACAAGGCTTCTACATATTAGAATGCCCTTTTACAAATGGCTAGAAGTGATCCCATTCCACATGGGCCCTCACACAAGTTTGAACAATTGTTTTTTGGTGATTTTGTCATTGGATTGCATGCACATCACTTAAGATGCGTGCATTCACTTAAACATGGTTTTGGTGACACACACCCCTTCACAAATCAAAGGACAACCAAATTTTCCTTTTTTTACTATGAAGTCATGCTGTGACCGGTTACGGAGTGGCCGAACGAAAACCTGATGATGGTTCCTGGATTAGGGATTCTAATCTTTTTGCTTTAGGGGTTTAAGAGATTAAACCCACCGGAAAATGGACTTAATGAAAGTAACGATTTTATGATTTTGGGACGTGAAGCTTGTAACGGTGCATGGAAAGCTTGAGCTGGAAGCCAAGGATGAAACGGCTAGAAATTTTGGAGGGAGGCGGTGGCAATCTTGATGAGGAGGAGGATTGGCAGACGGAGGGAGCATTCTGGGTTGTTAGTCTAGTTTTTTTCTCTCTTGTTGTTCTTCTGGCAACTGCTTAGCTTGTTGCTGATTTCTTCTGTTGTGCCAGTGTCTTGCTGAGCTGCTATGTAATCTGTTGATGCCATTGTTATGGAAGGTGATGTCGAGGAGTGATGAGAGATCTGAGGGGTCCGAGCCTTAGATTTATGGGCATGTAGAAGAGAGAGTGAGCATCTGTCAAGGGAAATGTGTGTCTGTAGGAGTTTGTTTTGCATCTGAGTGGTGGGCAGCAGAATGTTGTTTTGCAGAGAAGGAGTGACAAGAGGGGCCTACAGCCACAAATCTGTCGCCTGTGCATGAGAGGCTGTCATTGTGAGAGGTTTCATGGGGGTTGGTATTTTGTTGATCTGAGTCCAGAATCTTAGAAGGTTGTTGGAGCGGAGGGCTTCTGGGTTTTGAGTTTCCAGATGTTGAGAATGAGAGCAGTGTATAGAGTCATTTAGAGGGTGTGGTTTAGTGGCTCAAAAGGCTGAGTGAACATAGAGGGATCTGACCTCGAAGACCTCACCTGAAATTCTTGTTGGATCCATGATGATGTGCATTGGAGATCAGGCATGAAACACTTGCTGGGTTGTGAATCCGAGGTGAGGCACAAGGATCTGCACTCAGTGATCTGATGTGTTGATCTTCGTATGAGTAAATCATTTTTGTTGAAGGATCAGAGTGTTGTGTGTTGATGTGTTCTGTGAGTTGTTAGAGTGGGGTTTAATGCAGATCAGAAGATCAGGCAGCTCGGACCTTGTTGGGCCTATACGCTCACCATGGCTGGTTGTCTCTGTGTTTCTGCATATCTCTCTCTCTAACTCTTTCTTTCTTTTGGTGACAATGCACCTTTTTGAGGTGTTGGCCAAACAACACTTGGTGGCATATGCAATGGAACATGTGCTAACTTTGCACACCCACTTTGAACCCACCTTAACCCAATCTAAATCCTTTTGAGCTATTTTGGTTGTTTGTGAGAGGTTTCATTTGCTCCGTTAGTTGGCCATCCTCAACCATGAATTAAAATAAAAATGAGAAAAAAGAATTAATATCTATTTGACACTGCCATCAATGCAAATATTACACAAATTCTAAACCTTCAACTTGATTTGCAGCCACCATTTTAAAATACTACACCCAAAAAAACTAGAAAACGCCAAATTTCCATCCCACCATTAGATGGAGGTTAGGGTTTTTCTCCTATAAATTGGATCATAAATTACAATAACAAACAACACAAACCTTGTATGAGATGAAAGATTCAATCCAAATGTTCACATTTTGCTTCAAAGATTTCCTCATAAAGGTGTAAATTTTTTTTTGTAAAAATGATGCTTAATTTTTTTTTACATAATAACGAAATTTCTAAAGTCACCTTGAGTTACACCTTGTGTTACACCTTGTATTTCAAGTCTCACCTTGAAAAATTACACATATGTAAAGTCACCTTAAGTTACATGGTTTTGGAAAAACACAAGGTGAATCAAGGTTTGACTTCATTGATTGTTCAACTTTTGGATAGTCCATTACTCAAACATTGGGGGATGTTGGGGGCATGGGGGTGGCAAGGTCAATTCATGAATTCATAAAGCAAAGGGGGGGGGAGCACAATTTTTTTTCAAATTTAAGATTGGGGCTATTTGGGGAATTTTGATTGGAAACAACATTATTTACTACAAAAAATTCCTCCAATTGCAACCCCAAGATTTACCCATTACCCTCTCAAAGGGTTTCTTTATGAAAATTTCAATAACTTTGGTAAAAAAACAAGTGATGTTTGGAGGGGTTGGGGGATGATTTATTTTATGGTTGGTTTGGGGATCATCACCTAGGGCACTTTGGATACCTATCTATTTAGGCGTCTATTTAGGTTAGGGATATATAAACCCAAACAATTTTTAATTTTCTTTCTCTTTTTGCAAGTGCCATTCCAAAGAGATCCCCTTGAGCCATAAGAGGGTTTTGTTTGGGTTTAAGGTTTCAAGTTTTTTTTTTTTTCTAAGAGGACCCTATTTCATTCCTATTCCCAATTTGTTATTTATGGAGTTTGTTGCATATAGTCTTGACTCAATCTCCCCAAGTAGCAAAAAGTAGTTCCTTGATGAAATTGATGCCAAACATCAAATTGTGGTGCAAGTTGCAATCACATGTGTCAACATTTGGGAGTTCTTCACACGAATAGAATTGGAGGAGGGTGGTGGGCAATATGTGGACCATAACATAGGCGTGTGAGACATCTTGACGACCATGTGGGCCATGCCAAGTTTGTTCAAATCCTTGACCAATTTTAGTTTGATTAAGTTTGAGGAGTTGGCACAACTTGTGGTCCCCACCATCATTGGTCATGTGAAGTTCACCAAGGAACCACACCACATTTATGGGCGACCATCCAAGTTGACCCCAAAACACCACTTGTTCAACTTCATATTGTATATGAAACATGATAATGTCTCAAAATATGATGGATTCCTATCGAATTGGAGCAAGAGTGCAATGAATGATGATGGCATTTTTATTACATTTTGCATTAATTTCACCATTGCCGATGAGATCTAATGGCCCACTATTGAGGAGCATCGGGTCTTGGCTATGCAACTTCCATAGTTCCAAGATTGCATTGGATTTATTGATGGTACTCTCATCATTCACAAGGCCTTGAACAATCTAACCCATTAGAGTTGGTTTAATGGGCGGAAGAAAATCTATTGCATGAACAACATAGCGGTGGTGGATCACCATGGGTTGTTCATATATTTGGACCTCGAGTATCCCTAATCATTTTATGACATTAGTTCTTGCAACATTTAGACATCCACACAAACTAACATCAACACTTCGTTTACACAAATAAGTACTTTGAATACTTTGTTAAACACAAATATAGCATGCCCTCAACACCTTGCCTTGGGCCATTCCCCTTTACCCCTTTGGAGATTATCAAAGGAGGGAGTCATAAATTCTTGTTTATTTATTTAATTATTATTTCTTTTCTTGTATGTTGTGGACAATTATCCTACTCCTTGTAACCATTCCCTTTTCTATTCGTTCCGCCCTGTCTGCTACGGATAGTTATCCTACTTCTTTTTCTTTTAACCGCTTTCTTCTCTACCTTTTCCCCTATTTGTTGCAAACAACTATCCTACTTCTTTACCACTCCTCGTTTTTTTGCACTTAACCAATTATAACCTTACACCATGTTAGCCTCATTCAAGCATTTTCAAACGAAAAGCACAACAAATCTTTACCAACAAAATAAATGCCACACCTCCAAGAAGTGGTTACAACTTGTAATTTTGGTTCAATCTTCAAGTCTTCTACTTCTTCTTCCTTACTAAACCCTAACATCGTTTCTACACTACTTTCCTTCACTACACACTTCCTCCCAACTACCTATATTTCC
This sequence comes from Sphagnum tenellum, assembly GCA_963921925.1. NCBI lineage: Eukaryota > Viridiplantae > Streptophyta > Sphagnopsida > Sphagnales > Sphagnaceae > Sphagnum > Sphagnum tenellum. Next base: position 13,907,720 of record OY998154.1, read on the forward strand.
AAAGCTCTCTACCACATCCCCCAAATAGTTTTCTTCTCCACTCTCCTTTGTTGGACAACTTGAGTTCTAACTCTTTTTGTTCTTGTTACACAAGAAGGCATACCCTTACCTTTGTTCCTAGGTTTCACACCCCATAAACTCCAAATTCCTGCCCTTTTATAAAATAAATCTAAGTATTTTTGTTTGACCTCCACCAATTACCTCCCATTTACCATGCTCATGAGTTCCTCCCCCTTGTGTTGCCACAACCGCCATTACTTGAAGATCTTGCCTCCATTGTCCAACAAATGTTGACTAGACCATTCCTTGAAAAGCTAGCTAGTTCATGATGTTGTGGCCTCCCACCTTCATCCTCCTTGCCCCCTCATGATTGTCAAGATTTCTTGCCTCTAGCATCATCACTCCCTCCCATGCTGCACTCATCACTCAAGAAGAAGAAAAAGAAGTCAACACTAATTCCTTATTTCTTAGCTCCTTGGAGGCGCCACTAGCGATGCCCTACCCTAACACTAATTGCTTATAAACTTCTAGGAAGCCTACATGTACATTCTTATCTAGTGAGGTTAGCTAGTTTCGGATAAGGACAAGAAATTCGACCTTGTCCTCATGCGACCAACTTACCTTTCCCTTTTCTTAACCAAGTCACCCCTTCAAGTTCTATTGAAATAAGGGCATACCTCTTAACCCAATCCTTTAAACTCAAACTCAACCCCCAAATTCCCATTATCCATCCTACCTACCAAATCAAAATTGGGTTAAGTTAATTTGAGCCCAACAATCCTACCCTTTCTTAAGTAAAATTAGTTTAGGCTAATTTGAGCCAAACATACTTGTTGGGTGACTCAAGGTACATGGGCAAGGATATGTTCATGATGCAACACATTAGGAGGCGTGAGTTAGCATATGGAACTAACCTTGTTACAATCGCAATTTATAACAAAATGCTCGCAAGTATTTTCTTTAAATCATCGTCTCATTTCATTTGTATTAAATAGGGTTTGGGATTTTTAAGGTTAGGGTTTATATTTTTGGATTTTGGGTTTGTTTTTAGAATTTAGGGTTTGGATTTAGACTTTAATGCTCAATGTTTTATTGTTTAAGCTTTAAGTCTAGATGTTAAGATTTAAGGTTTAGGATTAGGTTTTAAGGTTAAGGTTTAGAGGTTTAGGTTAGGGTTAAGATTAGGGTTTTAGTTTAGGTTTGAGCTTTAAGGTTATGTTTTAGGGTTTAAGGTTAAGATAAGGGGTAAGGATTTTGGGTTTGGAGTTTGGGTTTAGGTCTTAAGGTTAAGTTCTTGGCTTTGGGTTTAGGATTAGGTTTTAATAACTAGTTTTAAATTTAGGTTTTGAGGGTTTAGTTATAGGGGTTAAGGTTTAGGTTAGGGTTAAGATTAAGGTTTTAGTTTAGGTTTAGGCTTTAAAGTTATGTTTTAGGGTTTAGGGGTAAAGGTTAGGATAAAGGGTTAAGATTGAGGGTTTTGAGTTTGGGTTTAAGTTTTAAGGTTAATTCTTGGCTTTTGGGTTTGGGATTAAGTTTTAAAAACTGATTTTAAGTTTAGGTTTTAGGGTTTAGTTATAGGGGTTAGGGTTTAAGGTTATGTTTTAGGGTTTAAGGGTTAAGGTTATGATAACGGGTTAAAATGTAGGGTTTACAATTTGGGTTGAGGTCTTAAGGGTTAAATTATTGGGTTAAGATTAAGGTTTTAATTTAGTTTAGGCTTTAAGGTTATGTTTTAGGGTTTAGGGGTTAAGGTTAGGATAAAAGGGTTAATATTTAGAGTTTACAATTTGGGTTTAGGTCTTAAGGGTTAAGTTATTGGGTTTGGGGTTAGGATTGTGGTTTTAATTTAGGTTTAGGATTTAAGGTTATGTTTTAGGGTTTAAGGGTTAAGGTTAGGATAAAAGGTTAAGATTTAGGGTTCATGTATTAAAGGTTAAGTTATTAGGTTTGGGGTTAGTATTATGGTTTTAATTTACGTTTAGGCTTTAAGGTTATGTTTTAGGGGTTAAGATCTAAGGTTTACAATTTGGGTTTTAGTTTTAAGGGTTAAGTTATTGGGTTTTGGGTTTGGAATTAAAATTTTTAATTAGTTTTTTTGTTTAAGTTTTAGGTTTAAATTTCATCTTAAATTTTATGGTGAAGGATAAATTTTAGCTTTAAGTTTCTATGGTTAAGATCTAATTTTAAATTTTAGGTCAAGTTTAAAATCTAATATATATTTAGGGTTTCAAAGATATGGTTTAAAATTAAGGTTTTGGATTTGGGGTCTCAAATTATGGTTAGATGATTTTTTTTAAAAATCAAGGGTTTCATATTTAAGGTTCCAAATTAGGGTTTTAAAAGTTAGGGTTTAGGATTTAATGTTTCATATTTAAGGACTTAATAAATTAAGGTTTTACATTTGGGTTTCAATTAAATTTCAACACTTTTGTGTCGCTATTAGGGTTTTAAAACTTTAGGGTTTCATATTAAGGCTTCAAAACTTTTGTGTTTTGGTTTCAAAAACCAAAAACCAATGTAGCTTTTCAAAGTGTTTTTTAGATTAGGGTTTTCAAATCTTGGACTTGACCATAACAAAAACAATGCAGTTTTCAGAGTTAGGGTTGAGTGGGGTATTATAAGTTTAAAGTCCAAATGGAAAAGGCTGATGAAAATATTCAATTTAATAAAACATAAGTACAATCACCTTTTCAGGGTGGCAACACTTTGAACAAATTTCCTACATAGGTGTCATTAAAACTTCACGATTGAAGTCATTGGTGAGCACCAAGATTATGATGCAAAACACAAGTGGGATGGCGACTACTAATCACAAGTCTAACAACTCTTTGACCTTAACCTTAAACTCTTCATTCATAATGACACCACATTCTCAAGTTGCCCATAAGTTCCCTATCTTAAAAACATTTTTTTAATGTTAACATTCACCTTTACTCTTAGCAAGGCCTTTCAATCCTTCACATTGACTTCTAAGTTAGTGATAATGGCCATGCTTTTTGATTGGGATTGTAGCATTTCAAATTTGGTCACAAAGCATTCAAAAGTTGGAACATGTGGGGGTGTAACAAGTCTTGATGATAGCCCATGTGTTTCATTAGACATAGGGTTAGGGTTATGCGTAGAATTTGGAGAGGATTGAGAAGAAGGGCTTGAAGTACCTTTAATAATTGATTGATGCCTTTTAAATACATTCCTTAATGCATGCCCATTAGTTGTCTTGAGTTGTGCTAAAACATGATCAAATTGTAGGGCATTTCTCTTCGTGCCCTATTCATTTGATGTGCTAGCCTTCAATTCCTTCAAGCATTCTTGTAGCCTATCTTTCAAATTTTCAAGATGAAATTTAGAAATTGGGAATTGTTTCTTATAGTCCTTGTACACAACTTTCCAAACATGACTAAGTATAAGTTGCATCACATTATTCTTGTCCCAACTATAGAGCATGAAATGGTGGTTGTATGATGTGGCTACAAAATTTAGGTGCACATAATTCACAATGCACCTTGGGTTTTTGTCTTTCCAAGGTGCTTTTGTTGGCCCCATGCAGCCTACTAGTTCAAGTTCACTTTCTTGTGTGTCAAAATAAAGACCTTCCATACCTATATTAATCATTGGAGATTTTCTTAAATAACAAAAATTTTGGAACTCCTAGTTTGGATCCGATCCTCTTCAAAAATAGGATGTAGACAACATTGGTTTGGAACTAAGACATGAAGTTTTGATAAATTTATGACAATGAAAGAGGGAATTTCATTGAAAGGTAGGGTTTTAGTAAAGCTAGAAAGTTTGATGATTAGACCTATAGAGAGAGGAAGTGAACCTCAAACACAAAAAAAATGAAATTGAAGATTGAAGTAGAGATAAATAGCCAAGGTTCTGACAATAAAAAACCTAAAAGCTTTGGAGGTGTTTGACCTTTCATAGGTTGATGCATTCATGAAATCCAAAACATCAATATAGGCCCATAAATAATAAGCTCTAAGATTATGATTATAAACCTTACAAAACTAATGTTTGCACCCATCCACATTCAATCCAACTTTCATATTACATTCTCATCAAAACCTTATCTACCAACTATCAAACTAGAAAGTTTCCTTCTTAGCTGCAAAGGATGTTCAATTCACAATATGTTCAAAGTTTGTAGGGATTAGAGAGTCTTTTCCCATGGAGTTGCAAATAAAAAGCTTAAAGCTATCATTATTTCAAATATATAACTATTTATAACTAATCAAGGGACTCTAGAGGAAAATGAGGTTCATAAACGGATATATGGATGGAGTGACAATGGGAGTGATGAAGGTTCCTTGTATAAATATTGCAAGCAAATGGAAGAAAGTCAATTGCTAATTATGAAAGTAGAGCTCGCATCTTTGGAAGGAATGCAAAGCTTTTTGGAGCTAGGAAAACAAAAAATGAAAACTATAAGAGATGATTTCATAGTACCAAAAATTTTGTGCAAGGCTCAACTTGTCGATTAGAGTGCACATTTTAAAAGGATTATAAAAGTGAATAAAATGTAATAGTGGTGCATGATCAACTTCAAATTTCACAGAGTACTATTAGGGTTGGTTTCCCTTCATCATTCCATTTAGAAGGGATATTTTTCCAAGAACTCTTATGAAGATTGGGTGGCTTTTCAACTTCATAGATACTCCTTCCATTTTTGTGATTATGCATCCTATCATGTATTGTGCAATTAGTGGATATAAATGTAGGGATTTAGGACTTATACATAGATACCCAAATAAGAAATGTTTGCAATATAGCTATAAGCTTGACAAGTTCTAGGGGAAATAATGTAAATAACTTGGATTTTGATCACCCACAAAGTTGGGCAAGACATCCAAAGGTAGGAGATTGAAGAAGAAATGTAAACCCTAGCTAGAAGGAAAAAAATTATTTGTTGGTAAATGTTGCAAAAAGAGAGTGAAAGAAAGAGAGATTTTAACATGTATGAAAAAGTATAAGAGAGAAGAATTAAATGGTGTGAATGAACTAATCAAAAATTCAAAGAAAGAATGAAAGAGTTGGGATTTTGATAGGTTTTAGAGAGTGAGATAGAAAAGCTTGAGGCGATGTGAGTGAACTTATATATGTTGACATTCAATGTAGGTAGAGAGGATGTGTGAGAGATTATGTGTGTGAGAGGTTAAGTTATGATAGACTAAAAGAAAGGGGGGGGGATAAAATATTTAGGTAATAGATTAGAAAGCAAGACAAAGAAAGGATGAAATTTTGGTAGGATTAAAAGAGTGAAAGAGTGAGAGAGAAGCTTGAGGCGGTGTGAGTGGGTTCGAATATGCTAATATTGAATGCATGTAGAAAGAGACTGAGAGAGAGGTTAAATTCTACTGATTAGAAAAAAGGAAAGGGGATGAAATATTGACGTAATTGAGAGGAATGAAACATGGATTGAAAGAGAGAAAGAGAGAGAACTTCTTATAGACTAGAAAGAAAGACAAAGAGAAGATGAGATTCTAACAAGCTTGAAAGAGTGAAAAAAATCCTTGAGGTGGTGTGAGTGGGCTTAAATTTGTTGACATTGAGTGTAGGCAAAGAGATAATGAAAAAGAGGTTAAGTTCTAACAAATTAGAGAGAGGGGGGGGGAATGAGATATTGATGTAATTGAGAGGAATGAAAGAGAAGGATTTTGATAGGTTAGAAAGAGGGGTTTTGATAGACTAGAGAAAAAGACAAAGAGAGGATGAGATTCTAATAGGCTTGACATAGGATGAGATTTTATTAGTCTTCTAAATGAGATTCTAACAAAGGTTGCAAAGGATGAGGATGAGATTCTAAGGTTGAGATTTTAACAAAGTTTGTTGAATGCAAATTGAGAGAGAGTGAGTGAAAGAAAGAGGATAAGTTCTGATAAACTAAAGAAAGGGAGAGGGATTTTAATAGACTAGAGAGAGAGAGATTTTGACAAACTAAAGAAAGGATGAGATTTTGACACAATTGAGAGAATGAAAAAATTTGGGATTTTGACAAACCAGTTAGTTAAGGAGATAGGAAGACAATTTACTTAGAGATGAAAATTTCAAGCAAAATGAGAAATATTACAACTTGAATTGAAAGAAAATTCTGGCATTTGATCCTATATTACAAAAATTACAAGTGGAATACATCATGGGTCTACTATGGGGTTGGTGGGATATATGTGCTACTATACATGCTATCTTTAGAATTAAAACTAGATGACAAGGAAGTGGGTCCAACTAGGCTTTAGGGTTCCATGAACTTTTGCAAGGTTTGAAACTCACCTTCAAACCGCATTTTGAAGGAATGGTTTGGGGTATGACTAGTGGCTATATGATTTATGATTGATTCTAACTACTTCCAATGTGTTCCAAGGAACAATTTCAACCATAATGAGAAACTTAAGTTTGTTTATTCGATGAAGCCACTGAAGCATTGACGGGGTCAATAGCAACAAAATGAAAAATGTGTGTAAATACTTTGGAATTTGGGAAAGGAGGCAATAATGTACACTTTGTTTCCAAACATGTTTCTAGGAAGAGGTTTTGGGTACACATAGGTTCATTGGGTTTTTGGGTCAGATTAGGGTCTGCAAGATGATATGAAGCAATTGCATTTTTGCGGGATTGAATTAGTTGTGTTTCAACTAGGGTTTGCAAAAGGTTACAAACTTTGGAACAAAGAGCGTAAAAAGATGAAGCAAACATGGAAAAATACCACACATAGAACGAAAATGTTTCCCAAATTATGAACCTTTTCGCACCACAATCATAGAAAACCTCATCCTTGTCTACTATGACCATGGTTTTGGAAAGTTAACCCTAACTTGGTAAGTGAATTGCAATGAGACACCGTGATTACTGACGACATTACAAAACTTCCTTTCGTCAATGTTCCTTTTGCATGACAACCTTATGTTGATAGTCCTATTGCATAATGATGATGGTGAATGGGGCGCATGTAAGCGTTTGGGGGCTTTCAACTCCTCTTGTTGCTTTAACCTTTCATTAATTCAAAGATTTTACACTTAACCCACTCATTTAGGACCCTCACATTTGCTCATTCATAACTTATACACCTCACATTCGCAACTTGAACCCTCACACTTGCAGCTTGAAACATTTATCACTCACAGTAATTGTTGTTCATTCATAAACTCTACATCTCACATTCATAGCTTGAACCTTCACACATGTAGCTTGAAGCATTTTTCACTCATAGATGAAACTTCTACTTTGTCAAGGCGCGTGAAAGACAAAGACCTTATTGTCAAGGTGCATGAGGGGTAAGTAGAAAAACACAAGGTGAAATTCAAGGAAACATTGAAATTGATGCATTTATGAGTTTCACCCTATATTGTTTTCCTTTGTTTTTGGCTCACCTTGGCTTGTTGACTGCACCCTTAGTTTTGGTGACTTTACAAATAATTTAATGTATAGGTTCAAATGAAAATTGTTTTTCCTTTTGTACATTTTAGCCATCATTTGGATGAATTGTGTTGGCTTCATCAATTTTGTGAAAACACATTCACAACAAAAGTAGATAATGATAAATGAATTACATCATATTTGGTAGGATAATCAACTCCTTGTGCCTTATCATTCCCTCCAATGCACATTTGCGGGTCAACTAGCCTTACATCTAATGAAACAACATGTTGCTCATCAACCACTAGATCAAGTGAAGCAAAATGTTGTTCATCAACCACTAGTTCTAATGAAGTAACATGTTAAGTTGCAACTACAATTCCTTTTACCTACCCCTTCCCCAATTTAGTGTAAACAACATTTTTTCCTAGTAACCATGTTGTCACAAATCTTACATCCACATTAAAATAATTATCAATTTATTTGCAACAATGGAAAGAAACATAAAATAAAAAGAAAATTCTTTGTACCTCTTATTCTTGTTGTTGCAAGGAAACATAATAAAAATACCCAAAAAACTTATTGCACTTCCAAATCCTATTTTTGTAAGAAAACATATTTAAAGAATAGCATTTTTTGTTTTTTGTTGTACTTTGTATTCCTTTGCTTTCAGAAAACACAATGTAAAGACCATAATACATTTTAAAACCTCATATCCCTTTCGCAATAATTTTATTTCAAGAAAAAGCCAATAAAAATTCCTACCCCTAGTATTATTATTATAGCAAGAAAACACAAAAAAAAAAACCAAAACAAAAATAAATCTTATGCTTCCTACTCCTGCTCTTGTTGCAACAAGAAAACACACTAAAACCCATTAAAAAAAGTTCCTACACCTACTTTTGTTGCAGTAAACAAACACCAAAAATAACCAAAATATAACTTTAAAAAACAAATTTTTATTGGAACAAGAAAACATACAAACAAAACCAAAAATAAAATGGAAACCAAAAAGTCCAAAAAAATGATAAAAGAAGGCCAAAAACCCTTTTCAAGGCCCAAAGATCATTTTTAAAAAACTAAAAAGAAGATTGGAGTTTCGAAGAAGCTTATCTAGAGATGACATTCATTCTAGAAGTTACTACAACACACAAAAAATCAAGAAACTAGTGCTTTTGATATTGGGAAAAAAATTAATTTAGGTTGAAAATAACATAACAAAACCAAAACCAAAACCAAATAAAAAAAACCCTATTTAATGCCCAAAGATCCTTTTTGAAAAAGAAAACTAATAAAGTTTCAAAGAAACTTACCTAGAGATGGCACTTGTCGTAGGAGTTGCTCCAACACAATTTTTTTAAGAAACTGGTGCTTTTGATCTTGCAAACAAATAAAAAATGAAAAAAACCAATTCGTCAAAGTTTTGCTTACAAAGGACAATCGTGAGTAGTAGCAATAGCTTGTCATCATCATCAGAGGTGCCTTAAAAAACCAAAAAAATGCAACTTGTGGTTGTCATTAACTTGTTAGACAATTGTTTAAAAAAAGTTATTGAAGCCTACCTTTGTGAAGCTATGTATGGAGGCAACAAAAGACAAAGACAAAACATTGGGGAGAAAAAAATGGCTTTGTGCATGGGTGGGAAGAAAAAGGAAAAAAAAGTCATGGAAGGAAGGGGGGGGGGGAGGAAGAGAGTAGGTAGCAAAGTTTTTTTTTTTTTGGCAAAACCTGAAAAATGTGATTTCAACTTATGATTCCATGTAAAGTAATGGCCAAATTTCACCAAATTTCAAGAAAAATTTCCAAATTGCTAGATTTTATGATAAATTCCAGTAAATATAAATAATATTCTTTTTCTACTTTCATATCTAGTATGTAGCCAAATGTGGCTGAATCATCTTATAGATGATCGCCACTTCAACTATATCACACAATTTTAAAATACAACCTTGTACCTATTATGTAGGTAGAGTGGGCAGGAAGAGAGGAGATGGGCAGGGGCACGAGGGAAAAAAACGGGTGTGGGTGCCCAAGGGGGATGGGGGGTGGAGGGGGTTGGTGGGGGAATTAAGGGTGACGGAGGCCGTCATCGCTGCCTTGGTTTTCAACCGTTTTTCTTTTTAGTTTAACGTTTGGTAAATAGGTAGGTATGGAGGTAGGTAGGTCAATAAATAGGGTTAGGTCAATATGTAAGTAGGTAGGTCAGTAGGTAGGATTAGGTCAATAGGTAGGTATGTAGTTTAGGTTAGTAGGTAGGTTAGTAGTAAGGGTAGGTATGTTATAGTAGGTAGTTAGTAGGTTAATAGGTAGGAATATAAGGTTGGGGAAGAAAAAGGATGAGAAAAAAAAGAATAAAAAAAAAACCAATTTTTTTGGATGGAGTGACCCAACACCCTAGAATGCACGCATCCAATTGAACTCATTGTTGATTTCGTTGATTGGATGAAGCTCTATTTTTTTATAAACTTTTTCATTTCCTCACTGCCCTTTATTTTTCCTCCTGCCCTCACCAACCTATTTATATTTTCTTTTTCGGTTATTTTTTCTTAGCTTTCTCTTTTTCTTTTTGCTGCTTTTCCTTCTCTTTTTTGTTGTTGCTCTTCCTTTCTATTTTTCTGCTTGCTCCTTTTTATTTTGGTTTTTCTTGTTGTTTTTTCTTCTATTTCTCCTTGCTCACGTTCCTCTCTTTTTTCTTGTTGTTTTTTTCATGTTTTTCTCCTTGCTATTTTTTCATTATTTTTCACATGTGTTGGGACTTTTAATTTGGAGCAAGAAAGGGATTCAAAGAAACATTGTAGCTTGTTCCAAGGGGTTGATAACTTTAGTTTCAAGCAATATCACAATGCAATGTGAAGGCAAGTTTGACCAACAAGACTTGTTTAAAAAATGTAACAAAGTTTGGGAACTTCTCAAGCGATTTTAAGAATTTTTTTTCTACTTTTTTTGCATTGATTTTTTTTTTTTTTTTTTTTTTGGTGTGTTTTTCTCTTTTTTTGGTTTTTTTATCCATGTTTGTGCATTATTTTATGTTTTTTTCATGATGTTTTTTTAAAAATTGGTCTTTTATTTTTATTTTCTATTTTATTTTCAATTATTTTCAATTTTGTGGCTTATTTATTTATTTATTTTCATATTTATCTTTTTAAAAAATGTTTGTGTGTTTTTTTTGCTTTTACTAATAAAAACCTTGAAACCTTTATCTATTAATGCATGTTTATATTGTTGAATTAGATTTTCCACACCAAGGATGAGTTTGTGATTGACATAATTCATCTTCACATTTAACACCAACAATTGTACACATATCACTATGTTACAAAGGCAACCAAAGGAGTTACAACTTACCGCCAAGTTCATGACATTATAAATGAAAAGGGTAATGATAAAAAAAAAAATTTTATGAAGAGGAATAACATGTCATTACTTCTTTTTTTTAATTAACATGCACTTGTTGATTTGCATTTTTTTAAACACAATTCTTATAGTTTGGTGCATTTTGCATGTAGTTTATGTGTGCATAGAAACTAAAAAGTTAGTTGATGCCATTTGGTATTATGGCAACCCATGACATGTGAATGTTTTCCAAAAGATCTTAGTGAATTTTTGAATTTGAAGTTTACTTCAAAGTTTGCATTAATTCATGTAAATATTGTTTTTTTACAAATTCAAATTTTCTTATGTTAGTCAAGCAATGAATATAATGTTTATTTGGACATGAAATACCTACATATGAATATTTCATATTGCATTTTTATAGTGTTTTCACCTCATTATACTTGCATCAACTTCCCAAATATTTCATTGGTTTTTTTGGCCAATTATGCAATGCCTACATATGGGTGTTGAAATGTCCAGTATTGTATTAACTGATATATATACATGACTTTTCAAATTAGAAGTTGTTCATACATGAATATTGCATGTGTCATGTTCATCATATGATTTTGGCATAACACCAATGTTGGTATTGCATTTTGAAATCAAGGGTCCACTTAAGGTTAGCATGGATCAACAAATGTTACTTTCGGCATGACCCGTGACGTGGGTATTGCATATTGGGTAATTAGTAAACTTGTGATGCTTACTTGGTTTTCCAATTCGTAATTGTTTTAAATGTTGGTATTACATATTGGGTAATGAATATAGCTTGTTAATAGAGGATGAAGGTATTGCATAATGACTTAAGGTGGGTTAATGAAATTTATCCATTTGAAAAGGTATTACAAATTTGTTTCAAAATTGTGTTGAAGTTCCATTCAACCTTAAATGCATTGATTTTTGCAATACCTTCATTGATGATAATCATCACCTTCCATAATATCTTTAGGATTTTTAATGTGTGAGCAATACTAAAAAAATAATGATTTGGCTGAAAAGTTTGAGATGGAGGAATTTAGCCAAGAAAAGATATTGGTTTTGCAAAAAGGTGAAGGTTTAGCTAAAAATTAAAAAGGTTTTGCTAAAAGGTGGAAAGTTTAAAATATATATAAATTAAATTAATCAACATTAAAAATTTAACAAAGAAAAGATATTGGTTTTGTTAAAAGGTGGACGTTTAACTGCAAAGTAAAGGAGCTTTGCTAAAAGGTGAAAATTTAACTAAGAAAAAAATTAGTTTTTTTGACAAATAAGGGTTTAACCATGAAAATCCAAAAGTTTTGCCAAAAGGTAATGATTTAGCCATTAAGTAAATAGGTTTTGTCGAAAAGTAAAAACTTAGCCAATAAAAGATATTGGTTTTCCCAAGAAGTAGAAGTTTAGTTTAAAAAAATTTTAAAAAATTGTCAAAAGGTGGAAGTTTAGCCAAGTAAAAGATATTAGTTTGTTAACATATAAGGGTTTAGCCAAGATAAGGTAAATTTCTTGATGAGAGGTATTGGACCTCAATTTAGTCAACAAATAATGAGGTTTTGCCAAAAGATAAAATTTAGCTAAGAAGTAAAAAAGGTTTTATTGATAAATAATATTGAATTTGGAAATAAATTTTTTTTGCCAAAATATAAGAGTTTAGCCAAGATTAATTTTAATTTTTTTTGTTAAGAGGTAGAGAAAACATAGAAGTTTAACCAAAAAAGAAGAAGGTTTTACCAAAATATAAAGGTTTAACCATAAAATATATAAATTTTTCCAAGAAACAAAAGTTTAACTAAGAAGAAAATAAAGGTTTTTGCCTAGAAGGTCAAAGTTTAGCCAATGAAAAAATAGGATAGGTAGGTAATAAGGAGGGGGTCAATTGTTAGTTGGTAAGTAAAGACAAGATTTTAATAGTAAGATAGTTAGGTCAATAGGGTAACACGGTGGGAAGGTGATATGGTCAAGGTTGTAAAAAAAAACATCCCAAAAGAAACTCATTAGTTAAAAACCAAAAAAAAATTGACTAATTGAGGTTGGTATCACTGTAAAAGAAAGGGGAGATACTTTATTCATTGTGTAAACCCCCAATGCTAGGCATACAAAGACTAATGTATATTGCTGAAGTTTTACTAAAACATAAATATTTGCTTCAAATATTACTTCTTCATCAAAAATCCTTATAGACACTTAAATTCCATTATTTTATTTCTATGGACCACAAGGGATTAGTTTCTCTCTTGATTTCCTCTCTAGGAGTCAACAGATTGTTTCATAGGAATGGCAACTCATACCCAACAACAAAACCCCACAAAGACTAATTCTTCACATGATTCCTCTCAAAGATTGGACAAAGATTCATGGCAAGATCGGTGAGTGTAATTTATTTTACTCTCAAGTATCTCCTTATTCCCAAAACCCCCAGTTGTCCCATAATGCAACATGTACTCTTTCCTCAGGATGAAACACATTGCACACTCATCATTCCAAGATCCCCAAAGTCATCAAACATGAGTTGCCACACAACCACTCCAAAAATGCTTGACACACTCATCATCTCCCTTGTGTTAGTCCTTTAAAAAAAACATGCAAGACCTTTAGACCTCTCTTGACATTCTTGACACAACTAGTTCAAGTGTCAGGGTTCTTATGATCCAGCAAATCGACTACACACTTGTTAGTTATCTTGAAAGTCTAGTTACTTAGCTTCCTTTTTTCACAAAAAAATTCCCCTCCTTCTATATTCTTTAGCCAACATCATATATACTCCTCCAATCCTCATCCCTTTGCTCCTCAAAAATCTTCTTGCCAATTCCTTTGTAGATCCGTGATTCACATAGCTCATGAAGAGTCTTCATTGAGCAGCCAATATTGCACTCCATCATTAAAACCAACTCCCTAGGATCCCATTCGCAATAACCTACAAAACAACAAAACAAACCAAAAACAGAAACAAATTAAAAAAATAAAAATCTTCAATCGTTGAATTACCACGCTGCTAGTAATTTAGCCACTGAATTGAATTAGGGTTTGCAACCTTCATCCATAGAAAACATCTGACATTGTTTTTAGGTTAAACCTAATGAAAAAATGTTGCTTATCCCACGAACATAATGACCAACTAATGCATTTGTGGGCTTTGGTTCATTTTGGCGAATTTTTTTGGCCTGGAAGTTTTATTTTCTATACCCACCAACAACCCAACTAGGCACTTGACTAATGCAACTGGTTTTTTCCAACCAGTGCACTGATGGGTGTTGGGTCACTCTGACAACCTAGAACCAAATTCCCAGTTCCATTTATGTGTGGAGTTAGAACTGAAATAGTGCTAATTTATTTTGGAGGTTTTTCATAAAAATAAATAATTGCTTAACATTTGAAACCACCCATGTGTTGCTCACATGAAGGACAATGTCAAAATGGATTTTTCCAAATGAAACACACCTAGTGACATGAGCATGACTATGGCACACACAGATGGGGTGCCCAAGTGAAGACCTTCGATTCTAGCTCCTTGAAATCCGAAGGGAGGTAGGTAGATAAAATGTGCACATGCACACATAATCTATCCACCTTTTTAGCTAGTCCATCTAATTTTCTCTCCTCCCTGCCTTAGGCAATTTGAAAAATTTCATACATGAGTAACACCTATCCTAGTAGCTTGTCCTTAAAAGAAGCTTAGGATAAAGCATGTGAAGAGAGCCAATTGGGTGGTGCCAACATGCCCATAAGGGATGTTTTTAATTTTTTGAAAGGATGGGAGGTTGAATTTCCATTCAAGTTCCCATTAAGTTCCCATCAAAAGATAGTAGCAAGAAAACTATAGACTGCATATTTAAAACTTCAAAATTGGGCCATGAAGACAACCTGAACTATGACATTTTTGAGTTCGAATGCATGTAGTCAGAATAATGGTAATTGTTCATGAGTTCCAAATTGCAAAGGTAGATTGCATTTACACATGTTAGGTGGATAAAAGTGATGTAAGAAAAAGAGTGACATGTTCCCAAGCTCTTTGATGAATTCAAATGTGAGTTTGACGTAAAAACATTGGAAAAGTAAGGAGTTGGGGCACACTCTTTGGCTCGCAACACTATGAGGGTAGAGGGACATGTTACAGCTCCGAGATGAAACTAGGAAGAATGATAATCAATCATTTACTCACACGAACCTGCACAAAACCAAACAACAAGTTGGTTAGTGCATAGTTGGAGCACTTTTGGTGCTAGGATGAACCACGGGCAAATTTGGACTCACAAGACTCATCACGGCCCGGACTTGGGGGAAGCCGCCACCTTTTCCCTTATAGTATACTCTATGCCTGGCCATGGGATTATCACCCAAATGTCATTTTGTCCCGGGACTCCCAAGTGGGAGTCTTGAAATTCTCACAATTGGGATTCCTAAGACTTTGGGGGCCCGTAACTTTGCATGCAAACCTTCGATTGAAATCAGGTCTAAAGCAAAGTTGTAGCCCTCATCAAGATCTTTCTAATGGCATGTCGACACCACCTACACACAACGAAATTTGGGTGATTCCCAACTTTTAGTGGTGAGGAGTCAAATTGCCAAATTGACTCCTGGCCCTTCTTTTGGCTGTAAATTGTATGTTAAGTGTCCAAATGGGTCATGCAAGCCAATTTTTGACATCTAAATTTTAAGAGCTTTGCAATGATACAAAGAAGTCTTCAATCCAACGTGTTTTGACCCTTGCAATTACTCTATGAAAATTCAAGAGTCCATCAAGACTTTAACTCCCAAAGTGGGGGCTCACTTGGGAATGTGAGAATTCATTCCCTCACATTCTCTTGCACTTTCGAAAACATGAAGTCTGACTCCCAGGCTTCATATTTTGCCTGCACCTTCACAAGCCCTTGCCTTGGTTGCGAGCCCAAGGCTAGGGTTGCGATAGAACAGATAATAGGGGGTTCGAACAATATTGGAAGCAAATTCTGAGAGAGAGAAGAATGTTGAGCGAAGGAAGAGTGATTGCAAATGAAAGTAATAGATATAATTGCAAGGCTGGATATGTATAGGCAAAAGTTGGAACAGAAGAATGGAATATTATTAACTTATATCATGAAACTTGATAGTGTAATTAGAAGCTACATCGCTACCTTGTGGCACTACAAGCGAAGGGCAACCAAACATAATGTGTTCAACCACACTAACTAAGGGTGTGCATCCCATCCTGATAACAAGCTATTGAACAAATCTTTGCAATTTTCTCAACATTGGAAAATAATAAGAACACATCACATACTAGGTGTATTATTCATCGAACACCACATTTATCCATCTAACATTTGCATCATTGATGGCACTCTATGTTTTGGATTTGTTCCATGTCACTCAACCTATATGATACCCAAACTTTTTCCCTAACTTATTGAGCTCTTTAAGTTCAGATTTTTTCATCATTGGATACATTTTGAACAATTCATTGCTTGTGTAATTAGGGCACAAATTCATCATTATGTGGTAAGACAAAGAATTTTTATCTTTGAATAGATTGCCACATAATTTACATTCAAGTGATGGCCTATTACTTATAAGCACATCAACATGTCGAATGTCAAAATATGTTTCCAAGGCTAATTGTTCATACTCATCTTTAAGGTATAGGGTGACATAGTGATGTCTACTCTATTGCATTGTGGATTTATAAATCTTGTTATACCCTTATAGACCTTCAAATACATGTGATGGCAAGATCACTACTTGTCATTTCCCACTACATCAACAACCATGAATTTTGACACAACAACACACATTATACCTGAAGGCAAACTCAACAAAATAACCATCACATTCATAGTTGCAACAACACCATATTGAAATAGGAAGCAATGAAACACAAATCTCATCACCGATAGAACACATTTCAACACCCACAAAATTACTAAAACACAATTCCAAACCTCTTGTTTTGATTTCTTAGGACTTACAACTAGGTCGTGTTCTACATATGTTTATTTGTTTATTCTTACAGGGATTAACTCCTCATTATCGACTAAGAAGATCACAGTGGGCACAATGGACCGTTACCATAGTAGCAATACTTACTAGAATTACTATTATGAAGGGAAATTGGATCAATACCCACAACATTGTTGTAATGACAAAAGATTCAATTGTAACAAGTGTAAAACATTCAACTATAATAAGAAACGTAAACAATGGGGAGGAATGTAAGTACCTTATAGGATTTTAAAGGGATTATGTGGAACTCGGACCTAATGTCAATAATAACCTTGATGTTCTTTCTACTCAACCTTAGTTGACTACAGGACTAGAAGCAGTGGAAAAATAAACATAAATGCTTATTAAAACAGAGATTGAACATGCAAAATGCAACCAAGAGATTTTGTTCAAACACAAAATGAAGAAAAATTCATAAGAAGTTGTTACCTACATTGAGTTCCTCATATACTAAAAACATAACACCAAAATCTTAGATCGTAAACAAAGTTTTATTATGTTTAGAATTGAACTTCAACTTGGACTTTGTTGAAATCAATAATATTGTTGACAACATAATTTAACCTAGTATGTTTAAACATGCTTGAAAAAAGCCAAGGAATGGTTTTATCATTGCAACTATGAATTCTGGTAGAAAGTACCATGTACCTTTATAAATATAAAAAAAAATTAAACTCACTTGACCTACAAAATGAGAAACATATAGCTCAAAGTGACTACATTCCAGCATACACAATGAAAGGGAAAAACATAATGAAATGGGAGAGTCACCCCTTCTAACCATCTTGTTATTGTCGACTTTACAATATCGATGTATATGTCAACTAAGGAGGCGAATCATGTAGGGGTCTTATTGAACAATTATTGACAAAATCTCTTGAAGCAAACGCATGCACTCTCTTTGTTTGTTTCTTGTCATTGCCATAACTTCAAGGTTGTCAAGTTTCAAGATGTTTTTGCTCCCCAATGTGATGGATTTAATGGCATGGGCATTGTCCACAATTGTGATATTTAACTCAATCTGTGTGAAGTTTGTAGTGATTTCGAAAGGTGCTAAGTTGTGTTGTTCAATAAAGCTTTCGAGTACAAATTGCATGTTCTCTTTGGGAAAAGCTATTTCCATGAATAGCAAAACTTAATAATGCAACACAAGTAAATGTAACACAAGTTCATTGTGTGCTTTAGTATTGAATTTGTTAATCTCGTCAATTCATTAGTCAATACAACACTCACATACTAAAAGTACACGACGAAATTGTTGCAACTCAACCCTAAACCTTCATATTTGTTCGTGAGATGCACTGTGTAGCTTATCCTTCTACATCTAAAAAAGGGAAATTTCAAACATGATTTGCAAGGGCCATTTTTTGCAAAACACATACCTTGTTCTACAAAACGCAGATTGTGTTGCAGATATCGTCGATGGTGTTGCAATCAACGATGACTAACGAAATGAAGTTCGATGACAAACGTGAAATGGGTGGACGGAGGACGGAAACTGGTGGGTCTGTCTGATGACATGGAGAAGGTGCAGGTGGGGTCACCGAATGACATGGACGTCGAAAGCGTGGGGTCCAGTGGCGAGGTCTGTTTTGAATGTGGAAGGCGTGAAAGTGGGGTCAGGTGGTGGGGCAGTGACCCTGAAACAGTGCCAGACAGAGCTCGTTAGGGGGTATTTAGTGCCTTGCTCTTTGAGTGAGGTCCGCAAAGTAAGGAAGTTATATTAAATCTGGTTATCAAATGCTGAAACTCGCATTTAATGCACAAGGTTCGACGTTATTATAATAGTTGTAGAAGCAGTGAAAATATATGTAGCAGCAGGGGAGGCGTTCAAGGAAAGAGGGGGACAAAACCGGATGAAACTCAGTTTGGCACAAAAAATGATGCATTTCTGAGTTTCACCCACCTTGGAAGGCTAACGTACGTTTTTACAGGTTAAAAAAAAATCTCACCCCGGTTTTGGACCAAACTCAACAGGCATCCAGTGGATGGTGCACTGGTGGGTGCTGGTTCACTATGGCCCCAAAGGAGTCCAAAAACCAAATGGTGACACCCACTCACGTTGTACAAAGTTCCAACGTTGGGAAGTGGCGCTCCGTTATGCTTACGAAGCTAAAAATACAACCAGATTCTTTCTTTGTTGGCCGATGCTCCAAAATTTGACCCTGACAATGCCTCAATGACTACACTAATGGCCCAATGACTTCACTATTGGGCAATGACTACAAAAGGGCGAATCTCCCCCCCAAACTTGGGCAACCACACCAAGAGAGTACGAATCCATGAATAGGGGGGGAGGGGAGAGGAGAGAGGGAGTGAATCAAGGGAGTGAAGTAAGCAAAACAGAATAAAATTTGTCTGCACCTTTTTGTCTTTGTGTATCAACCATGACCACTTCCATTTCCTCCTGATTGGTAGTCCATGATATTGTCAAGGTTTTATATATATGTGCCTTGCCCACATAACCCAAACACTATCCCTTTATTTGCAAATTAAAATTTTGTTGAGATTCTTAGCACACGCCGATGAGGGAAGAAGCGGCAAGAAGCAGATCTGCCCACTATCTTCCACAAACCTTGGCAGGCAGAAAATCCCGACTTTCTGCCTCAGGCTCCCCTTTCCGCCCTGCCCCCCAAACTGGGGAGCTCCTTTTTAGCACTCGGCTCGAGTTTCTCATGAGTCTCATGGTTCACCTTACTCCTCACCTGCCTAGTTCTTGAGGTGCCTGTGAGCCAGTGATTTTTTTCTGGGAAATTTTTGTCATTTTTCGACAAAGAAATGAAGATTTTTTTATTTAAAAAAAAATTTAACTGTAAATTCATCTAATTTTGATATCTGCGGGTCAAATTTTGCTAAAATTTTCATACCCAAAAAATGAGAAAATAAACATTGCGCCCATCCTCCATAGCCATTTTCTCACTGCAAACTGTACACACACCGTGTTTCTCAATTTCTTTCTTTTTTAAAAATCACATTCTTTTCATCTGTCTCACCATGAAACTATCTCAAGAGCCAAGTTTCCTAGGCAAAAAAAACTTTTAATAGCAAAGGTTAGAGCTTTGTAAGAGTTTATGTAGGGTTGGGTTGAGAACAAAAGGAAGTTGATGGGAACAATGAGACCTTCATGGGAACAAAAGGATTTGGATGGGTTATTGATGGGAACAAGAGAAATTTGATAGGAGCTTGTGTTGCTAAGGCTCTTGCTTCCCTTGTCCCATCCTCAAAGACTATTGGTGGTTTACAAGCATTTCACCCCCTGGATTTGTCTATTCCTTGTTTAGATTCCTTAGTGAAGGACTTTGGATGGACATGGAATGAAAGCTTCATGTGAGGATGCCCCCATATAAACTTTGTAATAATTATAAGGTGCAACTTCAGCTTTGGGCTTTAGGGATGAGTCGCCATCCAAGCCTAAGACCCCTACAAATATGAAAACATGGGAACTAGAAATTAGTCCCATGGTAAGAAGAGTTGAAACTTGCAAGATGTAATAATTGTTGCAAAACTATGTTTGATATTTTGTTTTTAGTCTCAAGGAGTTGGGCAAATTCAAGGGGCAAAAAGCATAAACATCATCTAAGATACACTGCCAAACCGAGGCAAATGAATAATTGATGATGTGGCAAAACAAACCACAAAAAGGGTTGCACCACCAAAATTATAGAAGCAGCCATTTGGTATGCTACCTCTAAGACCTATACATCCAAAGGAGAGAAAGTTATATGAACTAAATAATGATGAAAATTTCTTGTTAGGTTGTAGTGCAAAAGCAAGTACAATTTTTCATCTTCCTACATTGTATATTTCTTAGTTGCAAGTTGACATTTGCAATGGCAAGTATTAGCATGTTTCTTTTTTAACATTGGTATTTTGGAGCTTTTTAGGGTTTGTTACAAGCAAGTAATGAACAAAAAATAATGTACTCGTGAAGTAATCATTAGAGCATGCAAAACCCAATAAATTGTTTACTAGGCAAAATAAATTATCCCCCTTTTTGTCATTATTCCCATTTGGGTTTGTGCCATCAAGGAATGTAATGCATTTCACAAGAGCTGATGTAGAAGCAAAGGCAAAAGCAACTACAGAAAGTTTCACATTTGCGAGTTCTTGTGAATTGCTTCCTCCCCAAACAAAAGTGAAAATCAATGAACTTTATGTTCTATTAGAAACAAACATTGTGATGGATAGGAAGGTCTTGGAAAAGCCTAAAAAGTCTATGGTGCTTTTGTTGAAAATGGAAACATGAGATGCTTTGGGCAACATGTTAGTTTGTGCATTTGGCCAATGGTACCTTTATCCACTTGTAAGTATTATAAGGTTTGCAATATTTTGTTTTCTTTGTTTCTTACTTTTAGACAATGCTTTCTTACCCTTTTTTCCCCATGTAGGTTGGTGGAGGGATTGAAAGGACAAACCACATTAGTGACATTGTCAAACAATCCTTCAGTGCATGGACATCTGAAAGGGGTGGAGAGAACACAATGAACATGTTTAATTAAATGAAGTGCCTTTGGAATACATGCAGTACCTATAACTAAAAAAGGAATAGGATGAGAAAAAGGTAAGAACCATAGAAACTTTGAAAAAAAAGGAGGAGTCAGTTTAATAGGAATTGCACAAATTTGACAAACATGTCAAGGCCATAGAAGAGAGGGAAAAATGGGGCTGGTCACCATTATACCATCTGCTAAAACGATTTCCTTCTACAAGTTGGACCTTAGTGCCCTTGGGAGCACACTAAAGAGGAACTACATACCATCATAATAAAAATGGATGAGGAATCGCATCCATTGTCACTTAACATGGAATGCCTTCACATTATCTGCGCATTCAAGTTGTTTTGTAAAAACGTTTTTGGGAGACTACATCCACTTGCACATGTTAATGCGAAGTTGATTCACCACAATATCCTTCATTAGTATCGAGATCAGTCCCATTCAATCCAATTGACCATAGTAGTCCAAGACATTCTAGACTACAAATTTTATGGTTTCCAAAAAAATGGTAGTGCATTGAAGAAGTCAAACAATGTTGCTAAGACTTGTTGGGCCTTCATGGATGTGATTTTCAACAATAGGAGCCAGTTGTTGAAAAGATTCTTGGGTTCATGTTTAAAATTATTCATAAAACAATCTCATTTGACGTTCTCCCAAGTTTTTTGATAGATTCAAATATGAGTCTGAGGTGAAAATAACGAAAGAACAAGGAGTTGGGTACATGTTCCCTGGCTCACAACACCTTGAAGGGGTAGAAGGGCATGTTGGAGTTCTGGGATGGGACTAGGGAGAATGACAAGCACTTAATCACTCACATGGACTTGCACAAAACCAAACAATAAGTTGGTTAGTGCATAGTTAAAACACTTTTGATGCTAGGACAAGCAACGGGCAAACTTGGACTCACAAGACTCACCATAATCTAGACTTGGAGGAAGCCACCACCTTCCCCTTATAATATATTTTGTGCTTCTCCACGAGGCCCACATCCAAATGGCATTTTGTCCAAGGACTCCCAAATGAAAGTCCCGAAATTTTCAAAACTGAAACTCCTGCAATTTTGGGGGCCCATAATTGTTTCACGTCACATGCATGTGAGGAAATCAGGGCGATTCCAAACTTTTAGTGGTTGGGAGTCAAATTGCCAATTTGATTCCCATCTCTTTTTTGGGCCATAACTTGTGTTTCAAATGTCCAAATGGGTCATGTGAGCCCATTTTAGAAATTTACGTTCTAAAAGATTTCCAATGATATAAGGAACTTCTCAATCCATTGAGTTTTGACCCCTGCAATCGTTCTTTGAAAATTTGGGAGTCCACCGGGATTCCAACTCCCAAAGTGGAAGCTCCCTTGGAAGTGTGAGGGTTCATTGCCTCACATTTTCCTATAATCCTAGGAGCATGCGGCATGACTCCTAGGTTTCCCTCTTGGCCCGAAATCTTGCAAGCCCTTGCTTTGGTCATGAACCCAAGGTTAAGGTTGCAACATCAAACATGCAAGAAGTGGGAATGACATTGGAATTGAAAGTTATGTGGTGCGCTTTCACAAATGGTCATGATGATAGAATTCATTTGAAGTAGGTATCTAAGTTAATTTGTTGCCATCCTAGTTGTTAGTATTTCACTTTTGTAACAAAAAGATCCTTTGCAAAATTCCCTTGCATTATAGAAACTTAGCCTTTGAACTTGGCACCTTCAGGTGGTTTATGAGGTTTTGCTTGTTCGGGGAGAAATAGACATTGGCTAGGTCTTCCCTAGGAAACTTTCCCTTGAAACTAATGGAACTATTTCAAACCAACAATTAATGCACCACTACATCGGATGAAATCATGGATAGTTAAGTCTTTTCTTTGCATGTGAAGTTCGGCATAATCAAACCCCATTTGGTAGTTGTAGCAGATGTGAACAACACATAAAAAAGAAATGACAACACCACAATAGGTACCATCTAAGATTATGTTCTCCAAGTTATATATTTTTAATGTTCTTTTAGTCCATGGTGAATATTAACCCAATTGAACTATTAAATTTAAATTCAAAAAAAATCAATCATGGTTCTACAATGTTTTGCATGTGCTAGTTCATCAAATGTGCTTAATCTTGTGCCCTTACAAGCTGAAAAATCCATTTTCCCATATGTCTCTTCTCAGGTGCTACAACAAACAACTTGTGAACATACGCCATTTGGGTTGTTTGATAAGATTATCAACACTAAGAGTCATAAGCAAGGCACAAAAGAGGAGTTTGAGCTTGACATGTAGTCCTATGTCAACAATCCAAGCCCGACCACTTTGCTACAATCAACAACAATGTCAACAGCTTACACTGGATTCAAATGGACACCTTCATTGTCCTTGGAATTGTGACCTCTTGGGGTTGCTCTCATAGCCCTCTAAGAGCAATACTCAATTTGAACTATGAGAAGTCAAAGCAAAAAACATCATAATTATAGCCAACTTCATAAATGCAAGGTGAAGTTAAAAACAATGACCTTACAAGTCTGATGTCTTCCCCCATTGTTGTTGTAGAGCATGAAGAAGACATAACAATTAGACATTATAGCTGCAACAATTATTGTAAAGTAGAAATAAATAACAACTTTATGTTAAGGACTTAGGGTTTACTTGCTTTAGTTCATGTATTGAATCATCATAAGATTATATACCTTTTCCCAAATAAATAGGCCCAACTAGTATGTAATTCATGCATTAGATGTATAACATAATTATTTATCAAAACTTTACGTTTGCAATGCAATTTTTTTTAGGCATTGTTTTCTTGTTTTTTTTGCAAGGGCATATTTTGTCATTGATGATATTTTTTACCTCCAAGCATACACATTAGGTTCTATATGCTAGCTATCAACATGCTACAATATTAAATTTTGTTTCTTAATCTTCAAGCGGAGTCATCACTAACACTTGTAGCTAAAACTGTAATTGTGAGATAGGTTGGTGATAGTGGTGAAAAACCTCATTGACTCCAAAGGTGGGACAAAGGATACAAGTGTAAATATCTAACTAAATGCGAATAAACTTGGTTGTTTTGTCTTTTAGATTGTGAGAATTAGCACCTCTAGGTTCAAACACACCTTTGTGCCTTTTCAGATTATTATCACTGGGATTCATTGGGAACAAATGTTGGTCATTCAAATGCTCCAACCTGGCCAAACCTCATGCAAACATGTCTTGTTGTTTACCTTTGATAGCTTTCAACGAAGAGACCAAATGTTGTTGCAAGGTTGGAATTTATGTTGTGATGTTTAGTACTTCAAACCATATTAGTTCAATCAGGTTGCTAATGTTGCTACTCTATTGGAGATCATGATGTTCTATATCTTGAAAGGTGGGAAAATATTCAATCTATGGAAGGTTGTGCTCTTCCTTAGGAAACAAGTTTTCAAGAGTTGGCAAGTTTGTTATTAGGGATCCCCTTTGCATCCCATGAAAAATACTTGTTTTTCGAACAATCACACCATCAAGAATGGTTGGATTGTGCATTGTGTAAATTTTTATAACATGCTTGCAAATAATCCCTTGTGGTACAAATGGGTAGTTACATTTGGGCCATTCAGAACCCGAGGCATGCACAATTTAGACCTTTGGTGGATGATTATAAGACACCGCGAAAGCAATGTCATCCCCATTTAGGTATAACAGAACATTGGTGGACGAGATGTCATGGGCCCAAAGCACAACACTATTGACAATTGCTTCACATTTTTTGATCCTAATGTAACCAAAGATCTTGCTTTGCACACCATACCGGTAGTGAATAAAAACATCATTGACTAGGTGGTAAATGAATTGATCCATTCAAGACCTTGTGAGTTTTTTTCATGAAGAATACAAAATTTGCTTAAGGTTGTTATGGAATGATTCCACTGCAAAATTTGTGTCATGCCCTGCATGTGGTATATTGCAGTTTCCAACACACCAAATTCTCACCTTTTACAACCAATGTTATTTAAGGTATTGGATGAAAAACCTTACATTGGGAAAATTTGTTGCGAGCATTTCAATTTCTTATTCTACCCAAAAAAAAGGTCAACGTCAATGGGATATCCTCGAGAATACATAATCCTCCTAAGCGTTGATAAGATGATGGATCTTTTTTGTGGATTTACAATCTTCCTAATGACATTTTTAGCCTAGGTTTTCCGGAGATGCCACAAGCAAAATAGAATACAGGCATCTAGCCAAACATTCCAACGTTGAAATTACAACATAGATTAATAAGAATAACATGAGATATTGAACACCAAAGCAAACCTACAAGTTTTTACAACATTCTTAATTCATTCTATTCTATGCAATGGTGGGAAGATATGAAACAATTCTTTAATATTACAATGGTCATATGTAGATAATTATATAGGGAAACAAAGTGACATTTATAATGAATGGAGATGATATGCAAACATTAATAATATTGTGGAGATGGATGCCCCAAACAAAAATGAAATGGATGGAATAAGATATAAACATCCATGTACATTGCCAACCAATGACCATGTGCTGAAAGGTAAGGAAATGACATATCATACATCAATAAGTTGATTTTAGCTTGTGCATTGTCCATAATGATAGCACTTGGCATCCAACCACTAGGCATTTGTTGTGATAATGCTTTCAATATAAGGTCTAGGTCACATTTTTGAATTTTTCCAATTACTGTGAATGCAGTTGATATTCCATTTTTCCATTCATCAAACACCATCATAGTGTACAAAGGGTACTAGAGAAACATAAAAAACATGTTCAAATTAATTAATATGAAAACACATTTGTATTCCATGTAGATCAATTTTGTGTTATAGAAAGACTGTCGTAACCCTAACCTTGGGCTTGCGACCAAGGCAAAGGGGTTGCAAGGTTGCGGGCCAAGAGGAAGCCCGGGAGTCACATCACATACTCCCAGGAGTGTAAGAAAGTGTGAGCGAGTGAACCTTCACACTCCCAAGGTAACTCCCACTTTGGGAGATGGAGTCCCGATGGACTCCCAAAACTCCAGAGAGCGATTTTAGGGGCAAAACTCAATGGCTTGCGGCATTCTTTATATCATTAGAAAGCTTTTGGAACGTAGATGTTTGAAATGGGTTCGCATTGCTCATTTGGACAACTGAAACATAAGTTATGGCCAAAAGAAGGGTCGGGAATCGATCTAATTTACTTAGCTATAGATGATGTGCGACATATTGTTAAAAAACTTTTGACGAGGGCTACAACTTTGCTTCAAACCGCACCTCAATCCGAGGTCTGTTCGCAAAGTTATGAGGCTCCAAAGTCGTGAGAGTCCTAGCTAGCGCGATTTCGGGACTCCCACTTGGGAGTCCCGGGAGAGAAAAGCCATTTGGATGTGGGCCCCGTGGAGAGGTGTAGAGTATACTATAAGGGGGAAGGTGGTGGCTTCCCCTAAGTCCGGGCCATGGTGAGTCTTGTGTGTCCGTGTTGCCCGTGATTCGTCCTAGCACCAAAGGTGCTCCAACTATGCACTAACCACCTTGTGTGGGTTGTGTGCAGGCTCGTGTGAGTGAATAAAGCTTGTCAACTCTTTCTAATCCCATCCCAGTGTTCCCACACGCCCCTCTACCCCTCAAAGTGTTGTGAGTTAGGGAGCGTGCCTCGACTCCTCCCCATGTCTTGTACTTGGACTCATTTTTTAGTCCTTCAAGGAGTTGGGAGTGTGTCAAAGACAATGTATTAAAACTGGGATAATGGAGGATGATGACATACCTTGGTTTGATTTGTTCCAAATGTAACATCAAATGAAAAGGAACTCCCATCTCCAAATTTTTCTATCATTTCCAATTGCCAAGTAGTTTGAATCCTTAATGTGAAAGGGGTTTCATCCTGCTTCAGTAAATTGAGATCCAAAGGGGCATGTTCAAGATAAAAGAACACTAATTCTAGATTTTCCAAAACCCACATTCTCATACTAATTGGGTCCTTAGGATGTTTTTGCAATAATTTTTCAACCTTGTATTTGGTTAGGTTTTTAACATTTGATGGTAAGACAAATGTGTCATGGGTGATAGGTTCATTTTGTTATGCTTGTTCCTTGACATATGATTTATGACATGTCATGATTTGCGCAAGGGACAACCTTTGCTTTAGAAGTTACATGAGGTGTACATTCATGGCATCACATAATCGTGAACCCAATGCATGTTGATATCCAATCACAATTGTCCCATGGCAAACCACCCCTTATTTGTTTGTATGTTTTACATGGAAGTAAATCAATTGACATAAGTTGTGGTCCAAATAAGGTTGTTTTGCAATGAAAAACCTTTGACACCTACACTTAATTGACATCCTAGACATCATCTTCCCTCTCCTTGTGCTTTACTTTGACAACCGAATGGATTCAAAGATCTTTGTCAACAATTATGGAAAGAAAATTGTTATGGACATTTTTTAAATTATGAAATTGCCATAAAATTCATCATATTTTGATATTTAGAAAGAACATTAGATATAAATGAAGACATTACATGCCTCAATACATTGAGCATCCATAAAATGTTAACAATGGAATGAAATGGATGAATTGTGCATTTTATAATTTGCACCGATAAACAAGAGTAGCATAATTTGCTCTAGGGTGTGTCAATGTGCCTAAGGTAGATGACCTAGTGTGGTCTTTTGTTCTTGTAAACCTACAAGGGAAATCTTGATTGTTTTGTTCCCCTTCAACAAAATCCTCTAGTTAACTCCATGGTATCATTGTAATTTAGCTTCCCTATACAAACCATGCCCACTTGTGAGATGTGGCAACCACATGAGATCATTTTTTAAAAAAGGTCCAAGAGGAGGATCTTGAAATGTGGCCTTCAATTTTGAAGAAGGACCCTCTCCTTTGAACGAACAACATAGTTTTGGACATCTTATGTGCTTGTTGGATCATCCACTGATACATTATACTATGGGCTTGACATTATTTCAAAGATCCCAGGACCATCCAAATTAACAATGGAATTTGGGCTTTTAACCTTATCTTTTAATCCTACATCATCCAACACCATTGTGTAGCTTGGGCTTGCCATGGATTAAATTCAAACTAAAACCTCTTATGAAGGTGAGTATTATAAAATGAAATTGATACTTGTTTGAACTACATAAATTTCAATCGGAAATGTGGTGTGCATATGGTACTAATGTTTATAATTTTATGCAAGTTGTATGGAAAAAAAAACACCATCTAAACATTGAAACTTGAATAATAGAAGGAAGGATCATCTGGAAGAGGTAGTTTGAATTTTGGCAAGTGGTTTGCAAAGCACACTGTAATAGAAAACAATTACAGTAGAACCTGTCTAAATTAATACTGCCTAAATTATTAACATGTGAAAATTAATATGTGCAGTCCAGTCCCAAGTCGGGCCCCATACATTTATTAATAAACCTCCAAAAGTTAATAATTGATACTCCACAGGCGGTCCCGAATTTTTTTATATTGATTACCACTATGGCAGACATAGATTTGACACAAATTTTTTTACATTTGGGCAGCTAAACCTTGGAGAAATACTCCGAGATTGGCTTCTGAACAAGCTTGTGCTCACAAAGAGCTATCCTAACCTCGTTGGTCATGTTCGTATTGGTGGACCTCTTTGAAGCCATTGTGTTGTGGTTTTGGTTGTGGCAGTAGTTGTGGTTGTGGGTTGCTCCTATCCCAACGTGAATGCCACGGCTCGCAAATGTTACAAATGGCGCGAGTGGAGAATTATTTAATGACCCTCTCTTTATTAATATCCTGTCTAAATTACTACAGAACCCCCGGTCTCGACAGTATTAACTTAGACAGGTTCTACTGTATAGTGTCAAGAATTTAGGGACAAATTCAACTTAGATTACATTCACACTGTAAGCAACTAGTCAACAATGGTTTCTTCTACTTCATTTTCAACTATTTTGAAAATACAATTTTCCAATAGAGCTTATACAAACATAAGATGAGAGCAAATTTAAAATAAGTCTTTATAGAACACATTGACCTTTTCTAGAGCTTAAATATGTCGACCCCAATTGATGAACTATGAAACATGAAAATATGACAACTTCAACCAAAATGTAAGGACCTTGTAAAACAAATTGACTTTTTGTAGGTATATATGGCAAGAGACAACTTGAGAAAAGTGATGGAACTTCCAGAACACCTAAAATTTTGTAGAGCTCAAAAACATCTACCCAAATTCTATCTACAATAAAGGAACAAATTATAATTTTGCAACGTTAAAAAATGTCCAATACAAATGTGTCAAGAATGAAGCTATTCATTGAGGAACAACCTCAAATGTGCCAAAAAATAGTGAAAAGCTAGTGGTGTAAGGGCTACCACAATTTGCGTTGTTAGGTGTGCCGTGAAATTTATCCATCTACATCTAAAATTAGGTAGATTTCAAACACCATTTTTAGGTTCAGATTGCAAAGGTTATTATTCGTGAGATGCACTATGCAGCTTATCATTTCACATCTAAAAAAGAGGAAATTTCAAACATGATTTACGAGCGCCATTTTTTGTAGAACACAAACCTTGTTCTACAAAACATAAATCGTGCTACAAATATTGTTGATGGTGTTACAATCAATGAGGACCGATGAAGCGAGGTTCGACAATGAATGTGAAATGAGTGTTGACGATGGTCTGCATGGGTGAACTAAGGACGAGGTCTGTGTAATGACATGGAGAAGGTGTAGGTGGGGTCACCGAATGACATGGACATCGAAAGTGTGGGGACCAGTGGCGGGGCCTATTTTGGACGTGGAAGGCGTGAAAGTGGGGTCAATTGTGGGGCAGTGACGCTGAAACAGCGCCGGACAGAGCTCAATAGGGGGTACTTAGCGCCTCGCAGTCAAAGAGGGGATGGGCGTGAAAAGGAGGCCCAAAGACAGGGTGAAGACAGGAAGGCTTTAAGGAAAACTCTAATTTCTCTTAAAATTCCCAAAAGGCATAACCATTAAGAAAGGCTGTACCATTGTCAAAGGAGTTCTTTCGTTTTTCTTTTGGGGCCTGGATTTTGTTCCCTTGGTTGTATAGTTTTGGAGCCTATGGCGGAGGAGGAGCTGGAGCATCAGCATGGCAAGGCGCGCGTACGAGTGGCTCGCCTGTGGAGAAGCAAAGTTGACGGCCAGCCGAACTACTTGGTAGAATGGAACGTCTCCGTCTCCCTCATTTCCAAAGTGCTCCCCGCTTTCACCGAAGGCGACAATTCCAATATCGTCGCCACGGACACAATAAAAAACACGGTGCAAATCTCAATCTCTCACTCTCTCTCTCTCTCTCTCTCTCCGATTGTTTGTTTGCGGTTTGAAATTTGCTCATAGTTTTCTCCAATTTGTCCTGTTGTGTGCTCTGTAATTTGTGCATTTGTAAGTCGTGTAGGATTGATGGATTCTCGGCTTTCAGTTAGTTTCTCTGTTGTGGTCGCGTTTATTGATTCTGTTGCGATTCGTTTGTGTTGCATTGCTTCTGTGTTCTCTGGTTTTTTTGTTTGATTGTTTGTTTCTTTCGCTGCCGGGAGGTTCTGGTCCTAGATTTTTTCTTCTTTCTTTTTTTCCTTTTCTTTTTGGTGGGAGGAAAACCTCGGTCCTGGTAAGAGTTTGGTGAATCAATCATGCGATGTTCTTCTCGTACTTTTGCTCGTGTCCTCGTCCTCTTATTCTTTGACGGTGTCTCTTTTCAGGTGTGCTATTTGTTGTTCTCTTGTGTTTGTTTTTTCTTCCGTTATGTGCATTTCTTTCTTTATTCAGTCCTGCTTTTCGCTGGACATGACGCCGGCCATGTACTAAACTGGCCTGAATTTGTGATCTGCCGAAGGTCTACGCAGTAGCTAAAGAATGCACCGAGCGGCTTTCACCGGAAGACTATGGAGTTCGTCTCGGGAAACATTTCCTCACAACTTATCCCGAGGTAAGTTCGTGAAACTTAGTTGTGGTGAGAGAGAGAGATTGCAAAGTCTACTGAACTTTTCTTTCTCGTCCAGCTCTAGTTTTCTTTGGAGAGTTGGATTTTGCAGTCAACAATTTCCACCTTTCTGCCTCCACAGATTGTCACAGGCTCGAAGATAACACTCTTTGAAAAGCCTTGGGAGCGCGTCACAGTTAATGGCCAGCTTCACGATCATGGTAACCACCGCCCTCTTCTTGTTTTTCCTTCGCCTTGCACATCCCCCCCCCCCCCCCCCCCCCCCCCGGGCAATCCTCTCAATACCACGTCCTGGCGTATATTATCGTCTCCTTGCCAGAAAAAAAGAGGACCTGATTGAGGCCACCAGTCCACATTGTTGAGCACTTCATTGACAACACCTTTCCAAGAGTTGTTCTCTAAGAGATAGATGTTCAGCCAACATGCTATTTTTCTGCAGCAGCTTCAATTTGTCAATCTTGATTCCATGGTTTGAGCAGGAGATATGCATATATATTCTCTTTCTTGGGATGACAGTTTTATATAAGAAATGGGTGCAAAGATGGATTTTGGTTGGCTTCTGTCTCTCCCTATGTCTGATGACTGTCTACCCATATCCAGAAGATAGAAAATTAATCTCTTCCTACATCTACTGACTAGACTCATATCTAGAAGAAGATGGAAAATTAATCTCCTTGCCGTTTTGTACCCTTGCACTGGTTGCTTGAAGACAACTAGCAAACACACAGAGAGACTCCAGAGTTCCATCTGAGGCAGACTTTGCTTTGGACAGGTTATAAGCTGGGATCAGAGAAACATACGGTGGAGGTTGTTGTCAAAAGTGATGGAGAGGCTGAAGTAACATCAGGTGTCTCAGAGCTGTCCCTGTTGAAAACAACTCAGGTAAAGAACTCATCAACTTGTATTATGTGGAGCCCAATGTGTAGAGTAACATATTTGTATCTTGAGAGTCTGACTTATGCGCCTCAATTCCAAGATGTCATGTGAACTAGATCATAGCAATCTGTTTTCCAGCTTGGAGGTTTGATTTCTGTTGTATTCCACATCTCTTTTTTGAGACTTACTGGAGTTTCAGTACATTCTGTCTTTGCAGTCAGGGTTTGAAGGCTTTTTTCGTGACAAGTATACCATCCTTTCAGATACAAGAGAGCGGATGCTGGCCTCAGCAGTCCGTGCTGTTTGGAGGTCTGTAAGCTGTATTTCCACTTGAATTTGGCATTTGGATGTGTTATCTTGTATGCTTATTGCCATCTTTGGGTATCTTGCCAGTTTTAATTGAACCTATCTGACAAATCTCATCACATCTCTACATCTGTCATAAATGGGCTAAATTGCAGCTACTCCACCAAGCCAGCAGATTATCAGAAAACATATGAAGAGGTTAAAGATGTTCTTGTCACAACTTTTTTTGGACCACCTCATGAAGGAGTCTACAGCCCCTCTGTTCAGAAGACACTTTACGAGATGGCTCAAGCTGTCCTAGCCAGGTATTACTGCAGGTTCTTGGTCTTATTTTTTCACTCTTCACAAAGTCTGTAAGACAAGAGCTCTAGACAAAATGCTCACATTTTTGTTTTTATGTATTGAATATACATCCAGCAAATATATTCACTAAATTGGAATAGAAGAAGCAAAAGTGGAACTTTTCCATACTGCATACCAGAGACACTGGAAAGTTCTGTTAGCTTTGGGACACCAGCTGTAAGCACTTTCAAAAGGCATTCTTTGTAGGAGGTTGGAGATGTATTCTTGCTCCTTTGATGCCCTCAATGAACCCTCAGAGGAGATGATGCTGTTTTCCAATGCATCATCAACGATACCTTCTTTGTCCCCTGTTTCAGATCAGCTCAAGAAGATTTCAACTTTCGAATATAGTTGCCTTTTCCAATTGGGTTGTGTAAAGACCAAGGTTGCAATGGCTATCTTTGCACTCCTCTGTATAGGACTGGTCTTTCTCACCTCTGCAAATCTGCATACCCATGTGGAGTTTTTTTTCAGTTGCAAATGTTGATTTCTATCTAACTTGTCAGAGACAAGTCATGCCTAGGATATTCATACAATGAATGTTTTCTGGTCACAATGTGCAGATTCCCAGAAATTGATTCCATATACCTAAATATGCCCAACATTCACTTCCTGCCTGTAAATATGCCAACTGTGGGTGTCAAGGTAAACTCGATGCATCCCACAGTGATCTGGCTTGCATTAGTCAAAATTTTCACCACTTGGAGGTTTTGTATCTGGTATCTTGCATGATAAGTAGAACCAATCCTTTCCTACATTTTTGAAGTGAAGATTTTGAAGTAAGACCATCAGGTTGACAAGTTTAATTCGTTCTCATTTGTTTCCTTGTTCAGTTAGGAGATGATGTTTTCACACCAACTGATGAGCCCCATGGGACAATCGAAGCAAGGTTAAGCAGGAAACACTAAAACAAGTTGTGAGATGCCAACAAGGTGAAGATGCTAACTGTGTTCATCTTCTTTAGCATGGATGTTGATATATCATAGTGATAATAATATGGCAAATTTCATGGCAAATAGCTGTAGGTACAGTTGTATGATTTGATAAACTTGCAGCACAATGTCAAAATCCTCCCTGGTAGATGAAGTATAGCATGGCTGCCCAATGACCTTGGATTTGTTGTATGACAGGTTTACTTGTTCAGGGGCCAGTGTTGAAAGTTATTTAGTTTTCAACATCCTTCTAGTATGCTGACTGAGTTGCGTGGACATTTGCAGAAACAGATGGCCTGGCTGAAACCTATGCAATGTTCTTGTCTTCTATGAGCAGTTGTTACTGTAGACCAGCAGCTGGTAGTATCTACCCATGTATTTTGTGATGGGTCTGCACTTCTGGTCTTATTATATCTCATTTAGTACAGAAAGGAGTTGATTATTTTCCCTCTGAGCCTTCTTGGATAGTGTAGTACCATATACAAATGAATGTTTGCTGGTCATCCACTGGATGTCTAGCCGCATGTTTCATCTACTTTCTCTTCCCATCTACTTTTGTTGTGTCATAAAGATCTCTTTGAAAGTGAATTTCTCCTCTCAACTAGCACTTGGCCACAAGAGAGCATTGATGGTGGACAGAGAGTTTGGACATTGCCATGGTCATTTCCTCATCTTTGCTAAAAAAGTAATAATAAAAAATAGAAATTAAATCATGCAAAATCCATCGAAATCATCCTTTCTCGAAGAGGAGTTTCACTCAAGGTTCATTCATTCATTCTTTCTTTCTTTTTTGAATCCTCATTTATAAAGACCCTGCACCAATTTGTTTTGAATGTAATTGGAGCATACCTAATGCAAGGCGCTTTGCAATATATCTTAGTAGGGTTATTGATATTGATATGAGCTACAATAGTAGGTTTTGATTAATGATGTTACATTTCATACAAGACTAGTGATTATGGATGTAAAGACAAATTTCATTTTGGATGGATTTATCTCCCCCCCCCCCCCCCCCCCCCATCCATATGTATAGATGTCACCAATTCTATATGTATTCATTTTCAATTTTTGCCCCTCAAGAAAACCAATTCAATGTGGATTAATATAACTAGCATCCAATATGTAGCCCCTCCCTTGAGTGGTCATACCATGTGTTAAAAGTTAACATTGCCCTCCCCATTAAAACCTAGGCAACACATTTTACACAAAGGAGACAACTTTCTTTTTAAAAGTAACGAGTAAAGACCTTTTCAAAAGAGTAAAATTTAAAGGGTGGTTTTATAGACATTCTTGGGTCATATACTTTTTAGGGATTTTCTTAATTAGTTGGTTGGTTTGCGCACGGCTTAACACCATTGATACTAATGTTGTGTGGGTGTAACTGTTACCCAGCTATGCATTACGTAGAAGATGTGTCCTTTTACTATGGGTTACCAAGGTGAAACTTGACCCCAACTCAATTGGGGTTTACCTAATGACCACCTATCACCAAAATACCTAGCTAATATAGGATGTATCCTTTATAGAAGAGGTTATCCATGTGAAACTGACCTCAATTTAATGGGGGTTCACCCAATGACTACCTATCATCCTAACCACCTACCTAACCTACCTATAAAATCTATGTTATAAGGTAGGTTATTGAGGTGAAATTACCATCAATTCAAGCGAGGTTCACTTAACGACCACCTATTATCCTACTTACCTAGAAGATTTATCTATTATAATATAGGTTACCAAGGTAAAACTCGACATCAACTCAGTTCAAGTCCAATTAGTAACCACATATTGTACCTACATAAAGGACCTATCTTTTATAAAATAGGTTACCAAGGTGACATTCCACATTCACATAATAATAGTAGAAGAAATCATGTCCATTTTTATCATATTTTTATGACTAATATTTGACTAATGACCAAAGCAACTCAATTTGTAATTACACTTGTACTAGTTTTATGTGGCACCTTAGTTGTAATTGTACATACTCACATGTACAACTAAACTTTCACAAATCCAAATTTTAATTATACATGTGATTATGATAAGTTTAAATGAAAATATTTATGAAAAATGAACATATTCCATTCATTATGGATGGCATCCATTGATGGTTGACAAATAATTGATTTTGCGACTACAATTATACATAAATGACATAATTTTTTTCTATTGCAATTCAAAGTGTACAAATTAATTTATTGACCAATAGGTTATTAGAAAAGGCTATTATAATATAGTAGGTAAACTAGGCTAGGTAAGCTTAATAGGTTAATTTAAACTAGGTATGCTTATGTACGTTAATAACTTAGTTTAGCTTACATATTTAATTAGTTGGCCTAAGTTATTTATAGGTAGTAATAAGCTAGTTTATAATTAGATTGGCTTAGATAGGAGGTAGTAAGTAGGATAAGTAGTAGATAGGTTAAATTGTAGATATTTTATCATGTGGATATGTGATAATGATTTTATATTAATTGATTGTTTAATTAGCTAGATTAGATAATTAATTTACTAAAGGTAGGCTAGGTAATTATTTTATTAGGTAAACTTAGTAATAAATAGTAAGTATGTAACCTAAGTAATATGTAATAAGTAGGATAAGTACAAGTACATAATAGATAACTAGGTTAAATAGTAAATATTTTATTATGTGGAAACGTTATAGTGTTTTTTAATTTATTGATTAATTAAATAGGTAGGTTAGGTTGTAGATAGTAGGTAGTAAAAATAGTAAATTTTTTATTGTGTGGACATATGATAATGTTTTTGTATGGGACAAAGGATGTGATAGTGTTGTAGTGTTTCACTTTCATTAAAATTTATCCCATATCTTTGTTTACAACTTCAAACTTGTAAAGTACATAATTAGGTGAAATAGTGGATTAGATTGATAAACAATCAAAGTTAAAACATCACAACCATTTTGAGTGATCTACTAATGAATGTATATACCTACCCCCTTCAAGCATAACTACATTGGCAAATGCATTCAACACCCACGTGAAGGTAATAAAACATGGCCACACAAGTTGGGATAGTTCTAGTGCCTCCTCCCCCTTGCCCAAATTTCCCAAATTTCCCATGTTTCTTATATCATGGCATTCCAAATGACCCCATCTCTAAATGGGATGTTGTTGAACATTCTTTGAACATCATCCATGTTCCCACACTTTGAATATATGTCAACCAAGCTACTCCTAACATAGTCATCTAAATCCCATCCATTTCTAATGATTTGCTCATGAACACAACTACCCTATTCAAAGTGCAAGAATGCTAACATATGCATTCAACGACCCCCCAAAAGCAACCATGTCTAACCACACACCTTCTTGTTGCATTTGTCAAATTTAGTTCCAATGCATGTTGTCATTGTGGACAATTCACATGTCTTAATATCATGGTGGTCCAAATCATTGTATTTTTGGATTGCATATTGTTGAACACCTTCCAAACTTCTACTAGGCACCTAAATTTTGAATACATGTCATATGGTCCCCCTAAGGAAGTTGTATTCATATTATAGTTGATAGTTTCAAATGGTGAACCCATAGGTTTCTATTTTGCACCACTCAAACTCTAAAAGTCTAGCAAAGAAGTTGATGTTTCTTGTTGAAAAACTTTTGAGTTAATCTCTTGGATTGCCATTTGTAGGTAAAAGTCTTGGTTGCAAAAAGATCTTAATAACAACAAAAGCAACTTCTTGATCTTATTCAAGGGTGCAAAATTTTTAAGGTGTACAAAAATCTTGTCACAATGTCACCTTTTTTTGTCTTTTTTACTTAGTCCTTTTTTACCATGTGAAGACATATTTATAGGAGATTGTGATGGAATTTAAAATTGTAATAATCTAAAATACAATGCTTTTGAAAATTTTAACAACTTTTGATTCATTATATTTTATGGGGATTAAAATATAAGGTAAAAAAGGACTATAGTAAGAAGTAGGCCCTTTTCATCTTGTGTGGTACACCTTAGAGGATTTTCACCTTCAAAGATTGGAATACAATGACTCTTTCATTGTTCTGTTCTTTCTTGCTAACGAAAAAAATGGGACCGTCAAAGACAATGTTATTGGTGTCTCTAGAATGGAAGATTATGTGGTCTAGGCAATGTTGGTATTTTTTTCAATGAGGTGATAATAACATTGCTTGATCGATCCCCTTCTACATCTTTTACATTTTTTGTTTTTTTCACTTTCACACCTCATCTTTATTTTGCTCAAACATATTTCCAACAATGTAAAACTTATGCTCCTTTAATTATAGATGATATCATTTCCATTATTTTGCAAATCTTTCACAACTATTTTGCCAACATTAAAAAAAAATTACAAACAAATTTTCATTCCCTTCTTATCCCCTATTCCAACATAAGGATAGCAATTTGAGAAGTCCAATGCACTTTGAATGGGCAGGAGAAGGAGGAACCCTAAAAGTTCATAATCCTCCCAAAGTGCAAGTCCTTTTACATCATCATCCTTGTGATGTTCAAGAGAATCTAATGGTTGAAGCCCTTTAGATGAAGCAAATTCCACAAGGAGGTTCAAAAGGTTCACATGTGTTGCTTCCCCAAAAAGGTCCTTGCATTTGGATGTTTCTCATTTATGTCACTTCTAATAGCCATCTCTAGTTGGCATACAACCACTCTAGAAATGAACACACTTGGAAAAAATGGGCTTGATGCAAGTTCTCTAAATTTGCCACATTGAAACATGAATCACTTTCACCAAATATCAACAATAAAACAAACCATTGGTGATTATTTAAACACAAATATTTGCTTAAACACCATTGCAAAAAGAATGGCAAATAGGTCAAAGTTTATAATGAACAATCCACTAAACAACATTGGTTGACATAATGCATTTTTAAAAAAATTCAATTGATTCACCTCTCTCAACATTATATATGCAAGTAGATTATAAACTTGCATATGTAGATAAAAATACAAATGATTTTGACAAGAACAAACAAACAACCTAACAATGCTAAATTTTTGAAATTGCACATTTGTAATTTTAAAAACTAATATTGAGACAACGCAATACACACAATTCTTATTGTTATCCATGTTGATTAGGTTGAATGATACGAAACTACCATTGCAAATGGTAAGTTATAACAAACACAACCATCCAACATAAAAGGTTCAAATTTGCATCTAGCCCTTGAAGCCTTGACTTACATAAAAGATATGCACACATGATGGTAGCTAGGTTTGGCCAAAAAAGGTAACTATAATAGCCACGGAAAGTCTAGTCCAAGTTGGATGTAGAAAAAATGTTCCCCACGTGAATAAGTGGGGTCTATAGCTCCCCTAGAGCTTAGGAGTAAAGAAAAAAATGACCCATTATAGAAAGCCATAAGGGATTTTTATTAATGGTTTAGGGTCCACTCTTTTACACACCTTCAAATGTTTTTTTCTTAACCAAAAGAAATACGAAAACTGATATATTTCAACTCATTTTCACCAAGTTGCTCATGTATTCTCCACCTAGTAGGTCAAACAATGCTATGGTCCCACATGTCTCACATGTGCCTCATATGCCTCTTAGTGTTGTGTCTAGTATTTCCCATCCAAAAAAATTGAAAAAAACTACCAACAAAGGTCATGACTAGAATGAAGATGTAATTAGTTTTTTGTTGCAATGCTTTGAGAATTTTTTTTTGGCTATTGGCAAAGGCAATCTCAAACAAATTCATTGGCAAGACATTAAATGGTAGAGTTGGCCAAGACATTTCCACATGAATTATTATGGAATCATGCCCAAGTCAAGGACAAGTGGGAGAAATTTAAGAAAATACATTGCAAATAAGGTGGAAAAAGTCATTTGAAGCACACCTTTAAAGTGGTGTTGGTTCGATCACATAGATCAAATCCTTGCAAACAATGCAAAGGCTGATAATTTACAAAGACTGAAGGATATGGGAACACCAATTGGTTCCCATCAAAATACAGAAGATGTTGACCATCACACCAAACCCGAATGCAAAAAACTTCCAACACCATGTGATACATCCTCTCCCATTCACACATTGTTGGTGCTTGTTGATGGAACACATACATATGCATCCCTAGTTATTCTTCACACATGTGCTTGCCATCAATAAAATGTTGATTGTAAACATGTTTCAAAGAAACATCATAAGAATTATAGAAGTACAAATAGCCTTGTTGTAGCATTTTCAAACTTTTGCAAAATCTTATAACAAAATTAAAAATTCTTAAGCTTGAAGCATAGAATAAATTTGTAGAACGAACTTATATAAGCTTGTAGAAACGTTTTTAGATGCACATGTTCAAATTGCAAATATTTTTGTTAGTGTTATTAAATTGAGAGCTACTATGAAAAAACAATAGGGCATCTAGTTTCATGTATGTGTTTTGAATACTTGTCAAATGAAACAACATTGTACTTGCAGTTTAATACGAAATAAAAGCAAACTTTTATTTTGAAATGGCACAATAATCATGTAACATTGTATGGGATTTAATGTTACATGTAATGGAGTAAATACTCGAGTTATTGGGTTATGCTCCAACCATGATGCAAATAAAACATTGCATACCACTTCATTAGCCTTTTTTGCTGCATCACCTTCTCTATAACATGAACAAATTTGCCATGAAAGCCCACCAAGGGATCTCCTCTTTGCCAAACATCACACATCATCGACTCAAGCATGTTCATTAATTGGCATACGATGTGAAGAACACAACATGCCATAATGATCTTTCAACCTTTATCAACTCTATAATTGAGATTTTTCAAACTCCCAAAACCAATCTCAATGAGCACATAGCCCCAATTCATTGAATTATTGAGGTGCACCTTATTAGGGTCTATCCTTGAAATTTTTCATCAAATATATTCATCATGGGTAAATTGCATCACCTAGCACGTAAGGACATACTTGCATTCCACCAAGCACGTAAGGACATACTTGCATTCCACCAACATCAACGCCAACAATCAAATATCCATGTAAAATAATGATATGGAATTTTTCTGTAATTGTTAAAATCTGTAGCCAATGTAATGACTGTCATATTTGGTCATCCAAACAAAAAGATGTGAATTCCATCAATAGCACATGCATTGTTCTACAATATATAGATATCTCTAATTTTTTTTGTGATTGAATGCAACCAGCATGTCCTAGAAGTGTGAATATGAGTCCCCAATGATTTGTCATGGTTGGAAAATATTTCACATACCACAACTATGTATTTCCAAATTGTTGATGTTCCAACATTGTACAAATCTACCATCCACTCTACAAGAATCCCATACGCCAATCTTTTACAATATAATCTTCACCACCTTTGAAATTGATAATGGAACCCACACAAACACTGTAGGCTGTGATTCTAAGAACATGTACAATTGTTTCAAAAGAGTTTGAAAACCCAAAAATGTCATTCTATAGGCCTGCAAATAATTTGTATCCAACATTTGTGGTGTATTATGCCAAACACCCCCTCAAAATGTCAAAATGTGTTTTAGCCCTTGGTTATTTCCATGAGATCCTTTGAGGCCATGATTCTGTGTAACAAAGAAAGCCAAGCAAAAGAAAAAACCTTTTTACTAAAGAAGGCAAAATTGCTTGTGCCCTTTGCATTGTGAAGGCTCTAAAAAAGAGATAGGAGGAACAAAACCAAAGATAAATAATGATCCATAGTGTTGAATTATATTTATTTAATACATTTTTTAAAATTCAAATTTGTGTTGAAATTTGGTGCATGAAGGTGTGTCTCAATGCAATGGAAAGCTCACAAATTCTTCCTAACAAAAGGAGATAGACATAATAAAAAAACATTACTTCAATTATTAAACTAATTACTTTTCAAGTTAATGGTCCAAATGATGATTCCTAATTTTAAGAGAATTCCTACCAAGAATACAAATATAAGAATTAAAAGCTTATCTTGTAATCAAACAACCCTCCCATCTGTCTGGCCCAAGAGTCTGCCTTAGTGACAAATGGTGTTTGCAATAGTTGTAAAATTTTCAGGTTCGAAAGCAAAACTAACAATACAAGGATCTAAGAGAAATGCACAGTGAAACTGCCCTTGTTAAAATTAGGATGAGTCCAAGTTCCTTCTTTGAGGCCACTCTTGGGCCATGAAAAGCAAGTTCTTATGCTTAGTAAAGCCCTTGTATGTGGGGTTCACAAGAATTGGGCTTGTACTTGGGTCCCCATTGTGCTTATTTTGGTAAAGCCTATAGCCTTATGTTTTACCCTACACTAAAATCCCATGAACATAAGTGAACAAATTGTGTGATGTTTTAAAAAAATTTGAAATATGAAAAATAATAATCAATTTGAAAATGAAATCTAGAATTATTGAATTTGCAGTTCTCCTTAATTCATGGGTGAACCATCTATTTCTTAAGGCTGTTTGTTTTGTTTGTTT
Organism: Sphagnum tenellum; assembly: GCA_963921925.1. Lineage (NCBI taxonomy): Eukaryota > Viridiplantae > Streptophyta > Sphagnopsida > Sphagnales > Sphagnaceae > Sphagnum > Sphagnum tenellum. Next base: position 13,949,708 of record OY998154.1, read on the forward strand.
CTCAGATTGAGATCTCTGAAACCATGGTACCCCCGACCACACACTTTGTATCTTGAAAAGCCCTTGATGAGTAAAGAGTGCAAGGAGATGGTTTCATAATGCTTAGACTAGTGTTTTTCTGTGCTGAAATTTTGTCACTTATTGACCCAAGAAAAGAGGTACAACTTTTGCAAAGATTTTTTTGGGAAAAACTCTCCCAAATTTGCCATATCTCAATGAAAAGAAGGTTGGTGAATTGAGGGTCATGAAATGGAAGGTAGTGATGTGGCTATTGTGAATGGGTAGTGTGCTACCATGGCTATTGTGGAGGCACATTTTAAAATGATCACCCAAACTATGATCTCCTTTGCAAGTGTTGTAATGAAGGTTTCATTACACAAACATCAGAAGCAGGGGGTTGCCTTTTAGAACACCTTCACTTGAGCCTTTTGCAAGGCAAACTATGCACATTAAATTAGTGTTTTTTTAACATGAGCACCTACTTTGGTTTAGGGATGTGTGCCCCAAACAAATCAAGTCCATGGGATGTGTTCATTTGAAAAAAAATTAAATTTGGGACGTGTCAAAATATATAGGAACATGTTTGCAAAACATTAACCATTTGTCTAAACATATTACCATTGGTACACAACTACTTGAGATTTATCATGTCTCCTTTGTAATGTTATTTTTATTAACAAATTTCTCATTCTTTTGGGAATTGAATTGTTTAAAATTGGTTCAATAATTGGCTATTGAACAAAATTTGTTCCAATGTTATAAGAAGAGATAAACATTTAGAACATCATAATAACATTAAGTTAATTGACATCCCTCTCATACTTTAGAATGCTAGATTGAAATAAAGACAACATATGTGCATAACACATGTATAAAAAAAAATTCAATTCAAAATGCAATGCAGTAATTAAAATATTTTATGCACAAACCCACCATGTATGTACATATACAACTTCACATTTGGAAGCTCATTTCCAATGTTTGTTGATAAAGTTATGCAAGCATGATTTGTGCTATCCCTTGAAGTTTCATTTTACAACCTTGCTACCACCTACTTAGTATTCAAAATAGTGATCTTGCAAAATTCTTGTCACATGTACAATAGTCATTAAAAATTCAACAACTACCAAAGTCGTGATGGTACGTATTATGTATTTTGTAACTTATGCATTCATTGTTCATGTGTGTTCTTATAACTTGATGTAATTAGATTATTACCTATGTAATTGTCTATGAATTAAGTTTGGTAATTTATTTAGTGGTTGGGTTTCATAATATAATTATGGTTTGGTCATAGTTTCAATTAATGTCCATGACTTTCACATGATAATTCATATGAAATTGTTTTGTCACATTAATGCACATGAGTATTTGTGATATTTGGAAACATCTTCATTTGTTTATTAAAAACAAGTTGTTGTATTAATAAAAAAAATTTATGAAATATATTTGTGAAAGGAATTAAAATTTTAATAAAGTTTAGGATTGTGTGAAATACATAGTAAAAGAATGGTGTGACATAATAGGTACACATCAAAAAATTATATATATATATATATATATTTATGCAAACAAAAATATAGATTTTCATAATTATGTAATAAACATACATAATTTCAATTTTATACCCACTTGTTGTCTACACTCTCCAACTCTTTAATTCATCATGGCTAGGGTTGTCAAAAGATGGACCTTAAGGGGAAAAAAAAAAAAAAAAACCTTATTCTCAAACCTTGGGTAGTTTGACACCAATTTTCATAAATTATTTGACAATCTAATGTTAGTCTAACTTTTCACTTGAGTATTATATTGGTAAATAATGATACTTGTCTATCAATAATTTGAGTTTTTGGACTTATCATTTTTATTTTGGTTTGATATGTGGATATGTCCAAAATGCATATGATCAATTTTTGGCAGTGTTTCAGTTTTTTCATCAGTCATTTTGGCCTTTGGAATATTAAAAAACGTTGTGTTGAAAAAAAAGTTATAATTAAAGAGTCTACAATGCATCGAGCACAATGGGTTTTCTTTTTCAAAATTTTGAAGTAAGTCCATTAACAAGCATCCCAAGTAATTTAGCATCAACTGGCAACTGTTTTTTATGGATAGAATCATATTTTCAGAAGCCTCTTGCAACTGATGACATCTAGTTGTGATGATTTTGTTTTTGAAAAATGGTCTCCAAAAAATCCAAACCATGAATGTTTCATGTTTTTCTTTCCTTGGAAAAGTTTCCGCCCTCAGAAGAAAAAAATACACTGAATTCCGCCAGCATTTTTACTCAAAAGCAAAAAAAAAAAATCCCTCCAGACAGACACCTCTCCTATATTTATTGATAGTACTTATTTTGGGAGGGGTACTTATTCCGTTTAATTAATTGTGAGAGACTCACAACTCCAACCTTTTTCTCTTTTTTTGGAACGAGCCAATTTGATTGGCCAATAACAAATAAAATTGAAACTATGGACGAACCACAATAAAGAAGATTTTATTGTTCTATGGAAGTGTTTTTCCCTTTGGCCCAGGTATATAGGCGAGAAGGGGAGGAGTTTGGGCAAAACATATGGGATTCAAGCAAGGTGCCATTGGGAACATCCTTGGGGAACAAAATTGTGAACCTGGTGGGAACCCATTTTGACCAGGGGTACTTATTTTGCTGAGTAGTATTTAGTAAACGTGTGGGATCTTTCTTCCCACAGAGAGTGTATGTGTCAACAGAAGGGAGCGACAGGAGGCAAAGCCAGTGACAAAAATAGATAATGGATTTGGTACCAGATTCTTCTTCTGGTTTCTTCTTCTACTGACTCAGCAACGATCCATCATCATCTCCTCCTCAATGAAATACCCATGACCGTTGGCAAGCAATAATGGGTGACACAAGCAATGGGTAGGAAGACCTTGGGTATCATCACAAGCTAATGCATGTTATTATCACGAAGAAAGTTTTCAGATCATCAGAAGCTTTTGCAATTGCAGCTTAGGTAGAAGAAATCAGAGAGTTCCCACCCCGCCCGCAACAATCAATTTGCTTCTCCCACAACCCTTTTGTCAATCCCAAAGACTTAGGTTTGTGGTTTCACTTATTACCAATAGAGAACTACACCTTTCTGATACAGGTTCGTTGATCATTGAGATCTGATATGTCTTTGTTTTCTAAGTCTTATGATGATGCTCCTTGTTCTTGATCGAGTTTAGTAGTCTCTCTTACCAAGAAACTGATCGCCTGAAAGTTTCGAAGATCTTGTCTTGTCTTTCGAGAATCCGCTGTTCGCTGAAATTTGTGTAGAGTCCCGTCACTTCAACAGAGGTTCTCGTTTTTTTTTGGGTGCTTCCAGCTGCAGAAGAGGAGAGAGATCGGTGTTTTGTCTGTTGGATCTGCAGCCGGAGCAAAGAGCCGGAGCAAAGGGAAAAGGAGAGCTTAAGGGCTGTGAGATATATACATGTTTTGTTAGCTAGCTAGGTGGGGGGGTTGTAAGTCAGGGGTTGCTACCAGAATGGCAGGCTCAGATGATGGAGGAGCAAAAGTTGAAAAGCCAAGCAGGAGTGAGGAACTGATATCAGAAGAAGAGCAAGAAAGAAGAACAGCGGCAGTGCGACAAAAACTGGAAGCTCTCTTACCCAAAAGAACGCTCAAGCCGTCACGCAGTGAAGTCGATGAGCTACTGAGCACCCCGCTAGAGTCCGAAGCTCGACCCTTCTCCTCAGATCCACCTGAGCTCCTCCGATTCGAGGAGCTGGAGGCCTCGTCTGAGAAACTGCCACTAGATGGACCAGCAGTGATTGTGGTGGAAGACGAATACGTGGACACCAAATACTACGACGATTTTGTTCCTAAGGATGTAGTGCACTACACCACTGGTGCAGCCTTCATCAAGCTAGATCCACCAGAAACCCCTCCATTCCATCTGTCTGATGATCAAGCTTTGCCAGGAGAACTGATCCACCACGGAGGGAATCCAGCCACGAACGAGTGGGTGCCTGCTCCACAATCCACTTTTCCTGTGGACTCTTCCAAACCTGCAAGAAGTGAGTCTCTATGAATGAAAGATCTCCAAGAGTTCCTATTTTACTCAGCTACTAGGTACTAACTTTCTGTGCCTTTCTATCAGGATTAGTTAAGGTACTTCATGGAACACTAAAGCAAAAGGATTTGCAATAGTAATACAACAGACTTTGAACCCCACACATGATGGAATGATATTTGCATTCTTCTTGTGCCTTTTGTTACCCTTACTGGCAAACAGTTACTGCTTTATTCTTCTAATAAGAAGACAGTTGTGCATGATGCTATGATGGGAGAAGAGAAGCTATTATGATACACAACACAGAGATACACATATCTATGAGATTTCAGATAAAATCTCCACAACAGCACTGTAATGATAAGCACAGGTTGAGTTACAGAGATACACATTGAAAAGACAGACATGATAAGGCTGGTCGATAGAAAGCTCATCAACTAAGCACCCACAGAAACAAAGCTCAGCAGACAAAACAACTGATTGCTCCTGAGGTGAAGCTCGTCTTGGTAAGTGTTGATAACTTGTGTTTTTATGACTCTTTTGCTTCAGAGGGCCCTCCCAGCCACTACTATACTGAGCCTGCAAAAGAAATCCTCCAAAACAGAAACTCAAACAAGCTGCTTCAGAGGGCCCTCCCAGGCACTACTATACTGAGCCTGCAAAAGAAATCCTCCAATACAGAAACTCAAACAAGTTGCACTGTTGTTTAATATCCAGGCCAGCTTCGTGCCATATGTCTGAAAAAGTCTCTAACTCAAAACCGTAGTCCTGAAATCAGAGTGCAGAGTTTTCCATTGAGCAAGCTGTTTCCAACAGAAATGAATGTCATGGCAGTATTCTTCAGAGAATGTGTCAATGCCATTGGTGTCAGTTCTTTATCCCAATAAGTGATTCAGGGATGCTCAACTTCTACATTCCAAATGCAGGATCCCTTAGCAACATACCTGACATTCAAAAGCGCCAGAAGACTCTTCACCAGGCTGACTTGACTGACAACTAGTCAGTGGTAACAAATTACAACATGTATTTTCAGTGATAAAAAGAATGCAGCATCCTTCTTTGTGCAAGAGTAAAATGTTCTCAGTATCAAAGATTCGACCCTGAGACTTCTGATGAGGACTTGCAATCCAAAACTCCTAATGCCCCAAGTATGGAAATGATCAAAGCAATGGCAATTGTCCGACATCGCACACCTAAATCCAACTGCAATGCTCAATAAATGAATCCAATGACCAAATCAGATTTTTTTCAACTGAGACAACCCAATGTCTTTCTGCAAACACAACTCATGGCCATGATGTGACCAGGATGAAAAGAAACAGAATGGATCAAAGACTTCAAGAACTTCACAACGCTCTGTGATGCAGGTTCTACAAAAACATGGGTGAAGAAAAGAATGTTGTGTATTGACACTCTCTGTTACAGTACTTGCCATCAGATGGCAATCTATTGAAAGCTTTCTAACTTTCAAATTCACAGCCTAAACTGTTTAATGGATTGGATTGCAATGAGCAATCAAGTGTCAAAATCGCTTGGATAGTCTAACACATATTCTCAACTATGCACTTACATGTGCTCCCAGTCAGCAAAGTCTTACAACACCTACAAGGTGCTCTGCAGAGGATCACAAGGTGCTGGAGGAGCTTCAAAGCACACAGGGCTTGACATGGAGGTTGCTTGTAGATAAAATGACTTCCAGGCATCCACATAGTGTGCAAACATGTGCCCTAGTGCTGAACATTACAATCAAACATTTGCAACATTAGTATGAGCCTGATAAACTTGATCTCAAACAAATAACCTCACCACCAATGAGATGGCAGACCAGAAAACAAATTCATTTAAAGATGAAGCAGGAGCTGGAAGATTTGAGGAAAGACTTACTCTCATTTTGATACTGCAGTGCTGATGCTGCTGCTGCAACACCAGCATCTGTATGTGGCAAGGAAGACTCCTGAGGCTTGGTGTGATCTAACCCAAGCACCTGTCCTGCCACAACACCTGGCATGAAAGGTATTCCACCAGTAGCAAGGTGCTGCAGTGCAAATGGAGGCAAGAACGGGTTAAGAAAAGCTCCTGTAGGTGTTGGAACCATTGGATAACAACTATTCTCTGGAGAAGTTTTGGCTGGACAGGAGAAGCATCCTCTCAATGGCATTGGAATAATGGGTGGAGCACCAACTGCAGGGCAGCAGCTGGTCACAGGTGCACATGTGGTGGTGCATGTAGCTGCAGTACAAGCAGGTGTGTCTTCAGCTTGTGGACAGACCTTATGTGCCACTGTGATGTGCTCACACCATTGTGGTGATGACCACCCAGAGTTGGTTAATGATGCAATTGGAGCACCCTCATTCCATTCTCTCCAGCCTCCTGTAATGGTGTTCATGCAGTATGAAATTCCATCAGCACATGAATGCATACTCCTATTCTCCTCTGCACTGTTGAAGCATGGGGGTTCAGATGACTGAGAAAGAAGTAAAGAACTTCCTTTCTGGATACACAATCTAAGAAAACCAACAGAAGTCTTGTTGCAAGTGGCCACATGTTGCATAACTTCTTCACTAAACTCAGCACACACTTATAAAGACATCAGAATGAAGTTGCAGTCAACAGATTCATCCAAAGGAGCATTTAACCAACAGTGCAGTGTATTGTTGGGGCATGCACTGCAGGAGATGTGCAGGGGGATAACTTTCAACGCTAGATGCAATTTCATAAGCATTAATAGACCAAAATGCAGTTAATAACCTGTTGTACCAACTGCCACTCCAATTTGGGGACCAGGAGCCATGGGTGCCCCAACTTTGGTTGCATCAGGTACAGGTGTATCCACTTGAGGGGTGCGTGGATATAATGGAACAGGCTTGTTGATGAGCTCTTTGGGGTAGGGTGCCATTGTATTAGGACACCTTGGCTGTAATGGCTTCAAAGCTGCACGTTTCAAAACAGTTTGATCTCCTTTCACCATATTCTCAGTTCCTGGAAACCTTTTAACACCTCTTCCAGTCTTATTAGCAGGCAGAGAGCTGTAAATTGGGTGCTGTGCAGTGCTACACATCCCAGCCATTCGCTTTCTGGAGGCTGGACCGACAAGATCATCTTTTGTGCCAAGCCACCGAAATGCAGGCTTCCGACTCTCTGTCATGTGTGTCTGCATCATTACAAGCTATTGGTTGATCCTTTTATATCAAAGTGCAAAGTACAGTGAGAAACAGTTACATTCTCAATGCCAATGCTTGAAATTCAAGATGCAAACCACAACCTAGTCTACATATTGTCTAGGAAAAACACAAAGATACTAGGATGCAAAAAGGAAAGAGAGGTGAAACCTAAGGACCAGTTCAAGAGCAATCTTGCAACTCAGATGGCTGGTAAAAGTTACAAGATGAATTAATCAAATGCTACAACTCACAGCTGAATTCATCAGCCCCAGACAGTTGGTGAATTGTAACAAGGCTCTGTTAGTAAACTTACAATAAACAGGATGAACACTCTAAAGGATGCTTTAGCAAACACTGACAGGAGGGAAGCAAGCAACCAGACAAACACCTAGACACTCTCATCATAGCTCTATTGAAACCAGCTGCAGTTCCTTGGTGGGTCAATTCTGTGGGTCTCACAAGCTGGTAAAGAAGCCCGGGTATACCTTTTCAATGAGCTGTAGGGATGAGAGAATGTTTGCAATATCATACAAGCGCCTCACTTTTGCTGCCAATAAAATGCAACAATGTTGTCAGGAAATGAACAGTAGGGAACTTCTTGAGTACCTCACTTTTGCAGCCAGAAGCTTGAGTAAAGATTCAGTAACATACAGCATTGCAGAGGTGCTAGCACCTCTTTCTTAGCTTGATTCTTGAAGCCGTAATGAGAACAGCCAGAAATCCACAGCAGAAAGGTTAAAAGTAGAGCAGAAAAAACCCTTGGTCACTTACTTTTGAGCTTGGAAGGGTCCTTGCAACCACCAAGCAGCAACCTAGCTGCATCTTCCAAGGAAACTGTCTCTGTCTACATTCCAGCAATGCAAGATGCACTCAGATACATGCAGATGTAGCCAAAGAATACAATATACCATAAGCAAGTTCCTACATACAGGAAAAAGTCTAAGAAAGTTAGGAAGGGAACATTGACAATGCAACCCTACTGTACCTGTGAGATAAGGAAGAGCTGCACAAATTTCTGGCTGAGGAGGCCAAGAGACTTTTCACGGCGGCACTCTGCAAACACAAGCCATGGATAACATCAATAAATGCTGCCTTCAACATCAAGGCCTTTAAACAATTGCTGTGAAGATCATAGCAGGATATGAAATTAATAAACTATCCTGAGCAAGGATGGAACACAAAAGCACAAGCTGAAAATGCATTTTTACACCTGCAAGGAAATTGGGCAGATAAATTCCCTCACACCTGCTTTCTCTTTTGGTCCTCCACCTTGCTGAGGTTGAAGTGAGATTCCACCATCTAAGTTTGCTGAAATAACAACTTTCCTCCCTTCATCCTCATCATCTGAAGAGCCACATCCCTGTGAACAGCAATATTGTCAGAAAAACTGCAACTTAACTCTTCAAACTGTTTTTGTCTACTGTTAGAATCATCATTGCACATTCCTCAGTTCCCACACTGCTGTCATACAATTACAGTGAACCATAGTAGGTTATTTAGAAGCCTAGAAGAAAAATCCACTTTCCCTATCTACATGATAGCTAACTAACAGCTCAGTTAAACGCTGAGCTGTACCAGTGGGGAGTCAGACACTCCTGTGTTATTGTGAACTCCTGCAGCACCTTGAGATTCTGTTGATCCATAATGACATAATGCTTCCTCCTGCATAAAAGAAGCAGACAAACAAACTAAAAAGATGAGACCTTTAGTACCACATACAAAGATAGAAGTAAATAATTTTCTATCCTCTATTGTCCTTCATTTACTTGCACATAGTGAGGTGCACAGCAACAGGTCAGCTTCAAATGACTACCTTCATGGTCTGAAGTGCTTGGGCCAGTTTTGTGGATCCGTGCCAAGTGTAGCGATTTTTGGCCTTCCGTATCAAGATCTGTAAACCAGACCAAAGCTATTGAGTATCACAATAGACTGAGACAAAAAAAACATGTAGTCATGAAATGCTTGCAAACTTATCTTCAACACCACAGCACAACATCAATGTTAAACTCCACATTCAGTTTACTTGCTGATCAGCAGCCACAGTGTAGTCCCTTTTGAAATGCATCTAAGTGTGGAGGCATTGTGAGATTTGTGACTACTCACATTTACACTTTCAAGTACATTAACAATATCATAGATTCGCCTCCTCTCAACACCTGGATATCATCACAGCCAGCACAATTGTCCAAGAATATTTAGACTGACTTCTGCAAACTAGAAAAGAAGAAAACATTGAACAAACCATGAGACCCTGGAGCATGAAGGATCCATGGATCCATCATTGACAGCGACCAACATATCTGATTACGCAAAAGATTTGCAAACCAGGCACTTTTAACCATATGTTAAATTGTAAGATCTTGCATGTGTGTATGCTGGCATGAAAGGACCCTCAATGATCTCTATTTAAGCACAATAGGTCCTAGGGTTTGCCACAGTGAGCAGATTGGGATAACCAATTCACATCCACAATGCACACAACCAGAATGGCCATGCATGAAGAGGAAAAAAGAATGGTCATGCATGTGGTGATGGTTCCAGCAGCATACCAAGGCGGCTTGCAGCTTCATCCAGGCTGATGCATACCCCTTCCTCAGTACCATACAAGTTCAAGAAGCTGCACACATCCATGAAACAGTAGTCTGAGTCTCTTTTTCTCCTCAGTTGGGAAGAGCAAAACAGAGCTAGTCTGTACCAATGTAAGAATTTCAGACTCTGAAGGCAGCAAGACAACTATCCTCTCCATGCAATCTAGCAGAGTTTCAGGCAGTAGAGCAGGAATGGTTGCAGATCAAGATATCCATAGCTGGTAAGTGATGTGAAGACGGAACTGATGGCCTCATAAAGGACCCACAGACACAAAACAACTGGCATGTTGATGACCAATCCACATCAAGCTCAAGAAATGATTTTCTATTTAGAAAACCTCTCCTAAAGAGACACGAGTCGAGATGTGCAAGTCGTGAAGGACAGGATCACACATGTGGAATTCTGTGATAGAACATGAACGCCCTAAAAAGTTCTAGGGTGCAAAAGGACAAAAGCGGAGGGACCGATCAAAAGAACTTACTTGTCGCAGAGCAGACCAAGAGATTTGTCCTTGCGGTTGTATGATGATGCATGGCCCCTTGTGTCAGCTTCCGATTGCATGGGTGCCCCGGCATCCAGAGATGGCGATAAGCTGCGGCCAGAGTCGTCCATGTTCTCGCAGTTGGTCGCTTTTGCATCTGCCGCTGCTCCGCGCTTCCTCTGCAAGCTCCTGTGCGCTTTCCCTTCGCTGCCATTACCAATGCTGTGCGTCTCTAGTAACTCCGAAGACCGTGCTTTGATCTTAGAAGAGCTGTTTATACCTACTGCAACTGACTGCATCTTATCTCTGGTGGATCTGTCTTGAGAAAGCTTCGATCTGAGATTGTCCTTGTGTGGCGAAAGCGCCATGTGCATGGTTCAACCGTTTGTGAACAACCTAACCCCTCATCAAAAGAAATGTTGATTGCACATAACCACAATGCTCCAATTCCGGTCCCGCCACAATCACCCAGGGTTTTAACGATGGGGGCAGGACTTTGAAACCACGGCACGAGATAAAAGCTGCGCAAAGATTCGCCTCGGAAGGGCACAGCACTTCGAACATTCAATGCTCTCAGTTAGACGTGAAATTGAAAACCAATTATGAAACTCAACGAGCATACACAAGCGCCTTCATTATCGTGATGTCTGCAGCAAGCGGAAGAACCAATCGGGAGAAAAATAACTGTCCGAGAAACGAGCAAGCAGACCCCCAAAAGCCTAATAACTCAGACGAAACTCGGAAACAAGGGTTTTATTCATCTCGCTCGTTCAACACACACGCACACAGACACACCAAAACGAGCAGCTAGAACACGATTCAATAAAGAAAAAAGTTGCTGAATCAAATGACCACTACGCAACAAAGAAAAAACTCAGCTGAATCCTTGCCTTATCGAACTGCAGAACGTCAAAAGAATGCGCGGGAGACAGATGATGTGAGTGCGAAAATTTACTGAAACTTATTAAAACAAACTTACAGGGCACAAGAAAAAGGATTTGAGACACCGAAAGAAAGCTCCCGAAACAGATCCAACCATACCCACCAAAATAACTCGCCGAATCAATCCTCGACCCGCTTCTCATACATTCACAAATGAGACCCACAAACCAAAACAACACGAAAACTCGCTCGATACTCCACAGTTCAAGACACCGTAACAATGGGTAGAAAGATGAGAAGGAAAGGGGCCAGAAAAGCGTACTGAAGAGACCGCGGGAGAACGCGAGCTAGCGACTAAAAGCGAGGGAGCGACGGACTAAAAGCGAGAGTGCGCGCGCGCGCGCGCAGGCAGCAAAACCAGAGTGCAGAATTCAGCGGAAAAAAACACGCACTCCGGAATTCAAAATAAAACTGCGTCCGTGGAGGAAGGGGAGAGATTGGATGAAAAAGACGATGTGGATTTCTCATTTTTCTGTTCTGTTCATCCATGTGGGCGCGGGATTTAAGGTGTCGCCATCGTTTCAAAGCCCCTAAAAGCGCGCGATTTTCTTAATTTCTCTTTTATTAGGTTTCGATGCTCTTGGCCGTCGATCGTCAGCTTGACGAACCAGATTGGCCCCCCCTCCCCACCCACCCCTCTTCTCCTCCTCCTTTTCCCAAACTTTCAATTTTCAAAGGTAGTTTATTTCTTACATTCAAAAGTATGACCTCCGTAGATGAGAAGCATCCATTCTCAGGGATCTTCCGTCGATGAAGAAGGCTGTTTCTATTGTGTATAAATAGATGAAACGTAGCTTTCTTTTAGTTCTTTTCCCCTCACATTATGATATCAGATGAGAAACATCCATGATGAGAACCATATTTCCTCATGAAGGTTGTTTCACGTGTGCTTTATAAATCGATGAAACTTAGCTTCCTTCATCTTACAAGGAAGGAAAATCACAGCGTCGACTTCTGGGAAGTCTATTTTGCTTTTTCGTCTGAGTGAACGTGTGTTTTCATAGATGAATAATTCTCGGATGTCTCAGCTACTATTAGGGCAGCATTCATTGGTTAGAAAGAAGGTTTTTCTTTTTCAAAACTTTTATTGAGAATTTTCCAAAAAAGTTTGCCAAATCAATAAACTTCCTAGGGCAAATTAATTATGTTAGAATAATGTAAAAATAATTGAAATTGGTATATAACGTAATTATATACCATTAGTAGGTAATAGATAGTAAATAGTTAGGTAAGCTAGCTAGTACCTAATATATAGTAGATAGTAATTGCAACAAGGTTGCAGAAAAGTGTATCTCATATTTTTTGTCTTACATTTCAAGTTTATAAACTATATAATGAGGTTGGCTAGGTGCATTTGGAAGAAGCCAACAAATAAACTTTACCCCAAAAAATAGGACTTAAAAATGATTTAAGACCTAAACTTAGGTACCTAACCCAATGCCACCTAGGTCAAGGCCTAAACCAAGTGTGCACCTAGGTTACCTAGGTGTTAAAACTTCATGTATTTCCAACTAAGAACTTGGTTTGAAAATGCATGAACATATATTGGAGCACATCAAAACCTATTGCACCTATAAATCCATTACATTTGGATGGATAGTTTTTTTAATTACCATAAGATGTTTGCCACCAAAAAATAGCCATACATGTTATGAAGGCTTGTCGAGGAATTACACATATAGTTTGGCACAATGGGTTTTTAGATCTTTATTGTGGTGGTGTGGTAATTGCAACTTTGGTATAACCCGTTCAAATGTTCTATGCATATGAACATAACATTGCATAAATCCCAAATCTAAGAAATTATTAAAAACCACATCATAGGCCTAGTTACAAGAAAAAATATATAGTTAATAAATTCTATTCATACCAAATTTCCAAGCTTTGGTTTTAGGAAATATCATGTTTTATATATGACCTAGGTTAGGACCTCACTTCATATGTGCTTTAGACTTTCAAGCTTAAACCTTTCTTGTATCCACATATGTCAAATGATTTCATTGGATTTTGAATGACTTCATTGGTCCTATTGAACATGACCTAGTGGGATGTTGTGAATTCATTAGTTCTAAACAAAGACTAATGAATTGCACCCACATTTTGTAATAGTTGTGTGAGTTTCGTAATGAAGACTCTTTCATACATTGGACCTTTGCTTTTTCTTTTTTTTAATGAATTGTCCTTGCTCACAATTTCTTGGTAATAGGTTTTTCATTTCCAATTTGTGTTTATTTCTCCATGAAGGTGGATCTTCCAAGTCATGAACATCCTCATCCATCCCAATGCCATGTTTAGGTTTTTTCTTTTCCCCATTTCTTAATTGTTGGTCATCATCCTTTTTTTTATCTTCAGTTATTACATTTACCTCTTCATCATATTCATTGTCAAACCTCACATCCTCTTGTTTGGATGCTTCTTCCACCTTGTTGTCTACCATATGCGGCTTTTTGTGTAGTTATGACCTTTGTTGATGGTGGTTTGTTACTTGTGGGAACTTCTTCAATCACACTATGTACATGAAATGGCTTTTGGGGTTTGGGTTGTTGTGGATTACTAATTTCATAATAATGTCCATCGGGTGGTGTTGATTTTGTTGCAACAAATATATGCTACCCAAACTGGGATTCACATTTGTTGTTATATTTAGTAGACTAATTGTGGGCACATGCATAGTGGTCCCCTTATAAATGAGGCAAGTGTTCTTAAAAAAGAAATGGACACACGTTCAAATATTTTGCCTTACTGTCTTGGAATAACAAAACATATTGTGGGAGAGAAGACCCATGTTAGTATATTGTTGAACACATTGAATACAATTTGTGGACAATGAAGTTAAATGTTATGCAATGTACAATTATAGGAATCAACAATGACATAAATGGGATTATGTGAACAAATCTACACAAAAGTCACTACAACAAAACTATGCCCTTTTCATTAGTTAAATTTGATTGAAATGATTATGCCATTAGATTGAAAATGACACATGATTAATTATGTCCGTCATGACTAATCACAAATCTAACATAATATGTTTTGACTTAATGTGATATGAACTTTATTCATAATAGACAATGTGACTGAACACATGGAACCTTCTAGTGCCTACGTGTATTTGTATTAATAACAACATGATTGATGTTAGCCACACGTTGCTACATGTAACGTGACTAATAATAACATGAACTAAATCAGTCATGGTAAGTACATGTGTAGACAACATATACTAATATGATTAAAATCAGTCAATGGAACTATGTATGTAATATTAACATGACTAAAATGAATAAGGGGAGATACACATGTAGTATGGATGATGGTAATACGATTGATATATGTCACATGAAGTACACATGTCTTGTATTTGTTGCCACATGTAACATGACTAATAGTAACATGTGACTTAAATTAGTCACGATAAGTACACATCCAGACAAAAGATTAGTAATATGACTAAAAGCAATCAATGGAGCTATATACTAAAATCATATTAGTAGTTAGCATGACTAAAATTAGTCCATTGAAATACACGTCTAATAAGAATAGTGGCAATTTGTGATTGATATATGTCACATAAAGTACACATGTTTCATAGTTGTTGCCACACATTCAAGAACGTAACTAAAAATAATCACTTTAGTTTCCTACATGGTAAGTAAATATATGTTTTATTCATTTGTCTAGGTGTGGGAAATTTAAGTTTTTTTTCATAATTTGCCTATGCCTTGATGGATCACATATTTACTTTAATTTTCCATTATACCAAAACATTTTACCTTACAAAAACCATGTTCTTGGAATTTAACCAAAATAATTTCTTTATATATATGTTTCCAAATTTTCAAAAACTTGCAATTGACAATTTATTTTAAGTCAAAATTAGATCTATGTCTACCTTCAAAATCAAAGTAAGTTTTGCATAAATATTATGCAAGGTTTCAATTAACTACACAAGTTGAAAGGTTTGAAAATAAATGTACATGAAATGGAGTAAAAATTAATCATATGCATATGCTCATATACAAGTTTCAAGCATATGGGAATGAATCATCATGCATCATTGGATTTGTCTAATGCATAATCCAATTTTCTTGTGGCTATGAATCTTGTATGTACAAAGTGCAAAACCCCAAAACCTCTTTTAGTGCATACCATTTAGCCATGCTTCCTTCCAATCTTGCCTTATTCCACACAAATCCTTTTAAGATTTCCAAATACCTTTCAATAAGGTACATCCAATGCACGTGGACTAGACCACACAACTCCAATTCCTCCACCAAATGAATTAAGAGATGTGTCATGATGTTAAAGAAAGAAGGAGGGAATTCTTGTTCCAGTAGAACTAAGCATATTACCACTTCCTTCTTCAACTCACCCATAGTTGCTAGGTCCACAATCTTCACACAAAGCTTTTTGAAAACATGACACAATGGATAATTGACATTTGACATCCCTTTGACATGAGGCCCCAAAGGCATAAAGGTAAAATGTCTTGCATCAGGACATGAAAGTCATGTGATTTTATACCTTTCAAGTCCCCATCCTTATGGAGCTTCTTTTTCAGAAAAGATACATAGTGTGTAGGTGTTTTATTAATGTAGAAGGATGCATAGAGATATCTCCTTCTTTCAATCTATCAACATAGAAGAGTCTATCCATTTAATCAACCCACCTGCAATAGCTTGAAACCAAAGACGTGCTCTTATCATGCATTCTTTCAACTCTTTTCGAATAACCACAATATCCTTTATGCCAAAATATTGTTTTCAAAATATTTTCACATGAGTTTTTTTCACGGTGCATGGCATCCAAAGTATTCCTAACCAACAAGTCTTGCATATGTTATGAATGTGTGGAAACAAAAGCTATCATATTTTCAATGAATTTATAAGTTTTGCAAAATCAACAATAAAATATGTTGGGTTTCTATTATGTTTTATGTACATGGTCATTTTGCACATTCGAAATTTGTAAACTATGAATTATTCAAAAGTGTTGTAATTTCAAATTTTCCTTCTAATTGCTACAAGAACAATGTTTTTAAATTTAAGATGGGAAATTTTCTACTATTTTAGAAAATTAGGGTGAAAAAAATAAATATGTTGCAAGAATCTTTTTTGGGTAAAAGTTCATTAAAAAAAATTTTTTGGGGGGTTTTTCTTGCTATATATTTAATGTTGGGATGTTATAAATATAGTTAAACTATCACAAGGATGTACTTTTCTTTTGACAAGTTCTAGGTTTCTAACAAGTTGCCAATGTTCAAATCTATGTAATTGGAATGATGCAGCTCATGATGTTAATTGTAACAATTTGAGACCTTAAAACCTTGTACTTTAGAATCTAGGAATGAAATTTTTTGAGTTGCATTCAATTGTCGAAAGGGGTGAAAACATGGTAGGGTATGCCAAAAAAATAGTCACACATGCAGTCATAGTCACATTTATGGCATAAACATGAAAAAACCTATTCAAAACTTCTTTAAATTTCATTATGAAACAATGGTGCACTCCCTTGAGATTATATTAAGCTACACATAAAATGTGAGGAATTTTCTATAGGAAAAATGGATGAAAAGTATGTTCTAAACTAGTTGGGTTTTCAAATTCTCCAACATACTTTTATATGATAACTGTGATAAATTATGACTATGATATGAATTTTTTAAAAACACATTGATACATATTAGTGCTTTATCCATTTGAAAGTACAAATTTTTTTACTACAATTGTACTTTTATCATATTTTCATATACTTGAAACAAGAACATGACACCTACTTTCCTAAACTTGTATTTATAAAAATGTACTTAAATGCATATTAAAACACGCAATTATATTCAATATTATGCAATGAAGTCAAATATTTTCCTCTTATTGATCATTAAAGTTAAAAATATTCATTAGTTCAATGTATTAAATCTTAGTTTATGGATACTTTCCACACAAAAATAAATATCCCTCATTGGCATACTTTACCATGCGTTCACCCAAAGATGGATATTAGCATTTGTTGTAACTTATTTACCCATAAGTTTAAGTCACATAGTCTAGGTTGTCTAAACTATCAAGTCTTTGAGAATGTTGGCATTCTAAGGAACTATTTTGGTTGATGTAAACAAGAATGACAAATTGAAAAATGGAATATTCAATAGTTCAAAAGTAGGAATTGTAAATGTAATACTATACCTCTCAATATGGCAATTTGAACATGCTACTTAAACATTTGATGCCATTCTTTTGAATAGGGTTCAATTTCCCACCAACTCGATTTTTAGGTCATTTTAGCCATAATTCTTATTCTTGTGTCCACTTGATAATATTTGATGTAAACACTCATGTAGGTGCATTCCTAATTATTGTTTTGCCATTGAAATCATTTTTGTTGCCTCGATATGGATGGTTTTTAGGCAAGTAATGATGACTACAACAATATATGATTTTCTTCAGTTTTTTAGAAGAACGAGATTTTGTGGTAGGGCCACAAGGTGGGCATCCTTTATGCCCTTTGGTCACACACCTTGCAAATAGTCCAAATGCTAAAAAATCATGTACACTCCATTTGCACATGGCTTGTAGCATAAATGTTTCCTTGGAAAAAATATCAAATGCTTGGACACCAATCCATAGGATGTGTAATTCTTCAATAAATGGCTACATATACACATCCACATTTTCAACTTTTACAAACTTTTTCTCAAGAATTATTAAGGTTAGCATCAAGAAGTATCACTTAGTTGCTAACCAAGTTATAATTCAAATATCACAGGCCATGTCAAATGGCATGAACTAAGGTCACCAAATGGGTTCACCCCATTAAGTGTTAACCCAACCTAATGTTGTAAGCATCATTGGCAAAACTTGGTCACTTTACGTATAAAAACCATTTGTACTAGCCCCATTTTTGCGCCAAGTTAATACTTCTACCAAGGATTTACACATGTATATTTGTGATACCCTTGGAATTATTGGGAAATGTCAAAAGACCTTATGTGGAATAGATCTTGACCTTTCCATAAACTTATTAGTCCAAAAATTTGAACACACCTACAATTGCTTTAAGCTACCCCGAAAGAGCACACATCTTTTTTCATAGGTGTGGAATCAATCATTACTTAAACCCAATGACTTAATAAACTTGTTGGCCTCATAAGATGATTTGGGCATCTTGTTTCCTTTTGGAAGCAATTTTTGGTGTAACAACAAAAAAGTTCATCCATGAAGTGTCACTCATAGAATGCATGGTCCTCAAATTCAACAACAAAAAAAAAACTAATAGTATGGATGTAGAAGATCCTTCAAATAATGGTGTTGAAGCTTTTGAAATAAGCCCCTCCATTAATACATTAGTGGGTCTTGGGCTTTTTGGAGGAGTACTATTAACTTTCTCCAAGTTTTCATTTTTAGGTGAGAGGATTTGTTCTTCGAGCACTTTTTGCAAAGGCTTCATTAACAAGTTAATGGAGTTGAATTTTTGCATCAAGTAGTGTGTGTTGTTGAACATGCACAATTCTAGTATTAACAACTCCTTGATCATCCACAAAATTGTTCTACCCTTCACTATTCTCTTGAATTATTGGTTGTTGTAAATATGTACAACACATTTAAACATTAGACATAAAACCTTCCATCAATCACACATTAAACATTTTGAATAAACCGACTTTTCAAGGTCTACAACTTTGACTACCTAGATATGTATTATTGCATGTTGTTAACTATATGACATTCATTATGTTTTAAGTTAGCAACATATAATATGAGATTATACATCTAAAGATTATTATTCGAAATTATATGTTGCTGATTATATGAACTTCATATAATCTACCAGTGACTAGAAACATAATGGCCAATTATAATTGTCTAAGATTATATGATTAATTTTCAAAACCAAATACCTAGACATCACATTAGGTGTGAGGGAAAAAAATGTTCATACCACCATTGTCATTTGAAAATATGGATCACGGCCATATTTCTTCAAGTGTTTTTTGATTGCATTGCAAAGTTGTCTTTTCACATTATGACAACACATACAAGGACAATGATAGCTGATTAATCCATATTGAGTTACTTCAAGTTCATTAGCTTCAAATAAAGCTTGGGCATCAATTCTGGAAGCATTTACAAGTAATGCCAAAACGTGGACCTATGTCTACAAATAGATAAACAAATCTGTCAATTGTTGTTGTTGTCAACCAATTTTATGTCATTTGAAATTATTGCACAAAATAAATGGTTATTCATAGTACTTATATCAACAAAATTTTGTAATGAAAAAAAAAAAAAAAAAAAACTTGAAAAGTTGGACAACATTCATTAATTTGTGATTAAATGTATATGAACAAAACAACTTGGATTAGGTACAGGAATTAGAGAGCTCCCAATGTGGCAACTAGTTGACAAACCTACAAAGATTTATCTATAAGATGCACGTTGTGAAATAGTAGTAAATTAGTTTCAAAATGCCAAATCATTGCATTTTCTAAGAACCCATATAGATGTAATTAGTCATGCAAATAGTCAAGTTGGAAATATTAGGCTTCACCTCATCACACTAATCACATATTAGTCATGGTGGTTAACCACATCATCACATTGAATCATAACCTTAGTCATTATAAACATGCCACATCATAATAATCAGTCATAATGTAGTCATGTTGACAGGCCATGTCAACATAGTTAGTCACATAGTCAGTCACTTGAACAATGACATGTTTTTCCATTAATCATAGTGGACTGCCATGTCATCATATTCAATTGAATGTTTAGTGACCATGTACATGCCATGTCATTGTAATAAATCAAATGAGTAGTGACCATGGACATGCCATGTCATCATGATTGTTAAATGATTAATCACAATGGACAAAACATGTGATGACACAGTCACACAACCAATCAAATATAATCAAAGTGCCACATCGTTACAATATGGCAAATAGAATCCTTCATCCAAAAAATGGTAGTAAGCTTTATAATACATATTAAGGATTTTCAAACTACAGATCATTCATGATAGATTTGGATAAACTATAAACCATTTCATGACAAATTTCATGTGATAGACTATAGATTTTCAAACTACAGATCTTTCAAACTATAAAACTTTCATGATAAATATATTTGGACTAATACATTCATAACATCCATAAGTGCCTACCATATTTCATGGCCAATATCAAGGGAATGCCACTTATTTAACATTTGAATATGGTAGACACATGTATGTACGCAAATGGAAGAAAATAAAGTCTTATTGAAACTAACGGAAATGTTACCCCACAAACTAAGTAGCTCCTATCAAGGTTATGAAGGGAGAATTAGTTACACCTACACATGATTTCACTATTTGGCTATTAAATTATTAGATCTTTATCTTATTGTTGAATGAAGGTAATCTAATTGACGCATTTGCTACTACGTCATGTTGCAACTCCAACCCTAATGTCTATCAAATTGACCACAACAACTTCACCTATTCCACCCCCCTCGAAGCAATATTTTTAGCATCAAATTTCCTCCCCAACAAACTTTAGCGTGACATTTTTTTTCCCAATTATTCACATTAGTTGAAATCAAATATTATTTGCACAATAGATGGGAGAACTTACATAAAGACCAAATTGGAGATGTAAAGTAAATATTGTTGGTCTTGGCTGCTAGTAGAGTTGATGTTGCCACTATTACTACAATTACTACTATCATTGTTATTGTTCTTGCCACAACTATTATCATATTGCCAATTGAATTTCCCCCTTTAGTGATGATGGTAGATCAATATTGTTTATTGTCATCACATTGTTGAACACTAGGCCATTGTGGGTATGCCATACTCTAAAAAATTCCAAAAATTTGAAACCCCTCAAGAAGAACATTAGTTTTTTAAATTCAAGATGTTGCATATTTGACATAATAATTAGTTTTCAAACTAATAATTCATTGATGAATTTGAACTTTGTATTAACAACTATTTAAAAATCAAGTACAAAGTTTTGATGATGAAATAACACTAGAAAGATTATCAAATTCATCATGCTTTGAGGATCTTGTACCATTTTTTTGCTAAGTTGATGTCAAGTTTCAAAGGAAATGCTACTCATTATTATGTTTATCAAGTCCACTTCAATAATGCACCTCAACATGGATGGTAGAAAGGATAATTGGTTTTAATAGGATTAAGTACTTGCTTCATGTTTAGACAACATTTTTAGTTTACATGAATGGAATACCTTACATGGCTGAATATTAGGGTTATAATATGTCATTATAAGGTGTTTTCAATCATTTGCTAGTGAAATCATTTACTTTGAAGGTCATGGAAAATAAATGTAAGAAACTTCATGGACTAAAAGGAACAAACTCGGGGCTAAACAAGGTCTTTTTGGATAGAAAAAAAGAGATTATTTCTAGAAGTTAAGATACCAAGGAGTATTGTTGCTATTCATTTGATAACTAATGAAGAGCTAGGTTGAGATTGAAGTAGTCAAAATTGGATAAATGGGATATATGGAGTTGCTTACCTTGTTTTGCATAGGTTTGAGGAGTGAGTAGAATTGTTTGTCACAATGACAAAGAAGGAAGACTATGGCGAAATTCAAACATGCACAATTGCCAAGAACAAAAAAAAGTTTGACAAGATCCTTGGTCCAAAATTCAAGTGCATTTTGCTTCTTCCATGTTTGATTAAAACTACATTTTCAATTTTGTTTTTCATTCAAACCATTTGCTACCATTGTGAGTTAGTCGACACTTCTTAAAATCGATTTGAGCAAATTAATATAAATGCGATGAACTCAATTGTTATTATTATAAAAGGTTTGGAAATAAAACTATGTGGAGGAACTTTCCTTTCTAAAATTTCTTTTAATTTTCCTCCTTGTATTATTGACCATTACTTAAATTATTCATATTATTACCTAGAAAATATGATTTGGCATACTAACTGAATATAGTCACATTCTAATTGTCACCTCATAAAATAGAGTCATGATCCAACCTAAAAATAATCAAGATACACCACATTGCATGCCAAATGGCATATGTGAATGAACTATGTGACTTTCATTAATTAGATTAGCAAATGTGAATTATTGCTAAATTAATTAAAAGTAATCACATAGTGCCAATCAACACATCTAGGTCAATATTCTTGATTAGAAGTAGTTGTGTAATGTGAAATGGCACCTATAAATCAACATCTTGATAGATCTTACTCAAATATTACCAACTATCAAAATGAATCACCACTTTTAAACTAAAGTTAATCACATATTGCCAAATGTCACATGTGAATCAGCTTGTGTTCACTATAATTGGTCATATACACCACAAGTTTCATCTGTGAGTCATCACCACTGAGTCTAAAATTAGTTAAATAGTGCCAAATGGTAATTGTGACATGTCATGTTGACTAAATTCTAACACATATTGCCAATAGCACATGTGAATTAGTCCTTGTTGATTAGAATAATCATATGATGCAAACCTAACTTGTGAATCATCATTAAAACCAAAATTAATTAAAAAATGTTAAATGGTGACTATGACATGCCAAGTTGACCAAATCAATCATTCAAATCGCATAATGAGTCAGTAGTTTAAAATAAAATTAATAATAAAATGCAAATGGCACATGTGATTTAGTAGAATGATTAAAACTAATTAGATTTTGCTTGGTGGCATTTTGAGTTTAGAACCCCATTAATGTTAATCACAATTTGCATAATGGCAATTGTGAGTCAGGATACCTGGTGATTAAATTTAGTCATTGATCTTGCCAAATGGCATGTCTGAATCAATGACATTTAACAAAAGTTAGTCAAATAATGACAAATGGTAAGTGTGAGTCATCATTTACTGATTAGACTTAATCATCTAGTGCCAAATGGCACATGTGACTCAACATGACAATTAAAATTAAATGCATATTGCCAAGTGGCAAATATGAGTTAATGGATTATAGACATTAGTCAAGTTGTGCCAAATAGTACATGTGAGTCATTAATTAGTAAAATGACCAATTTTAATCAAAGTTTTTCAAATGGCACATTGAATCAATATAGATTCACTGAATTAAACACATAGTGTGAAATTGGACATGTGAATGAGCATGCTTACATGTTTTATTTTGATAAATAAAATTACATATATGTGCTATCGAGATTTGGTTGTTTTGGAAATATGATAGATCTTGGTTATTGGATAGATTGAAAATAAAATCCAATGGCTTGGATATGTTTCTTTGAATTTGGATTGATTTTCATCGTTAAATAAAATGAAGTTTCCATCCAACAATGTAAATATATTTGATTGAAATTTCTTTGATCTCTACCGTTGGATGGAAAGATTTGAATTCAAATCTTCACAATTTTGCTTTAGTATATAAAGATCATTTTCATCTTTCTCTTAAATCTCACACTTAAGCACAATTTGCTATCACAGTTGTTCTCAATTTTACACAGTCTTGCACTTTAACAACTTTTTTTTTGGGTCACATTAACATTCTTCAACTTGTTGTATTCTTTCTTGTTTATGTGCATGCAAAGATAATTAATTGCTTTGAAAGCTACATTTGGTGAAGTGCAACGAAGCAAGAGGTGCAAGAAATTGGTTGTTGTTATTGTTTTGACGCCTCAACACAATAGTCATTTGTGCAAAGACGAGCTTCACATTGTTGAATCTAATTCATAATTTGAGAAGGAGAAACAGGATATTGGGTCCCAAAAACCTGAAAAGGAGGAGTTGAATTTTCTTGAAGTTTTGAGGACAAATTTGAAGAAAGTTCTTGTGACATTATAGCCAAACCAAAGCCAAATCCATGGGTATGTTTATTGATATTTCATTTTGTGAATTGAAGTTATAAATTTAGGGTTTTCATATTTGCTAGGTTTGTAGAAGAATTTTACTTTTGGATTTAAGCTTCATGTTTTTGCATTAGTTGTTAGAAAGCAATTGCACTATTTTATTTTTCTTTAGAGGGAAGTTTTTGTTACTTTTGGTTGTAATATGCAATAGAAGTTCAAAGTTTGTATAGATATAACTCCATGATTTTGAATGTAAATAAACCCAAACATGGAGTACAATTGTGATGGAATTAAGGCAATGGGTGAGTAGGTATATAATTTGAATTAATATCCAATATATATAACCATGTAGCTATTAGATTTAAGTAACCCCAACAAATTGGGTGATGCAAATTAATTTGTAAAATAAATGGAAAATAGTCAGGCCACAAATTAAACATTGGACCACATAGAAAGCTTTTTCAAACATATTTGCACAATAGAACCACCTTATATCCACTCCTTGTAACCCTGATTACCAAGATGAATTTGGCTTCCATGGTGACGATGTGAGCAAATTTCCAACAAATCATGACATAATTCCAACGACAAGGATGCTACTATAGCCTTCTTACTGAACATTTTAAAATGTTGACATTTTTCTCATTCCAATTTATGAGATTAATGTATGCATTGTTATCATGTACCATCTTTAGCATAGGAGGTTGTGTAACAATGAATGCCACACTAGCCCCAAATGTTATAGGACTAGGTGGTTCGTAATCCACACTTTTCAATTATTTTGCAATAATAGTTGTAATTTTTTTGTTGGAATGTGTTATTATTTAGATCTTACAAATTGTGAAGTTCCTGATGAATATGGTAGAATGGTAAAATGGTAGAATAATTAGGTCCAACATCAGGCCATAGTGTTGATGTAGTTGTTGAAGGCTGGTTCACCTTACTTTAAATTCTTTTGTCTATAGTTACAAAATTTCTTTTGATGTTTTTGTAATTCACATTTTAGTGATTTTTTCATTCTTTGCAGACCATAATACTTTTGCTGGAGTAGGATATCTAATGCGCCAGCCAATAACCCTCCAAAACCCACTAGTTGGAGGTTTGTTTGAGCTTGTAACTGCCCATTTCAATAAAATATGTTTAGTTTTTGTCATCTTGAATTTGTTTAGCTAAAGTTTTTCTAACTTCAAGTATGTTTGAATGTTTTTATACATGCCATTTTGGTTATGGACCAATTCCCACAAACCCAAGATTAGTGGCCCAAAATGCAACAATTTTTACAAATTGGCCTAGATGTTGGCCAATGGGTGGGTCATAGCCACCACCATACATGCCTAGGTGGCCAATGAATCTTGGTTGGCCTCTTGCCATTATAGCCCCAACAACAAGTCCATTCTCGCAAATGCCACCTAGATACCTTCAAATGCCTTGGCCACAAAATCTCATAACACTTAAAGCTAGTGCGCAACCATTACTTGCATTTCCCTGAATGCAATCAACATGGCTTGCAAATCCAACATTAGCAACGACACCAACACTAGTAGCTATTACAACATGCCCACAAACGCCAACTACATCGCAACAAATGCCTGGTGTTTGGTTTGCAAATCCAACAGTTACATTTATACCAGGCTTGACACTTGTACCATATCCTAACTAAGTTTCATCATGGCAACATGTGTCTACCATTTGTACACAACCGGATGTTAATCCTATTGCCCCAACAATGTCAGCATTCCCAAGTTTTTTGTCAACGCTAGAAGACAACACAAGAAGGATGTTGATTACAAATCAGCTACAGATTTGTCTTCTAAGCTAGATTCACAAGTGGTTTCATCATATGTGCATTCTAGAGGCACTGAATAGAATGCCATGCATCGAGCTATAAATAAGGTGATGAAGAAAATGGGGATCAAAATAGCTCAACAAACTGGTAAGCATACCATTTTTGTTGTAAAGTGTGATGTAGAGGGGAGACTGGTGGGTGGTCGTAGGAACCATTGGTTGTCACAACTTTGAGAGTACCAAAAAAAACTAAACCCTACCATTGATGACATATGAAAATAATTTGTAGAAGAAATGGAAGCAATCACTTGAGCAAAGGTTTCTTTAATTAGACCATTCACTAGCCTTTAAACATGTCAAGGATGAAGTGGCATCAATCTTGAAAGCTAGGCATGGATGACTCAAATTTTTTTGAAGTAGGTGAAGGGTGACCTTCAAATGTCTTAAAGGCACACTAAAATCAAATGAAAGCTGTGTTGCAAAAAGAGACAAAGATAAAGCAAGCAATTTGAATGACAAAAGCTTGGGCCATTGTAAAAAGTGCCCAATGCACTAGGCAATCATGTGAAATTGGAATTGCTGAACAATTGGTATGTTTATTTTCTCTTTTTTTGTAATTATTGTTATTTTACAAGTTTTCTAACATGTGTTTGGTTTCTTTTTTATTATGTTCATATGCGATTAAATAACTCAAAATGTGGATAATTATGGGGTTTATAGGCAATAGATTTTGGACAACCAGCAACATTAATAAAAGTACAAGCGGAATGTGAACAAAGGAAGACTAGCAAGCGCAAACAAGAGAATACAGAGGAGTATGAGGTTAAAGCAAAATAAGTAAACCCTAGTTAATGTTAAATAGTTAGTTTTTATTAGATTTCTGGGAATGTTCATCTTTTCTCCAATTCTAATGTTTATTAAATTGATTGCAACAAAATTAGAACTAGTTTTTAGATATTAGATCTTGTGCGCTAACATGATCTTTGTAGATTTTACATTAAGAAGAGCAATAATTTTAATGATTTTGTTGATGGATTTTAATTTATGTGTGAAAAAAACTACATGAAAGCTTCAAGCTACTTGGCTCAAATAAAAAAGTCAATAATAATAATAATAATAATATCGACCAATTATAAGTCTTTGAAATGGAATATAGTAAGTTAAGTGTCAATTTTGTATTTGAAAACGTTCATGAGACCTATGTCAATTTGGTTTTATTAATTGAATGTACAAAATTGTTTCATAATATAAAACAAATGAATGACTTCTTTTTCTAACAAAAAGTGGAGGCAAACCTTGTGTAGTTGGTATGTTCATCAAACATGGTGGAAATGGAGTTAAATGCCACATGAAAGATGTGGCTAGTGACACTAGTAGATATCCTATCATTTGAAACCATTCCTTGTGGAACTAAATGTTGCCTATGACTACAAATGGTTGCCTATGCGACTATGACCTATGTCATCATTCCAATAGGTTGATTTTTCATGATGTATTTGTATTTTTTACAACATCAAATATAAGTTTAGTTGCACATGCAACCAAAGTAGTCACATTATAGTTGCATAAGGTACATATGCTACCTAGTAGCTACATGTATAAACTATCTAATAGTACATACCTACATGTACATACCTACTTACTTAATTACTAAGTCTTACCTACCTACCTATGTACTATTTACTAGGTATTTACATACATATATACCTACATACCCACTAGCTACCTAATAGGTTATTTAATAATAAGCAATTTTTAAACTTTAAAAAAGAAGAAGTAATTATCTAAAGTATATTTAAATACATACTTTAAATAAATAATATTTAAATAGGGACTTAGTAAGAACTTATGCTATCTAGTAAGTAGGCTATGTAATAATATGTGTTAGGGAATAGTTGTAACTAGGTTATAATTATGTGATTAAGTTGCAATTAAAATTTTATCTCATATTGTTTGTCTTCCCCGTCAAGTTTATAAAGTATATAAGTAGGTTGGTTTGGTGGAATAAACACATTCAATTTTTTCAATTGCCATATGGGAGGAGCTAATCACATAGGTTCCACCCAAAAGGTTAAATTTAAAATAAAATAGGATTTTGTTGTAAAAGTTGTAGACCTAAACCGACCTAGGTTAAACCTATGGCTAGGTCCTAGACTTAACTTAGGTGCCACATGGCCTAGCCCAAAACTAGGCCATGTACCTTAGGCACCTAATTAGGCTAAAGGTGGCCTAACCTAGGTCCCTATCCTAGGCATGTACCATGTGGCTTATCATAAGTGGTCCAACCCTGAATGATTATAGGGCAATCTTAAGCTGCCATTTGGCAAAAGTTTAGTTGCTTTAATTGGATGGTTATATATATATATATATATATATATATGTCAAAATATTTTGAAAAATCCAAATGATGCCACATGTCACATTCTTAGGCTACCACGTGTGAACATATTGGTGTGGATTATAGTCACAAATGTAGTTGCAAGTGTAGTCGCAAGAATTCATGCTTGGATATGTATAAAATTTCCATACTCATATTTATGAAAAAATATGTCATCCATTGTCTGCAATTAATGGTCATCTACAACTTGTCGTTTGCTACTATGTTGATTTTTCATCGTGTTGCTTGCGACTAAAATTTAATTGCAAATGACAATCACACATGATGTTTTTTTCCACTAATGTGACTTCATCATTATTGCAAATTTCAACATGGTATGAAGGCGTTGCCATCTTGCCATATCCCTTACTTGATCAAGATCCTCTAATTTGCATAATATTAGATGCAATGAGATACATAATGAGGTGGCCATTGATCCTAACACAAAAATATTTGTAGCCATTCTATAGGCATGTATTAGTTGTAATGTATGTAGTTTATATGTAGTTTGTGTACATTCAAACTTTTGAAGTAAGAACTTCATTATTAATACATGAACTCTAAGTTCTTTTTTGTAACAATTATGTTTTATTTAATTATGTGCATTAATTGTGGATATGTGTTGTTAGAAGGTAGCTATAGCTAACATGTTAGGATTCAGGGAATTAAATATGTAATTAGTCATCAGTCCATTGTTATATATATTGATATTAGTTAGGTATTAATATTGATATAGGTCTAGTATGTTAGGACATTAGTCATAATAAACATTATTTAGTGAATAATTATTTACATTGAACATGCCTTGTCATCACAATCGGTTGAAAACAAAGTGTGAAATTAAACATCCTCTTACATTAGTTAGTAAAAAAACTAATTAGATGAGACATGCCATGTTAGAATATTTAGTCAAAGTAATTAGTAGAGTAAGACATGCCACATCGGCAAAATCAATAGGATAATTATTAATATGGAAGTGCCATGTCATAATCTAGTCATAGAGAAAGTCATAACGAACAAGCACATCATTAATTAGACAAAATATTAGTCACGATGTACATCCCATGTTGCAATTAGTCACATGGTTTATAAAAAAATCTCAAACATGTCATCACAATTAGTTAGGAAATTAATCATACAAGTAATGCCATGTTGTAATTATTGGCAAGTTTAGTTAGGAATGTGGAACCATGTCATCAAAATCAGTAAGAAAACTAGTCGTAAAGGATATGCCATGTTGCATTCAGTCACATGGTTAGCAAAAAAAGTTGAACCATGTCATCATAATTAGTTAGAAAATTAATCATAAAAGACATGCCATGTTAACATTTGTAGTCTGATGTTAAGTCACATAGGACAATCCACTCCATCACATTTAGTAAGAATATTAATCAATTTAGACATGCCACATAGGCATAGTCAATTAGAAAAATAGGTATAGACCAAAAAAAATCCTACCCCAAACCTACGCTAGACCTAATCCCAACCTAACCTAAACCTATCCCTAACCTAAAACAAACATAGCCCGAACATGTGCCCTACCTAACCCGAACTAACCTAGACCTAACGCAAACCACATCATTTAACTTTGTAGGATTATTTGTCATATAAGACACGATTAGTTAGCATATTTAGTCATATGTTTAATTGAATTAGACATGTTACGTCAATCACTTTTAGTCACATAATAAATGGACTTTGATGGCCATTTGAGTCATAGTATTAGTCATAATATACATGCCACATAAGCATATTAGTCATAAAATTAGTTTTAACAACATGACACATTGGATGCCACATCACCAAAAAGACTCCATTTTTATGTCAAATTAGACATGCCATGTTGGCACAATGTTGTTTAAAGTCAAGTGATTTCAGTCCTAGTAATTGTCCATTTTGTTAGCAAGACCTATTGTAAATGGCTAGTCTTTTGTTACTAACCCCAATTTTGTCTGCCATCCATTGTGATTGAGATATCAGTGGAAAAAAACGGCCTAAAAGACAAAATCTATAGTAGTGAATCCTTATACAAAATTTACAAATGAATCCCACAATTATTTTTAAAGGACTTTGGATGGACACTAATGTATAATTATGTGCAATGAAGTCCAAAAAATCCATTTTTAGGATTCCAAATGGACTTCGGTTGAACACTATGTACATTGAAGTCCATAATATTTAATGTTCAAGTATACTAGCTAGGGTATTAAAATGGTAGTTTATCAACTATCATTACAGTATCATGGAAATATTTAATACAAGTTCACCATTGAGTCTACAATATAATTCTGTAATACATGGACTCTTACTAAACACAAATAGACCAAAACTTACATGTGGACACCTTCTTAGTTCCAACAAATTATTGATGTATGGACTTTTACAAGAATGAACTAGATTATTTGTGCAATATTCCACAATTACACCCTTGATACATAACTGACATGTGGACATATTTTCTACGTATATGGAAATTCAATGTGTTCACATGGATTCAAAAACAACTTATATGCCAATTTCATGGCATTTTACCCATTATATTGTATTTAGGTGTAAACATGATAACATGAACCACATGCATTTGCTTAAGGGATTATTTTTGGAATAATATTCCTTAGAATATATATTTAAAAGTCTTCCAAAAAATTCTAAATCTTCTTTATATTATTATGTGAAGGTTTTGAAATCTATTTATAAAAAAAAAATTGTTAAAAGACATGCATTATAATGCTTAATGAATGCTTTTGAGAGCCTTTTATTCATCAGATATTTATAGATTAATTCACATGTTCCAATGATATATTATCATTGAACCTTTATATATATATATATATATATACTTTCAACACCAAATTAAATTATTGTTTTGAAACGTGAAAAACTAAGCATGCATTACACTTGTTGTGGTTCATGTTAGAATGATTGCACCCCTTCAACTAGAAATGCAATATTGGTAAAGGTTGAAATCCATGTTTTGGGAATTTGCTGAAAATGCCTTGAATTGTTGGGATTGTTCATTAGATGGACATGCTTGTTTTATTCTAGATTTAAAAATTCCAACAACCTTTCACCACCATTCATGCATCTCCTCTCTACATATTGCAACTATTAATTTAATGGACTTGGTGAAATGCGAATGTGCATTTTAATCATGTTAGACATGTTACATGAAACACCTTTCCTTACATGCAAATGTTCAAGTTCCAAACCACAAAATGGACACTTCTTTACCCAGGAACAAATCAATAAAATCATATCTTAATCATCCACAAGATCTAAAGGCATGGACATAGAAAGATTTTTACCTTTTTCAATTGTATACACATACATTTTTGTCAGTGAATGAAGGCATTTGCAATTGGTGATTTTTTCTTCCAAAGCATGTACAAACCCCTATCATTTTCAAATCCTTAGCCACCTTCTTAGAGATCAAAATTGTGGCCTTTAACAAGGAAAAAACCAATCAAAACACTTATTTTTACATGTCAAAATTTTTCCATAGTTTGTTATCCTCATATTTGCACATTTGAATTCCTTTTCTAGGGCAAACATAATCTCTTGTACAATAACAAGGAAATGGTTGTGTTTTTTAGGTTGGTCTTGTGTTTTTATAATAGAATTTTCTATCTCGTGCCTTTTGTGATTTGTTACAACTAATTTACCTTTTGCATCTTAAAGCCTTTTATTTGTTTATGCAATGTATCGTTGCAAATCTTTAACAACAATTTTTAATGGAGATGTCACCTTACTTACTTACTTACTTACAATTTAGCGTCATTAAGTGGGCCAAACAGCACCCGGGCCAGAGCCCAATTGACGTTAAGTCTAATAAAGCAATTCAGATCTAACCGTCTCACATTGTACTAAGAATCTAGCAAGGATGCCTTGCTGCTAATAGTTCAACAACTTAGCCAAAGGTGTGATGGCAGTTAGTGGCAATGAACTTCTAAACCTCTCTTGAACACTTTGATAGGCAGGGCAAACCAATAAGAAGTGGTCCTCATCCTCAACCGCACCCAAGTTGCACAATTTGCAGTAACGCTGCTGCGCCGGCACCTTCACTGGCTTGACTTGCCTTCCTAGCTCAATCTGCATCTTGTGACTCGCACAACGAAAACGTGCCAAGCTTCTCCTCAACTGTGCATTGTCTACCCTGGAGAGGTATTCTTTGTAGCCATAATGTGTTGAGCTATTCAACCCCAGATAGGCTCTCACCCTGCTGGAGTTAGCTACAGCCACTTGATGGTGTGCAATGTATTGCCTTTCAGCCAACTGCTTGAAGTGAGCACATGGTGGCAGCTGATCGCTATCGATGCACAAATTGTATGTTGATAGTCGTTCATTTACTTGTGCTAGCCAGCAAGCAGGCAATCGGCTCTTTCTACCCATAGCACTCTGGTTCCCGAGTAAGACTTTTCACGTGGCTGCAAACAACTGCAGCTGCACATCATAAGCTAGCCTAAGCATGCGATCTGAATCAACCTCAGAACTGACACGTGAGAGAATGCGCATGGTCTGTTGCCACTAAAATATGTCTAGGGGAAACCTGCCAAACTTTGCAAGCACGACGTAACTGGATGTTGTACTGTTAACCCCCAGCAATGATTTCAGAAAAGATCGATGAACCACCTCTAACTGTTCGCGTGCCATGTGGTCTGACCATACTTCACACCCATAGCTAAGCACTGGTTTGACTAATGCATCAAACAGCTGGCATTGCAATGCTGGGTCAAAGATGCGCAACTCTGCGCATCTACGTCGTAATGCAAAAACTGCCTTTTTCCCTGACATTGCTAATCGTTGTATTGCAGCTTGCATACCTTTTGTGCCATGCAGCTCAACACCTAGATACTTGAAAGAGTTTAGTTGTTCTATAGCTTCGCCCTCATACTGAAAAGCTTGACACACAAATTTGTGTGCTTCAAACACAAGAACCTTGGTTTTCTTGACATTCACAGTCAATTGACGCTCACAGCAAAAAGCTTGCAAGACATCCAATTGTTTCTGCAATCCAACAGGAGTGTGTGACATGAGAGCTAAGTCGTCTGCATACAAAAGCAAGCGAACAGCTAGCTGTCCCAACATTGGTGGTGCGTCACCCTCCAAAGCATTCAATTGTTTCTCTAGGCCATCTATGAAGAGGCTAAACAAGAGTGGGCTGAGGGGGCATCCTTGCTTCACTTCGATGCGGTAGAGGAAAGTGGGTGTGAGCCCCTCCTTTGGATGGTGTAGGCAGGCCTAGTCTTGACGATACATGGAGCGCAAGCACTCCACTATCCGCCAACTGATGCCAAGTCCCTCTAACACCTGCCACAACAGGTCCCTTGGTACTGTATCAAAGGCTTTTTTGAAGTCCACAAAACAAGTGCATAGCTTTTTTTTCTAAAATTTGGCTTGTTCGGTCAAAGTGCGAAAAATAAACAAGTTATCTGTTGTCCTAAAGTCCTTTCTGAAACCAGCCTGTCCCTTTGCGCGTAAATCATTGGTCTCCACCCATTGACTAATGCGGGACTCAAGAATCATTGCAAACACCTTAGCTAAGACTAGTCCTACTGTGATCCCCCTGTAATTGTCAAATTGACTATAATCACCCCCTTTGTACAGTGCATGTATGATCCCAACAGAGAGTGATTCACAATAACCTTCACGCAAAATTTTGTTAAAAGTAATCAATAATGGTTGTTGCAGGGCAATAACCGCATCCAAAAAGAACTCTGGTTTGATGCCATCAATGCCTGCAGCTTTGTGTCGTTTTAGCTTTTTGAACGTTTGATGTACTTCAACTAATGTGACGTTAACATTCAACTGTTCGCAATCAATACCATTGGGTGGAAAGGAGGCCACTTGGGCTTGAATAGCGGCACCTATCACAGCTCTTGCTGTGGCTGGTGCTGTTGGCGGTTATAGTAGTTGCTAGAAGCCATCCCTGAGCGCTTCGCTGGTGATGCCATTGACACCCTTAGTGCACTTGCGGTACCGCTTCCAAAATGCTGCAGGATCCGCCTTCGCTAAACCACATAGTTGTTTAGCCTTAAGCACATCATAAGCACGTTTCTTCCTTTTGTACAACTGTTTCATGTGCTTAAGTCTGATCTGCCTATCTGGGTGTGCATGTGACATTTTAGCAAACTGGCTTTTGGTCTGCCGACGTTCTATGTCAAACCAAGGCTTGTGGCTGTGCTTTATTGCTTTTCCTAAGGCCACTTGTTTATTTCCAAACACTTCTTCTACAGATTGTGTGATGCACTGTTGTAATAGATTGACTATTGTTTGTACGTCAGATGCATCAAGTACATCTGGGATTACCCAGACACCGATGTTATGATGTACACTCCTGCTAAACTCTGCTGCTTTGGCAGTTTCAAATTTGAAACGTGGTAGGTGTTTGATTACCTTTTGTTGAACACGAG
The DNA here is from genome assembly GCA_963921925.1 of Sphagnum tenellum. Taxonomy (NCBI): domain Eukaryota; kingdom Viridiplantae; phylum Streptophyta; class Sphagnopsida; order Sphagnales; family Sphagnaceae; genus Sphagnum; species Sphagnum tenellum. The sequence continues at coordinate 13,984,289 of OY998154.1, forward strand.
GGGTTTGCCACTGTTGTGTGATTGTGAGTACCAATGGTCTATGATCAGAGTGCGCATCTTTGTGACCTGAGTACTTTTCATCGTAGTTAACCTCTAAGCGCTTGACACCTTCTAATTGGTTAGCTGTCGTAAGAAAATAGTCCACAGTGTTAAAACCTTTATTGGATAGGCATGTGTATTCCCCTAATATGTCTCCTGGTGTGCGGCCATTGAGGATGAGTAGCCCAGTGGTTCTGCAGAGATCCAGGAACTCACGATGCCAACCAGCCCTAACAGTGTCGCGATTCTGGCGTTCCAGCATATTGTTGGGCAGGGTGTCCTCAATGGCCTGTGGCACCAGCAGCACATATGCTAGTTGACTGCAGTCAATGAAGTCAATGTTTTTGCCCGTCCTTGCATTGAAATCCCCAGCAAGAAGCACATTGCCTAAGTTCATGGTTTCTCCAATCTCTTGGCATATGTGTTCAAACAAGCTGGTGTCTGAATATGGCGAGCCTTGTGGAGCAGCATATATTATGCATAAGAACAAAGGCCTTTGGAGAGCATTGCCCAAGTGCGGCCAAATCCTAGTCCCATCCTTTGCAGTCTTCCAAATAACAGTATTATTTGCCCATGTTTCCCTGACAAATATGGCAATGCCTCCACTGTGTTTTCCAACAACACCCTGTGGAGTCATAGGCCTGGCAACATCAAAACAACTGAAATTCGGTAAGACTCGAAATGTATCGCCCGGAAAGTGATGTGTTTCTGTTAAAGCAACAATGTCAACATGTTGAAATAGGTCAAGCATATGTTCATGTGTTTCTAGCTTTGTGATAGCGACCCCATGGATGTTCCATAGGCACACGCGTAAGTCTCTCTGGCCCCCGCCCCCCTATGCAGTAGGAGAGTTTACGACTTTGTGGTTGATGTAGAGATCAGCCCCACACCTGTATACCCATTTGCCAGCTTCTTTGGCCTCCTTGAAGGTGGCCCAAGCAGTTTGCTTTTGGGCCTGCTGAGTGGGAGTCAAGTCCTCATCGAGCCCAAACTGAGTGCCCTGCAGGCCTTTGCAAGCGCGCATCACCGTGAGCTTGTCATGTATCGATGCCAGCGTGATGATGATTGTCGGTGCCTTGTCAGTGGCCCTATCCAGTTGTTGTCAAAAAAATAAAAATAAAACTCCATCAAGTTTAAACCACCTTAAGAACTTGGACATTATTAAATTTCCATACATGTCAAATACTAAGATCTCACAAAACATAATAAGAAGTGAAAATTTAGGCCAAAAGTTGATGAACATAGGACCTTCCCCGTTTAGTGTTGCTACATTATGACCATCCTTTGTTGTCTAAATCATCATCGCCATTTATTTATTTATTTAAGCTTACAAGTTCCATTTGCTCACTTATCTATTTGAGCTTTTGCTATTTTCAATTTGTCCATTCATCATACATAGCCCAATTCATGGTACCCACTTTTTCACAAACTAATCTTCTTGCCATCCTCAAAGAAATCAACCTTGAAGATGGAAGATATGGTTTTTGGTGGATTACCATCCATAAAGGTTATTTTTTTATGAACTTTAAATTGTTTGAATGCACATAACTATAACCATTTTTGTTAATGGCTTGCCCAAAAACCTTGGAAATCTCCTCTAAGATTATAACTTTTGCCACTTTCACTTGTTGTGAATGTATACCCTCACATGTAAATCCATATTCTTCCACAAAATGTTTTTATTAAAGATTGATATAATTTTGAACAAACTAAGACTTGTATTACCATTCTAGACTTAATAGGACCAAAGGGAAATTTGAATTAATCTTAGACATGAGGATGATCATGATGAAGAATTATAAGCTTAGAATGAAGCCCTTAGTGAAAGAATCCAAAAATAATCTATTAAAAGAATTTGATTACTATAGCAGAGTATTGAAGAGACGAAAACAAAAGCAATTGAAAAGGATATGAAATGCCTAAGGCATAAAATTGAAATGGCCAATCTCTACCATAATCGAGTGGAAGAGTTTGACACTTTCAAAATGGAGCATGCTTTTATGAAGATATATCTATTGATCTATCAACGAAGGAGCGAAAAGGCAAAAACAAAACAATGGGTTTTATATAAAGATCAAATTGCCAACATACTATAGGAGTTTTTGATAATTACTGAAAAGATGAAGAACTTTATAGGAATTTTTTTTTTGGGATTAATTTAATTAAATGTTCCACCATTTTGTTATAATTTTCTTAAAGATATTTAAGGTATCTAATTTTTGAATGTAAAATAGGGGCGAAAGCATCCTTGGGTGGACCACTAGGAACCATTTCAAGGAATGGTTAAGGAACCAAAATGCATAAATTATTTTCCTAGGCCCTTTACTTCAAATGTTTTTACAACTATAAGTTTTTCTCATGTTTATCAATTGCATGCAGTAATATATGGCTTGAAGTTAATTTTGGAATAAAAAAATGGAAATTGTTAAAATTTTGTTTTCTTAATTAAAATGGCCCCTTTAAAAATTGATAGCTTTAACTTTGGAAATTCATAACTAAATTATACTTACTCAATTAATTGCCTAATAATAACATAAAAATAGAATGATTCCAAATTACTTTAAGGAAAAAAAATTACCAAGAAGATTCTCAAATCATGTTTCAAATTTGTGTTTCTAACCAAAAAGTTCAAGGGTAGGTGGCCATTCATACATTCCTAAAACTTTTTTTAAATGCAATGATTACGAGCATCAAAATACACAATATTATTGATATTATTGGAATTTCAAAATCTATGGAACCTAGTAAATGTGTTCATTAAAAAAAATTATGAAAAAGATATTTAAGTGTTTTTTATGATTTTTCAAAGTTTGATAGGTCCAAAAAAATCAAGGTATAGTGGATAATTTTGTTATTGATTAGCAAACATTCTTAGTGGTCCACCCAAGGACGTCTTTGCCCATAGGGGTGTTTAATCTAACATTAAAAAGTTCTTATGTACTTTTTAATTCAAAATTTTGTCTTTTCCAATTGTTGTTGGACACATTTTTTCATTGTAATTAGGTCTTTGAATTTGTATTTGTTTCAAATTTGGTTTTTCTTTCCTACTAAGTTGATAAGAAAATAATTAATCATTTGCTTAGGTATGTTGCCGATAAATAAATAGAAATCAGTTCCTACATCTTTTCACAACCAAACTTGGTAGTTCACTAGGTGGCCTTAACAATATTTATGTCAAAAGGGATAAAAAAGCCAAACAAATCCCCATGTGTCATGCCATGATGTTTCAATAATGTTATCCACAACTTGTTGCCAACATTGTTTATACAAGGTTTATTAGTGTTCCCCACTAAACAACATTACTTTCTTGGGGGCGTTAGATTTGGTTAAGATTGGGCCAATTGATTTAGTGATTTCAAAATGATTGTGCTAAGATTTTTCACAAGTTTGTACATTCCAAATATTTTCAAACCCTAGTGCAAGAGTATTTTGAGAATTGATTGAAATTTTACAAATTTGGAAGCTACACAAATTCACCCATATGCATATTTGTTAGATAATGTTCTGTCATTAGAAGATTTTTTACTAGCTATTTTGGTAGGATGACAACAAATTAGGGCTTGGATCAATGAGTTAGTGAAAATGGATGTTAAACATTTGGTTGTTGTGCCCATCATTTTTTATCGATGTGGATTCCTAACATCATTAGAAATGATTCAATAAACATATCAATGCATTCCTAACTCACTCACATGTTTGGTGAATGACATCCAACATTCAAGTAGACATTCTCTTGGGACTTGTCATGATGATTAATCACCTTTAATGGTGGTCAATATGGTTGGACTTCCATAAAGAATAACCTTATTAACGTTTAAAAAATTTCCATGTTTTCATGCATTTGAGGATGGAGGTCCATGGATGATTTAGGATTTCAATTCCTCTAATATGGAAGAGCTAAATGTTGATGATAGATGTTAAAGGTGTAAAAATTGTTGGGATATCTTCAATAACTTCTTCAATAAATAATTTCAATAATCATTTGTAGTACATTATTTTTAATAGTTGAAATCAATATTATAAAAAATTATTATTAAAGTTCTTTATCTTATTTTTAGAATTAAAATTCTTATGATAGTTGTTGAGTATCAATTAAGATTTCTTAGTCGTGGATAAAATTTGGTGTAGTTAATTTTGGAGTAAGTTAAAAATATATATCAATTATTTTTATGATAATCATCATTTTAAGGATTAAATTTCCATTGTTGTTTTATTGTATTTAGGTGTATAGTCTTTTGTGCATGTAAAAGCATATTTAAGTATTGTCCTTTGATGTAAAGAAATTAAACTCCATGTATTTTTGAGATTGTATTTGTTTCATAAGTTTTAATATTCAAATATTTTAATTTGTTATCAAGTTATTTAAAAACTTTGTTCCCCTTAAAAAATTAGTAGTCAATTTGTACAATTGTAGGTTAAATTTTTCAAGCTAACGATTATTTGTTATTTTTATGTTGTAAGACTTATGTATTTCTTTCTTTATTCTTAATGTTTTCTATTTCCACACTTGGGATATATTATGTGGCCTTAACAAAAAGGAGTGTCTTAACCCTGACTTTGGGCTCTCGACCAAGACAAAGGGGTTGCAAGGTTGTGGGCCAAGAGGAAGCTCGAGAGTCGCATCACATACTCCCCGGGAATGTAATAAAGTGTGAGGGAGTGAACCCTCACACTCCCAAGGTAATTCCCACTTTGGGGGATGAAGTCCCGATGGACTCTCAAAACTTCAGAGAGCAATTTTAGAGGTCAAAACTCAATGGCTTGTGGCGCTCTTTATATCATTGGAAAGCTTTTAGAACTTAGATGTCTAAAATGAGCTCACATTGGTCATTTGGACATCTGAAACACAAGTTATGGCCAAAAAAAAGGTCAGGAGTCAAACTGCCAATTTGACTCATGACCAAAAAAAGTCAGGAATTGACCCAATTTACTTAGGTGCAAATGACGTGAAACATATTATTAGAAAGATCTCAACAAGAGCTATAACTTTGCTTTAGATCGCACCTCAATTCGAGGTTTGCTCGCAAAGTTATGGGGCTCCAAAGTTATAAGAGTCCCAACTGGCGCGATTTTGGGACTCCCATTCAGGAGTCTTGAAAGAGAAAAACCATTTGGATGTAGGCCCCGTGAAGAAGTGTAGAGTATTCTATAAGGGGGAAGGTGGTGGCTTCCCCCAAGTCTGGGCCGTGGTGAGTCTTGTGTGTCCGTGTTGCCTGTGGCTTGTCCTAGCACCAAAGGTGCTCCAACTATGCACTAACCACCTTGTGTGAGTTGTGTGCAAGCTCGTGTGAGTGAGTGAAGCTTGTCAACTATTCCTAATCCCATCCCGGAGCTTTGACAAGCCCTTCTTCCCCTCAAAGTGCTATGAGCTAAGGAGCGTGCCCCAACTCCTCCCCCTTTCGTTATCTTGTATTTGGATTCACTTTTGAATCCTTCAAAGAGTTGGGAGTGCGTCAAAGAGTGTGCAATGGGGTTCCACACAAGTACCACTACCATGCTAGAAGCATTTAAAAAGGAATTCATAAAGGTTATGGATTACGTTTTGGCTAGCTTTGCCAATCACTACTATAAAATGCATCTTAATTTAGTCTAGGTTTCACTAGATTTTGCATGAATTTGGAGATTTTTACCTAGTGAAATTGTTTAACCCCCTAGTGAACGGGGACCAATTGTTATGAAAAATGAATTATTTCACTATAACCTAATGAAACAAGGTTATTTTCAAGTGAAATATAAATTTACCAAACCATTCATTTGTTAGTTAATAAATCAATTAACATGGAAATCAATAAAATTTAATTATTTAATATATAATTTGATAATTTCATGGTTTTTAAAACTTGTGATCTATTGACACGTGTCACTACTTAAGCTAGGTTTAAAACCTAGCCTAAGTAAGTAGGTAGGCAGGCCATGTAATCAACCTAAGCACCTATTATGAGAATTTGATAAGAGAATATTCGGTCAACATACCATTATTGACCACACACAACATCACTCATGAAGTTTGATCTTTTGATTTTTAGAATGGAGGCAAACACCCTTACCATCTAGCCACCCCACTTGTTGTGATAATATGTTACATTACATTCTATTTATTAAATACTTCATTTTAAACGTTACAAAAATAAAAACTATGAAATTTTATATCTTATTGAAATTTTGTTCAAATGAAATGAAATGAATCAAATTAAAAGAAAAATCAATAATGTACATAATTACATTTATTTCTTTTTGAAAGTTTAAAATCATTTGAACAAAAAAAAAGTTGAACATCATTATTCAATAACATTCCAATGACCATTTTTTTGAAAGAAAAAGTTTAATAAATGGATAATGTTTTTGCTAATATAATAATAATACTTATGTTATGTTACTTTCAATTATTATATGACCATTTTTCATTAATTTATATTATTTCGCCTTACATTATTTATAATTATTTTCAATTACTTTTGGTTATTTTTGGTTATTTCACCCTAGGCTACTTTTGGTTATTCTAAGTTACTTTTTGCTATTGAAGGCTAATTCAGCTTATGTTATTATTGGTAATTATTGGTTATTATAGGTTATTTCACCTTAAATTATTTTTGTCTATTATAAATAATTTCACCCTATATTATTTTTGGCAATCTTAAGTAATTATAATATATGGCTATTGACTGTTCTTTTATTAGTGTTATCGGTGGTTATTAATGGTTATTGGTACCTATTCTATTTGTGGCTATAAAAGCCTATTAATGTTTAATAATAATAATTATTGATGATTATTGTAATATAAATTATTGTTGGATATTCTACGTTATAATATCATAGGCTATTGGTAGTTTTTATATTGTAGGGTATTTAAAATTGCCAATTGATCATGAATGATATTTTCGTTCTTAACTTGATTGTAGGGGATGACATGCATAATTTATAGGAGGTGTTTAATTGATTTAAAGAACATAACTTTAAGTTGCAATTTGGCAAATGCCAATTTTTTTAAAAAAAGGTGGAGTATTTGGGTCACATGATTTATCCTAGTGGATTAGGGGTTAAGAAGGTCAAAGTTGAGGCCATTTTACAACTACCCCAACCATTAAATTTTAGTTGATTGTGAACTTTCCTCAGCATGTATAATTGGTATTGGAGGTTTGGTAAAGGATTTAATAACATTGCTAAAAATTTAACTTAGTTGATTAGGATTGACCAATAATACACATACGTTGAAACATAAGAATAGATTTTTCAAGAATTGAAAGTTAGGCTCACATTAACACCCATTTTGTGACAACCTATTGGGTGGTGACCTTTTAGTTGCATATGGATTGGAGCACTTCAAGGTTTGGAATAGTGTCTGCGAACTTGATGATTACAATCAAAAGTTTGTAGTGACCTATGTTAGTTAGTTTAATAACAAGACAAAGGTTGAGTATAATTCACATGAAAAGGAGTGCCTTATTATTGTTTGGACAATTTCCTCATTCCAATTTTATTTTTATGGTAGTTCATTCACATTTTCATGGATCACTAACCTTTGAAATTCTTGAAAAAATTAAATTGTTTCATAAGAAAGTTAGTAAACTGGGTTTTTATCCTACAAGAATATGAATTTGACATAATTCATAGTGCTAATATTTTTAATTGGGATGCCAATATGTTAAGTTGGAACCCAAGTTCTTATAAGGAAGACACCACAAGGGCTTGTTGGCACGATGATGTCATTAGAAGGAAAATGAGGTTTCGTGACTAGTCCTTGTGATTAATTTTAATCACAAGCAACATATATGATTAAAATCCCACTAGTCCTAAGTCATGTTGGACAAGTTGCATGTGACCATAGTCACAAATGACATGGATTCATGTGGATGAAATTAAAAATCAACAAAATACAATTTCATTTTTTGATTGACTACATGTGTATTATGTTTGCAACTATTTGGTGAATAATAAGAGCAATGATATGTTGCCATGTGTCAATTTTTAAAATATTTCAAAAAAAAGAGAAAAAGGTAAACTTGAAAAAAATCAAGGTATTCGATTCATGTGTTTGTAACTGTGACATGTGACACATCCACAAATATTTCAAATTATAATTATAATTATAATATATATATATACATATTTAATTATGTAGGTGAATAGGTAGGTAGGTAGGGGTACCTATTTACTTAAATTGGTTTACAAGTAGGTAAGTTAGATAGATAGTTGATTATATTATTTTTGTTTTTTTATTTAGCCTTTAGAAACAAACCATTTTGATTGGCTCATCCTAAATGAAACTTTTTTTTAAAATTATGTTTTTTCAATGTTTATAGTGCACTATGTTGTATAATTTACAAAATTTTAAAGGAAAACAAAAGATATGGAATATGTTTTTATAATCACAAATTAGTTTGTGACCAAGTTACAATTATAAAACATATCCCATATCTTTTATCTTCTTTCTTAACTTTGTAAATTATATAACAATGTGTGTAGCGAAAACATTTGAACTTGGTTTAACCTTGGTTAATATTTGGTGTAATTAAATTTTGATTAAACTTTGGCAAATAAAATATTGGTTACACTTTGGTAAAACGAAATTTGGTTAAACCTTGATTTAAAATTGGAAAAGTTTTTCACTAGTTGTTGGAAATAAATGAACAATGTTGTAATGTTCATTATGTTGTTCATTAGTGTGGAACTTACTATCCCACTTTATGTTTTTTGGTGATTAAAAAATTTAATGAAAATTTCATTCTTATACCACTAAAAGATTATAATGGTTTTTTCCATGTTTTTTCCACTATTCATGTCATTACATATGTGTATCCACTCACACATAACAAATTGTTCCTATTCCCAATACAACGCATTTTGCATGGGCATTGAAGCGATGATTTTTTCTTTGTTTTGATTTCATTATGATCAAACCTTGAACATCACAATTTTAATTCACATCAGGACATTAATTACACACATGATGTGAATTTCACATGTGACATGGGATTTTTTTAAAAATTATTTATTTATTGATCAATGTTCATCAATATTTCAATTTGAAATAAAATTCAATAATGCCCTAGTAATTTTTTATTAAGAGACCAAAAAATCTATGATATTAACCTAAATTTAACTTTGGTTAGTTAAATTTAATATGGTTTAACTTAGTGTAACCTAAATTTAACCTTGGTTAGTTTATGTTGAGCCTTAGTTAACCAAGGTTTAACCAATTTGTTTAACTTAGGTTCAATTTAAGTTTAACCATGATTAGATTATGTTTAACCTTGTTACCTTAGGTTTAATTTAAGTTAATTTAGGCTTAGTTTAGGTTAAGCCTTGGTTAACTTAGGTTAGTTTAATTTAAATTATATAACCTTAAGGTATATTAATTTAGTTTATAATAACATGGATATAATTTATGTTTAACCTTGGTTAACCAATGTTTAGCCTTTGTTTAACCTAGGGTTAATTTAGGTTTAGCTTTGATTACATGTGTTTATCTTTGGTTAATGTAAAGTTATTTTGAATTTAACCTTGGTTAGTTTAGGTTTAACCTAAGTTACATCAAGTTAGTGATTTAGATAGCTTTAGGTTCTAATAGGTTAACTATGATAACCTAAAGAGGTCCAGGTCAAGCTAGTGAAGCCTAGGCTAATGTAAAGTTAATCTAAATTAATCTATGTGAACTTAAGTTTACTTGGTTAGTTTAAGTTAGCTTTGGTTCATTTACATATTCTAAATTATCTTAGGTTAAGTTTATGTATTTAAATGAACCCATGTTATTTTAAATGACTTAAATCAACCTATCATGTTAGTTTAAATTGTCTTACATAGATTAAGTTAACTTATATATACTTACATGTTAACTTAGGTAGGCCTAAAATAACTTAGGTTATCATATGTTTACTTAAGATTGGTTAAGTTAGGTTTAGGTCACTACAAGGAATTTGCTAATATATGACTAGATTTATGATTCATTTTTAGTCATAATTACCACATGTGATTTGCTATAGTGCCTAGTCGCCTTGGACAAGTTGTATAAAATTTTAATCACAAAAGACAATACGTGACACCAAATTGTAAATGCAGTTTTATAAAGATGTGATTTACATGAACTTTTCATCCATCTAAACCAACTTATGTGGCATTGTCATTTTGTGACTGATTTTGTGACACAAAAATGTAGTCGCGTTATTTCTATATAATTTAATTTTTAAAATCTAAATAATAAAATTTTTAAAAAATATATTATTGTTATTTTCATTAAATTCAACTTGTACCATGTCGACATGCGTCATTACATATGCTAGTTTAGGTTGCTAGGTAAGCCACCTATTGTGCTTATTTAAGGTCACCTAATACGCAATTAACATATGTTCGCTATGTAGGTAAGGAATATTTGGTCAACATTCTAGTGATGACCACAACTCCTGGCATTTGTGAGGATTGATCTTTGAACCCCAAGGATGGAGATCAACTCTTTTACCACCAAGCCACCCTAATTGTTGTGGGAAAAAAATAACATGCATTTTATTTAGCCTATTTGATTAAAAACATTGCACAAAACATCATTTTTGAACTTTTATAGCTTATTACAATTTTGTCCAAATGACAAGATTAAAGTTTAAACTTAAATTTTTTCCAATAATGTATACAAACACATTTTTTTCTTCTTAAATTGTAAATCAATTTGAAAAGAAAAAAATTGAATGTTGTTATTCAATACAATTTCAAAGACCATTATGTGGAAAAAATAAACTCAATCCCATGATTAATAAATGGATAATATAATAAAACCCATAAATAAATTTCATATTCTAAACCTCCATTTTATTTTAAAAATTGTACTATACAATTTTTCTTTTGATGTATCATAATTTTACCAATATTATTTAATGAAAATGTGTGATATAATTTATTTACATATAATATTTATAAATGAATCATAAATGAACTATAATATAAATATGATAAAATTTATTTTATTAACTATATGTATTATATAAAATATTAATCTAGGTAATCAATTTTAAGTTTTAAATATTGATTAATGCCATGTAATTAATTAATTTTATGGAATTATAAATTTTATTATGTTTATACATATAATATCTGAATTATTATTAAAAATTATGATAAATTTTAATGTAGAATTTATATTTTTTCGTATTTAAACATCTATTTGATTTAAAAATTTATATTATACAATTTTGCTTATAATAGATCATAATTGTACCAACAAAATGTAATTTAAATGTATGATACGAAATGGGTCATAAAATATTCCTACTACCTAGCATATTCAATAAATAATTACATTGCCAACCTAATATAATAATTAATTAAAATATCACATATATCAACATGATAAAATATTTATTATTTAACCCACATACATATGACCTACTTTTTACTTATTACCTATCCTACTTATTGCCTATTTAATACATTAATTGCATAGCCTACCTATTATTTAATTACATTTACTACCTAAACCCTAACCTATTTAATAAAAAATTACGTAGCTTAATTAATTAAATAATTAATACAAGAACATTATCACATATCAACACTATGATAAATACATACTATTTACCTCTATTTCTACCATTAATTTCCATGGGTCCTTTGAAATTTTCACAAAGCCACCAAACCTTACTACACATCTAATGGTTAAATCATTGAAAAAAGTTAAAGGAAAACAATTAGACCACTAATTTCAACAATTTCATTGGCCAACTCTTTTTTTGTTACATTTGATTACATGTGCATTTGTGATTAAAATTTATAGTTACAAGTCAAGTTGACAAAATGCCACGTGGCATCCAATGGCCCTTGATCCACCTTCCAAGTTGCAAAAATAACTACATTTTCATCTATTTTGGGATGTCACAAAAAATAATGATATAAGTGTATTTTTCATTTTCATTTTCATCCAAATCAACATTAGTCGCAAGTATAAGTTGCATATGCAACTATAAACCATTTTGTAGTCATTTATAGAACTATTAGTCATTTTTACCAAATGCCACGAAGGACAATCATATGTAAAGTTGCAAAAATGGTGATTTGGACATAAATTGCAAATGCATGGGTTGGAATGGACAAGATTCCTTTTAATGGTTTAATTAGATACATAAGTATATATATATAATTATTTTTTATACTTTATTGTGGATAATTTTGTTATACAATAAAAGTTGTGGTGCAAAGGTTAATAATTTGAACCCTCAAAGTGGTGGCGAGGGGTTCAAATTTTCACACTTACAACATAGGTAAATGGCCTAATTGACTAAGGTATCTTGTATAGGTAGCCCACCTAGGCTTTTAGATTAGGTTTGTTTTTTTAGCTTAAGTAACTTATGTTAACTTTTTAGGCTAAGCCTTTTAGTTTACATTACTTAGGTTGGGCTTTTTAGACTAGGCCTCCTAGGTTATAAGGTCCTTTAGCCTTATTTGATTAAGTTGTTGCTACCACATGGCATCATATAATTGAGCCAAAAAAGTGCATTTGTTAACTTTAGGCTACCACGTGGCAATTCATAAATGGGTAATAATTTGTTCAATATGGCTTAACTTGCCATGTCAGATTTCCTTATTCAAGTAAATGTTAGTGAAAAGGTGCATTGGTTTTTAAATGGAAAATCACATTAACATTTTTGAGACATTTTCCATTAATTCACACCATTTACTTTGGGATTTCAAAATTTCCATTTAAAAAGAATAGTTAATTTACTTAATGAAACATGTCATTGTTTTAAATGACCAAACATGGTTTCACTAATTTTGTCTTGATTAATTAGTCTTTTTACATTAAAACCAACAAGGTTAGAAAATAATGGAAATATTCATTTTAATTATTATCTTATTAGATTAGGTGGTGAAAAGGACAAGATTATTTTTTGTGTAAACTAACTATGGTTCAACCTAGGTTTCTTTAATTAAATTTGAGGTAACCAAGGTTATGCGCAAACTTAAGCCACATGGGACTTATGCTAACCATAGACCTAGGTGATGTCAAGTGGCATTTAAGTTAGGTAGGTAAATAACCTTAATATACATAAACTATAAATATATAATTTTAATGTATGCATAATATACACATAATATGCCTTAAATACAAGTAAAATATGATTAATACACCCATAGTGTATTAATAGGTCCATCCCATAATGGTGCAATTAAATTTGGTCACTATTGTAATTAATGGGACATACATGCCTTTTCTTGGATGAAAATCATATTAAAAACTATCCATATGTAAGGATAATTTTTTAAAAACCATAACCTAATTGTAACATAGTTGCAAGAATGACCAAACTTGTTAAATATTTCTAAACTAATCAAAAGTACCTACAAATGACTAATAGTTGATGTAGTTGCGTACACTAAGATTTTTTTCTAGTGTGTGGATTTGGAAACAATTTTAGGTTTGCTTGCCTTCGCATACCTATGTATTTTATTGGGATGTTATAGGGATGCATTTTAAACTAACATGGGTAATGGGAAATTTAGTGATATAAACATTGAATTAGAGGGTGATGGTGTGTTATATATTCACCAAAATGCATATGTTATTGCATATTTACAAGTATGCAAAGTTTTAGTTGGATTGACATCTAAGGAGTGTGACCATGTTGTGGATAAAGCCAAGTGGTTCAAGTGGGAAGGCAATTCCTTCCTACACACATGGACAAATTAACATGTACATGTTGTGCTTCACCAAAAATAACATGTGAGGGCCTTGTGTGGCCTGTTCACAAAATTTTGGGCCATTTTGGGGTCCAACAAACCTCTAATCAATTTGTTCCAAGCACAATATTTTTGGTGAGGGATGCAACTACATGTTCAATATTTGATTTCATGGTGTGTGGTGTGTGATCAAGTGTGAACATCATTCAATGCACCTACACTTCATTTACATCCATTGCCCATCATGGGGTTTGGGTGTTAATGGAGTTTGAATTTTGTCAACCTATTAAGCTTGACAAGTTAACAAAATTAATATGTTTTGATTATGAACTTTTTGAAATGGTTAGAATTGGCACCATTATTGGATTATAGTAATTGAAGAATTGCTTATACATTTTTGAACAACGTATTTAATAATGTTGGTGTTCCAACTAAAGTATTCATTGACCAAGGCATAAAAATTCATGATGAGTTCCAATAGTTATGTGAAAAAACACTAATTGACCATCACACAACTTCATGAGGCCATCCTAAGGTAAATAAATCAATTGAACAAATGGTGCAAAGGATGAAATGAGGTTTATGAACATATGGGTTTCAAAAGGGCCATACTAGAAATTGGGACATATAATTATCCTGGTTAGCAATGGGATGTAAATATAGTCAACAAGCTTCTCTTGAATCTTTTTAAACATGTTTTCTATCATTTGGCCATGAGCCTAAACTACTAGCCTTAATTCAATGCAATATGATGGCAATAATTAATTTAAAGGATTTAAATGTGTGACTTTAAGCATGTTAGCAACAAATAGAACATGTGTAATGCTAATGACTATGGAAAATTTGGCAATTGTTCAACACCATAACACATTATGTTATGCCACTATTCAAGGAGGTGATTATTGGCTTGGAGTTCAAAAATTTGAGCTAGGAGATTATGTATACTTGTATCAAACAACATCAATTATGTTGGATGTGATTGTAATTTGTGTTATTTTGCATGTTACTTTCCAAAATATTGTTATTGGGTGGCCAAGATGGTTAGACATGGAAAAACCTCATTGAAAATTGTGTGTCATGTCATTTTCATAACATGGATGGCCAAATTGACCCCTTTTTGGTTGTTGTTTCTACCAACCTTTGATGTATGTTGTGTGGGTAATCTTCAAGGATAAAAATTATGTCAATGTGTGATTTGTGTTCAAAAGGTTGATAAATGGGATGCTTGATGCCACTTTTGAATGAAATATCAATCAAAGAATAATTTTATCTTTGGTGCACAACATAATCTTGGGGATATCTATAGTTAAATAATAGGGAATAACCTAATTTTTGTGCATGATGATGCATATTTGACGTGAGGATTTGGGGGAATTATTGTTAGGTGATTAATGAAGGGGCTCAAATTTTCACTTTACTTGTTAATCTTTACACTTTAAAACCAAGATGTTCATTTTTAGTGGATTTATTGAAGGGATTATGTACATTATTATCTAGTTTAGTGGGATGCTGAGTCCCAAATAGGGGGTGATTTGGAGATGATGTGCCATTAAGGTGATTTTTGTCATTTGTAATGTGTGTGTGTAGACATCCATAGTTGTAGACATTATTGTAGTCGTGCGCAACAATTGTTAGGTGTATTATGTTAGTTATTCAATTAAATTTTGTAATTAGTATAACACTAAGCTAGGCTAATTTAATTAATTTGGTTTAATTGTTGATTAATGGGAAATCCATTGTAGTGTGACCAAGTTTCAATTAGTTTTTGGATGGAACTCAATAATGGCATGCATAAGCTAAACCAAATCTTGTTTTTGTAATTCCTTGTTGAAAGGTGTTACTTGACACAATGAAAAAAATATGAAAAGAGAAGGAACATGCAAAAATAAAAAATGTATCTATTTACAAGTAGCTTTGGGCACGCGATAGTTCCATTAACCTAACATTAGCCTAGAACGGGGTAGATGGTGGGTCCCCACCTCTAGGCTAAAAAGTGCGCTAACCATGAGCTTAACCATAAGCCATAGCTTGGGTCAATAACTGGCTCCCAAAGTCAGTGGGCATTAAATTGAAAGTAATAAATCCTATGTATGGTTTTTAGAGTTGGATTGAGTTTGCAAGTTTGTCTAGATAAATGACATGCTAAATATCCTAAACCCAATAATTTCAAATTTGTTAAGCAAAAATGCAAATGTTGCATTGCTCCAAAATCTCCATATGAAAATAGACAAAATAAATAGGTAAGTAAATTTGTACTGACCTCTTCTTTGTCATGCATATTTGTAGTTCCATTTATTTGTGTTATATAGAAAGCTAGGATGTTTCAGTTGTAAATCATCATGGTGGTTAGTTAAGCGGAATCCATTGATGGAGGTAAATGTTATAGGCTAAGTGAACTAAGAAAGCTCATAAGCTAACAAGTATTTGCTTTGGTGTGCGTCACCTTGCAAGTTCTCAGCATGCTGATCAACGTGCATGTGTGTGCCCAGGGCTAGACTTGTAAGGACATGCTCAAAAGCAAAACAATGCTGTTTGTTGTGTTGCAGAGAAAAAAAACAACATTGTTGTTGTATATCAAAGCCTCCGCTATAACACTAAAATTTTTCTTTGTGGTCTTTACGTCTTCCTAAACTATTGTTTGGGTGTTCTGCATATCCATGTCTCCCTTCTTGTTGGCCTGCAAAGATTCACAACCAAGGATTTTTTTGGCTAACAACAGCAAAGTTCATCCATTAGACGGGCCAAACCAAGTCCTTTCAACAAACGTCATCCAACGAAATGCCGTCGCGGAAAGGAAAGAGAAAAGGGGAGAGAACGAGGGAGAGAGAGAGAGAGAGAGAGAGAGAGAGGGGTTCACAAGAGAGTTTTGGAGCGTGTGTGCAATGAAGACCCTCGTGACAATGGCGCGCTTTCCCTCCGTCTCCTGCGTCCCTCGTTTTGCTCTTTTGTCTCACGTAAGTACGCTCTTCTTCTTCTTCTTCTTCGCTGGTTCTGACCATTCCAAATTCAGTTAAGAAGAGATCAGGAATGGTCCAATTCTTTGTTCAATTGTTTTCCGCTCCCTTTTCCCCCTTCCCTCTTCTCGTTTACGGAATGCAGATAGAGCCAGTAAGAAGAGGCTCAAAAACTCTTGAAATTTTTGGGCTCGCTTCTGGACGTGAGCATGCTGCGTTTACGATGCAGAATTGTATCAAAATGAATGAGTGGCTTAGGAGGAAAATTGGGTCTGTCTGTCCGTGTCAGAGAGAATGACGATTTGAACCAGGCAGAGCTAAATTATCTAGTTCATCCACGGAGTTTTAAGAGCGCTGTGAACAACTGCTGAACAATTAGCTTATCACATAAAATGATGCGGTGCTCTTAAAGCTGACGAAGCCATGATAGGTTCTTCTTTCTCTGCAATTACAGGTAGTGCATAGGTTTTAGGGTTTAGGGTTACAGATAGTGATTTGGTGCGTTGGTAATCACTTGAAGCTCTGTTAAAGAATCTGGTTAGAAACATTGATTCTATTCTGTCTCTATGGAGGCAACAGCTGCTGCAAATTGGCTCATCAGTGATCTTTAATTGAGGTGTAACTGTGTCTTCAACTGTCAGTTCTTTGATTAGGGTTTCTGGTTTTTTTTGGTTTCTCTTGAAACTGAGAGGCAAGACAGAAACCTCTATTCTTACAGATGTGCAGATGAAGTAATGAGGAATCATGTGACTGATTTTGCAGAATAGAGGTTGGTGCAGAGGGAGTTGCGGCATGCACAATTTATGGTTCTCCCCTCCAAGCTGGGCCAGTAATAAGAGGCAGATTAGCAATACTGTGCTTATGCAAGCTGCATTGCAAATTGACTTGGTATGCATGTCTTTCTTTACTGTCCTTCTGATGTTTTCCTCTTCTATATCATGCTCCTGTGGGGTTTTTGTACCTCATTTCCATAATTCCTGGTTGAGTTTTGATGATGATAGCTTCAGCATGTGCACATGAGAACAAGTGCATTTATGAAAATGTTGGCATGTATGTGCATGCATATACATGAGTCTTTGCAAGTATTGGCAACACCCAAAAAGCTGGACTGGATTGGTTTCTCCTGCTGTCCATTGCTCTAAGTTTACAAAACAGTTAGATCCTTGGAAGTCTTTGGGGTATGAGAGGTATCTGAGTGTACAAAGGTAGTTGGGCTGGGTCAGCAGGTTCCATGTCTGGTAGACAATTATGCATATTTGCTTCATGATAGCGCCTCTGGAGTGACTGGTGTGGTGGATCCCTCAGCAGCAGGACCTGTTATTGATGCCCTAAATAAAAGGGGCCTCTCCCTCACGTACATTCTCAATACACATCACCATTGGGATCATACTGGTGGAAATGCTGAGCTCAAAAAAAAGTACAATGCAAAGGTTCTGTCTCCCTGCTCATATTCTAGCCCTCCTGTCTGGTCTTTCCCTTCAAATGCTGTATAAACTCAAAAGTTCAGGGGTCCTCTTTATGAGGACCTTGAACTTGAAATGTTCAAGATTATCCTGAGTAATGAATGCAATGTCTGTAGGGTAGGTGGTTGGGCCAAGAGCAGATGAGGAGCGGATACCAGGTATTGATTTGGCACTGAGAGATGGCCAGATCTGGATGTTTGGAGAGCAAGAAATGCAAGTTCTTGATACCCCTGGTCATACACGAGGTGACATCCTATTTTTCCCCTGGAACCTTAGGCAACCTAGTGGCATGTTGATGGAGACTGTGTCCATGTCCTGAGACATAATACATTTCATGGACTTTGTGGTGATTTATTGAGTGTGACATGGAAGGCTGATGATTGCTTTTGGTGTCTATTGGCTGTACCTGGGCTGATATCAAACTATCATGCAACTCACAGTATGGACAGCACCACACATACTGAGTGCTGGAAGAAGATAGCATGAGCTCATACTACTGCGTCTCTGTGTAGGCCTCTCTGTGCCTTCATGCTTAGATGCTTGCTTGTACAGGGACAAGCTAAGATGAAATGAAGCTTACCCTCACAAGCTCATTGCAGCTTGAATGATAATACCTTTGACCTTTTTTAATTAGATATGTCTTTCAAGTGCTTGGAACACCACGATTGAGTCTTCCCATTGCTTCTTGAAATGAGACAGAAACTCAACATACAATTTTTGTATAATGGTTTGCATGGAATTTTGGGTGGGTTATTCTATACTTACCTTCATCCATGGTGAGAGCTGATGAAGTCAGTGGGTAGTCATGGCAGCTTGTCACTGCTATTTGTGATGAAGGTAACAGTCTGACACTTTGTGACCAACTCTCACAAGGTTATGACTGCACTAATTATTGTATTACCTTTAGAGTGTTGTGTTTGCCTTCTGGTTGCCTCATGTTGTGAATATGTAGACCTCCTGTCATTAATAATGATATGCATAGAGGTCTTAATATGGTCTTTGAATGTGGTTATTTCTCTGCCACAAAGCATTGATTTGTGGTGTGAGTATGGATGTGTCTAGGACATGTAAGCTTCTACTTCAAGCAGAGCAAGGCTGTGTTCACTGGAGACACTCTTTTCTCTATAGGGTGTGGCCGCCTGTTTGAAGGTTCCCCGGAGCAGGTCATAGTCCAACCTTCTTTGGCCACGTGTAATTCTGAATGCTCATAGAGTAGACCACACAACTATATAGACACAGTGAACATGTATTGGCAATTTAAAAGTATGTATTTTGCTCTTGGGGAGGTGAACCAGATGTGGATGTCTCTCTCAAAGCTGGCAGGGCTCCCTGATGACACTCTTGTTTACTGTGGCCATGAATACACTCTGGTACGTTCTATGTATTTCTTCCAGAATCATTATTTCAGGAGAGTTTTCCTGCATGGCATCACAAATGTACAAGGTTGCATCTCAAACGAATGTTTTTATATCTCTCAGACCTAAGGAACAGGTGATAAGGCTTACAAATGGGATGAAAGATATCAAAAAAGGATCTTATGTCATCCACCTAAAGTTAATGTGATACACAATCTTGAGAAGTGACAATAAGAGAAATAACAGAAGTACTACTCAAAAGGCCAAGGGAAAAATAAGATGAGGCAAATGTGAATATTTGTTAGGCCCTGTACTAGTTGTTTCACATGTGTTTCTTGAAGAACTGCAGTCGAATGCAAAGTTCGCCATAACAGTAGAACCAGAGAACAAAAGATTGAAGTCACGCTTCGAGCAGGTCAAGGAGCTTCGTCAAAAAGGCTTGGCAACGGTACTTATACAATTAACAACTTCTTTTCCACTTCCCGTTATTGGTGTTGTCAAATCTGTGGTTTAGCATGGCATGTTGAGTTGCATGCTTCTACATGGATGTTTTAGTCTTTCTATGATCAGATTAAGTGTAGGCAGTATGGAAGTGAAACATCTGTCTTTGAACTGTAAAGTACTCCCTCATCATCAGAAACTTTATTGAAGGTTTTGCTGTTTTCCATGGAGTTTTTGAGATTAAGGAATAAGCCTATTGCACCCAGCTATTGGTATTCACTTTGAAGCATGGTTTGTTGGTTTGAGGTCAGATTCCATCTACCCTGGGTGAAGAGAAGGAAACAAATCCCTTCTTGCGACCATTCAGTGCAGGATTACGGAAGACAATGAAAGTGCCTGCAGATGCAAGTGACATCCAAGCATTTGCTGCAGTGCGTGCTGCCAAAGACCGAGCCTAAAGAATCTGAGGGGCTTTGTAATTTTACTTGCATGCAAGGCATAGTTAGGTTATAGTATTAGTGTAGAAAAGATACACAAATATGCAAGGTGTGTAGAATATGCTCGTGCCTCAGGGTGAAAAAAAGCCTATGTGGCCTATGAGGTTGTTAGAATGGGAGCCTTGAATTGTTTTGAAGAGTTCTCTTTAGTAAACTGACAATTCAATGTTGTAATAGCCTCATAGGCTTGTGTCTAGGTGTGAAGATAAAAATTGTAGCCAATGAAATTGTTATCCTGGACCATCATATCCACCACCTGCTGAAAGGGTTGATCGATGAAGCAGAAAAGTGTTACCATATCTTCCGTATGAAAGGATAGAGATTTTGATGCTCACATTGAAGTTTTAAAGTGTATCATTAGGGTCAATGAGGAGACGGAAGATTGTCATATTCTTAATTTGTCTTGAAGCTTCAGAAATATTCCTGAATGGGGTGCTAATTTTGTGAAGGGTCATCCTCATTGTACTTTTGCTGAAATTCAGCAGGCTTTCTGTAAGTCTTATTGAAAGGGAGCAAACTGATGATCAAATTGACATGAAGCTCCGTGATATGAAGTAGGAGAAAGAGCAAGTGGAGGAGTATTATGAGTAAGTTTTTCATTCAGCGAATTGATTGTAACATTAAGGCTACTGATACCTAAACCCTACCACTGTTTTTTGTGCTAGATTATTCCCATATTCGTGTTTAGCGACATTGGAATGAAATGAGATACTTCGATTGAGCATAAGGAAGTGGTCCTCATTTATGAGGAAAGTGGAAAGTGGACGAGAGGTTTGCAACACATAACTATAGTAATTGATATCTGAACAAGTGTTCAAGGAATGAGAGCCCTTGCAATCAAAATATGGTGGACTAGGAGGAGGAAGAATGCTTGAAGAACAATTTTACAAGATTATTAAGCAAATGCAGAGCAATGATGGTTCTGCTGAATATGTTACCATTAAACCGTGGAGTTCTAATTAGGCTGGATTATCAAATATGTCTGTTTAAGTTCAAAAATCAGACATAAAACTACATTAGAGCTCGAAGGAACAAACTTTGATAATCCAAAAGAAACTACAACAGTGAAAAAATACAATATAAAAATTACAAGAGCTTAAAAAAACAAGTGAAAAATCTTTGAAAAAAACACCAACAAGAATGAATTTTTGTTTTTGGAATGAAACACCAAGAAATTAGTGTGCATGTTTTCATGTGTGATATTGTTAGTTTCAAGAGTGTTGGGCACCGATTTGGTAGCTCATTACATGTATGAACATTAACAATTTATCATTTTTTGGGTAGATATGTTTGTGTACATTGATGCGATTTTCTCAAAATTGAACCTAGAACATGAATATCTGAGATGAGGACATGAGTGATGTTCAATTCAAATTTATTATATATATGATGTAGTTTTAAAATCTTCTCATATTTTTGTGAAATGATAGGTTTACTAAAACCATCATTTCAAACCACCACTCTAATTGACAACAATCCCATTTAGGCTTTCTGTTGCTTCACACTTGTAGTGATGATCACCTATTTTTTTCTTCTTATGTCCTCATCATGTGTGGCTTCCAATAGTTCATCATTATTTATGTCAATTTCAAATTTAATTTAATTTGAATTGATATAAATATCGTGGACAATAAAAGGCAGTGCATGTTAATTTGTTCTTTAATATTCATGTTGGTGGGTAGGGGAAAGAAGTGGCACACTTATTATTAAGAAAGAAGGCACTTATTAAAAAAGGAATGAGGTAATTAGGCTTTAAAATGAAATAGGTATGAATTGTCTTTGGAATTGTCTAGGGATGATTTTATGATAGGAATTGTCTTTGGAATTGTTTATGGATGATCATATTCTAGATTCCAAAAAATCACCCATATACATCTCGTTCTTTAAAATTTCTTGTCATCAGAATTAAGACAAGTGATTTTTTCACATGATATAAATCCACCTCCTCCAATGGGTTTGATTCCATGATCAAAATTCCTATTAACCTTTAAATTGATTTTGTACATCGGATCAAATTCATAGATTTTCATTCAATGTAATTAGTGGACAAGTGTGACCTTTGAACATTTGAAATCAATTGGCACATTGGGATACAAGCTAAAAACACATTTCATGAAGTTATAATATTGTTAATATTTTGAAATCTCTTGTTTTCAATATTGGATTTTTGAAATGTTTGATTCTCATAATAATTCATAGTTCTAATGTTCTTATGTTTTGACCAATTTTGTGTGTATTTATGGTTTATGACATATGCTCCATGTAAGTGAAAAAAATGTAAAACCCTATTTTACCATGTTAAAATCTGTAACTTCTATTATGGGGGAGGGGGTTGCCCAAAGTTTCATAATTTCTTTGGTAATGGGCCCATCAAATTATGAAACTTTGAGCAACTCCCTTCCTTTAAGATAGAAGTTACATGTTTTCACATAGTTTTACATGACCATTGCACACCCAAAAAAAAGCTTTGGGATGAATCACCATTAATTAGACTAATTAATATGAGTTTTATAATAGGTACACAAACTCTTGTAAAAGTCTAAGTCAAAAATGGTGATGAACAAAGTCAGGAATAGAAATTCAATTCAAGCAACGAGATGGGGCAACATGCACCCAAGATGCACTTAATAATGTGAACCCAAAATATTCCCCCAATAGCATCACAATTTTTCCCATCTCCTTTGTCCAAAAATGTTGACTTGTGTTGTATATAGGTGGACTAAAGGGTAGCCTTTTTCACAATATTGTGTTCATAATAAAAGCTTATATTTGAAGAAAATAAAGTAAAAATTCCTTATTTTTTAAATGAATTTTCTTTTCTTTTTCAAAAAAAAAGTGTAATGAAAATGTTTTATTTCTAAAAAAATTGGCTTTTATTCTTATAGACTTTATGAATTTTCATTTTAAGATTTCTAAATGGCATCCACCATAACAGATGACATCAATAACTTTTGATATAAGTTTTGACCTAGATTTAGAAATTCTCATAGTTGAGTGAACAATTGATAATCAAATATTACAATATTAAAATCTTAAAAATTAACAACCATGTTCATTCAACTATTTAAAAAAAACTTATACGAACTAAAATTATACGAAAAATGTATGGAGTGTTTATCAACTAAAATTGATTCACTCATCCATGCATCACCCTAGATTTTAATATGTCAAAAAATTGAAGAATAATGACTAACAATTTCATCTATTTGGATTATTTGCTGATGGGATTCATCCAATAGAATTTAAACCTCCTATCATAATGCATTTCAAATTTGGAAGTTAGTCAATGGGTTTCATTTATTCAGATCTTGGAAATTCATTTTATGGTGTCATTTTCATCTTTACTGTTGAATTCCTTGTTATTGGAAAAGAATTCATATATGGAAGTCCATCTAAAAGGGTCAAATTCTTTGATCTAAACACATTTTACTTGATCATATCAGGTTTATGTGTAAAATTTCACCACATTTAACTATGCAACTTTATTATACAATAATTCCTTTCATCTATGAAAATCTGTTTCACCCAATTGAATGCATTTCATTCATCTAAGTGCATCCAACCTCTTTACTACTTTTCATTCCCATTAGTTTATTTATACATTGTTTCAGTTAACTAGATTAGGTTAGTTTCAGATGCCGTCAAAACTGCTTTAATTGGTTTTGACAGCATCCACAGACTTTTGATTCATCTGATGGGGTCACATTCATCTGTTGACTCCATTCATCCACTGGACTTTCATTCATTCGCAGCATCTATTAGATCCTACAAAATTACATGCATCCAAACCCTTTCATTTCCTCCTCAAGCCATTCAAAACCATGTCAAGTACTAGTTTAAAAGGTGGGCTCCTTGTGAACAGGTTCCTTCCAGCTTAACACAACTACACCATAGAAAACAACTATGCTCCCCAAAGAAACTATTTTGGAGAAGAAATGAGCACTAGAAACAATAATGTGGGTCCCAAAATAAACATTTTGGAGAAGGGCAGGATAAATCCATTGTGAAAAAGTTGACATTGGAAACTATTTTGTTGAGATGCCGATTGGACATCAAAATGATGTAACCCTGTAAAACTTTATTGAGAGACACACTGTAGATTAGGAAAATGTACAAAGGGATAAGAAAAAAAGAAAAGAAGAAAAGGGGGAATTGTGTTATTAGGTCAACATTGGACATTGTACAGAACATGTACGAGATCCAGTGTGGACTTCATGTTGTGCACATCCTAGATTATTTGGGGAACTTCTACAAGGTCCAATTGCAGTTAGACATGTGTGATAGAAGGTTTCAAAAACCCTATTTGAAAACGGTAAAGTCCAATGGTGTAAAGTTGTAAAAGTAGAATGCAAAGTTGTTAAGTACACGGTGAACAGGTGAAGTCATTCCAATGGTGTAAAGTTCTAGGCAACCACTGTGGAGTTACAATAGTTCAATCATAAATGCAAAGTTGTTAAATCTAATGATGAACAGGTAAAGTCCAATGCTCCAAAGTTGTTATTCCAACACTGAACTGGTAAAGCCAAAAGCTTGTGCATAGGATAATGTGAGGTTGGAAGATTACAATTGCAATACATCCAATGTGCAAAAGGAAGCATAATGGGAAAAGGTGGTTTCTTGCAAGGCAATCACTAGTCTTGTATGAAAACACTTTTGTGATTTACTCTTTGCAAGACCGAATTACTCATTGCCTTAAGGTGGACACATGCGCACAAACACACTCTCTTGCGCGTGTGCCTGACTTCAAATAACGTCAAAACTTTTTGAAAAGTATATGGAATCTTTTCTTTGGAAGAAAATTTTCACACTAGCTTACAGATTTTTAAGATGCCTTCAAATTTTTTTGTCCTGAAGTTAATAGAGGCACCTTCAGTGCTTGGAAATTCTATTGGGGCTTATTGTTGTGTCATGATATTTCCCAAATTCATCTCCTACTCTCATCATCTTCCTCTTGGAAGCCAAAACAAAGTCTTGGTGGTTCAAAACATGCAGAAGATTGCTTCTAATACATCAGTCCGGATTAGTTGTTTGTCACATTACTTCATGGCCTTTGCGTGGACATACCAACACCAATTGTTTGATTTGCTTGACCCACTGTCGCCCCCCCCCCCCCCCTCTCCCCCAGGCACTTTGGAATATTGTGATATTGAAAATTGGGCCAAAAAATTCCCGAAAACAGCAAAATCAGTCGAATTTACTCTAGAAATAGAAATAAATCCAAAACATTCCCAATTTTCTCGGCCCAAAAAAAAAACACTCACTGCCACAAAGAGAACTGTAGAAAGTTCTGTTGTTCTCTTAGTAAATAACATCATCTAGTAGGTGAATGGAGTGTGCTCATTTCTGGGTGAACTAAAGCCAAAAAAATCATCTGGATTTTTGAGGGATGAATCGGGGTGAGAAACTAGTCTTGTGATTTTGTTTTCTTGTTTTTCATTTCAGTGAAATCAAAAATTTGACGAATTGCTTTTTCAAAAAAAGAAGAAACAAAAGTAGTCCAAACACTAGGGAAAAAAAAAAAAAACCATCAATATATCCCAGTTTAGTTTTTCTGGGTCCAAAACCCCACAAAGTTTTTGGGAAAAATAATATTAATAAAAAAAAAAAAAAAAAAACACTGAGTTACAGGACCAGGACCATTTTGTAACCCTTCACAACCAAGATCTCCTTGATTGGACAAATGATTGATTCCACTGGGACTTCTTGCTCAGCTCATCAGGCGCTTCCACGTGACACGATGATCCACAAGCAGAATCTAGGAGTTAGCTATTTAATGATCCAACTTGTGCTCCATTTCACAAGATGTTAGCAACTTTCAACAACCTAGTAATAAGCACAATTCGAAGAAGAGGCAGTTTCTCCGGCCGGGAAGTTGGTACAACAGATCGTTCGTGTCTGAATCTGAAATGTCTTGTTTGCTGTGCAGCTGCTGCAAGAACATAAAAATTGAAGCGTGTTTGTTTCGAACCAGAAAAAGCTCACAAGCTTGATTAATGCTTTGTATGTAATCGATGCTGCACAGTTACAACGTACACAATTATATATACTGCCGGACCATGGCATGATACGATTGAAGTTGTTATGATCGGCGGCATTGCGAGCATATATTATACTGCAAGTCGACTATCGATCAATTGATGATCTTCTAGAGTTTAATCGCAACAAGTTTTGGGTCACATCTTTAGTTTGAACCTGCAGCGTGGCCAATCTTTTTCTTTTTTTTTGTAGAGGAAATTTTGAGCAGGACCTAGCTAGAAATTATTAGGACGCGAGAATTAATAATCCTTGGCAGGAGTTGCTTTGAATTGGGTTTCGCGGTAGCAATTCTTCTGCAGGAATATCGTGGCTCAGATGTACCAATTACCGATGAGACTCGGAAGCTCATCTTCAACTCGAATCCGTTTCTGGAGTCTTTGTCTGACTCTGCTCGTGTTCTCGGCTATGGAATGGATGACTTGCGGAAGAGCTGAGCAGACGGATCTGATCATCCAGAATTACGCGCAGCAGACGGATTCATCTGCAGAGATCAGTACAGGCGCTGAGGACTGTACTACTCATGAAAAGAAACGGCCCACAAACTCCAACTTCGTGCAGGCGCAGGGAACTCAGTTCACCCTGAACGGCAAACGTTTTAACGTCAACGGTGGCGACTTCTACTGGTCGATGACGGTACAAGCCACTTCTCCGTCCCTAAATGCCGTGTCGACCGAGATGCAGGAGGCCTCTAGCGTGGGCGTCAATGTGGGTCGCTGTTGGGCTTTCGCAGACGGCAACTATAATGGTGCGCTTCAAACGTCGCCCGGTGTCTACAATGAACAAGTATTCAAGGTCAGAAATTCTTGTTCGAGTCTTTAATCAACAACCTAAATTAATCGCAGCTATATGCTCTAGTTATAAATATAATCCTCCCTTGAGGACTTGATCAACATCGAAGAATACATGTGTTTTCAGCTATGAATATTGGAATGTACCTTAATTCACAAGGAGCTCTTGGATGATTCCTTTGTGGGAAATTTTTTTCTAACTTCACCTCCAAGAATAGCTAGACCAAAAACGCAAGTAACAGGCAATTGTCCAACACAGGGAGTTTTGCAACATTCTCAGGGAAAGGTCTCGCAGGGAAAGTTCAATAATGCCATCTAGAAGGGCCTTCAAGGGCTGGAATTGGGTCGGTGCAGGCACTGGATTATGTAATAGCTGAAGCCAAGAAGTATGGAATCTATTTGATTCTCAGCCTTGTCAATAACTGGAATAACTACGGAGGAAAGCAGCAATATGTTACATGGGCAGCACAACAGTCAGGCTGCAATGATGATAAGGAGGAGGATGACAACGGTACGCCCAATCCAGACACGTTCTACACAAATCCAACTATTCAAACTTGGTTCAAGAACTACATGAAGGTATATTGTAGAACGTCCAACTTGTTTTTCTTTTCCTCCAGGGATGCGCGGCAATCATGTGGTCTCATTCTGCTGCAAGATTCTGTGGCCAGCTTGTTCTTGTTTCATGACGGGGTTTCATGAATGGAACTGGGAAATCATGTGCAGTTCATAGTTATCATTATTGTCTTTGAAATTTGGGTTTTTGCAGACAATGACGTCGAGGGTCAACACAGTGACGGGCGTGGCCTACAAGAATGAGCCTGCCATATTTGCATGGGAGCTGATGAATGAACCAGAGTGTTCTTCAGATCCCTCCGGTAAAACGCTCAACGTATGCATCCGTTGCCGGGGAATTCCTCCTGTCAATCCTCCAACCTGTGCAGCAACTAGGGCTACAGACCTAAAATTGTTTTTCACTTTCGCGTAGTAGATATGGCATCACCAGCGATCATTCTATAAATTCTAGTTTTTCATCCTCTCCACTTCATGATTCTCTGTGTATATTATTCTCATGAAATTTTTGCAGGCATGGATCGCGGAGATGGCGCCTTATATGAAGAGCTTGGATTCCAATCACATGGTGGAGGTGGGAACAGAAGGTTATTATGGCCCCAACACCCCTTCCAGGGCCAACGTAAACCCCTCCTCCTATGCAGCAACGGTGGGCACAGACTTCATTATGGATAACCAAGTGACAGGCATCGACTTCGCAACTTTTCACGCGTACCCAGATATCTGGTATGCACGGAATTAACAACCCACTCGGTCTACGACCAATTATATTAAGTTATAACACTAGATCATTAACCGAGTATGCAACAAGAACGCAGTACTTATACTGATCAGCTCAAGCTGTATAAGAGTCGATTCCAGAACGAATCATCTGGTCCCGGATCTAACTTAACACAAGATAGATCACCTGAATATTATATCTATTCTGAACACGAACAATATATCGACACCCGCTGATGATCATGAACTTCCTGCAGACCTAGCTCTTGAAGAAATATAGTTCTGCAGTAATTGTTGCTGCATAATCTGTTGTTAAATTGTTCTGCAAAACATGTTGCTTGCAGCTGCACCAGCTAGATCACTTCATGCTGATTTATAAATTTGATTTTCCTAACTAATTAATTGTGGCTGCACCAGCTAGTTAGCTCTTGTGGAATTGGGTTTCATATCATGCTGATGTATTACTGCTACTTACTTACTGCAGGTTGTCTCAGCTATCAGAGAGCCAGATGTTGGTGTTTATGCAGAACTGGATCAATGCGCATGCCGAGGACGCGGCCACAACGTTGAAAATGCCGGTACTGATGACGGAGTTCGGCAAATCGAACCAAGTGCCCAACTTCACGGAGGCCATGAGAGACAGCTTCATTTCAAACGCGTACAATACCATCTATGCATCTGCCTCGTCAGGCGGTGCTGCTGCCGGTTGCTTAGTGTGGCAACTGCTACCCAGTGTTATCTTCGCAAACTATGCTGACGAGTTTGCTTTCGTCATCTCTCAGAATCCCTCCACTGCCGCTATCATGAAATCACAGTCCTCCCGTATGGCAGCACTTCATTAGTAGTTACCCATTCACATTAGGTTTTCATTTTCAACTAGACTTGCTTGTGGCAACTAATTAAAATCTATTAAAGATTATCAGTAAAGTCACCCCGTCTTCACCCTGTCTTTTCATCCCCTATCCCCTCTTTTAGTGGTATCTGCAAAGTGAGGAAATTTTTATTAAATCTCAGTATGAAATGTAAATGATAAAAGAAAGCTACTAAAAAAAGTTATTACCCTATTCAACCAATGTTTTTCAAAATAGAAGATTTATTTTTCTTTTTTTTTATTGATTCAATTATGGTGTAGCCCAAAGTAGTGGCAAGCAACACCGCCTCGGTGCTTTTGCAATATTTGGCTACAAATTTTGTACAGAACTGTGCAACCCATCTAGATGAGTAAAAGGAAATGTGATGACATTCTTGCTCCAAAATGGAAAATTTGATGACATTAAAAGAAACATTCCCGGCAACATGGGACTTTAAAAAAAATGTATTCAACTCTCATTGTCTGCAATAATACATTTGTGTACAACAAAAATAATTTTGTCATAAGAACTTACAAACTTATCTTTTTCCCTATATGTATTCAGTACCAATACTTTTTTTGGGTATTTTGTGATGTAGTTAAAGCAATCGTCCATTGTAAGATTTAGCTATATTTTGCTTTAATCGCGAAATTTTAAAAAAAATCATCCATTCATATTTTACTTTTTGTACCTACAGAGCTAAATGTAAAACTGAGACAATTTTTAAAATTTTATTTATCAATTTTTGGCAATTGAAAACCCCCTAGAAACACTTCATTTTCACATTTTTAGTTCACTCTATAGTGAAATCTTGCCAGGAAAAAAAGGCTGGTACTGTAGTACTTGGAACAGATTTGGGATCAAATTCTTTACTTATTTTTCATAAAGCAATTTGACAATTTATAATTATTTTTCAATATTTTTGACATGTCATATAATATTGTTTATATTTTCAGCATGAATGGACACACATGTATACTTTTCATCCATTTTAATTTTCATCAATTGGTTGTTACATTTCTTTGATTCTATTTGGATGCTTTCACAAATCTTGATTTTTGTTTCCTATACACTTTTGCAAATTTCAGAAGTATTAGAGGTTTTATTGTTCACTTCAACAAACTTCAAAAAAAGAGTAGTCAACAGTTTGTGATGTAGTGTCTAAGGTGAGACCAGAATGTGAGTTTTCTTAAGTGATTTGCAACAATTTGAAAAGCAATGTACAAGTTTTCAATTAATTATAACTTATTCATGAGGAATCAACAGCTTAGAAGCTCAAAAAGCACCTTGTTGATAGACCAAGAAAAACTTTGCAGGTACCTTATTATGTACGCATAAGATAAAGAAAGAAGGTGATGAGGAGTCCTTGCCTAAGGATAGGAAACAACAAAAGAGAGGTTCATCACTTGCTAAGGATGGGAAACAATATTATAATAAAAAAAGAGCTTACACAAATTGGTTCCAATTGCAGTTGTGGCTTTTTTATTATTGTTGCAATCAAAAAATATGGTAACAATTCAAATGCATTACACTTTTTCAAAATAGCATACATGAACCTTACATGCCTAGTCCTTATGAAAAATTGAGAATGGCATGTTTATGGGATTGGTTCACTACAACTAGTGAATTAAAACCAAGCTACAAGCATGTGGTAGAACTTGGTACAACAATGAAGTCCAGCAAGGAAAGTGTTCATGCAGTTGAAGAGTACCCAAAATTATGTGATTCTTTTCTTGCCATGTTGTAGAAAATCAGACATGCCGGATGGCCTCTTTCAATTAGTATCATGCAACCCATCCTCAGGGGATGGTAGAATCTTTAGCACCTGACATATTGTGATAAGGAGTTGGTAGATTTACAGTCAAATGAGAATGGTCATGTTAATTCATGAAACAATGAATGAATTGGTCCTTTTGGGTTGCCACAGTAGCAAGCAAGTTACCACCAAATTGTTACGAAGAAGGATGCAAGATGTCATAGCAAGTAACTTGATGAAATCTTACAATATTTTGACAGCCTTTGTTGTAAATTCTAACTAAATAAGTGTTCATCTCATCCCAACAACAAGAGAAAAAATTTAGGAGAGCATAGGAACAGAACGCGTTCAAGTTTTTAAGGCTGGAAAACAAAAGATAGGTCACTTTGATTATGTCTTCAATTGCAAATGGGTTCTTATTTCTCTCTCAAATTGTGTTCACATGTAAGACTCCTAGGAGCCTACCACGATTTAATGAAAGAAAAGACAAGGTTGGGACCTTACTTTTAGTAAAAATCATTGGACCACAATGAAAACAACAAAACAATTTGTTCACAAAATCCTACTGCCATACCTGCACATTCAAATTAGCCAATTAAGGTCACAAGAAAATCAAAGGATGGCTTGATTGTTAGACTACTGATTTGTGCACAAAAGCCATGAATTTTTGGATTGATGAAGCAAACACACCCAACCATCTTGGGACACAATTGATAAAATAGGAATAGATTTGTGAAAGCGTCCAAATAGAATCAACAACCCCAATTTGCTTGAACCCCAATATAGCCCCCAAATTGGGTCTGCATGGGCTTGTCCCAAGACACGCTTTGGCTTGTCCCAAGGTGACACTAGTGTCAGCCCACAAAACCCTTGGAGCAACTTTGTGTTTTTTATAGGAAAACTTTTGTTGTGGTGGGACTGCAAGACATGTTGGGGCCATGGATGTGAAAGCTTTGAACCTTTGGGGAGTTCAAAACATAAAAAGTCTTAACCTTGTTTTAAAGGATCAAGATTTAAAAGCAAGTCATGTTCCAAATGGTACAGTGCATTCTAAGCTAACCTTGTGTGTGTAACATGCACAAGTAGTTGGGAGTGCAGTTGGAGCTTGGCGACATGAGAACGCAAGGATGAACAAAATGGTGTGTCAGCTAGCAGGACTCACTTGCACACCAGTCAGTTTGAACCCAAAACCATTTTGGAGGTCCTGGGGTCCAATACCATTGAGCCATCACCCTTGGGGTCACTTACATTTTATGGCGTCCCCAAGCTGAAGGTGCAGCTAGTAGCTAAGAGTGCAACTAGGGTTCCTTTCCTAAACCCTAAACTCTAATCATGGGGTTAGCTAAGTGCGTTCTTTTACTACCTGCCTAAGAACAACCCACTTGTGGGTTGTTAGTAGGTATGTAGGTAGTAAAAACATCCCTTAGCTATGCATAAACCATCTACTTACCTAGTAGTTACCTATTTTCCTACTTATCTACCTACATATGAGACCTAGTTCCTACAGAATCGGTTACCAAGGTGAAACCAATTATTAACTCAGTTGAGGTTCATCCATTACTGAGTGACACTGAGCATCCAGTGGATGGTGTGCTGGTTCATCGTGGCAATGTCTAGTGTCCTTCATGCATCAAGGGTTCCATAATACAAGGCTTCCAAAGCTGAATTGCAAATCTGGATCATCTAAAAGCAGCCTTTCGTTTGTCATTTGGGTACCTGGCCTAACACTAGAAACGTGTCCAAATCAGTGGATTTTTTTTCAAATGTTGCATCGTTGGGTAGCATCGAGGAGAGATTTAGCATTAAATGGCAACTGGTTTTAAGAACCTGTCTAAACAGGGGGGGAAAAAAAGTTTAAAAACTGCTACCAAATTAAAAGCATAGTCCAAATGTGATGAAAATTTTCCTCAAAATTTGGCCACTCTTTTTCAGAAAATAAGAATATTGCAACAGACTATTCCTATTTTAAAATTTTCATATTTTGGCAAAATTATGGACCCAAAAAAAAGATGGTGCAAATAAGGCACATTTGTATCTAGGGTGTGACCAAATTTTGGCAGGTTAGATAGAATAAGGTAAACTCTAACTTTTTGGGGATGAGAGGTGTTACTGGGGATGGCAAACCCAGTTAAGGGGAGGTGGTCCTTAAGCCCTTGGGATGGGCAAGCTTAGTTAAAGTAGGAAGGACCTAACCCTTCTTGGGGTTGATAGGCCAAGGTGGGATAAGGGTGAGGCGAGGCTTCCAATGTTGGGTAATGGGGACCGAAGCATAGCTAGGCAATACAACTTAGGTGTAGTTTAAGAAAGCATAAGGTAGGTATGCTAAGGGGTAGTTGGGTGAATGGTCTTAGGTAGTCTGTGGTGGTCATTGTCCAAGCAAGGGTGGGAGGCGGGGTGGACTACATAAGTTGGCTCCCATGTACCTACAACGGAAGTGATCTTGCAAGGACACGTTCCTTCCTTATATTATTTAAAGGTGATTTATCAGCATATTGAAGTAAACTCAAATGTGTGTGTTGTAATGCAAAAATTGGGGTTCTTAATTAACATACATTAAAAATAAATTTATTGAAGCATAAAAGTAGAATATCTCTCATTTTCAATTGTGGAAGATATTAAAATTTAAGCTATATAATACATAATTATGATGTATTATCAGGAGGTAATGCAAAGGTAATATATTCTATGCCAGCTACTTTGGATCATAATATGTAGGTATGAAACACTCACTTGGAAATCATTTGGAAGTTAAAAGCAAATCCAAGATACAAAACAAACTTTTGGCTTTTGTATTTCACTATTCTAAGTACATTTAAACGTCAAAACAAAGGTCTGAAACATAAGCCTAGGTTTTTGTTTGTCACCATATTTGTAGCACATTCTAAGTTCAAACCCCCCCACATATAAAATAAATCTTAGGCTCTAGTTAGTTACCAAATTTATGACACACTCTAAGTTCACATCCAAGGTATGATAAAAACAAATCCCAGATTCTTGTGGTCACCAAATTTATGGCACATTCTAAGTTCAAATCCAATGTATAAAGCAAATCCTAGATTCTTGTTTTGTCACCATATGTATGGCACATTCAAACTTCCATGCCAGCAAGGTCTATCGGATGGGATGGTTAGTTTTGGTGGACAAGTGCTGAAATCAGTTGATCACTCATGAAAGAGAAGGGTTTTGACTCAGAGCTTTCTCAAGAGCTTAATTTCTGACACTATAAAATCATGTGTGGAATGTATAGTCATGATAATTAGTAATTTTATGATTCTCAAAATGGGATCTTAAAATAGTGAACTTATGTTTACTCTTTTTCATAAAAATAAATTATATATTACTATACAATTATTTTTTTGTCTAGCTACCATGAACTATTCAATCTATAATTTATTTTAGAGTTCTCTTTTGTTTACATTTTTTATAAAAAAAATTACATTCCGTGAAATGCATGAAAACTAATTTTTTCACAGTATATGTTGTAACTCTAAAAGATTACAGTTTCAACTTGAAATGTTAGTTAAAACCATTATGCCACAATCCCTGTGTGATTCCTTTTCAGTTCACAATGCTTTTAACTGCCAAAACTCAGGAATTTTTATGCAATTACTGGAATTCTTTTAATTCATTTGTCCCCAACAGTTCTGGAAATTGTATACACTAATGTCTGTTTTCAATTCCAGTTTAGAAGAATGTGAAGCTTAAACCCCCAAAAGTGATCGCCTTTCTTTTCCTATACTGACAACAGTAGATCCTTGGCAGCTACAACACTAAATTAAGTTATTTGCAGAAATGTTGAAATCTGAAAAATAAAAGCACTTCTTTCAAAGAACAAAGTTTTGCCAAGGAAAATAAAAAATCTATAGAATATTCAGGAATATCTTTTTTTGGCATGCAATCTACTGATGTAATTAATAATTCGACAGTCATGTGTTGCAGCTGCCCTTGTAATTTGGTGTTAGAGTTCTCCTAACCATCCACCATAACAAAATTAGGACAGTTATAAAAGTGGGGAGTCAAAGAATAGAAGTGGGAACCAAAGTGATCATCAAGCACATTTGCTCATAGTTTCAGCTTCCCCCTAGTTCTCACATTCTTCAGAGAATCAAATCCCATGAGAAGAGAGACATCTTGTCAAGTGATATCCATTCTTTTGAAATTGTACCCAGTTCTCCTCACTTCGTCTTCTCACTCTGACTAGGAATTCATCGGGAATGTGAGAATCAAACTAGGGCCCAAAGATGCAGTAAATTCCAGGATAACTTTTGCATCCTTAAAATCAGTGTTCCATTCACGTTTTTACCTTTGGAAGTGGAAACATTCAAATATACCCTGTAGATCGTAACAAACAGTACTAGGAAAAAAGTTATAATTACGATTTACTAGTCATAAGCACAAAAATAAAACAAAATGCTGTACATGTTCTGTTGCAAGAAGAGTACATACTGCAGAGAGGACATGTCAGAGTCAGATAGACAAACTGCTAACATATATATGAGATATGAACACAATATCCATACTGAGGAGGACACAAGAAACTAGTGACTGTGATGCAGCGAGTGGAAATTCAGCCACATTTTACGCATCCAACAATTTCTTGATATCCTTCTGCAAAAAGAACAGAGCAAAGAAAATGTATCATGAACTAGGCAACTTTCACTTTGAGGTAATTTATCTCTTTCCAGTCTAGTTAGATGAACACTGCAGGAAATTAAAACAACCACCCACAATCTCAAAAAACTATAAAAGCAAACAAGGATTTTGATCAGTTTGCAACAGAGTTGCCATTGGTGGGATTCTTGAAACCTTCATACATGTCATAACATGACACCCATAACAGATTTGATGTTCCACAGAGGATATGAGAAGAATGTGTGACAGACTGAAAGCAGTGAAGGCAAACAGGGAAAAATAGACAGAGAAAAGGGAAGACACAAGCAACAAAGGTTACCTGAATTTTGGATGGAGAAGTAGTAGGAGCATATCGATCCACCACTTTCCCATTCTTGTCAACCAAGAACTTAGCAAAGTTCCATTTGATATTGTCGCCAAGCAGCCCCCCTCCCTTTTGTGACTTCAAATACTTGTACAAGGGAGCTTGATTGTTCCCATTCACATCAACCTGCCAAAAACAATTTGTTTGCAAGAGTTATCTGTAAGTGCCCCAGATAGGGGATGAAACTACTCATTAGGGGTTCATTTGGGGTCAAAATGTTAGGTGCCCATTAAATTTGTAAATTAATTTGCATTGGGTGCTGCAGTCAGGACCAAATCCCTTTCAACACCTCCATGGGTGCTAAAAGGAGTCTGGTCCTGACTGCAGTGCCTGAGGCAAATCTTGAGGGATGCAGCCCTCCTCTGCCTGCCAACACACCCTCCACAGTCACATTAAATGCCAATGACAGCAATCTCATGCTGTGTTTTGGTGTTCAGTCAAGTCTTTTTGGGACTTTATGGATAAAAGCAAAGTGGTGGTGCGGGGACAAGGGTGACATAAGCACTGGACTGAGTACGACTTCACAGATTTCTCTACAAAACAGAAGCAGAATGTGCAGTGTTGTCCAATATGCATAGCCCATGTCAGTTCTCAATTGCCTTCACCCATTGCAATTGATCTCAAAACTACAGCCTTTTTCACAGGGGATGCTCATAAAACAATAATAACATCATCCTTACTCATGAAAGCCATCAAAGGCATTCTTCTAACCAGCATTCGTTCTAGATGAGCCCTCCATCGCTCGACTCACTAGCAACACACACAACCCTGGCATGCACCCACTGTTGAACAGCACTACCCCTTTCAAGACAGTCATGCCCTACACTAAGGGTGGAGTATTGAGTCAAGTTATGCTTTGATGTGGCATACTCAGAGGCTTGTATCTGGTGACTCGGAATGTTTCCTGTATAAAATGCAACTGTGTACTGAACAATTCATGTCATAATATATTGAAAGAGAAAGTGAAGAGGGAGGTTTTTCCTTTGCCATTTCTCACTATTTTGAAACACTTCTCAGTTATTCTTGTACCTTGTCAAAGAGTGGAAACTCGGCCTTGAACCTGGTGCATGCAAACTCTTTAATTTGTTCATTTGAGCCTGGCTCTTGACCTCCAAACTGGTTGGACGGAAATGCCAGAATTTCAAAGTCTGCAAGCACAACATCATCATCCTTCATATGATGACCAACCATTAACTTGCTTAACCTTATACTGATGACACTCATAATAACTCCAACACAAGATCAAAGACTATGAATTGATAACTTCAACTTTTGAAACTTTCCACTAATGTTGCTCACTTAGCACAAACAGTAACAATCCCATATGAACAATCAAAAATCCCCAGGGAAGAGTTCAAGATTACCTTTCCCTTTGTACTCGTTGTACAACTCCGTGAGTTCTGTGTAGTTGGTTTGTGTAAACCCACTGTAGTTGACCCAACCAAACAACCCCCAATTGAACAAGCAAAACTCATCAGGAATGATGAAGCCACAAAGTGAAGAGTCAAAGGAGGTATTATAGCGCATTGAAATTTTTTGCCTCCAATTACTGTTGTCCAGGGTGAAGCTATATAATTTTCCCTCAAGAAAATTGAATATCTTTAAGAGAATGCTAAAGCATGTTGAACTTGAAAATCTTGCAGCTTGTAAAAGAGAGAGCTGATCAGATGTTTGTCATGAAAGAGGCTAGTATATACACATTTGAGAGCAACTAGAGAAATTAAGGAGAAAAAAAGATACCATTGGGATGCAACATTGACGATGAGCAGAACCTTGCCCTTGTATTTCTCCAGGGAAACATCATTGCCACTGATGTCCTGTCACAAAATAGGTAGGCTAATATCATACACTCATTTCATCTTATCACTGCCCTGCAAGCTAACAAGCAAGTGGTGCAGAGGAATTGAACCACAAAACACATTTCACCAAGAAAACTACTGTTCCAAACAAAAATGAAGGCAAGCTCTTTCACCCTAGGGTTGGAGCTGCCACCATGACAGTGGACAAATTCTGATTGATAGAGGTCAGAACTTGAGGCAGAACTTAATTTCTCAAGCAATCCTGGAGTCCCTAATGTGGTGAGCACATTTAAGAGGCCTAGGGGACCTGCAAAAATTGTTGTGCTGACTATCATGGGTATCATAAAAAAACAAAACTCAACTTGCTTTATCTGAGAATCCACAACAGCAACGTCCAAGAGAACCACAAAAATCCTTTTATTGATGAGGATGATGACTTCCTGAATCCACCTTGCCAAGAATATGTGACCCCACGACAACCTCTTTCAAGGGCCATGCTATGAGTCCAAATTCCAAAAAAATCTAGTATGCGCCTTGCTAGGGTTTGAAACCCACCCAACCGCCACTAATTTGCCATGACCCAATCACTCACCAAAATACGTGAAAGCAAGAAAATTGCCAAACGAAAACAACCCTTTTGCAGCAGCAGCAGTGTAAACCAAACTCATTCCCATACCATACTTTTCCAAGGAAAAAAAGTGGGGGGGGGGGGAGGGGGGGGTGGGCACCAAATATTTTCAAGTACCTTAACAACGAAATCATAGATACTCTGGACTCCAGCCATGGCGAAGAAGAAAGCTCTGGTAGTTGAACCGAAGAAGATGAAGAGGAATAATTACCCACCAAAAAGCTGCTGCTGGTGGAAAAAAGAAGAATCACACTCCGGAATTCAGCTGAAGAAAGTGTGATCTTTTCCTAAACTCTAGTAGAAATTGAGAATTGGAAGGAAAAAATAAATTCAAGCCACAGGAATGAATCCACAAGTAATCATAAGAGATGGTGCAGAGGCAGACAATAGGACCTGTGATTTTACCTGTGATGATCGTCCCCTCGCTTTAAGTTTGCAGCTGCGGAAGTAGACAATGTCGCGTGGCTACAAGCGATTTCGGGATCAATATATTTCGCACGCACCCAAAAAGGAAAGTTGGCAAATCCTTGCCAACACACAACCCATCCATCCATCCACGGGAAAGCAGTGGTGTGGATTCCTACCGTCGAGTGTCCACACCACGTGCAACAATCTTGGGCGTTGAGTCCCCCCCGCTCCTGTAAAGCAAAATTTCGATGGCCCAGATGGATTCAGTCTCTGGTCAACATTGTGTTTGTTGTCTGGTTGGTTGGTTCCAGCTTTTGAAGAGAAGCCTTCATCCCCCACCAATAGATGAATTAGATATTCTTTGATGAATTGTGTGGGATCCAACATTCAAAGGATGAAAATTGTAGCCTAATGAATGAAAAGTTGAAATGAATATGACAAAAGCGGTTTGGGGGTTGGGGGGCGATTGGTTTCTGTTTTCTTTTTTCTTTTGGCAGATTCTAGCATCTTGGTGATTATTCAATTCAGAAGATTTTTAGAAAAGGTCGAAATTTTGATGATTTTGTGATTGATTTTAGTGTTACTTCGAGTGATTGGGGTGGCTCTATCTTGTTATGGATTATTACTATTCACTCCATGACAAAGAATAGGAAAAAGAAAGATATATATAATTGGTTTCAGTAATCATTATTTCCTTTCCTATTTTGGGGAGAGGGCAAACTGAAGATTATAAGGGATGAAAAGTACAATGAATATGATGACCAAATGCCATTTTTGGGGGGATTGTTTTATATAAGTTTTTTTTTTTTTTTTTAAATTTTGGAGGATTGGTAGGACTAGTTTTGACGAGGTCATGGATTCATGGATGTCTTGTTGTGGAAGGAGATTCCTTTTTTGAGAGAATAAAGACATTCAATTTTCACATGTGACAATTGAAAGGTGATGATGATATGAAAGAATAATATGAAAAGGTTTTGGTATGGAATTGTCAAGTTAAAAACCATTTGATAGATTATGAAAAAAACCCCTTTATCAATTCAATACCTCATCATTTGAATTTGTTTTGGTTAACATCATCATCAACTACTATTTGGCATGAAATTATCAAGTTGGAGACCATACAATAGATTATGCAAATTCCACCCCCCTTCTTCCCCCTTGGGTTTTCTCTTGCCAATACCAACTCCAAAGGTTTTGGCATGGAAAGATCATTTGATAGATTATGCAAAATAAACCCTCTATTGATTCAATATTTTAGCATCAAAATTTGATTTTGGTAAGAGTGTCATCAACCATTATTCATTTCATTATTTTATTTCTCAAAAATGTTGAAATATAAAGGCTACATCTCTACAAAATTTGGCTACATAAATAAAAACTTTGGTGCAAGTTAGCCATCAACTCACCACCCCCCCCCCCCCCCCCCCTTGGGTCCCCCACAAAAAAAGCATGATCAATATGTTGAAATACAACATTGGTTATAAATTATTCCAATGACTGAATCAATTGGCTTTAAGTCCTTGGCAAAAGAGGAAAGGTCCCTTCTTTAGCCTTCTTTATTGTAATGTTTTCACATTGCACATTCCAATGACAAGAGGTTAAACATACTTCACAACTTGGATCCAAAAGGGATGGCTTTTTGAAAAAGTGTTATGCAATGTTTGACTAAAGTTCATCACCAAAGAGAAAGGGGTGTTAGTTAGTCCATTTTCTCTCCCCTTCCCTCTACAAACAACGATTTCAAAATTTTGACATGACATAATTTCACACCTTGCTTTCTTGTTTTGGAAAAAGAACCAAAAGTGACATAAACAAAGGTTCCTTCAATTCCACTCCTTCCAAAAATAAACAACAAGGTTTCAAAGCTAAACACAAGGCTTTAGAATTTTGTAACAAAATGGACGAAGGAAATAGAAATTTCTCAAATGCACACAATTTCTAAATGTCAAGAAATATTTAGTTTGTCACTCACAAGGATCTCAAATTGATCTAGACACCAAATCATACCCTAGAGCTCTCTTTTGATTCTCAAGTTGAAGCTCCTCCCATTACCAAGTACACGCATACCTAAAATTGGAAACACAATTTAATGATTAGTCCATTAATGATTCTAGCATCAAATACTACCTTTTTAACATGTAAAAATGCATAAGATCCATTGATGTGCAACAAAAGAAGATTTGAACTACAAACCTATGTTATTTTTTCTAACAAACCATAAATGCACCTACCTCAAATATAAAAATCAATGAACCTTTTATTACATTGAAATTTCACATGATTCCTCCTAGGTTGGTGTTTCCTTACCCCAAAGTACTTCATTTCTACAAAAAAATGAATAAATTTGACTTCAATATTGTTTTCCAACCTTCACATCACCATTTACAAGTTGCCTTCTCACACATTTATTGTTCTTTACACTCTTGTCACTTTTCACATTTAACTCTCCTTCACCATAATATTGTTGCATTCTTCAACAAAACTAAAATGATTACATTGTGTTGAAGATTTCAACCAAAAACTTCAAATTGTTGTTTTTCCTCCAAAATTATTACATGTTAATGATTTCTCTCACAAGCATCATATAACCTTTCCAACTTGCTCCTCTCATTATTTTTTTCACTACCATCTACAAGCTTCTTCCCCAAGTTGAAGCAAATTTCCCACCACAAAGCATAAATTTCCATTAAAAAAGAACCCATTCCAAAAGCTTCCAAATGGTAGCAAAAAACCCAAAAGGTAAGGTAAGTTGTATGATCAAGGTAACAACTAGTGTTGCCTAAACATGAAGATTTGAGGCATTTTTCAAGTTATCTATATGGAATATTTTTCAAAAAGTTATAACATAAGGATATGCATAATAAAAAAATTTATGAATATAGTTGATCGAATAAATATGTATTTTATTTTTATTTTTCAATTTGGCAAATATCCATTTTCTAGTTTTCAAATTCACATTAATCACAAGATATGTATAAAGGTTAGAAATACATCCCAACTTTTGGAATTAATTTCCCAACCATAAACCTACCCCATTAGAGCATTAAAAAACATCTAAAAAACCACTAACTTGTGGGGGAGTTGAACCTAGGTTCTTTAAAAAACCCTACCCAATGCAACACAAGTTTTCTACCCCAACCACATCCCACATACACCCCACCTAACCCATAAACACACCCAACACAACAAAAGCCATCCCTATTGTCAACGAGCTCCACAAGTAACCTTTGTATGAATAAATAGAACAAATTATTAGTTCAACTGAAGTGCAAAGTGCAAACTATCATTAAAGTTTTGCAATCCCAAAAACAACAATAATTTTTTAGCTCACCTTGCCAATGCCAAATTAATCCTTATCTAGTTCCAATTGCTCAAAATAATATTATTCCTCGATCAAATCATAATTGTCTTTAGCCAATACAGATTCAACTTTCAAAAAAACTATTAAATCCTTATGTTGTGAAAAATTTAAACAAGGATCGTCATGCCAGTTTTTCACCACAATGATAATTTGGTCTAAATTATCCACATGCAACCTATAACGTTTCAAAGTTGTCAACATTCCACCAAGATTGAATACACGTTAAGTTTCAATTTGTGATCCTAGAATTCCCAATATTTGTTTAGCAAAGAAGCTAACATTTGGGAATTGGGTTTCATGAATCCACCACCAAACTAAAGGATTGACACATGTAGCAAGGGATATAAATAACCTCCCTAACAAGGATGGCTCCCCAACAACAAGTGCATGTGATGACTCTTCCATAGATGCGCCTACAGAATATATGTTATTGTCTTCTTCAATAAAGTCACCAAATCCAACAACTTATATTCCACATGCTTGGACAATAGGGCTTAATACCTCAAACACAGTCATTAAAAGAGGGATTATTGCATTAGCATCATACTTTGCAACAAGATGAATACAAGCCCCACATCCCACATAGTTTTCCACAACCTTCAAAGACTTGAACCTAGGATCAAGCATAAGGGCAAGCATATTGTGCACCTAATGTGAATCATAAACTTGCAAAAATTGTGGAAAAGGTTTGATGACCTTAAAAAAATTTGTTTGTATGTTGTTTTGAAGGATGATAAACTTAGTTTCAAATGCATCCAAAGCATCAAAAATATTAGTAGCTTTCTAACCTTAGCCTCCAAAGTTAGTGTCAAATTGATACATGTATTAAGAGCATTAGGTAGTAACCAGTGCCCTTGTGATTGGTTCATCACACATGTAGTGACAACATGATTCAAAACAAATGTGAGTGCTTCTACAATTGCCCATACTTCAACCTTAGAAACCTTTTGCTATAAATTAATTGTTGTCTGCCACCCATAACACAAAATAATGGCCTTTTTGAATTCCAATACCTCTTCAAACATGATTACCTTACTAACAAATCTTGTTTTCAGTTGGGTCTTAAGTTTTCAAGGTCGCAACCCCCTCTCAAGACATGCCCCTTCCCATTGCCACCTTCATTTTCCTAATTTTTTTGTCCATGTGATTGTCTTTTGTAAATTCCCTTGGGTAGCCTTCACACTGACCTATTTCAAACTTGTACTCACCTTTTCCTCATTAGTAGCATATTAGCAAGCTTTAGACATAATGTGACTAAAACATGTACCTTCATAAACCCATTGAAGTTTCAAAAGGCGATAATCAACAATGGAACATAATGTTGTTGCCATAGACATCAATTTGCTACCTTCATTTTTCACAAAAGCAATCATATGATGCATTAAATCATACTTTTCAAATACTGAACGCAATTGACTACCCATGAACTTCAAATAAACCAATGGTAACATGATGGGGCATCCAAGATTCATTCAAGTAATTGATTACCAAGGCAAATGTGTCCATGTCGCTTCTAGATATCCAAAGATCAAAACTAGTTGATAATGTTGTTACCTAAGCAAGCCTTGGCAACACATGTAATTGCATGGATTTTTTTACCATTGCAGGCAACACTTTTTTTACAAATGTAGTTTGAGAAGGAAAAACAACACATGAGCAAAGGTGTAATACCAACCTCTTCAACCAAATATTGTCACAAGTGGAAAGGGGCCAGTACCCCTTGCAAGTATACAAGACTAGGTTTTCAAGAAATTGTTGTTGTGCCTCATCAGACTTCTTATAAAGGTTTGTAGCACCAAAATATGGTGTGATCACACACCTAGA
Organism: Sphagnum tenellum; assembly: GCA_963921925.1. Lineage (NCBI taxonomy): Eukaryota > Viridiplantae > Streptophyta > Sphagnopsida > Sphagnales > Sphagnaceae > Sphagnum > Sphagnum tenellum. The sequence continues at coordinate 14,028,437 of OY998154.1, forward strand.
TGGCCCAAACCATTTCTTCCCAAACTGTTGACTATGACTCGTAGCAACAACAAGTTCTTTAATAATGGTTAATTTTGTACAAACAACCAACTTCAAATGCATAGATTCAACATGGTTCCTCATGGGAGTGATCCCATTAATCTTACCATATTTAATAAGGCCTTTTCGTAAAGTAGAGCGTTGGCATAAATCAAAAGTATTAGCTTGTTTTGTTCTACAAATAATGCACCTCAACATTTGCAACTTCTAAAAATTCACAAGTAAGTTGTCATTTACAGCAAAAAAAAACCCCAACATAGTGAGGTTTGATTGTGTGGTTTCCAAGCTATAGCTTGTGTTTGTATAACTTTCAACTATTATATCTGAACTTCAATAGAATCTAAAGCAACAATAGCAAAATTTGAAACAAAAACAACAACATGATTTGAGGTAGCAATAGTAAAATTAACACCAATAGAGCCATACATATGCACAATATGAACATCTAATGTTGGTGGTGTTCCATCAATACCACCAATGGACCCAACCAATTGCACATCATCATCTTCAACCATTGTTCATTGTTGTAAAACCAAAACTATAACCTAACCTTTAAAAACCAACAAAATGAATAAAAACAAAAAAAAATCAGGGCAAGGCATGGAAGCTCACAATTAAATTGGAAAAGGTTCATGGACACATGTACAAAACAAAGCTGAATATGTACAATAAACAAATTGAAGAAACATGAAATCTAAAAGACGTATTTTAACAATGGTTGGTGTTGTTGCAAACCAAATTATTCGAATCTCCACCAAAATTGCAAATGTTCCAATTAGAAAATAGCTTCAATGAATGCATCAACCATCAATAGTAGAATCCATGTGAATTAGGTGACAAGAATTGGGTGACAACAAAACCAAAGAAAAGAGTGCTCTGATTTTAAACCTCAAACTTCACAAATACAACACTTAAACACTTAGAGCCCATACCTTTAATTTTGTCAAACCTCTAATTTGACACAATGACCTCAAACCTAACAAAATGACTAGAGACTTAGACCTTTGACTTGACATAATGACCTCAAACCTAACATAGTGACCAGAGTCTCAAACTTTAGATCTAATAAAGTGACCAGAGACCCAAACTTCATACCTAACATAATGACCTTAGACCTAGCAAAGTGACCATAAACTTAAACTCAGACCTAACATAATGACCTTAGACCTTAAACCTTAGACCTTCAAACTACAACCTCACACCTTGACTTGAAACTTCTGACCTCATAGAAAGTAACAAAGGACAAGGCAAATGAAGCAAAAGATATTATTGTTCAAAGGGTGTCTAAGACAACTCAAGCTACCAAAGAGAAAGTTAGTGTCTCAATTTTGGAACAATTGAAACAAAAAGCTACTGAATTCTTTGGAATTGTGTAACAAAAGATTAGTGAAACTCCAAAAATGTTCAAGAGAAAGTTGGATAAACAAAGTAAAACGTTGGTTCAATTTTAAATGAAACAAAATAGAAGGCTTTTGAAATTGTAGGAATTGCCAAAGAAAAGGTAAGATCTACTATCGAGATAGTGAAGGATAAGACATTGGAGACAAAAGGATCTGCAAAAGAGAAGGCCTTTGAAATTATAGGAGCTACTGAGGAAAAATTTGGGTCTACATTGCAACCACTAAGGATAAGACATATGAAACAACAAAATTTGTGAAAGAGAAAGCCTTTGAGATTGCAACAATTGCCAAGGAAACTCTAACTTCACATGCTCACCATGTCAAAATGCAAAACATATACAATACAAATCCAAATGTCTATTTAATCTTTGGCTTCTTTTATACAACTAAATAACAAGCATTGATGAAATCCTGCACAAGAAGAGCAAAAATGATTAGAGATGCAAAATGTGCAAGATTTTCAATACCCAATAGACATTTACAACCAATAATTATAATTGTGAAATACTCAAAAATTGAAAAAATTCACATCAATGGAGATCAAGTCATGGTTTTTAAGCAAAAAAAAAACCTTGATAAACCAACTTTCCTTCAAATGGGGAAAAAAAAAGGTTTTGATCAATGGTGAGCTTTTCTACTTCAATCAAGATTGAATAGTGAAGATTAGTACTCCCACAACTTCTCTGCTTACATGTATTGTCCATTCCTTATACTATGTGATCCCATGATCATGCATGTTTTAGTGTGTAGAAAACATCATAATCCTAATTTGAATGAAAACCCATAATAGTAGAAACTGTTAAAACACATTGAGATAAGGTTGTAATTATAAACTATGTACAAACAAATGTGGAAATCCTCCTCTAGTGATTGATCTGGAATGATTTGTCAACAAGTTTCTTGATCCTTTTAAGATTCTATATTACAGGTGAAATGCATATTGTAAAAACAAGCATGGCATTCAATAAACATTTAATCCTATACCTACACAAATGTTTTGGGTTGGCAGTTTTTTGGGAAGGTGGGGGAAGAGGTTTCGTCTCATGTGTGGTGAAAGAGAAGGTGGAATCATGAAGGAAACTACTCAAAATTCTAACAAACCATTGGAAAAACATTGCCAAAAACACTTGCCTTGACAATTCGAGAGAATGGTTATGATCAACCCCACAAGAGAACCTACTCAAGCCATCCACCCTAGGTCCATCCAAAAAGTCAAATGACAAAAATGAGGATTCTGCAACAAGGATGTTCGATGCAACAGAGCCCAAACTGTACCTTGTGAGAAAACTAAAAACTCAAAGATAATTAAATTCTCAAAATTCTCATCATAAGGATGCAATGACATAAATGTGCAAGGGAAAAAAATAATACATTGTTGAAATAGCTAAGCTTTCCAATTTGCTCAAGACTTGGTATTCCCCTTAAACCATCAACAATAGGCAAAGAACACTCAAGATGATCTTGCCTCAAGATACCCATTTGTGGTGCTTGTGGCACTTGAATACAAACTGCTCATGCAAACTTTGAAGCTCATCAATCTAAACACCAAAACATGAAGCAAATGAATAGTCTTGTGTTGTAGATTATGCAACACTAACTTGGAAGCAAGGTTGCAATGGCCTCAGGTGTTGATGCAAAGTGTTCATAGTTCATACCTCAAACCATGCTCACACTCTCACTTCACAAAAAACATTGCAAGCACCATGCATTGTTGAAAAGCTACATTTGAAGCAAGGAGGATAAAAGAGAAGAAAACCATGTACAGAAACATAGTAGACACTTCACACTCAAATTTTGTTGCAAAAAATCACAAGTCCAACCAAGGTCTATAGATGACATGCACTTTGCATGTTGCACTTAGAGCTTTGTTGACAATACTTTTGTAGTTTGCACTGCACCAAGTGTAAAACACTAAACCCTAAACACCACGAGCTTCATCTTGATCTAACCCTAATCTCTAATCCCTAACCAATCAACACTAAAATGCACTGGTTATGCGTTGGATATGCATATGCATATTCATATTATGCATATCCAGGCATATCCATCCATGAGTGCCCATATGTGCATATTGGGCATGGGCAATTCCCACCCGGATTATTACATGACTGTCTTATGCCAGATATGTATAAGGATGAATATTTGAAAAAAACCAAATTCTGGATATGACTACATGCATATCTGGGTACTATCCAGGTTCATATCCAGAATTTTTGATATATCCCGGCAACACTGGTAACAACCCTAACCCTACACCTTTCTTTCTCGATGCATCCCATTTTTTGCTTTCTTATAATGCATTTTGGACATGGTAGGTGGGCTAATTTGAGAGCTATCTGAGAAATCTAGTTTTCCATATACATGAAACTCTCTAATTGTTTGACTATTGCTATAAAAGATTGGCTGTTTTTTTTATATTGTAATATTACAAGAAAAAGGTGAAGGAAGCAAGGCCAGGATGGAGTTTTATTTGATTAAGGTACTATCCAGGGATTGAAAGGAGCTACCTTCCAACACTCTCATGTTTATTCTAGTTTTCATAAACAAAAACATTTTAAAAAGTCCTTTTAAATTTATAAGCTAAAAAGAAGACTGCCTTTTTAAAGGTGTTTAACACATGGGTTTAGATTAAGTTGTTCTGACTGGGATTTGAACCAACATGCTTTTGGTGGAAATGCTACAAGACCTAGATTGTGGAACTAGCCTTTTGCAAGAATTGAAACTACAACCAAAACCATTAAAAACAATTAAATATTGAACACAAGTTCAGATTATTGCTGGAAGCATGGAAAACCTTTTTGAAAAGTTCGCAAATAGATTGAAATTTATAAACAATTAGATGGTTTTAATTGTAGAACTTTGTATGAATGTAATTCTAAAATTTTGATTTGTTGTAAAACTTTGTACCTATACAATCTTCAATCTTGGGGAGCATGTAGTGACTACATGGAATTGGACTCAGTTTTCGAATTGGGCCTAAAGGTTTTTTAATTTGGAAATTTGTGCCGGAACTAGATTGCATGGTTCAGAGATTTGAAAAACCAAGCTCAAACCTACATTGAGAGAACCTACCAAATAAAAATTTGGTGTCAACATAGGACTGAATGTTCTCTTGAAATTGAAGCACTGGCCAACACTGGGTTAAAGAACTAGTTCATATACGTACCTGAGTGATTTTGTTTTAAAATTAAAAATTTGATACTCTTGAAAGGTATCTGAAGATGGAAAAATAATTCATACCCTGGAAATAATTTCTATAATTTTGGAACTTTAAAAAAGAACATGGTCAGGCGGTTCTTAAGAAAAATGATAACATCGGTCAAAACTGCCAACATAGCTGCTTATTGCAAACCAGGATCATGAAATTTAATATCCCATCTGACAAACCAGTTAGACCAGCAACAGAGTCTCCAATGTCTAGGGCTGCTGGCAGTGCGGGGATGGTTCTTTGATTTTAAAAATAATATCTAGTTCCAAGATTTTGAAAATCAGAATCAAACAACCACCAGCTCTGGGAACTTGAAGGGGAAAAAAGAATCAGAATCAAAGAACTGCAAGTCCAGGTTATTTCACAACCCTCAAAGAACCACCAGGGCTCCTGAAAGAACCAGCAGTTTTATGGGCGGTTATTTGACTTTATTAAAATAATTTCAGAACCTGTGGTTATACATCAGAAACTGGGTATGACTTTTTTCATAACCATGGTTATATTTCAGAACAGGATATTTGCATTTTTAAACCAGTCATCAACCCTGAGAACCGCACTGACACCGAGCAGGGATTTGGTGTAGCTTTCACTTGTGCCAATGCTTGCTCCTCTTGCTGCACCCATGAGACTTACAGTCTTGCTCTTGCATTTCTGAATCCTCACAGGCGGCTCACACATAAATGATGTCTTGTTGTTGCACTTCTACTTCCACCTCTGGCCGCACTCCTGACATTTACAGTCTTGGATTTCAGAAATCTGACAGGCACCTCGGACATAAACCGCGTCCTTTTTCTGCCTCTCAGTGGCGGTCTGCCACGAAATCATGTCTCCTCCCAGGACCTCATGTTGAGATGCTGCAGGAAGAAGCATCTCGAGCACTTTATATTTTATATACCTATATGACAGTTAGACATCTGCCAGAGGATATGGTATAGAGAAGCACTTTTCTTTTAGTTGATTGCTGGTTGCCATGTTCTAATATAGACTGGTGTCTTGTGTACACAGTCACAGCATGACCACATGTTGGGGAAATATCTTGTTGGGAGGAATGATGCTGCACACTTGGCAGCTCTACAGCTTCTGGCTGAGATTGGCTCAGTCCCTAATCCAGAGACCTGCATGCAGACTCTAGCCTTTGGTGAGTTGATTGATAGCTGGATTGGGGAAGGATTATCAGGTGACCAAAGCTATTCATCAACCACTTCATGTAGCATTACCTCTTTGTCCCTATGCACTTCCTCAGCCTGACAAAGACCTGTGGACAAAGCAAATAGTGATCTGCCTAAACATTATACAAAAATCTGCATTCCTGAGTTCCTGTCACATTCCAGAAGCAGTAGGAAGACTTGGTCATGGCATTGGCTTGCATTCAAGAGACACGAGTCAGTACAAGTGCAGCAGATGTCTGACAAACTCAAGAAAATCTGGAAATGGTACCTTAATCACAAAGGCAAATAGTTCGCTCAAACTCAAAAGAAATGCTCAGAAGACAACCCAAAATAATCTACTTAGAAACAGATGTCTTAACATCCTGCACCCTTCTGTCACCAGTTTTGAAAATGGTCATCAGCCTAGAACTGAAAGTGCTTTACTCCAGAGTGAATGAAGAAGAAGGAAGGGGGGGGGGGGACAGGGACAACAGAAGATTGGAATGTTGATCAAGCCCTTTGGGACAGCATAGTCTGCTTTCAGACTTCCACTCATCTAAACCATGGGGTGAGAAGAGAGCCCACCTTCAATAAATTAGCAACTACCTATACTCCACTTCTCAACAAGCTAGAAAACCTAACAACCCTCATATAAGGGAAACAAAATTCACAGGCCCACCAGGAAGTCTGCAGTATTCACAGTGTAAAGCTAACCCCCTTCCAGCTTCTCTGCTATTGACTTCTCTAACTATCTGTATTTTAGACAGATTGCCAATTAAGTGCACAAAAGCTTCATTCTGCTGGTTTCAAGTAGCGCTCATCCACGACCTCTTCAAGTTCTTCAGCCCCAAAATTTCCAGCCTTTTCCTTCCAGTACAATACCTGCTTCTTTAAACGTGCAATTTCTTTTGTTGTAAGGTTTTTGCTTGCATCATTGATTATTGACCTCACCCGTGTTGCATAGCTGCACAACCAGCTACATATGTCAGAACAAAAACCAGCTTATGAATCTACCAAGGTTTCTCTATAGTGGATCAGTGAGAAAACTCCAGATTTGAAACCAAAAATGACACAGCAGTAAGAACATGGCCTCTGCTGCCAAGTCATAGAAACTCAGGGTTCTGTCACTACACCCTGCTCTGATTTGCAACAAGGGAGGGAAAGTACCATAAAGAGTTGTGAGTCTCATCAAGGTTTGAATCTGCAGGTGAGATGTTGACAAACATGAGGGTCTTGGCATTCCCACCAAGAGAATCACTCATGAGCATGGTAAGCTTGTGATTGCGGTATGGAATGTGCTGTTCTTCTGTTGCCAGTGCACTAATGACATCACCCAGAGCTGACAATGACTTGTTTATGCTTTGGGCCTCCTTTAGTTGCTCCCCACTGGATCCTGACTTCTTTACCCTCTCAGAACCTGCAAGGTCCACAAAGCTCAACTGCACAGCACACAACAGCTTGTTCAGGATCCCACACCTCGCTTCTGAAAATGTGCTCACAAATAGGAATAGTATGAGCTACTCAGTTCTTGCAACTCAGCATGAAGTAATCTTGTCATGGAAGGATAGGCATGTTCACAGTGAGAGGAGAATCAACAAACTCTTGTAAGTTGTCAAAGCATGAACCCTAGTTGTATGCACACCTTGCCCCTCACAAGGACTTGAGTCTGCAAATTTGTGCTCTCAATGATGACTGACAATATAAGGTGTGAGCGTGAACTCTCAGCATTCATTTGAGTGCCTGATGTATGCCGCTTCTCCAAGCCCTTGGCTACAATTGATTCAAGCTCATCCCGGGACACTATTGGGACCAAAGTTGCATTCTCCACCACCACCATACCCTGCTCCATTTGGCAAACAATCAGATTGGGATCTAAACTAGAACTTGTTCCATGCACTCTCAATCTATTACCTAGATGTTGCTACATTTAAACTAGGTGAGGCACAAAGTGTGGGTGATGGTGCATGCTGAAATGAACCCTACACCAAGGATGAATGACAAAAAAGAACATACTTCCAAGGCACCAATGATACACATGCACCAGAAGATTTCACCCACGAGCAAACAGGAAGAAACAGAAATAACAAAAACACCAAGGAAAAAAAGAGACACATGATTGAAAGGCCAATGAGAAACAGAAAGATAAAAGGTGCCACCTTTGAATCCTTCTTAATGTCAAGTCTTTTTGGTTTGCCACCATTCTTTGGAAGAAGCAAGTCTATCAGAGTGTCTTGATAAATTTCCAACATGTATACCTGCAGTGCAAGTGAGAAACATAACAACAAATGGAAAATTACCACCATTCCAAAGCTTAATTTGTAGGCTAAGTTGTGGGCCTGTCCATAGGGTTGTCATCAACATGTCTAAACAATCTGAACAGTCACTGGGAACAAGGACTGAGATTGAAAATGTTCATTGTGCTAGGTTATGAAACCAATGTAATACCTTCAAAGAAAAAGAGAACTTTTTCACATCACGCTTCATGCAGTGAAAAAGTTCTCGTGTAGCCCGTGGGGTGAGCCCTGGGTCAGTGTCTGACCCATAAATTGTGAATGTTTTGCCTGAGCCTGTTTGTCCATAAGCAAAGATGCAAACATTGTACCCATCGATTGCAGATTGCACCAGATACTGAAAATCCACACCCCCTCCACATAAGAACTTCTGGAGTAAGATTCTACATAAAAGAGACCGTTGCTCAGATGAACTGATAGAGAGAAAGTGACAAAGACTGACAATACAGTCACAGCAGATGAGATAGTTGCACGAGACTACCTTGGTATCATCAAAAATCTGTTCCTGTGTTGCAAACTGATCAAAGACATGGTCAAACTGATGTTGCTTTGGCTTGTCATCTTTCCATGGGTGCTCCAGGGTAAACTCATCAGGAGATGATAACACACTACGTTGATTCTCTCGATGCTCTTTTTCACTTAGTGGCCTCCAACGAGCATAGACCCTTATCTTCCCCTTCATATCTGCATTACCTCCAAATTTAGATGTATTCCCTTATAAGCATTCACTAGAAGACAAGACTTTGCATGTAATAACCTGTCTACATAACACTATACATTCCTCTGTTGACAGTTTCAAAGACATGGACTCAATGAAAAGCAACAGGCTAGTCAAATCAACTGGAGAGGCATATAGGAATTGCCTTCCATCATATTGAAATAGCGTTTCCTCAGAATTTGTTCCTCCTTGTAGAGGGCCTCTAGTTCAATAATCTGATCCGCCTGACGTTTGAGAATAATCGCAGTTTGCTCATTCTTCCTGTCTATGTCCTGCACAGTTCATCCATACAAACCCATACAGATACCTGATTTTCAAAATGCGTTGCAAAACTGCTAATACTGACTTAGATTGTTGCAAGAAGACAGGACCCACTGTCATCAAAACATGAAGGCTAGCGATCATCATTGGTTGACTCAACCATGCTGCCAACAATGAAAGAGACTCAATGAGGTTCAGACAATACTGTGAAAGCAGGAATTTATGGATGTCTTCTATGTCATTTTGGCAATAGCAAAGTTATTCCCCCTTCCCTAGTCTTCCTTGTCCATGTACCCACCTCTTTCATCTCACGAAGCTCCTCAAGCTCCTTCATATTCGCCTGCAAAGCCTCAAACTCAGAGCTGCGAGCAGCTAGTGCTTGCTCTGCAAGACTGAGCTCCTGCGTGCGCTCCTGTAACTTCTTCTCACTATCTGCTGCTCTTGCCCTTAGCTCATCTCTCTCATGCTCAAACTTTTGCTCAAGTCCTCTTGTCTGCAGATATCCAAAATGCAGTTTAATAAAATCTGTCGATTTTGAATCAGTATACATCACTCAGAATTATTGCTCCATAGTGAAACTAACCTCATCTGTCTTGTTCCTTTCAAATCGTGCAAATTTTTGTTCCAGTAGCTGTTTCTCTTTGGCTAGACTCTTGGCCCTCTCTTCTTGTCTACGCAAGTCCTCAGTCTTTGACCTTGTTTCATTCCGTATTTCCTTGATCTGAAAACATAAACAAACATTCATCAGCACCTGAGTGTATAGATTTACATGCAAATTGCAAATCTAGCTATGGGCACACCAGACCAGGAAGTCCATGAAAAACAGACCCAGAGAGAAAACATGAATGTAAACAAGTTGGAGAATCAGATGGAGCACTAAGTCAGCCTATTGCCAAAACAGTGGGGAGGAGCAGCAAACATGTATAGTGTTCTATGTAACAAAGTAGTGAACAAAACCTAAATGAAAACTGTTTGATTTCCAGTTGGAACCATATACAATCAAGTAATCAGGAACAGCAGCTGGTAGGCATGCAATGTTGCATTATTGACCTGTGCTTCCAAATTGCGAATTTGTTCTTCTTTCTTGTCTCGAAAACCTGCAGGAGGCAAGTCTCTCTCCCTTCTAGAGCCACGTGGGGTTGTGGACCTTTTGGATGGAGTGTCCACATCACCAACTTCACTTGCAACATCATCACCAGCAAGGTTTCCTGATACGGATGCTGTCAATGCTGCTTTCTCAGCAAGGGCTGCCTATTTTCACAACTTCAAAGAATCAGCTGGTTGGAATCAGGCCTGCAACATGAAGAGTAAAATATTTGGATACAGATGACATTATGACAATAAACATCATGCAAATGAAAATGTAGTACCTGTAAAGCAACATCCATGTCGCCCAGCTGCTTAGCCAGCCGTTCTCGCTCTTCAGAAACCTCACACCGTGTTTGTTCCTCTGCACAGAGGGAATCCCGAAGGCCTGCCAACTCTTCCAAAACTTGTGTTTCCCTTTTCTCTTTGGATCTGATCTCTTCTGAAAGCTGCAAGCAAGAAACCAAAACGATCTTAGCACTGAAACAAGACTTTGAGAGGTCAAAACACTTCCAAACCATTCTGAGGGAACACATATAAATCGGCTAGAGTGACTAGATTGTCCAGAACTTGCCAGATCTAATTTCCTTTGTGACTCTTCAAGCAGTTTTGACATCTCCTGCACATGCTTCTCATACACTTCAATGCCAGGAGGTTTGGCATTAGTTGTCCCGCCTGCATCAACACCATTTGCCAAATGCCCATTGGGTACGTTCCGTGTTCTTGAGTAACGCCGCAACATGACATCATTGATGTGTGTTTGCAATGCCACACATATGTCCTCCCCCTGCTCACAACAAGACAATCCTATAAAGACCAACCATGTCATCATGCCAACTTCCCCTCTTGACGCACCTATATTTTTTTGCCTACATAGCAGTACAAGTGCAGTGAAGCCTGCAAACTGCCAATGCCCTGATCCTAATTTCCCAGCACAGAGAGAGGACCTGCTTTGTCTCAAACTGAAAGATGTGAAGAACACCAGCAACACGCATTTTGAAAAATACAGCAGTGTTACTGCTGCCAAACTGCATAATATCACGTAGCTCAGCTGAATGCAAGTATTCCTTGGGTACAGGACGGAAGAAGTGCACCTGCAACCCAAGTCCCAAGAGCAGTTAGCCCTGAGCAGACAATACACCTGATGCTAACATGAAATTTCTGTACTGATGAGTTCACAGAGAAAGAATGTTTACTATAATAGCAGTTGCAAAAAAACATACCCCACGTTTGTTAATGCCAAGGATAATTCGACCTGGCAGCAGCCCAATGGGATCCTCAATTTTGCGCACACTGAAAAACACAGAATTTCCATAGGGCAGTGACCGCAGGATGCGAAGGAATTGTTGTCTTGCATCATCCTTTGACAAGTGAGCCTGCTCCAAAGAACCATCTAATATTACTCCATTGTTGCATAAAGGACATTCACACTTGCTTTATGCGCTGGTCCCTTATGTTGGATCCCTCTAGTCACCTCAAATGTAAAAGTACTTTGTACAGGAGAACCTACCATTGCACGATACCTATTGAGAACATCAGGCTCCCAGTCCCGATTAGTTCGAGTGACTGCAACTTGTTTTGGAAGACAACCCTCCAGCAATTCTGGCCAATCCCTGCACAGAGACAAAGAGGTAAGATGCAGGTTACATGAAGTGGTTGAGCAATAACTTTGGTCACCTGAGAGCCCTTCAGCAATCCACCTTTCAATCAAGGAATTTCCCAAACTCACAAAAGGCTAGAGCGTACATGCAGGTCTCTGGATTAGGGACTGAGCCAATCTCAGCCAGGAGCTGTAGAGCTGCCAACTGTGCAGCATCATCCCTCCCAACAGGATAGTTCCCCAACATGTAGTCATGCTGTGACTGCATCCACAAGACACTACTCAATTTTAGAGCATGTCACTCACCAATCAACTGACAGGCCTTAATCTGTGTGAAACCCTACAATAGTTTGTCTACACAGTTGTTTATGATGAGTAGGTCAATGTTTTGCAATAATTCAGATCCAAAGGCAATGCAGGGGAAAGAGGGGAGGAACTTTATCGCTCCTGTGTCCTGGAATCCCATCTTTCAATCTACATAAAGTTACACAGACAAGAAAGCACACCTTACCTGAACATAAGAGAGCTGTACAAACATGGGCTCTGTTATGGCTTCATCAGATTCCCGGAAGAGGCGTTTCTTGAAAAGCAACTTGCATTGTAACAATTCACCCTTGTTCTTTTCTCTAGAATTCTTGAACTCTGCCACAATGTCGCCTATATACTTGTTATCATCCAGCCCTATGTGGTCTTCTGCAATGCACAAATCACAAACCAGATGAGCTCCCTCTTCAGTGAAATCACACATCACTTATAATCATTTGACTGGACACATCATAGTGAGATTCAAACAACACCATCTTATGGCACATATCATAAAGGAGATTTAAACAATACAGAAATCCACAAACAATTTGGTTCTTGTATGTCTTTAGTGCTTCCTGCTTGTACCAAACAACTTCTTGTGGAAGAAGCTTTTGGCAATAGTGCAAAGACCCTTGTTACACTAGAAAGGAAGGTAAGGAAAGCAGAGGAACCATACCAATAACAGGATCTATGGCTTTAGAGCCAGCAACTGCTTTACGGAACTCAAACAGACTAAAGGTATTGTAGGATGACAGCTTGATGATCCCTGCCAACTCCTGCACAGAAGCCAAGTATAAATATCTTTCCTCTAACACCCAGGAGTATCCCTTCTTGTCAAAACCTAGAGACAGTTATTAGGGCTTCCTGCAGTTGCTTGATCTTTTTTCTTCTTTCAATAGTCATACTAGTTTTATGTTAAGAGTTTTCTACCTGTCATGTTTTGCAAATCTTAGCAGTGCAAACCTTGCATTTCCTTCAGAATTATGTCGGTTCCAAACTTGGACATAGCACAGAAATATGAAGACTTGTAGAAGCATAACAATGTTTAGAAGTAACTTACCTCCACAGCATCAGAGACCGTGGTGGTCATGTCATAAGACACTTCCTCAAATGTCTCATCAAGAAAGAATGCTATTGTAGTCAGTTTCTTCCCGGACAAGAGAGCCTCTATCTCCTCCTGAGTAGGAATCACACGGCGTGGTCCTCCTTTCACTGACCGCTTAAGGGCATTCCAAGTGTTGAGAGCCATTGTCTGTATCTGAGAGTCTCCCACAGAGTTGGCAACCTCATGTACATACTCAGACAAATGTGCCCCAAACTCTTTCCCTGGAGGCATTGCTGATGCACAAAGGTACATCAATTCCCAGGCCTTCAGCAAGCTTGACCTGTTTCAAAACACCAATCACACCACCTTGTCAATTTCTTAACATCTTCTCATCATGGACCTCCTGAACTTTTGATGATTTTGGCAATTCATGTGCCCCACCAGGAGGAAGTCATACTAAAGGTGAGCCTGCTCAATTTATAGCATGAGGTCATACACAGATTGTGGAGACCTTTGTACAGATCCCAGGAGTACCTGTGAGGACTTCTTCCATGTTGGTCAAAATGATAGAGAATTACCAGAAGTGTTGCAGGTGGTGCAAGGAGTTCTTGAAGCACTTTGGTTTAACCATGAGAGTCTAAGGGTGTCCCTAGTCACATTGTACTCATAGATACCTATGAGATTGCAGAGAAATCTCCACTACAACATTTTGAGGGTCAGATGACAAAGAGTGTGGTCACTCGCAAACTGTCAGGCCATCACCCTCTTCATGAATAGCAGTGATGAGCTGCCATGACTACCCACATTGTACTGATATGCAATGCAGATTTATGCCATTGCACTCTTTGTTCCATTCGCATCTTGGAGCCATGACCAAGTGGACAATCATTTTCATGCCTTTGCCCATGGCTCTAAAACTGACACAAACAGAAGCTGCAAACTAGCTTACCCAAACATGAAGCTGAGGAATAACACATATCCTACCTGTCCAGGTTGTTGCGTGTCTGCTTGGAGAGCTGGGCAAACAGCTCATCACGAAGCTCTGCACGTTTCAAAGTGTGCTTGTAAATCTTCAGGACCATCTCAATCTGCTCCTGAGCAGTTGGTGGAGTACATCCTGGTGCCAGATCTGCCCCCGTATACTTCAAGACAGCCTGCAAACAATGCATCACTAGAATGTTGGAGAAAACAGGACAGAGCAACAAAAGCATCCTGACCCATCAGGCTAACCTTTGAACTGCCCTAGTACTGTCAAATAGGTTTTCACCCATTACTAAACCTTGTATGCATGACCCAACAAGCACTAGGAAAACTTTGAGCCACTGCCTGCTCTTGAAGCAGGTGCAAGCATGTCATTTATATGATAGAGGACAAGTACCTGAAAAAGTTTCACTGCCCGATTCATAGAGTCACTGTTCATGCGCAGCAAGGATGTTGGAATTGGCTCCTGCAAGATTCAGTGCATCTTTGAGAAAAGGAAATGGTGGGTGGCAATGACCTAAACAACAGTGCACTCACCTTGCACAAGCCCTGTGCTGATCTGATCAACCCAGCTTTATTACAATCACTCAACAAAGCACTTTGAGGTAGTGGCATGTTGCAAAACTATAGGGTGGCTGGATCACAAAGACATCTGCAAGTGAATTTGTAACATGGATCAGTTACAAGAAAAAAGAATTACCCTCTGGAATGAAAGCATGTCTTCTAGAGTGTATTTATCTCGCCCAGAAGCAACCATTTTTTTGCCAAAAAATGACCTCCTGCCCCCAGTTTGAATTTGCTTTATCATTCCCCTCATGAAGACTTCCACCTGCACATACCTGATTTAATCATCTTACACGGTTTCCATATGTGACTTCTCTCAGCTCAAACTTCATCATCAGATTCAACCCCAGGCACAGAACTAGGAAATTCACATGCCTTGCAATGGAGACAGGAAGAAAAAACCTGATATTTTTCCAAAATTGGCGCACTCCCTGCCAGCTCCAGCTCTGAACCAGCCAAGTAGGGCACGGATCTGTAAACAAAGAAAATCAACAAACAAAATGCCACCCATTACAAAGGATTGGGTGTCAGAGATTTCAAACTTCTGTAAACCACAGAAAAGTCCAAGGCAGGGTTTTTTTTTCTGGCGAATTATCACCAGATTTCTACTTTTAAAAAACCCTGGCTAGCAATACAAAGGGGGTTTTTCATTTAAGATCACCTAAAAGTGACAGCAACTTTTTTTTTTGGTGGGAGGGTGTCACCACATTTATGTCTACTGGCTGCAGTTTTAAGAGTTCCTTGAAATAATGTTGCCAACTTGACAAAATCTGTCTGAATCTGCCTAGGGATGCTTGCCACCCTGACTCCATCAGCAAATTGAAAAAAAAAAACACTGGTCCAAGGGTAATAATTGCAGGTGCAATTTAGTGAAGAATTATGCTGTACAAAACCAGTTGTAAATTTGGGTTCTCTATTCAAGAGTTCATATCCAGGGCTCTCTTCTCCACATTGAAGGAAACTTACACTCCATTGGCAATGCTGCCTCCACCACCACCTTCATTGCTTTCTGCAAGCCCTTCCCGTGGCTGGCAACTTTCTCCAGTAAAAGAATTTCCTCGAGTTCTTAACCTCCTGCTCACATTGACCACGACCCTCTATTAGAAAGCAGTTGCACTTAGGCCATGATGCAACTGCAGATTCAGAACAGTCATATTGGGGCTAGTTTAGAGCAAATCCGAAAGGCCAGAAGCTTGCCTCCAGCAAATACCAAATTCACTCGAAATGGGTACAGCCAATTCAGCATACTATGTCTGCATTGCTTTCATTTGATCATAACTCCTTCCCTGACTCTTTGAACCCTATATGCTCTTGCTCACTGGCGTCTTCATGAGGTTAGATTTGTGTTTATGTGCAGATCCCCATTTGAAAAGGATAGAACGCAGTTGTGGAATGTGGAGAAGAGAAGAAGACTTACGCCACAGCCGCATCACCGTCAAGTTCATGTTCATCGCCATTCATTGCAGGTCCTAGAGTTCTTGAAAGCAAAGGCGTATCACTAGAGTTCACATGATTAGGTTTGATTCGCAAGCATTGCACAGTCACATCAGATGATGCATCCGAGGCCATTCTCGAGCTTTGCATCGAATAGCTTCCCCCCACCCCCCTATGGTGGTGCTCTCGTGACCTAATATCCACTACAACCACTCCCGGCCAACATTCTCTTCGCAACCCATATTTCTGAACTCTTCGCCTATCCGCTGAATATTCTCATGTAGGTCACTCTGCGCATCCTAGCTCCCCCTTGCTCCTTTTCTCCATCCCCCTTGGCACAGCGCCGATGATGGTTCCCCTGCAGCACTTCATGAAGAGAATCATCCGGCGACATAAACCACTGGATCCGAAATGCCAAAATCAAGCTATATTCAACAGAGGCCCAACGGCATCATGAATGATCTAAGCCTCTCTCTATGCAATGCAGCGGTCGAGACTGAGCTACGCAGTGATCGTGATATACACCTAACGGTTTCATCGCCAACGCCCCGCTAGCCCCGCAAAAGTTCCGTTCTTCCTCCTCCTCCTCCTCCTCAATCCACAAACAAAAATAAATGACCGCCAAAATCCAAAACTGCCAAAATTTCTTCCCACAAACACAAATGGGTTGCATGCCCTAATCCCATTTTTTCCACCCCTCCTCCTTCTCTCTCCCCACCACCGCCACCCTCTTCCACAAATCCACAACTGCTCTACATCCCACAACTCACAAAACTCCCCCTTCCCCAAGAAAAAAAATGGGGGTCAAAGATCACCACCGTCACCGCTCTCTTCACGAATCCTTTCCTCTACTACAAAAATGTCGACCCCCACTAAAGGTATTTCTTCCCAGCAATCCAAACCAAAAGCCCAAAGCAAGCCAAGCAACGCACAGCAAAGCAAAGGTGGAGGAAAGGAAAGAGACACAACAGGCGATACAAAAGAAGCCAAGCCCCCTTTTGTCGCAACGCACGGAAATAGCGCAACCAAGGAAGAACAAGCAATGCAATGCAGCGCAAGGGAAAACAGAGGGCCACAGCACGAGAAGTCGAAGAAGGCAGTTAATAATATTTGAAATCCCGGGACGGACGTTTTCAGGAGCGGGGCCCCGGGGAGGGATAGGGAGGACGTTTTTTGCTTTAGCATTCCTACGGTAAAGGCTGGATTAGGGCCGATGGTGGCATTTTTTTATGCCTGTTTATTGGGCTAGGTACTGGGCTGGCCAATAATGTGCGTTTCCTTTTTCTTTTCCTTCCGTATGCTTACTCCACGTCATGGTTTTTTTGGGGGTTTGTGGGCACTATCTTCTAGGTACCCGTTTTCCTTTGTTTTTCACAGTAACGTCATGTTATGGACGTCATGGTGGGGGGATGATCTGAAGGGAACTTTTTTTTGGGTTTTTTTTAATTCATTTCCCGTCTCAAGGAACTTTGACTTGGCAACATCCAGGGGTTGGGTGAGGTAGATGTTAAGTATCCTCACCATACGTTTTTTTGGTTTTCCTTTCCTCCTGTCCTCCCATCCAGTGGAGTTTTTGGTTGAGAAACACCCAAATGTTTTGTCTGATTTATGACAGCACAATTTGTCATACATTTATTGTTGTTTCATGCTCATCAACTATGCAGCTGTCTCAGTATTTTATATTGATTAATATTCTTAAGATGTTTTTTTGGGTCCATAAAATGGGCTTCTAATTTGAAACCCCAGCCTTAAACAAAAAATGAAGTGCTACATGATTCAGTGTGCAGGGATAATTCCATTTCAGCACAGCATCCTTGAAATAAGCACCCCTCCAACCCGAGGGGTGCTTATTTCACAAAAGCCCCTCTCAAGGGTGTTACCTGACATGAAGCAGCCTGATAGAAATTTTTTATTTTCACTCTGCCAGATATCACAGAAAATAAGTGAAAAAAAGAGGCAGGGTGTTTAATTTCAAAAATGAAACACCGCTCCTGCAGGCATTTTATTTTTTGAAATGCACAAGCTGCTAAATGCCCCACCCTTATGCAAAGCAAAAAATCCCTTTGAATAATGGTGCCCTGCAAAAACAAGGAAATTTCTGTCAGCGGAGCTAATTACACATTCAACCTAAAGATAGTGTGAAGCTAATAACACAAGTGATTGGACAAGTAGCAATTGTGGTCACGGGTTTATCATTATTGTAGGCAATGTTAAACATTATCAATTATCATGGGCATTCCAGTTATTGTGCGTGTCACAAAACCACCATGTGAGCCAACAGGATGGAAACTGGAGGAAGCTTGGCCAATTGGATTGTAATTTGTCATTGTGGTTAGAAAGTGACCACCTCCGTAATCCATGAAAGAAGCAATCAACCTGACAGGAAGGGTGAACAGTGCAGAACCACTCCACTGTGTTGAATGGTCAAATTATGAACTCTCTTTTTAAAATTCAAGGACATGGAGGTTCAGGACTTTACTCTAGTTTTTTTGCCTTGTCTTTATTACAATCTTTTTTTTTTCTTTTTTTGTTTAGAATCTTTCAAAGGCTTTTTCCTCAATATGTGATTTGCCTAGACTTTTGATTAGTTGGAGTGTGAACAGGTAGGTGAAATCATCTATCTGTGAAGCAAGGTAGTTTGTTTCGGTGAGATCCACCGAACCGGGATGCTTCAGATTGCATTCTTGGTCTCTTTGGAAAGCTCTCAAGGAGGAGGGCTGCATCAGCTTGGTTCCATGTTATTTGGATTTGCAGTGCAAAAGTTCTTGAATATTGAATGATTTCTTCAAATTGTAGCTGAAAATTTTGGAGGAATTGGGATGTGCCTTTGGTGTTGTTGAAAAGATCTTGATGAGCAGGATTTAATGGAATTTGTTTGGTAAGATTTGGATTTAGAATGTGAGAGATATTGATTCTAAAGTGATTTCTGCTGCTGAAAATCCAAATAAACTCCAAAAAACCAGGTTTTGGAAGGAAAAATCAGTTGAGGACGTGGTACTGCTTGAATGTTTATCATTCAATTCAAGTAGAAGGAATTGTGATGTGCATTTGATGTTGTTGGAAAGATCTTGACGATTCAAATTTAATGGATTATGTTGTGAGATTTGGGCTTAGGATGTGAGAAATATGAATTTCTCAGTGATTTTTGTCACTGAAAATTCAAATAACTTTTTAAAAATCAAGTTTTTGGAAGGAAAAATCAGATGAGAATGTGGTAATACTTGAATGCTTACCATTCGATTCAAGCATGATTTCCTTTCAAAATAATGTCATATGTTGTGTCCACCCTACATTATATAACAAGATCACACTTGGGCCAGCAGCACAGGCCACACTAGTCTATGTATGAAACAAGGTAGTTTGTTTGTTTTGTTTTGTACTAATGAGATCCACCGAACTGGGATGCTTCAGATTGCATTCTTGATCTCTTTGGAAAGCTCCCAAGGAGAATGGGTGCATTGGCTTGGTTTCACGGCATTTGGACTTGCAATGTACAAGTTCCTGAATATTGAATGATTTCTTCACTGAAAATTAAATTGTAGCTGAGAATTTCAAAGGAATTGGAATGTGCCTTTGGTGTTGTTGGAAAGATCTTGATGAGCAAGATTTAATGGAATTTATTTGGTAATTCAGAATGTGATAGATATTTATTTATAAGTTGGCAAACCGCTGAAATTTCAAATAAATTCCCAAAAAACAAGGTTTTGAAAGGAAAAATCAGTTGAGGCCGTGGTAACACTTGGGTCAACTGCACAGGCCACACTAGTACCCTTTTAAATGAAGAGCCACTCAGTCAGGTTAAGTTGGCAAACTAGGTGTCTTCTTTTGTTGGCTCTGCTTGTAGATGGGGAGAGTACACATTGGACATAAATGTTTGGTTGCAACTTGAGTCAATGTGTGAGTGACATCTGAAGTATTATGTGTGCATATGATGGATGGGCATGTTCCAAAAAAAATACATATATCTAGATGAGAAGTTCTAGATCCAGTAATGAAAGTTTTGAGTTCAAATTTTGAACCTGCCACAAAAGGGCAGAGTCATTACACCACAACCATTTTTTCCCTTGTGAAATTTCTACCATAAGTGAAAATAAAAATTTGAAAATGAAGTGATTTTGGAAGGCTTCAACACTAGAAGTGAGAAAATTTGTAAACATTGCAAGACTTCTTACTTGATTTTGAATGTGTAGCTATAAATATTAAAGTTTGAAATTTTTAAATGTTTTTTCACACTTGATTTATATCCAAACTTGGCTAAATATTCATAGAGATTATCACCTTTTTTTCTACATCTTCCTATGGATGATGATCACCAAAAAACTTCTTAAAAGAATATTGTTATGCCATGAATTGCTTGTTTCCCCTCAACATTATATGTGCCCATAATTGTTACTGCTCAGTACAAGAGTACTATTGCAATCTTTTCCCCTCAATCGTTTGTCCTGTTTTTTTTCACCTTATCATGTTTTGCAGCCATGACCTCCCATGTTATGAGTACCAAGGAGCAGAGGGTCTCATAGTATGTTACATACCCCCTAGCACCTGTAACAATGCCCAACACATGTCTCGAAATACCAAGGTGAAAAAAATAGGGCAAAGGAAAGACTGGGGGAAAAAGAATTGCAATTGTACTCTTGTGCTGAGTGTATTAACAAGTATAGGCATATGTTATGTTGGGCATTTATTTCATTGTGATTTTATGCTTTAATGAACTTCATATTGCTAGTCTATGGTTTTTTTCATTTTTGTGATGTAAGCTTGAGTTGGTGACCGACCATCCATAAGGCAATTTAGCCCAATCTGGCTATATAAAATATGAAAGTAAAAAACGTAATGTATCCTTCTACATTTTTGGCTACCTACTCAACTTGATTTAGAAACCGGTGATTTTCAATTAAATTAAATTTATACATTTTTAAATTTTTGGTTTGTAATAAACCCAAAAAACTCATTTTCAGCCCAAAAGACAACTAATTGTTAAAACCAAAATGTATAAAAAATGAAACTCCCAAATGCATGGTTAGTCCTTGGCAAGTCTGGGACCTGACCGTATCCTGCTCCACCGATTAAAAAAGAAAGGCTACATGCATGCAAAGGCTGCAAGTATGTATGCATCCCAACCAACCCAAACTTCATAAGTAGAAAGCACACAAGAAAGGGAGAGAAAAAGAAACAAAGGGGAGGACCAAAGTCCAGACAAGCAAACAGCCCAAAAGAGGCATGCCACACACAGATAAGGGAACCACTAAGTACCAAAACCTCCACCCTTCGCATGAAGTATGTATGTATGAATTCATCTGGAACATGAGTGACCATATGAAACTAAGGAGAAGGTGGAGAATTTGGGCAGTGGCTAACCAGTTAGTGGCCTTCATGGCAACCAGCAAGGATTGTGAGTGTATTTATAAGGGTTCTTTTTCTCTACTATGCACACCCTCCAAAAAAAAAAAAAGCAAGAAAACTGTGGGTTTATAAATTGCCAACACTGGAAATCTTTAAAAGTTGTCTTGGGCAAGCACCCATAAACAAAAACTGAAGTGGCTGAAATTCCTACTAAGTATGCACAGATCTAACATAATCAATGACCAAAAAACCCCAAAATAAGTTTGTCAGGAACACAGTCTGTCCAAAACTGTGTGACAAACAGGAAGAAGAATTCTGCAGTTGTAGTGGGTGAGTTTGTTAGTTGTGGCAGCTACAAAAAAGCAGAAAATGTCATTTAGCTCGATTTTAATTCAACTCATATGCTAATCCTTACTTGATTATAACAAGACTGGAAAACCAAATCCATTTGGCTGTCACAAAAGGAACATTTTATCAAATATTCAAGAGAAAATGGAAAAGACTCAAACCACAATTTGGCCAAGTCCTTGACATGAACTGGTTGAAGAATCATCAATGATAAAGATCACAATGACAGAAACGGTGATCACAACAGACCAAGTGAATAAATTACTCCAGACAAATGAGTGTCAGGAAATAACCCAACTTCAAAATAAGTTCCAACTGACAGACTGATCCAACATAGAGACAAGCTGTTAGACTCTCATATAGGTAGCCTAAATACCTACCATACTGCCTATCCAGTTTGCAGCACAAAAATTACACAAAAATCAACACATAATTTGTCCTGCCACTGGCTGATGAATTGTTGGGTTCACAGAATTTTGCGTTGCCTTTTTCAAATGCATATAGGTGAAGAAGTTAGGGGGATCTTATTGCTTTTGAAGTTGAAGGTTTTAGTGGAAATTTGAAGAGTAGTACCTTGCAAAGGTTGCTTTACTGTTTACCCAGTTGACAATGTCTTTTCTCTCTCTTTCACACGGTTTCATAAGAGGCAGAGACACTGATCATGTGTACTTTATGCCTTTGTCTAAATGTTGGGTCTTCCTTACTTTCAAGTCCCCATATCCAGACACTACCACTCTTGCTTCACAAACTACTCTGCTTTTGGGGGTCTTTAGAAAATAATCAATTTCCTGATATTATTCCTCTCAGCTGCACTGGTCAAGATCCAAGGATATGTCAGGTTCTTGTTTCATATATAATTTTATTTTCCTGTCTTGGTGGTTGGGTACTCTTGATCTTGTTGAAGATTTTAATTGTGGGACACTGGACAGTATAGCAACCTGTGGTGGCTAATTTATGAAGTCACAAAGAGTTAGGGCTAAATGTCATTGTTGTCATTGTTGTGAATTATTTACCTGAGATAGTATGAAAAGATGGGAGTATGAATTGTATAGTGCATAACAGTTATGATAGTACTATGCATGGCATATGATAGAGTACTTTCATTCAGTAGATTCTCCTTCAAACAATACCCAGGATTTAACATAGAAAGATACTGTACAGTGTATACCGAAAAACATGAATTGACTCAATCAATTCAATCTTTTGTTTGAATGTGAGAGCTGCCTGTGTGTTTGGTTGAAACCCTTGAACTAAGCAAATCACAAAGGGTAGCACTTGAGTGGGCCTCCCAAAGCAAATGACCTCAACAGTTCCAGGTTTTGATAGTCTTCACCACCAATCTAGTAGCACATGACACACAATTACATGAATTTATCTGCCATCTCAGATACCACACCTCAAAGGAACTTGACATTGATCACAAGTTGTGTGTGAGTTTGGGCAAAGTATCCCCAGAACTGGCCATCCAAGTAATTTTGAAGAATGGAATTACCAGAAGGGATAATCTGACACGATTTTTATTTCCTACTAGAATCTGTTCTTCAAAGGAAGCTGTGATTTTTTTGGTGAAGCTTTGCATCCTAGCAACAAAAGAAAGGCATTTGTACAAAGGGTTTTTTCTTGAAAAAATTGGCAAATGTCTCCACATTATGAGGCAAAATGGGCGCATTTCACCATATTTAGACAATAGGTCCAACATGTGGTAGGATTTCTAAACTTTTCTATATTTCTATTTAACCTGGAGCCAAATTTGGGTAAGCCCACTTTCCAATGGTCGCCACCCAACATTGCTTGCAAGTGGTTCAGTTCAAGGATCTACCTCCAATAACCATGACAAATGGGTGACGCCCCACAGTAGGAAACCGAGCCTCGAGGTCAAACTGATGCCATATATTTAACTATGCTCATGTCAGTGAATCACCCCAAGTGTGTGAAAGATATTACCAAATGATTGAGCTTAAGATACCTGATCAGTTGCTACATGGATGAATGCTTACCAGCAATACCATGTGTTACCTTCAGCTCTGGCAGAGATTGGAAAAAGGCAAGGGAAAGAACATGAAACAAAACGTGTAGGAACACTAGCTGTAGATAGTGTACAAAATTGCATAACAGAATTGTCTCTGTTGAACTTTTCATGGAAAACAGGAAAATGATACTTTTGCATCTTGGTTTGTCTTCTATTGCATGGCGGGCTGTCTGTCTACTAATCTTGATAAAGTCTCTCTCCCACTGAAGGAATTCCGGTCCAACACAATATTAATTCAAGACAGTTTTTTTTATGAGGGACAGGTCTGAAAGCAATCCAATCCAGCCTTTTTTCTATTTGCAAAATTTTGCCAAAAAGTGAATTACAAATTATAATTTCAAAAGTAATTGATTTTGAAGGTTTTCAATCACCAGAAGTGAGAAAAAAGTCCGTAAAAATCAACAGATTTTTAGACTTGATTTTCACTGTGTACCCAAAATATATATACATTAAAAGAGAAATGGCTTTATCACACAAAATGTTGCAGCTCATGACAGTTGTGAGAGGTAAACTGTGTGGTTTCAACCATTACAATGTACAAATTGTGACATTTATTGTGGCACGTAGGACACAGAAATTGCAATTTGACCTAGAAGGATGATTAAAGATTTATACTTCATATCCAGTTTATAGCCAGATTTGGCTAAATCTACCTAGACATGATTGTCACTTTCTCTGCATCTTCTTATGGATGATAGCTACAAACAAAAATTCCTTAAAAACAACACTGATCTACTCTAAAGAAAAGAACTTTGGCACACAAAGATATGTGGGAAACAGAAACAGCCATCATCAGTGGTGTTCAATGAATAAGTATAATGAGCTAACATACCCTTCAATTGCCACATTTATTTAAAATCGTAGCATTTTCAAGACCCAACTATTGGGTGTATTATTCATCTGCATCCATCATCATCTTCATCATCTCTTTGTTAACTATGGGATCTCACTCATTGTCAAGAAAGACTTCAATTTTTAGCTGTAAAAAGCATACCTATTATTGCAATTATTCATCATCTTCTGTCAGCAGTCACTACTGCCACCTGGGGTCAAACTAATGAAGCCAGCTTACTTAGCTTATGATAACACCTGTATCGTGCTGAAGCAGCCATATTTATGCCTACAAAATGCTTTGTATTTTGGCAAACTAATGTGCATTACAGTAAACTAGAACACTTGAAAACGATTGGTCATTTGGCAGGGACAACAGTACCATTCTTTCAGAAAGGCTTTGAAAGCACTGAAGCCCATCTGCCGTCGCTATGCCAGGCTTCATTGAAGTGCAGAGAGAGGCAAAGAGGGGATGCATGCAGGAGACTGAAAAATGTTTTTTTTGGGGTTACTTTTTGTGATTTAGCCAAAGTGGTGATCATCCATAGGAAGATTTAGCCAAATTTGGTTACAAGCTAAATATGAAAGTAATTTTTTAATATTTTTATTATTTTTGGTTAACTGCGTGAACAACGTGTAGAAATCTGAAATTTTTCCTTATTTTTTGTCGAATTCAGGCTATTGAAATCCTAAAAAAACTCTTATTTTTGCACTTCTAGTTCTTAATTTCACTTTTTGGCTACAAATTGCCAGCAAAAAAAGAAAAAAGGCTAAGACTGATCCACACAGGTAGTAAGTAATCAGACTCGTCCTTCAACTAATGAAACCAATGGGTTCAGATATGCATCTCAAGGGATTGAAGAGTACATAGTACATACATCATGTGGAGTTGAAATACCATGTAGAAATGGCCATAAACTGTTCAAGTGTCAGGCGGGTTTTACTCCTGTCTACTGAGGCTTTCACAAAGGAGGTACTTGTCTCCAAGAGACAAAAACCAAGGAGTAATGGCTTGTATCTAGGACAATCAATCAAACATGGGATGGATGATCAATCACATCAGACACCGCTTTGATCAATATGTCAATGAAAGGACCGAAAAGCAAGGACACAGGAGTTTTGGTCTTGGTCATGGTTGTGGAGCAAAGTGTGTGTGTGTGTGTGTTTTTGTCAATTTTGTTATGTCACCAAAGTCCAGATCACTCTAAGGAAGATTTCACCAAAAACGTTCACTACAAAAATATGAAAGTAAAAATGTTGAAACTTCTTTCAATATTTTTGGCCAACCATGTATAAAAATCTTGCATTTTTTCTTAAATTTTGGTATAATTTCTGCTGCTGGAAATATGAAAAAAAAACTTGATTTTGTCACTTTAAATTGTCAATTTCTCTTTACAGCTATATGTAGACAGCAAAAAAAAGGGTTGGCACTACCCCTAAGTTCAATTGTAAACCCAACGGCCACCAGGTTCAATATTCAACCTAGTGACGACCCAGTTGGAGTTCGTCCAGCGGCCACCAACTTCAACCTAAACCTGACGACCATCACGTCAGCTTCTCTACCTAGCAGCCATCAAGGTGGATTTCAAGCTGGTGGCCACCAGCTTGAAGTTAAACTCGACAGCCCCTGAATTCACTACTCAACCTAGCGACCACTGACAGTTATTGGATTGAATCTCGGTGGCTGCCAAATGGAAGCTAAACCTAAGGGCTGGCTACTCAACCCAGCGGCCCCCAGGTTAGCTTCAAGTCCAGTGACGACCACATTGTTATTTCATCCTATTGCTTATAGTTCTAAAACTAACGAAATTTTAATTGATTGATTCACCAAAGCCTGTGCTTGCCCACTACTGATCCAAAAAGTTGTTGGAAAGTTCCTTGGAAGTGATTTGAGACCCAAGAAGTTGGTGAATGTTATTTTTCTAATACTGGTTAAGATCATTTAGACCTAGCATTTAAGACCACATCCATTTTTCCTCTCGAACCCCCATCTCTTGCTCTCTATGCAAGACGCTAAATACCCTCCATTGAGCTTTGTTCACCATTGTTCCCAAACACCACCAGAGCTTCCACTTGGCCATGGCAAGCCTTGATCTCACGTCGTCCATAGAATGATGTCAAACATTTTCACTAGCTTTCATCATCAATTGTGGTCGCCATGTGGTCTACAAAACAATCTAATGTTATACATGAATTCTTCACTCGCAAAAAGGTTTGAAATTTGGCTAAAAATAAAACATTCTTGGTCTTTGGTTTTCTACTCACAAATATTGAGATTTGGGGTGCAACAAAACCACAACAAGGCTTCAAACACTTCTTGCATCAAAAAATTAAACAATTTGTGGTAAGGTTCATGGCCAACTCACAACCATATATTTAACACAAACCAAAACAACAAGTAGTGACAACTTGCAATTTTCTAACGAACTTGAATATGTGATTTTTTTTAAAATGTTGTTTGCTTCGAACTCCATCTACAAACAAGATCTTATTTGCTTGACAATGCCTAAGATAAATAGATTTCTTAATTCCATGCTTGCAAGAAAGCTATTGAAGGTTACATTAATCCCTTGTTCTGTCACTTTTATGTTTTTGCAGAACCTTTGTTTCTCATGGTTTTGGACATCCAACACAAATTTTGATTGATGCATACTCAACATTGAAGCTTCCATTCGCCCTTTCTTCTTATTGATTAAAACTAAAGATTTAGAGTTGAAAAAAATGTCCAATTGTAGGTCACAATGCAATGTATGTCATAGAGTTCTTTCCCAATTCTCCTTATACACACTAATGTCAAATTTAAGTTTAGACCAAATTTCAGTTTTCAATGGTATTTTTTTTAATTTAAGGTACATAACCAAAGTGGTAGATGATTTGTCACACTCTAAAGTTTGATTCTTGCAATGGCACACCAAGATTACAAAGTTGTTGTGGATGTTGTAAATATCCTAAAGATTTTGCAGAACTTACAATTTGTTGCTTCAAAGGAAAGGGATTTAATTTGAACTTTGAAGGAAATTATGCAATTTCTCTTTTTAGACCATTTCAAAAGCATGATATCAAGTGGATACTTCATGTCACAACCAAGCATGCCCTCTATAACCATATTAAAATTGTAGTCATTCCATGGGATCAACTCAAGGATTTTGTCCAAAAGGAATAGAATAATATTGAATTCCCTTGCAAATTTACAAGGACATAAGAACACAACATTTGTAATCTCCCAAACACATTGATAAACCTTATAACAAATTGTGTAACGCTTTTTATAAGTGCCATTTTATTTATAAGGTTATCCTTCTTCAAAGCAATGCATTTGGTTTTGTATTTATTTGTTGTCGTTCATTGTCACCTTCATAATCAAGTTTTGAAATGTTACATCTACAAAAAAAATGTTTTTTAGGTCCCAAGTTGAAATGGCCTTAATCATAGTTGGGTATAAAACATATTCACCATTGTGCAATAATCAGCAACTCTAACAAACGTTTTCTAATATGTTAGTTGCCAAATTCTATCATCCATTTTCTAATTTTTCCACCCTGAACTTCTTTCAATGTCTACTATACCTCACACCTTTTCATAATCCAACATGGTTTTTTAGTTTTTTCTTGTATTGCAATCTACAATTGTTGTTTCCAAATTAAGGCATTTTGCGCATTATCTACCCTAGACTTTAATTTCATATGGGTTTTAATGTCTTACATTGTTTCATGTTCTATTGATTACTAATTTGATTCACCAATGCAACTTGTTGAAATTATTCACATTCAATTAATTATGACATTTCTTTCTATTCCTGCCATCTATAGGTCATTCAAAGCCATTGTATTTGTTTTGCAAATATTCTTGCAACTTTTCGACTAGAAGATAAAACCAACATTATGTTTGACGACATGCAAAAGATTATCTTCTTTATAGAATAGAATAGCAAATAGAGAAAGGGAATGACACGACCACCAAAAAACTTTCAGAAGTTTTCAAATTTGAACCAACAATCACAACCCAAATCTTGAATTGGGAAAGTAATGTTAGGTATGTCCATCAAATGTGGTTGTCAAATAACATTCATTGTCAAACAATCATATCTGAACCAAAATCTTTGTCAATTGATATACCTAAATGGAGAAGATAAAAACAAATAAAGCCAAGTATGTCAAGAGAAATATCTACTTGGATAATGTCATGCCTTGAGATCTCAATTGTCATGTGGTATGAAGGCATACTTGATGGGACTTATAATGAATCTTTCCTACTCAAGTAATGACCCATCATAAAGCTTATGTTAGGGAGAAGGCATTGAACAAGCTTGTGACACACAACACTTTTGTGTTTGCATCCAATGAGAAAAACTTAATAAAGAAAGGAACCGATGAGCTATGGCGGAAACACCCCAAGGATGTGTGGGTTCTAAAAAACCCTAAATCAATATTTTATTATTTCCAACATGCCCCAATTGGACCCAAATTTATCAACCTAGGATGACATATTATTCACACTCAAAATTCAAACTTCGTGGCAATTTGAAACGATGGAAAAAGACATCAAAGCTTAATCTCATTTAATGCAACCTTTGGCACCAATTAAAATTGGGTATGCCTTCCTCTTTTGTTGAATGAAATGTAATGACAATATCATTGTTTCAGAATGCAACACCTAATATTTGTTCCATGTTCTTTGCAATAGCCTTTGTATACTGTAATGGTGTTTAATGAATAATAGAATGGCATACCATTTGCCTTCATTGTCATTAGAAAAAGTTGAAAGAATGACCTACACTTGAATTTTCCAAGCATTATAAAAATGTGTATTAAACAATTAGATGCCCAACATTAACATCATGGACAATGCACAAGTTGAAATTTATGTTTTAAAGTAAAAAATACCTTAATTCAATGTAATCATAACATTAAAAATAAATTGCTTTATGCAACTCTAGATTAAAACATTATTATTTTTCTTAGTTTGTTAGTAAAATGCAACAAACTAAATCTTGTTGTTATAGAGAACAATTGTCCTTAAAGCCAAAATATTTTTATGCATGTGGCATGTTTGCAAAGCATGGGTTGAAAATGTAATCAAGAAAATTGTTAGTGTGGAGGAACAATCAAGATTTTTATCTACTTTTGGAAACATCATGTATTTTTTATATTGTTTGTTTGATGTAGAACATGTCTTATGGGCAACAATTATGGGCAGAAAAACTAATTTTTAGATTCTAAAATTTATAATCAAATATCAATTTTTAGATCAAATAAGTTTTTTGAATTTAAATATCAAATATTAGAATTGAAATGTCAGTTTTCAGATTCCAAATAATAATATTTAAAATTGAAATGTCCATTTTTAGACTCAATTAATAATTTTCAGAGTTGAAATATTAATTTTGAGATTCCAAAATAATAATTTAGGATTGAAATTTCAGGTTCAAATCAAATGATAATTTAAAATTTGAATGATCAAATAAAAATATTCGAAACTAAAATGTCCATTGTTATAATCAATTATTAAACTTCTGAATTGAAATACTAATTTTGGAGTCTAAAATAATAATTTATAATTTAAATATGAATTTTTAGATCAAATAAGATTTTTGAATTTAAATAGAAATTTTCATATTGAAATAATGTTTTAAACAATTGAAATCGCAATTTTCAGATTCAAATATCAAGTTTCATACTCAAATATTTTTTAAAAATTTTACAATAACAATTTTCAGAATTGAATTTTTATTTTTCAAATCAAATGTTTTTTTAAAAGAATTAATTTAGAATTGAAATATCAATTTGGAGATTTGAATAGTCTTTATTTAAATTCAAAAAATAAAATAATTATTGGAGTAATTATTTTTAGAATTAAAATATTAAGTTTTAGATTCAAATAATTTTCTAAATTCAAATAAGAATTTTCATATTTGAATAACAAATTTTGAAAGTTCAAATATTAATTTTGAGATTCATTATATGAACAATATACATACATATGCATATTAATACATACATTAAAATACACCTCTATATCATTGTAGAATACCTTTAGGTTGCAACTAATTTGGTGACTATTACGACTAATGGGACATATCAACCTATTAATGGATGAGAATAAATGTAAAATCAATCCCACCAATAGAATGAAGGTTCCAATAGTTGTATCATAGTTGTGAGAATGATCAAAATAGTTGAAATTTGGTTTTATAGTTGCAAATATTCCCAAATTTAGTCACAAACAATTACAAATCACATGTAATTGTAAATGGAATGGTTACATTTTGGCTGATTTCTATTAGTGTCGTGCCTTAGTTGCGAGCCCAAGGTTAAAGTTGTGACAATTGGTTTATGACTTTAAATTTTGTATTTTAGGTACCCCATTTAACATTGCATTTTAGATAAATATATTTTGACTACAAATTGAATTTATATCATGTATATTAAACAGTCATGCCTTCTATCACATAAATATGAACAACTTTTATTAAAAACACATTTTCAAAATCCATAATTTTTAAGGTCAAACACACATTTGAGCCAAATGTGTTCAAATGGGTTATAAAATAATCTCATAGATTCAAGTCCCTTTGGCTTTCAAATTATCAATGTTAAAATCCTCTCCAATTTTCAAAAGGAATGGTGCACATTTAGTAGAAAAAAAAGATGTTTGGAAAAAATAAGAACTATCCATCAAGGTTTGAATGCTTTGAACATGCAAATCATTTTTTATTTGTGTCAAAATTTAAGCATGTAAACTTTGTAATTAATGGAAAATATTCCCCAGAAAATGTAATTATCCGAACTGTTATGCTTCACTTGCAATTTTTCAAACATACAAAAATGTAGTTTTAAGGAGTGTTGACTCATTTGGGTGGCTCCTTTGACTACGCTTTTACCTTTGGATGAAACATTTTGAAAACTTTCATGATATGTTTGCAAACAACGCCTTGTGTTGCAAGGAGATTATCACATTATGGCCATTTTGAAGCTAGAGTGTGTAGAATCCACATTTTTCCTAGGTCATTGGTGGATGCCACAAATGAATTGTCCTCCCCATATGGGTGTAACATGACATTCATATTTGGAATATCACGAGCTTACAAGAGAGCACTGGCAACAATGCCTTGTTGCATATTATCTTTCACAAATTCAAAAATTATGCATTGCACCTTGTACTAATAATGAGTCAGAATATCACCAATAAGATGGTAGATGAATTAATCCATCATGCATCTTGTAAAACCTTCCTAATTATGATAGGCCACATGGTACCTAGGTTAGGCCACCTAACCATAGGTTTAACCTACCTAAGTGCCTACGATACCTAGCCTAATTTAAGGTTAGGCCACTTACAATAGACCATGTGGCACTTAATCTAAACTTAAACCACCTAGCCATAGATTTAGCTTAAGTAGGTAGGTATTTAGGTCTATGTCTAAAACTTTTACAACAAAATTTTATTTTATTTTACATTTAACCTTATGGGTGGAGCTTATGTGATTTATTCCTCCCATATGACAATTGAAAAAACTAAATGTATTTATTACACCAAACAAACCTATTTATATATTTTGTAAACTTAAAAGGGATGACAAATAATATGGGATAAAATTTCAATTATAGCTTAGTCGCATAATTATAACCTAGTTGTAACTATTCCCTAATACATACTATTACATAGCCTACATGTTAAATAACATAAGTTCTTACTAAGTCCCTATTTAAATAGTATGTATTTAAAGAATGTATTTAAATAACCTTTAGATAATTATTTGTTTTAGACAGACTATTAAATAACATATTAGGTAGCTAGTAGGTAAGTATGTACACCACTACATAATATGTTTGCAATCCACCTAACATTCCATTTAAGTTCCACTCAAATTGGGCCAACTCCATTAAGGTGGATTGTTGATATTTTTGGTGGAAGTGCTAATGAACTTCAATGCCTAGGAAGTACCCCATTGAGATTCCACCATGCACCAACTCGTTCCATTGAACTCCACTCTTGTCCCCTTGGGACACCAAATATTCATTGTTTATACCAAAATTAATCCTATAAAATAATGTGTGGTGGAATCTAGTGAAGTTTGGTGGAATAGGACTTGTCCCATTCCACCATATTGATTATAGTGAAACCTACTAAATTGGTTTAATGTGTTGGATTGATGGAATTGTTGGCCTAGAGGAATTATTGGTTTAGTGCATTGGTTTAATGGAATTGTTGGCCTAGTGGTATTGTTGGTTTAATGGATTGGTTTAATGGAATTGTTGGCCTAGTGGTATTGTTAGTCTAATGGATTGGCTTGGTGGTATTGCTGGTCTACTAGATTGGCTTGCTAGAATTGTTGGCATACTTGAATTATTGGTTTTGTGGATTAGCTTGGTGGAATTGTTTGCCTTATATTATAATTGTTGGTCCAATGAAACTTTTGGTTTAATTCATTGGTCCATTGTGTTAAACTTCAATAGTTCATGAAAGTTAAATGATGCAGTAGTGATGTCCAATGTCCCCAAGGATTAAATGTGTTCTACGAATGGTTGCACTTCAAGGGATATATGATTATTTTTTGAAACCACAAGTAATGAATATTCTTCCCCTTGTAAGTAGGCATTAGTTCATCATTTTGTGATAAGAAATAATGATATTATCTTTCGTGCAAACCTTGCAAGACTTACATAGGAAGGAAGGCCCATTGTAAATAAGGTTGTCAGGCCATTGATAATCATAATGTGTTTCCATTGCAAGTTTGTCATATTCATCCTCAAGATACAAGGCCACACATGTTTTTTTTCTTTTTTTTCTTTTTTTTTGCATGTTACACTTGTAGATTCTAGTCTTATGGGATGGACCTCTAGAAACCTAGATATGAAAACAACACAATAGAAAATATAACAATAAAACCCAAATCAATCAACCATAACACATGGAAAAATAACTAATGCATGCAAGATTTTACAAGTATTCTACATAAATAAAGTGATTGCAAACATTAACAAAAGGAGTAAGAGGTCCGAAAGAAATTACAAAATTGGCATTAGTTGAAGCAATACAAAAACCTTTTGAAATTTGTTCATTGTGAATGGGAAAACAAGTACAATGTACTTCTCTCCATCCAATTATTTACAGATGATTTGTAATTATGTGATATCCAACATATTGCAACATAATTGTTTTTTGTGGCAAGCCATCTATGAGTAAAATTCAATCAACCATAGCACATGGCAAATCAATTATTGCAAGCATGATTTTACAAAAATTTTGTAGTTGTAAAATAATTTAAAATAATGACAAAAGGAGTAAAAGATTTTTTTTAAATTCCAAAATTGCCCTCACTTGGGGCAATACAAAAACCTCTTGGAAATTTTCTCATTGTGAATAAGAAAACAAATACAATGTAATAATCTATTTCCAATTATTTATAACTAATATGAAATTTTGTGATATCTAACACATGGGTAATTGTAAGTTAGGGTGGACCAAAAATGGCATTTGAAGATTCCATAAAAGTACATTTTAAAAATGTATTTTGATTATAACAAATGTGACATTGTTATCCATGCCTAAACCACATTGATTTTTAAAATTGACCTAGGGCCATTGTTTGCTTATATATAGAATCATTGTTCATGATTTTTTAGAAAAAAGGTTTTATTACCATGTCAAAATGGATTTTACAAAATGAATGCAGTTTGTGACATTCAAAAGTCCATTAAAATACATTTCATATTATGAAACGGCATGGAAAGTTCCATTGATGGTTCATCAACATGTCATTTTTATGGAATTTTCTCTTTAGTGAATCCATATGCATAATTTTGTAAAACAATTTCACTTCTTATTTTATAGACAAAAAAAGTCCCCCAAAGATTATATTTAATTATTTTAAAGCATATACATGTATATTCTTTAATAATTATATTTTTTCAATGTATTGAAATTGAGTCTTTTTTTAAGATATTTGTGCAAAATTTTATTATCTAAGCATTTGAATTTGAAGGGGTGCAGAAAAAACTACCCTTGTACATGATTTTATGGACACTTTAACTTGCAATTACCCACATTTCAACATATAATTTGCAACCCATAGTTTTCTATGGCAAACTACCTAAGAGTAAATTTGCTTCCAAAGGTTTATTATGTTTGATGTGCCTTGTTTTGATTGAAAGGCCCAAAATATGGAGGAAGAAGTTGAATTTTTTTTTAAAGAGAACTAGAAAAAATGAATCTTATAACATATTAAAGTTGTTTTGTTTGGGTGATTTGATGTTAGTTGTTATGTTTTTATGGTTTGATTGTGGCGTTAAAAAATTGCAAGAACATATGAAGAAGACAAGCAAAAGAGAATATGTGCACACAAATCAACAAGTAACAACACACCACCATAAAAAGAATGGTAGAAAAGGAAGCTACAAAAAAGTGAAGAACGTGTCCTTGCCACCATCGTATAGGTGCATTAGAAATAATCTAATATGTTTTTGTTGCCTAAGTAGTTGGATGATATAAGGATCCTCTTGTGCATGTATGGGTAACATTTCCCAAAACAAATGGCCTTGGTTGATGACCCTTGCCAATGGCATCATGTGTGTTTTGTGTTCATTTATGATTTCTTCATCCTCCTTTATGTTGTATATTGTTGATCATGGTAACGGGAGCAAGAAAACTTTGTCATTAGTGATGTCGCTAAGTGTAAAGGACGAGAGCTTTTTGGTTGGATTACCATTGAATTCACATGGAGGTTCTCCTTGTAATGACACCATTGTTCCAATCACTCAAAACCTTAAATGTAACTAAGAAAATAATGCAAAACAAACTTAAAGTTGTCAATTCCACAAGTTAATGCAACTTCACAAGTCCCACACACAAAAAACCTAATCCTTAAATACTTTCACAATTAGTATGTTGCACTCAAGTGCACTATGTGCTCCCCAAGTTAAAAATGACAAAAATGGTTCTTTGTAGTTCCATTGTGATTTTGTTGCACCTCAAATCTTGTTATTTGAACATTGGAAACCTAAAACCTTGAGTGCTCTATTTTTAGCCAAATTTCAAATCTTTGCACATGCAAAGAACTTGTGTAGAACATTAGATTATTTTGCAAACCACATCGTGATTACAATCAACAATAAAGGCTAGGGAAGATGTTTGACAACACTTTGCAAACAACATGAGATAAGGGCCCACCATGGCCATGGAAGCTTTGGTGGTGGGGCATGGTGTTTGGGAACTTTAATGGACAAAACTTGATGGGGGTAATTTAGAGTTTCGTGCTTTCTATTGTTTCAACATTAAAAATGCAGTTTGACAAGTTTTCATCATCTTTTTTTTATCTAAAATAAATCTTTAAAATTGGACCAAAAGTTCAAAAATATAGTTGAAAAGGAATTAACATGGAATAAATGTACTTGCATTGTGATATCACTCCAACCATGGTTTCATTATGTTCCATCATTATCCCTGCAGTTGTTATTCCATATTTTGTCACGGTAGCTACATCAAAATTGAATTAATGCATTTTCGCAACATCGTATCCAAGTTTTGACACATTCCCAACTCCTTGAGGGACTCAAATGTGATTCCCAAATATAAAACATCGGAAGTGTAAGAAGTCGGGGTATGCTCTTTGGCTCGTAACATTTTGGAAGGGTAAAGGGGTGTGTTGGAACTCCAGGATGAGACTAGGAAGAGTTGACAAGCTTCACTCACTCACACGGGCCTGCACAAAACCAGCACGAGGTGGTTAGTGCATAGTTGGAGCACCTTTGGTATTAGGACGAGCCACGGGCAACAGGGACACATAAGACTCACCATGGCCCAAACTTGGGGGAAGCCACCACCTTCCCCTTTATAGTATACTTTGCACCTCTTCACGGGGCCCACATCCACACCCTAAACCCAAGTGCGAGTCCTAAAATTATTAAAGTTGGGACTCTCGTGACTTTGGGGCGCCATAACTTTATGTAAAAAACTTGGATTGAGATGAAGTTTGAAGCAAAGTTGTAGCCCTCATCAAGAACTTTCCAATGGTATGTTGCACACCATTTTCACGCACGAAAATCGGGTCAATTCTTGACTTTTAATGGTTAAGAGTCAAACTGCCAATTTGACTTTCGACCCTTCTTTTGAGCATAACTTGTGTTTCAAATGTCCAAATGGGCGATGCGAACCAATTTTAGATATTTATGTTCCAAGCGCTTTCCATTGATATAAAGAACTTCTCAAACCATTGAATTTTGACCCGTGCAATTGCCCTCTGAAAATTTGGGAGTTCACCTAAACTCTAACTCCCAAAGTGGAACTCCCGTGGGGTGTGAGGGTTCATTCTCTCACACCTTCTCACACTCCTGGGAGTATGTTGTGTGACTCTTGGCTTCCCTCTTGGCTCACAACCTTGCAAACCCTTGCCTTGGTCGCGAGCCCAAGGCTAGGATTGCGACAAGTTTGGACAAGCAAATTTAGGCCATCAAGTATTATCCAAATTTTCATAATATTGTTAACATTCAATAAAGAATGACTTTCACTTCTTAGCACCTTTATCAAATACACACAACATGACAAAATGATTGACAAAGTCCAACATGTGTCATGGCCTAGGATATTTTAGCATAATTTTGGCAATATCATGGCCTAAGATATTTTAGGATACTTTTGGCAATATCATGGCCTAAGATATTTTAGGATATTTTTGGTAATATCATGGCCTAGGATATTTTGGGACTAGTATGGTTCAAGGTTATAAAAGGAGATGTTCTAGGGAACAACTTTTCAGCAGATCAACACCAGTTGATGGATCAATAAAACTTGTCTTGTCTTGTAATTCTCCACTTGTTTGTAGCCGGTCCATAACAGTTTGATCTGCTCCTTCTTCTTGTTTGTTGTTTTGTTGTTTTAGTAAGTAGCTAGAGGTACCTTGGCGTGAAACTTGGAAAGGTTATAGAAGACAATAGGTTGCTTCTATTCTCAAAGTTTCAAAAGAAAAGGATATGTTTTGTGAGAGTTATGAGCTTTTGAAAATTCTGTGTCAGATTTGGTTTTTTGGTCATATCTCCTTTGTTTAAGCTTTTTTGGATTTGCAGCTTAGAGAGGTTATAGAAAACTATAGCTTGCTTTTATTCTCAAAGTTTCAAAAGAAAAGGATATGTTTTGTGAGAGTTATGAGCTTTTGAAAATTTTGTGTCAGATCTGGTTTTTTGGTCATATCTCCTTTGTTTAAGCTTTTCTGAATTTGCAACTTAGAATGATAATAAAAAACAATATATTGCTTCTATTCTCAAAGTTTCAAAAGAAAAGGATATGTTTTGTGAGAGTTATGAGCTTTTGAAAATTTTGTGTCAGATTTGGTTTTTTCGTCATATCTCCTTTGTTTAAGCTTTTTTGGGTCTGCAACTTTGTGATCTTATAGATCATGTAGGAATATATGTGTGAGAGAAATTTCATGCCATTTCAATTTGTATTGAGAGAAATTCAAGCATCTGAAGTTTCAATCTCAGTTTTGAAGTCAGTTTCTTTTGAAAGTGATATCTCTTTATGGTCATCATCAATAGGGCTGAAATTTTGCGAGAAGGTAGTAGACATGGTTGCTCATGTTTCACCAAAACTTTAGAGCAATCCAAGGTCATATGTGAGCAGTGTAGCTTTGCAAAGTTGCTATGACAGAAGTTTGTTTTGAAAAGACATCAAAGCAAAAGTTTTGAAGTGGAGCTAATACGACTTGGGAGATCTTGAAGGAAGGAGTTTGAAGATTGGGAAGCGCAAATACACTATCAAGACCTTCGTACAAAAGTGTGAGAACTACTACTATGGACAATTCAGAATCAAACATCGATCTCACTCAAATCCTCGCCGCCCTTCAGTAAAAAAATGCCGTGATTAAAGACTCGGTGACCCGCCTACAGAATCAGCCACCACCTCTTGCCCCAGTACCTTCTCCTCTTGCAATGGTCGCCCTAGAGCCCCAGATTAGTCTGCAAGAAAAGTTTGATGGAACACGCCTCAAATTTCGAGGTTTTGTTAGCCAGGTACACAATTACACCCACGTCGATATTTTGATGACACCACTCGTGTAGGATTCGTTGGAACCCTACTCACTGGGACAGCTGCATCATGGTTTGCTCCCACCTAGGGACATCATCCCCTCTCCTACAAGATTTCAACGCCTTTATGGCGGAATTTGAAGCAGTGTTTGGGGATAGTGACAAGGCCAGGACTTCAGCCAACGAGCTGCGTCGCCTCCAACAAGGGACACGTTCGGCCATCGTCTACGCCTCAGAATTTAGGCAGCTTGCCTGCGACGTCAATTGGGAAGAAGCTGCTTTGATTGATCAGTTTTGCTGTGGGCTTCGTGATGATGTTCAAGATCTTTTGTTGACACTTGCAGACCCTTTTTCCTTCAGTGAAGCCATCACCCAAGCAATTCGGTGCGATAATCGTCTGTTCGAACGTTGCCAGGAAAAGAAGGTCACCTCCAACGCCCAGCTTTGGAACAATTGGCCTACTACGCTCGCTTTAGTTACCCAAACAACACCAGTTGTCCGACCTGCCTCTTTTGGACCTACCCCGATGCAAATCGACGCAGCTAAGTTTAAACCTTTGATAGAAGCCGAAAAACTACGCTGAAGGACAAACAACTTGTGTCTTTACTATGGCAACCCAAGGCACATAGCTCGCTAGTGCCTTCAAAAGCTTGTCAAACTTCAAGTACAAGCTGTGGAAACTCCCCAAGAGTTAAAAAACAAGAACATCCAGTCACAGTAGGAGCCGTGCGACTAGATCTCACCCAACACCACTTTTGCAAAGGCTCCCGTTTCGCTGTTGGTCCCAGTCCCAGTTTCACTCAGTATGTGGACATCATTTGTATTTCAAAAGACATACCACAAGTGTCAGCATTAGTGGACTCCGGCGCCACCTCTTCTTTCATCGACCAAACATTTGTCACCCAACACAACATCCATGTGGTCAAGAAGTCAACCCCTGTTCTGGTAGAGGTTATTGATGGGAGAACCATTGCTTCTGGTGCAATCACACACGAGACAACCCCTCTAGAACTCTGTATCGGCAAACACACGCAGAAGATTATTCTCAACATCATCTCCACCCCTCACCATCCTATCATCCTTGGTCTGCCTTGGCTAGAAGCGCACAATCCTATCATTGATTGGTGATCTAGAACCCTCACCTTCAGCGAACAAAGGTGCACTTTTCAAGAACCCCATGCTCAGAAAAACACTTTGTCTAGTCCTGCTAAGAACCTTGTGGTCAAGAACCCAAAGAGGGTCGGAACCAATTCCAGTTTTTTCAAGTCTGTTATGTCAAGTCCTGCAATCAAGAACCCCTCAGTGGTTAGAACTAAACCTTGTCCTATCAAGAATCTTGTCAAGAATCCTGCCTAGAAAACCAACCCTGTCCGGATCTTCGTTGATGGAGCTGTCCTTTACTGTCGGGCTGCTAAGAATCTTCAAGTCTTCGCCATCCATGTCAACCCAGCCAATAGCAAAAACCCCCAATCAGAACCAACACCTGTCAAACTTCCCGAGAAGTACAAGGACTTTCTTGATGTCTTTGAAAAAATTAATGCTGATCAGCTTTTCGCCCATAGTCCATATGACTGCCCGATTAATTTAGAAGAAGGACACTCACCACCCTTTGGTCCTATCTATGGCCTATCGGAACCGGAACTCCAAGCCTTGCGTGATTACCTTATTGAAAACCTTGCCAAGGGGCTCATTCAGCATTCCAAGTCTCCAGTCGGCGCCCCAATTTTGTTTGTCAAGAAGAAGGATGGTTCCCTTCGACTTTGTGTGGATTATCGTGGACTCAACAAGATAACAAAAAATAATCGATATCCCTTGCCCTTGATTTCAGGCCTCTTGGATCGGCTACGTACCGGGAAGATCTTCACCAAGCTTGACCTCCGTGGAGCCTACAACTTACTCAGGATTCGTCCCGGTGATGAATGGAAGACAGCTTTCCGCACTCGCTACGGCCATTTCGAATACACGGTCATGCCTTTCGGCCTCACCAATGCACCCGCAGTCTTTCAGCATCTGATGAATGATATCTTTCGGGAGTACATGGACGAATTTGTCGTGGTCTATTTGGATGACATTTTGATCTTTTCCAAGGACCAGGAAACCCACGACAAACATGTACGATTGGTGCTTGCGACGCTCCGAGAGCATGGCTTATACGCCAAGATGGAAAAATGTGAATTTGACAAATCTTCAGTGGCGTTTTTCGGCTACGTGATCTCTCCAGATGGCATTTTCATGGACAAGTCAAAGGTCGAAATCATCCAGTGTTGGGCTATTCCATCCTCGGTCAAAAACGTTCAACGCTTCTTAGGGTTTGCCAACTTTTGTCATCGATTTATCAAAGGCTACTCCAAG
Source organism: Sphagnum tenellum (assembly GCA_963921925.1). Classification (NCBI taxonomy): domain Eukaryota; kingdom Viridiplantae; phylum Streptophyta; class Sphagnopsida; order Sphagnales; family Sphagnaceae; genus Sphagnum; species Sphagnum tenellum. The sequence continues at coordinate 14,069,439 of OY998154.1, forward strand.
ATCACAACACCGTTAACAACCCTGACTTGCAAAGACAAGCCCTTCTCGTGGAATCCAATGGCTCAGGCTGCTTTTGATACTCTGAAGATGACATTCACCTCTGCACCCATCTTGATACATCCTGATCCTGCCAAGCCATTCATTGTGGAAATAGACGTTTCAGATTTTGCCTTGGGAGCTATTCTACCTCAATTTGGATTAGATGGGTTGTTGCATCCAGTTGCTTTTTATTCACGGAAGCTAACCAGTGCCGAAATCAACTATCAGGTCTACGATAAGGAACTCCTGGCAATCATCACGGCATTCGAACAGTGGAGACCGTATCTTGCTGGAGCTCAACATCGAATACAAGTTTTGACAGATCATAAGAGTCTCCTTTATTTCACAACTACTCGGACCTTGAATCGTCGCCAGGCACGCTGGTCTATCTTCCTAGCTAATTTTGACTTTGAAATTCAGTATCAACCCGGCACCCAGCAAGGGAAAGTTGACGCACTATCTCGTCGTTCAGAATATGAACTTCGAGCGGGGGATGAGGCCTACGGCCAGCAGAACCAGACTTTACTCAACCCCGAGCAATTTCGAGTTGCAACAATAATCAACACCCTCCTAGACTCAAACCTTGTCAGGGACATTAAGATGGCAATTGAGGAAGACACCTGGGCTACCAACATCAAGAAGGAACTCCAGGAACGACCAAGGAACCCAAATCGTGATAATCTGGATCAGTTTGAGCAGCAAGACAGACTTCTCCTTCGAAATAACCTGATTTATGTACCCGAACGACCTATATGCCTAAAAATCCTAAGAAAATGCCACGACAACACCCTGGCGGGTCACTTTGGAATGGCACGGACTCACGAACTAGTGTCAAGGAATTATTGGTGGCCCAAAATGAACAAGCCGCTACGGGAGTATGTCAAGTCTTGTGATACATGTGCTCGATCCAAGGCTCCCAGGCATCGCTCGATTGGACTCCTCCTGAAATTCCTGGGGACTCCATAAACCCCTCGGCTGAAGAAAGGGCCACGAGGTTTGGACAAGTTCATCAGAACCTTATGGCAGAACTCAAGCTAACACAGGAGTGGCAAAAGAAGCAAGCAGACCGCCGACGCAAGGACCATCCGAACTTCAAGGTTGGAGACAAGGTCTGGCTTCTCAGAAAAAACATTGTTACCATTCGCCCATGTGCCAAGTTGGATTACAAACACCTCAGACCTTTCAAAATCGCCAAATTGGTTGGTCTAGTGGCTTGCTAGTTGGAGCTTCCACCCCAGTTCAAAATCCACAATGTTTTCCATGTCTCCTTGCTTGAGCCCTATCATGAAAACCCGATCCCAGAACGTCATCAAGAACCCCCAGTTTTAGTCGAAATTGAAGGCCAAGAAGAGTTTGAAGTTCAGGAGGTCTTAGACTCCAAGAAGATTCGTGGAAAGCTCCTGTACCTTGTCTTTTGGCGAGGTTATCCTCCTTTTGAAGCTACTTGGGAGCCTGTTGGAAACCTAGTTCATGCCCAAGACTTAGTTAATCGATTTCACCAACGGTATCCTAACAAACCGACTCCATCTGGAAGATGTCGCTTGAGGAGAGGATAATGTCATGGCTTAGGATATTTTAGGATACTTTTGGCAATATCATGGCCTAAGATATTTTAGCATACTTTTGGCAATATCATGGCCTAAGATATTTTAGGATACTTTTGGCAATATCATGGCCTAAGATATTTTAAGATACTTTTGGTAATATCATGGCCTAGGATATTTTGGGACTAGTATGGTTCAAGGTTATAAAAGGAGATGTTCTAGGGAACAACTCTTCAGCAGATCAACACCAATTGATGGATCAATAAAACTTGTCTTGTCTTGTAATTCTCCACTTGTTTGTAGCCGGTCCATAACAACATGTGACATTTGTGTGGGTTAAAATGTTTGATGGTGTTTCTTAACATGGCATAATAGATTTAATATTCATTTTGGCTAGTTGTGTGATTGATGTTAGGACTAACGATAATGTGTGTGCACATGATCTGATCAACATGCAAGCAAACCTTTTGTGTATTTTGATATACCTCTTGGGCCCAAGAAACTAGGTGTTCATTTTGTGAGCATTCCTTTTTATGAATGGACCCCAGAATTTGGTGCAAAAATAATGCCATGTAGGTAAGCATATCACTATGGGGTTCTTGGGATTCTGCCCTGGCATAAAAGCTAATTAGCCCAGTTTTGAACATTCGCCTAATTGTAGTGCCCAATTTTGAGTTGGGGCACTTCTTGGGCCTTAGAATAGAGTGAGCATATAAATTTTAGGTGGGGTTCAGACATAGGTGCACCAAAAGGAAATTGTGAAACGTGGAAAATTGAGAAGTGATCAAACCAACAGTGTTGAGCGGTCTGCTTTCCATTACGAGTGTAAATTTGGGTGGAACCAAGGCCATTTTAATTTACTTTAGTTGGATTGACAAAAGCTCATTCCCTCTTCCTTTAAGAAGCCCCATTGTGTATTCATTTCAGGTCATGATATATATAATTTGGAAATTGTGATTTTAGTTTTGAACATTTTATTAGTTTGGAAAGCATGCAAATTCACCGTGGGCATGGAAACTCTCAAATATGACACTGAAATACATTAAACCTGAAACATAGACAATATTCTAGGAATGCTAATCCTATTACTAGTTTTCCTTTATCATTTATTCCCTGATAATTCCAGTTCAACAATAGAGGACAATTCCTATCTTTCCATTATTATTCAACAACATATATCAATTGGACAATAGAGGACTTAAGTTACGAGGACATAAAATTCCTTGGGCACCTACTCGAAATAAATTAATTTGGACATTTATAATGTCTAGAGAACACCTTGAGAAAGCTATACAGCAAGAATGACAAGCGAACTAGCAGTCAGTGGACATATTTGGTGAGTGAAACATAGATTATGCATGTGACTAACCTCACAAACTTGAAAGCTTCAGTTCAAAAAACATCACATTGTTTGAAGCTGAAATGATTTTTCCAGCAAAAAATTACTTCATTTCTTTAATGAAAAAACTGACCCTAGACTACAATATCTAAGATTGTGCAGCTTTCAATTTTTTGGGTCATCTCTATAAAATCATGCTCTATTTCAGACCTGCAAATTGAAGATGGTGGGGATGTGAGGTTGAGATTTACACACTGTTTATGTTTTTGACCACATCTTCCTCAATATCCTTTCCGATCTCTCAACCTCCAAGTTCTGAGTGGAGAGTCCAAGTTCTAAAATTGAATTGTGCACAAGAGGGAAAAATGAGGAAGATGGATGGCATAGAAACACTAAAACATGAAAAATCACGCACTGGTTACACTTGTAAATACCTTTCACTCCATTTGCAAACTTCAGCAGAGAGAAAGGCAGATATCAACATTTTGAATGGCAATCCAGCTCATGCTTCATTGTTCATGAGCAGGGGTTGAAGTCATCTCTCAAAATAAGAGATCCTCCTGATGATTTCAAATATTGAGGAATGTCTTGCCCTTGGAAATAGCTTCAAGCGAGGACATGTATCTTCAGCTTGTTTGGAAGCATGGGCAGGGAGAAATATCCAAAGAAAGCATATTTGATGTCAATCCAGCTCCCCTGGGCTATGGGTGAATCCCTTTTTATTCTACAGATACAACTCTGGGACACACAGGATTCCTAGTCAACTGGATTCCAATTTGGACAGTAACAGGTTGGACTGTCCATTGATGAGACCATCTCACAGATAGTAGCAATGTGCCACAGTGAGCATGGCGCATGCAACTGGATTTTAGTCAATCATAATTGTAGAGAATCTTTCAAGACTACTCTAAGGTCTCCTTTCTCGAGGAGGCACCCGAAGCCATACCTTCATGCTATCATATGCAGCAAACCCTATGGCTGCTGATGGAACCAACTGCAGAGTCAGGCAACACAACTTTCTCAAAAGGCATGTACTTGGAAGTGTCCAACAAACATGATCCAATAGGGAAACGTCCTTGATCAAAATAGAACCGCACATCACCAGAGTTCCAAAAGTAAAAAGAAACCAAGAAGACACTTCAGTTAACAAAAGGAAACCATGAGCTGTGAAATACCTTCAGATAGTTGATGCCAAGACCAGCAAACAATTGCTTCCAGCCTTGGGTTTGTGCAATCCTTGAAAGCCCATTGAGCGTCCCCTTAAACTGGGCATCTACCAGTGCATTTTCAGATTGCACCTGGGACCCCACCAGACATCAAACATCTGTTCCATTAGCTGCTTAGTATGCTACAACACTGATGAGTGTAGATATGTTTATGGGTCCCCTTCTCCCCCACTGCACCTCTGCTCTCACACTGAAAACGGGACTTGTGTTCAACTGGTAGAAGCTTTACCTGCATTTGTCGCCGAACAACATCAAGAGGGTAGGTAACAGTTTGCCCAAACACTCCAGCAGCAGCCCCACATGCCAGCTTTCCTGCAATGGATGGTTCAGTGTCACCAGGCAAGTAGCTCTTCAGTGTTTCATATGCAAAGAACTTCAGTCCAGCATATGGTAGAATGCCATAAAGAGTTGGGCCTGCACAAAGACAAAATACATTTTAGGGGGAGGTTTTGATGAACAGACTGAACCTGACCTCTGGCAAAAGATTTCTCCCCATATCTTACATCATGTCAGAGAAGCCAGAACATAACTTCCCAGACCATTTCTCAAAGAAGAACTGACCCAAGCTTTCACATAAAAACTAAGGGAAGGAGAAAAAATAAATGAAAGTTCCTTGCATGTGCCCAGCTGATGACCTAGCCTATGATAGGGAAGAGACTGTTAATCCTGTTAGCTTCCAAATGTAACAATAAATATGTCAAGATGACTTACAGAGTCCCCGATATAGTCCTCGTATGCCTCTTTCCTTGATTACTCTGCTGCAAACATCAGCAACACCTTTATATGGTGCTGGAAGGACAGCTGACTGTGCCAGTGTATTTCCTAATCCTTTAACCTGGAAGCAGTCACAGAGCATATGACAATTTAACCAATCTCCCATAATTGCATCTCAAAACAAGACCTCAAGCAAATGCAGGAGATGACAAGGACACCTTCAATTGGAAAAAAAAAATGCTAGCAAGCACTGAACACAATCTTACCACAAAAATATTGTCTGCTTCTACTTCAGCATGCCTCTGCTGTCACAATGACATAAAAGTTCTTCAGAAGATTAATGCAAGCAGTCACCTGATAAGCTAGACGGGTTCGTGCAAGATCCAAAGGGTATGTGCAAAGAACAGCAGTTCCACCAGCCAAAGAGCCAGCAACAAGATCAACCACTGGCCCAGTTCCTGCAGCTGGGTACCCTTCAAGAATCCAATGGCGATACTGCTCATAAGCAGCAAAGTTCAATGCTGCATATGGAACAATTCTCATTACACTTGCTCCATTTCCTCTGCAACAAAAAATCGAGGTAGAACAGCAAGACAGATTTTTAGTATGCTGACATACTCAGGAAGAGATGCTTGTGGAATGTGATAACAACATACATGTGAGGAAGAAAAGGAAGAAAGAATAACTTACTTATAGAAGCCACGTGGACCTTCTGTCTTCAAAATGCACATAAGTGACCGCCAAACTCCCATTGACTGGAAGTTCCCGTGCTTGATCTATTCAACTCCAAAAGACAACAATTTATATTAAAAACAATCCACATTATACAACACCACAACACCCACCCCACCACAGAACAACTACCCCTGCCTGCAATATCTGCAAACACCTCTCAAAGCAAGTAAACATGTCACATGGAAACCCTAAAAACCTTCCCAAGTACAAAAGCATTGGAACAGGCCTGCAAACCTTGTGTCAGCATTCACACAATTGGGATTTTCTCTCTGACACCGAGACAAGGTAAGACTGTAGGGATCCAATATGCTCTGTGCATATTGTGCATGCACTACTGTAACCATACTATAAAGAGGCAAGAAAGAAAGAGAAGCACTTCTGTAGGGGTCTTTGCCAGTAGTACAATTTGCACTACATGGTTTTGGACAAAATAACCAACAATGAGAAGTTGAAGGAAAGGATGGGAGAGAGAAAGAGAACCAACCTGGTATAGGATTTTGACACGTTCTAGAGGGGCCACCGCAGTCTTTGAGAGACCACCAGCCACTCCACCGGCAATGAGCTGCTTCACATAGTTAGGCATGCCTTGAAGGACGACATCTTTGGAATTTGACCTCTCTTCCTCTGGTTTGGCACCCACCCCTATGACTGGCTTGTACTCCATCCGCGTTGCCGCCATTGTATACCCTGATTGTGTATCCATCTTACTAATTTCCCTTTGTTGAATTCTGGGTGAGAACGGTTTGATTTCCAAAACGGCAAACGAAGCTTGCTGGGACACACCGGATTCTGTGGGGTTTTGAAGAAGTTCTTTGCTTGATGGAAGAACCTTCGATCTTCAGGATTTGAAGGAGAGGTGTTGTAAGAGAGAAAAGAAGACTCACAGGATACCAGCTGCGACAGGACCTCTTTGGCCCCGGGTGAACAAATCGACTCTCATGCACTTGATGAATCCCCAGGCAGCACGTCGTCAGCCCGGTTCCTTCACTATGCAAATGTTCAAGCGCAAGCTCAGATCCGATTGCCTACAGACGCCGTCTACGACGCGCATCCACAAAGTAGAGTCGGCTTCCTCCGGAACTGGGCTGAAGGCGTTCATCCACTTGCGAGATTCAACCCTGCCAAGGGTTGAGGCGGTGAACTCCGAAGGGTCCAGTGTACAGATCCTTGTAAAAGCTTGACCACTTGGAGTGCCCCGCTGGAGATGGAGCCGGCTTCAGCTCTCTTACCACATTACTGACACCCGTCTCGCACAAGGAGAGATTTACCACCAACTTCCTCAATAAACGGTTTGCGAAACTTCCGGTGAAAGCGCTCAGGCCGACTACGCAGAACTGGAACGAGCGAGAGACCACTGGCGATAGCACAATAACGCAAACCAACAGACAGAAAGGACCAAGCCTGATTGCACAGAAGGCCACACGAACGCAGGCTGCAAGCGGAAAGAAACACACTTTGTAGCGCAGAATTTCTCCAAGGCACAAACTACTAGCTTTCTTGGCATGTGATGAGTCAAATCACAACAACAAACGCAAAAACTGTGAAGTTGCTAAATTTCTTCAACAGCCGAACCCAGGAATCGTCAGCAGCAGAAAATGCTCCCCAATTCGCTACCTACTAAAAAAGAAGAGGAAAACCACAAATTTGATAAACAAAAAACTTGGGTCGCTTGCCAGTGCAAATCTGGGGAAGGAGGGGAAAGACTTGAGAGAGTCCCCAACTTCAAAACGTACAAACGATCTGAGGACTCGAAAGACGCCCACCCCCCTCTGTACCACCCACGAACTCCTGACTCACTCCCGCTGCAAAAAACAGAAGCAACTTGGTAGAACCTTAGAGCGAGGCTACAGGGGAAATAGGTATGGCAGAAAACGGTCTGAGCTGGACCGGTACGCTCGTGACTTCCTCTCACGCCCTCCTGCTGCTGCTGACCCTGGTACGCGGAGACATCACGAAACGCATCCCTTGGCAACGTAAGCATCGTCTCTCGCCAACGGGCATGACCGCGTCGTAGAAACTGCAGACGACGGACGCTCGCGCCCTTCGTCCCCACGATTCTCACGAGACTCGACCACAGTCCCGCATTCCTCGCCGGACCGCCCGTTGTGGGCCACCAATCCGCGGGTTGTTGCCAACAATCACGGGCGCCCGGCGCGGTCCCGTGGTCACAAGCGCCGTCGCGCCATTGGCTCCCGACAGAGAAGTTCCCACACAACGTGTTTCAGAATTTTGTTTTTTCATTGTGTGGCGTACCTACTTCGAGTCTAGGTCATTAGTGTACTTTTAGTACTTTACCCCTCCAATTCAATACCTATACCAGGGTTAACGTCTCCTGATTTTTTGATTCTTCAATCTTTCCTTGACTTCATTTATTTGAAATGAGTACCCCCAGTTTACAATTGGGGGTATTAGTCCCGTTTGAAAAACCCTTATCGAAATAGAAATTTCATGCAGCCAATGAGAAGGCTCCGTGCGGCTTAGTTTTTTTCTTTTGGGTCTTCGGCTGGGGCAGAAGGGCGGGTTCCCCTTAGGTTCCCAAAATGTTCCCAGATTCCTTTTGCGTCCCTTAATGTGTTCCCGCTAGTACCTCTTTTTCACCCGAACATTGTTTGTCCATGGCTCAACTTCCATGAGGGGGCAGGTTGGGTGGGGGGCATAGGGAAGGATATTTAGGCTTCTGTGTTGAGGGAGTGCTTCATGTTCCATAAATATTGGTGATGGGCCAATCAAATCGCTCCTTCTGAAAAAAAAAACTATGGGCACTGGGCGCACCCCCTCACTAATTAACAGAAGCATGAGTAAGTACCCCCCCAATTGTATGTCCCTGCCATTAACAAAAGTAGGAACGGAAATTTACTCATCCAATGAGGAGATGCAGCATGCACCCTAGAGGCCCAAGGCTTTTTCATTTGGGGGTTTGGGGTGGGACATTTTGGTTATTTCTTGTGTGTTCCAATCAAGTTCCTAAAGGGTTACACAAATTCTCAATGGATTCCCCAAGATGTTCTCAATAGCATCCCAGTTTTATCCCAAATTCAATGCTCAAAATTTTCCTCTTTTCACCTTATACAGGGGCCAAAGGGGACATTATCCAATAGAAACTTTTACATTTGAAAGGCATCCCAAACTAATTAATAAAGATCTCATCTTATATTTTAATTCAATAAGTCTGTCAGTTTGTTTGGGACGGTATATTTTGAATTCGTGTGAACATGGTGTGGTTTTCGTATTCAAAGTGCCTTCTTGGACATGTATGTCTGTGTGGACAAAAATTGGGGAATGCTTGGAATATTCTTTCAGTCATTGCCCCATTCCCTGTGGAATATCTGATCATGATTTTTATTTTTTTCGTGAAGGGAAAGAGGGGGTGAGGGTGGGGTTCTAGGGGTCTTAATAGGTGAAAGTGAGAAAGAACATATTGTAATATTATGTTGAGGAACACATTGAGAACCAAAGAAAAATGAAAAGAAACTCTTCCCCCACCCCCCAAGCCCCTCCTCCCAAAATTTAAAAAAATTAAAAGCAAGGCACCTTGAGTGCACCCTTGGGCCTTCCATTGGTTGCATGAAATTTTCTATTCCCAAAAGAGTTCGTCACAGTTTAGAATCGGAGTGGGAAATGCGAAGGACCGGGTGGGGGGATGCACGAGGTGCATTATGCACCGGGTTCACACTAGTAGTATCAATATTACTCGAATTCCCAACAATTCGTGCCCCTCCATTTAGCCTAGGTAGTGTTTCTTTTATGAACTTTCTTTTATCAAGTGGTGATCGTCCCTAGGAAGATGTAGAAAGAATGGTGCTTATGCTTAGGAAGATCTAGCCAAACCTGACTGTAAACCAGATATGAAATACAAGAATTCTAATCAATCTTTTATATTTATGGCTAAACAATGAAATCAAATATAGGAATCTGGCGTTTTTTACTATTTTTTCTCACTTCTCACAATTAAAACCCCTCCATATCACTTCACTTAAACCCCCCCACCCCCCCCCCCCCCCCCCAAAAGGTTTTTGACGAAATTTCGATACCCAAAAGAAAGCTGGATGAGAGATGAAGAGTAACGCAATTGTGAGCAGAAAATCCACCTGGCCAATGAGATGCTCAACGTGGACCCAAGAGGCCCAGTTATTTTCCATTGTGAGGATGGGCCATTCGGCAGGTGAATGCGATTTTTCTTACAACAGTGCATGAATTGGCCGCTGGCAGCACGGTGAATATTTTCACAAATTACAAACGACATGAATTTTGGAAGTGAAAGAAGTGATTTGACACTTTATAATTTCATCATGTAGGCACCTTCCACCATTTCCCCTTCTTATTCATCATCCTTTATTCAAAATTCCACTTGGTATCAGGGTTGAGAATTCCTCTTTTTGGATTTTTTGTTCCCTCTGTGTTCCCAACGGGTTCCCATGTGTACCAAATCTGCTAGGGGGTATTTAGCCTCCTCCCTTGGAGACCTTGTCCTAGGCCCCCTTGGTTTGGGAGCGAGGCGCTAAACACCCCCTAACGAGCTCTGTCCGGCGCTGGTTTTAAAAACCCTGCAGCAGAAGAACGCAGTTCTCCACAGGGCTGCACTGTCAGGCCCGAAACCAGCGCTGGACAGAGCTCGGTAGGGGGTATTCAGTGCCTTGCGGTTTGGGAATGCCCCACTCTGAGGGTTTACCCTACACAACCTAATCCATCTTCGTGTGGTCGCACAATTATCTAGTTTGAATGCATCCAACACGAAGACAGGTCCCCCCTTCCCAGCTTTGTGGAGGCCTTTGGAAAAAAAAATTGTTTTTTGTTTTCGACGGTTACAATAGAATTCATTGAGTATTCCAAACACCAATGCGTGAAAAGCTGAACCACTTCCTGCTCCGGTTTAGGTCTGTAACGTTTGTTCAAACCAGGGCCTATCTTCTTTATCTTTTGTTTGTTTATAACCATTCTTTCAATGTCATTCAATTTGAGCTAATCTCTCAATAACAGGACTTTCTTATTGTGTTTGTTCTGGATGAGTGTTTTTAGGTGGTTTCTGATCAGAAAATTTTGAAATCGCCCGACTTCACATCAGGTTTCGTTAGGAAGCCATATAGAAGCATGCTTAAATATTTGCACTTTCATGTTTTTGTTTAGCCAAATTTGGCTAAAAGGTTTTATGGATGATTGCCACTCATGTTACATCACACAATTGATGGAAAAAAAAAAAAAAAAAGTGCCCTGGCCAGAAAATCTAAATGTAAGTCAGGCCATCTTTATGGAGCGCAATTTCCCTCCAAATCCCTGAGGCTTCTGACTGGCCGAATATGTTTTGCCGATATATTTCATTCCCGCTTCCATTTCTGTCCACCGTACCTTGTTGGCCTCACTCTGCCACCGCTTGGCCGGTACCCTCGCCACCTTGTTCACTCCTGTTTCTTTCTCCAGTTAAAGTAACTTGCCGTCCCCAGCCCCCGCAGCCTCCAATTCATCAATGCTGTTCTTTCCCGCCCCCTACTCTCTATACCGATATACCTAGTGTCATGAAAACTAAACTTTTTTCGCTCTGGTCTATACTTCCGGTAAAGCCCTAGGCTGAATGAATTACCAAGAATAAGGGCACTGAGGCAGCTAAAATGGATATTAGCCTCCTCCCCTGAGTCTCTCTACCACCTCCCCTAATTTTTGGGCCTCCCCCATCAGGACTACGACCCTCAAATTAGGGAAGGCTCCTGGGATCAGGCCTTCCCCTATACAAACACTCCCATCAGTTCACCCTACCAAAACAGTAAGGGACGGGGCTAAGGACATTGTCATAGTTCCCAGTACTCAGGCGCAAGGACTGAATTAAAATGCTTATACCTCGTTGGATTCTTGACAAAATTCCATCTGCTCTGGAGTTGCTGGATGGGGCCTCCACAGCATGTAGTCAGGCTTACATTTAGTTTGCTTGTTTCCTCACAAGAGTAGTACGCATAATCTATGTTTTATGTTTAGATGTGTACGTGTGGACCCATTGCAAAACTGGACATAAACTCAAAACATATTTGAATATTGGAATAAACGGTGAGCAAGCATAGGAAGATTTGAGAACATTCTAATTTGGAGGCCAAATATGTAGAACTGAAGTTATTTAGTATAATGACTATGTCTTGCTACTACCTACTAACGACAAAGGGGCCCATGCAAATTATGATACCCACTCCCCACAAACACCTTGAGTATAGAAACGAAAGGTTGACAAGCCTGAGATGGGCTGATGTTCCAACAATTCGGAAATGGGGCAGACAGCAAGTATTGACAGAACATATTGGTTTATTGCCAGCTAACATTATAAGTTGAAAAAGAGGAAGACTTCAGCAGTCTCATGGAAAATTGATAGATTCATTCCCAGCAATAGTGTCGAGTGTCAACCTAGGTGGCAATACACGATTTGTTGAGGAGCAATTAAATGTCATATTCAACAATTGGATCCAAACGTGTCAGTTAGATATCCAATTGAATACCTTTTTGTGTCATGAGTGTAGGGTAAAGTCCTAGGGTAGATGCATCCCCAAAATAATGGAGTTTAGGATGAGGCAATAGCTGAGTGCAGCCCCACAGTTTGGGAAGGTCTGCACCCATGGACGTGCCCATTGTAAAGCACAAGGCAAAGGTTGTCGTGAATCAAAAGCATACTTCAATCATGATGAGTAGAAGGCAGGGTTTTTTTTCAATTTCATAAGGTAAGTAAACTTGCAATTCCCCCCCCCACAAGAGGACTTTGCCAAAACTGGCTTGATGTCAAAGAGAAAAGTACAAATTTATTGAATCCCGTATCTACTGGCAATTTGCAAGAACCTATAGTCTAAAAATAGCAATTTAAAGCTTTTTTTTCCTCACAAAATCCTTCGTAGAGGTTGCAAGCCCTTTTTTTTTGTCACCACTTGGCAAAATTTTGCAATAAAATAATATAAAACAATAAAATAATAACACATTGATAGGAGGGGTAAAGTTCTTCCACTTACTCTTTAAGAATGAAAATATATTATGTCTATAATTGTAAGATCATTGTTGTGTGTTCCTATGCCGGCATTTACGACTATTATTATTATCAGACATATAGCATATAACATTAAAATATCTTGAATAGTACCCTATATCCAAACCGTCTTTTTATCTAGAGTTAAAGTCTCCCTAAGCTAGATACTAACATAAAACTATCTTACGAAAATTCACCATGAATGAACATTTTAGTTTTAAGATGAAAAGATCAATAAGTTTGGTGCAAATATGAGTTTCATTGTGAATCACATAATTGTAATCTTTCAAATCCTCAACCAAATATGAATCATGATGAAAAAATATTTAAGTTAGTTCTACTATTTAACCTTAAGTCTCCCTAAGCTAGATACTAACATAAAACTATCTTACGAAAATTAACCATGAATGAACATTTTAGTTTTAAGATGAAAAGATCAATAAGTTTGGTGCAAATATGAGTTTCATTATGAATCACATAATTGTAATCTTTCAAATCCTCAACCAAATATGAATCATGATGAAAAAATATTTAAGTTAGTTCTACTATTTAACCTTAAGAACCTAAGTCTACTTGATGCATTGAGAACAAAACCATTTATTGATTGGCATTTCCTCCAATGGTGATGTAAAGCATCTCATATGTCAACTTCAAAAATAATGATCACAAATCAATATAATGGCATCTCTTAAAGATTGTTCATTGTAAGCCCAACAAGAACCATTACTAAGAAATCATTTTTGGTGATTCAAAAGATATGATTCACCTACAACAAACAAGAATTCAAGGGCTCCCAAGAAACACAAAACAAAATTCAACAAAGATTATGCAAAAGAAACTTGCAAAATACAAAAAAAACTACAACAACAAAACATGTGTTTTGAAATTTCAAATCATCAAAAATGATTCGAAACCACATAACCTAAAATTATATCTCATCAATAAGAATATTTCAAATTATATTTACACTTGAACTGGTTCAAAATAAAACCCAAATAACTAAACAAACCCAGTTTATTCTTAACTAATTAAAACCTTACCAAATAATTCAACTTAACACATCTAACATCACTCCCCTTTTTCTTTTCTTTTTCTAAGAGGGACAAGTTTTCTAGTTTTCAGATGCCTTTGAAATACACTTTAAAAATTTCCCCAAGTTGTTCTCCTCTTGATTACCTTAGACTACAATCAACTTCCACATCGACAAAAGAATTTTTTTTTCAGATAATCAATTGACTATTAAAATTTTGAAATTATTACATTTTCATGATTCACAATAGTTTACTACGAGATTGTCATATGAGCAGGGAAATATATTCATATTGTAGCTTGTAATAATTATGATAGTCTTCTAACACCTCAACTTCATACTTTCATAAAATTTCATTTCAATATCTAAAGGATTAATTAATAAAGAAACTGACCCTAGGGTAAGGTATCCTAGAAAAGGGGGGGAGGATATATTACAGAAAACAGAAGAAACTACTGTATAAACAAAGACCTGAAACCAGAAGCAAGTTGCTGCTAGCAAATAGACAAGACCGCCAAGAGAGAATGGGCTTGTCCCCTGGAGATGCTTGTTGAAACCTGTGGAGGACCCTCCATTTGCCGTGTCAAAACACCTGCTTTGTTGGTCTACCATGTGCAACAATTCATTAAAACGAACCTGGAAAATTAAGGAGTGCTGAATCCATGCAAACCTTCAGCAGCCCTCATTGACTGGTGTAAACTATTATGTAGCACTTAATGATTTTTTAGCTTTTCGGAAACTCAATGGACACTTTCCGAGTTCTGCCTACCACGAGTTGTGATGGGGAATCAAAGGTTACCCACTCAGCACAAACAATGTGTTATGTGCATGTCAAGTCAACAAGGTTGCAAACTTTGAAAATACCCAGACCTCTTCAGAGGCCAAGGTGTTGGGAGCCTCCGGCCATGGAAGCTGTCGATTCCCAAGTTCCAACATCTTGACCTAGGGTCATGCAATTCCATGGACACTTAGACTACTAATGTCTCTTTTAGGTTTTCCAATAGGAGCTTAACCATGGTGGTTATCTCACTTGCTTTTTATACCCACCTACTAACAATCCACTTGTGGGGGTGTTAGTAGTCGGTTAGTAAAGATAGCCCTTATCTATGCATAACCCATCTACTTAGCTCAAAGTCACCTATTTTCTTTCCTATTTACCTATATATTATTGGACCTAGTTCTTACACAACAGGTTACCAAGGTAAAACTAGATATTAACTCAGTTGAGATTCATCCACAACTGGGTATCCATTGGATCCTGCACTCATAGGTGCTGGTTCACTCTGGCCAAAGGTGCCTTACAACAATGCAACAGCAGGGAAGACATGAGAGTGAAAGCAGCTTTTACTATCCTTGCTTCAAAAATAATTAACCATAAACTGGCAATACATTCAGTAGTTGGTAATATGTGACAACATTCATAAATTCCATAAAAAAATAATGGCAATATAGATTAAAACTCTAAAGGAATTTGTTTCCAATTTTCTGCTACGTAAGTCATTCTCAAAAGGTTCTTCATCCATCCTATTTGACCCAGTCACCCAAACCAGCCCCCTCTCCACAGA
Source organism: Sphagnum tenellum (assembly GCA_963921925.1). NCBI lineage: Eukaryota > Viridiplantae > Streptophyta > Sphagnopsida > Sphagnales > Sphagnaceae > Sphagnum > Sphagnum tenellum. The sequence goes on from OY998154.1 coordinate 14,084,619, forward strand.
CAATAAGGACTCTCAATATGCTAAACCTCTGACTTATGCTTCACTCACATGACTTGCATAAATGAAAGCATTTCATCTTAAGACCTAAACCTCAATATATGTACTTCAAACACGACATCATTCAATAGTTTCTAATATTGAAAGACAAAGGGAGAAAACTTGAATTACCACCTACTCAACTACATCAAAACTACCACCCTGGCGACTGACTAGTCCTGCAGCCAATCAACCCAACTACCCCTAACACAATTGATAAGCAAACAATAAAACACAAAAAGAAAATCGACAACACGCTTTGACATTGTTCACGTGAATAGTAACCAATGATAGATTTTGCATCATAGACATGCTAAACAAACCTATTTTCATCATCTTTCTTCATCACATTGCTTGAAAGGATGTGTTACGTAAGCCACTCTAAAAACTACATGGTTAATTATATTGACAAGTGAAAATTTCAAAGAAATGTGGTTATAGTTTTTTTGTTTTAAATTTGTGATTGCATATTGATTGACAAGGATGAGAAACTTCAAGGAATTTGCAAATATGTTACTTGATGCACGCATGAGACAAAAAAAAAAGCAGTCCAGCACATGAAAGAGGTAAATAAAGTTTTGTTAAGTTTCATGGTTTTTTTTCAGAAGGTCATGCGTTTCATTGTGACGAAATTGTTATTGCAAAATCTTTTATATGCACCCACTACAATAATACATGTATGTTTTTTCTTTATGGGCATTAAAATCTTGGATTTCTACACACGTCTCTTTGTTTTTGTGCTTCACACTATTGTAACCTATTTCTCATGTTTGACAAGATGTTTCTATTCAACAAGACATTAATATGGATCTACAAAAAAAAGGCATCACTGCAAGTGAGTTTTTATAATATCCTTGAAAAATTTGTTCGTCAATTTAAACGACTAGCCAATTCCATAAACAAATAGAGATGGGTTGAACGCATGGTAAAACATATACAAAAAATAACATAAGCAACAACATACATGGACCTTGAAATAAAAGGACTAACAAGTAAATAATTTTATGGGGATGATAATATTATTTTTGAGTACATTGTTTTGTAACTCTTGTTTGCATGAACTTCAAAAACTAAATTACTATAATCATGTTTTTTAAATATTTGCAAGTACTTGAATTGGACTTCAAATTTACAACAGTTTGAAAAATAAAGTTCAAATACTTGAAATGTTTTTGCAAATATTTGGTTTTTCTTCAAACATCTCAACATTGATGTGGTGAACATTGTAACATTATTTTTTTGGTTAATGGAGTTTGTTTTCATAACTAAAATCATCCCCAACCTTCTAAAAAATAATGTTATTATTCGGGATAATTTTCGAGTATTTTTTGAAATTCGAATGATATGACGCAAATTCATTTAAGAAGCTAGAAGGAAGTTAGAAATGCCCATGAAAAAAACTAAATGTTTCGTTTGTTTTGAAATGCTAGAGGAAGGTTTTTAACTTTTTAAAATTTTGTTTTGAGCTTTCAAGTAAAAAACAATGTAACAAATATGTACAAAATGTCTTGCTTGCACCCAATATTGGGTATCTTGGGACTATATGTAACATATTGACTGTGTTTGACCAATTAAAAGAAAGTTGAAAAATATAAAAATTAGCTAATCATAACTAAATGAATCATGACCAAATTAATTATGGTTAAAATAATTATATATATATATGATTTATCTAACTATGGTTAAATTGATTATATTGAAATTAATTTGGCTCAACTACCTATGAAAAAAATAATTAAAATCTAAAATAACAATAACTAATCTAACCATGATCAATTATTCATGTTCAATAACTATGGCTACTTTAACCATAATTAGTTTAACCATATTTAATTTAACTATGATTCATTCATCCATAATTAATTATTCTATCATTTTTAAAGCCATATTTAGTTTAATTATGGTTATTTTAGCCATGACAAATTAAGCAATTATAAATAATTTCACCATGGTCAAGTTAACAATAATTGGTTTAGCCCTAGTCATTTTAGCCATGATAATTAGTTTAACATATTTAATTTAACCATTACTAGTTGGGCCATTGCTGGTTTTGCCATAATGAATTTAACCATGGTTACTATAAACATAACTAAATTAGTTATATTTATTTTTAACATATTAGTTATTTTACCTTGATAAAGTTAACCATAATAATATACCCATAATTAATTTAAAATTGTTGTTAATTAGCCATTTTTACACAATTTATTTTGCCATAAAATATTTATTCATTAGTTAGTTTAGCCATACAACTTTATTAATGGTTAATTTAGACAAATTTATTTACTCATGGTTAATTAACCATGGTTAATTTTTCCATAGTTATTTTAACCATTTTGATTTTAGCCATAATTAATCTATGCATAACTGGTTTGCAATAAAATATTTATTCATTAATTATTGTAGCCATATTAACTTTATTAATGGTTAATTTAACCAATTTATGTATTCATGGTTAGTTTAACCAATCTAATTTAACCATGGTTGGTGTAGCCATAAAATATTTATTCTATGGTTAGTTTGGCCATATTTACTTTACTTATGTTTAGATTATCCATATTAATTTTATTCATGGTTAGTTTTAGCCATTTCTGGTTTGGCCATGGTTGTTCTAACCATAAAATATTTATTCATTGGTTATCTTGACCATATTTATTTTATTCATGGATAGTTTCACCATATTTATTTTACCCATGGTTAATTTAACCATTCCATAGCTGGATTTGCCATAATTATTTTACCCAAAATTAATTAGTCATTGTATATTTAATCATTATTTATTTAAATATGGTTAATTGAACCATAATTAGTTTGGTCAGGGTTATTTTTCCATATTTATTTTTAATTTTTGGTTGGTTTAGCCATTTTAAATTTAATAATCATTAATTTTTCTATAATTAATTTTTCCTAGGTTAAAGTAGCCGCTTATTTAACTTATGTAATGTGTTACGTGGCTAAATAGCCTAAATACAAATAGCTTATATGTATGTCTATTTATTTATACATACCCTACCTATATTCCACTTATTTACCTATATTTTAACTTTTAAGTAACCTAGTTATATGGGTTGAGTAGGCCATTTATATGTTTATGGTAAATTTCTAATCGGTTAACTAGTTATTTACCTAAAATTTATTATGAATGTGTAATTAAGTAATTAAATATTGATTATTACAAATACATTGTTGATAATATATAATGAATTAGGTCAAATTTGTAAGAATTAGTTGTAATTTGGTTGTAATTATCAATCAACAATATAATACATTATAACTATCTTGATATTTTATATAATTCAAGGATTTATAATATGCTTGTAATTATTAATTATCCCTAAATAACTAAACATTAACTATTATTAATTTCTATTTTAACGTAAATAACATACATATTTACCTACCTTTTTTATTTATTTACTTAATTTATGTATCTTACATACTTATTTAGGAATAATGTTGTGTGAACTAAAAGGCTAAATGTTGTGTGGACATGAAAATGTTTTCCCCTCCCAAAAGTTTGTCCCATATTGTTTGTCATCATTTCCAAATGATGAACAATATAAATAGATGCACCATAAACATCCAATACATAAGAAATATTTTAAAAAGGAAGGCCACTTCTGATGAGTCAATTGAAAAGGCTCAACCTTAAGCCAAATTCAAAATAAAATAGGATTTTTCTACCTAGGACATCTAGATGTAGGCTTAATTTAAGTGGTGTACATTGAAGCCTAATAAAGGTCATAGCTTAGGTTGCCTTAACCTACTTTAGGCTTTTATACTTAGTCACTAATTATAGGTTTTTAGGCCTAGGAGCTTAAAAGTAAGTATTTAATTTTAGTTTAACCTAGATTGCTTAGGTTATATCCACATGGCATATTTACTGGCCAATGTTTAAATGCCACATGGCATAACCTAATGGCCAATGTTTAAACACCACATGGCATAATCTAGGTTATCAATGTTTAAATGTCACATGGCTTAACTTAGGTGGCCAATGTATAAATGCCACATGGTGTTTGACTAATCAAAAATCATTTGATTGTTATATTGACTAGTCAAAAATACTAGTAGAAATGATTAGTCAAAAGTATTAGTTGAAATGATTAGTCAAAAATGCCAACCTCTTCTAGTCAAAAAATACTCAGCCCAATCACAATGGACATGTTCAAAACGACTTGTCCAAAATTATTGAGAGGTTTTTTTATGCCTATCCAAAATGGATATTTTTCGACCAAAATTTATAGTAAAAAAAATTAGGAATTCTAGTAATGATTCATAACTTGAAGTTTCAAAAACTAGTCATATATAATTCTTATACCTTCTTAAATTGTTGACACCTAATCCAACAAGAACCCAACTTCCATGAACATTAATGTTACATGCAAAAAAAATCAATTTATGAAATACAAATAATGCATTATAAAATTAAAGAGTAGACAATCTTGCTTTTGTAGCATCTTCAAATGTTATGTATTGAACTAAATCATAGATATTTCTAAATTTCCACCTAAGTTTCAATTGACTTTCAAATTTTCCACTAGATTCTACGCATACAATGTTAAATTCACATATAACCTAATGGAGGCACCTACACTAGTGGCATAAGAATTTTTCATGATGTGCAACACATGTTTAAAACTTCCATCCATCCATAGGTGTCATAACAGAAGGGGGGTACTATAAAAACACAAGGAATTGTAAATAATGTTAATAGTTTAATGTATATAAACAAAATTTGAATCATGTCCAAACAGTAAACCACTTTAGGTCCTAAGTTCAATCAATCCTCCTTATAGATGCTAGTTTTTTTAATTGTTAAAAGTGACATCATAAGAAACTAATGTGAAAGTAGAAAAGTTTTTGAATGCATGTTGACATCAATAATGAAATGAATAAACAATATATTCTTCAACTTGTCTTTTAGTAAGGTAATCATATTCTTAATCCTCCTACATTTAGGTTTGCCCTCTTCCCATGCTCCTTGACTCTATTATATACAATCATAATTTGCAACTTTAGATCCATTGCACAATCAAGTGTGAAAATAATTATAAGGGCACTATAAATATAACATATATTTAATGAATGCAATTACTTGCAAGTAATTTAATGTTTATGTTCTCATGTTTGTTAATTCACATGCAAAATACAAAGGGGGGTAATGATGCAAGTGTGCATAAAAGACATATTAATGAATCCAATGTATATATGAAAATTTTGTAGTTGTTAATGCAAATAATATTTTGATTGTTTCCATGTTCCAAACTACAATTTAAAGCTTATATGTATTAGTACCCTCGTTTATATAATATTATCATATTACAAACCCAATGGTGAAGCTTCATTAACCACATATTATACATGCATATGTTCCTTTTCTAATATGAATGGTAGTACAAATGTTCATTTTTGTATTATTCATGAAATTGCATGGAAATTGTTGACGTCTTTTATTGGTTAATAAGTAGTGTAAACAATCTTCAAGTTTTCATGAAGCCATAGAGCTCATATCAATATCTTTTATATTTATTTTAAATTATATTGTGCGCTAAAAATCTAATTAGTAAAAATGAAGATCTAAATACCAATATACAATATTTGAATAACAAAATGTTAAGCAATCAACCTAAAACAAATCAATGTTTCCATGAAATATTAGGCCAATTTTTCATCATAAACATGTGACATTAGTCTTTTCCTTGCCACCTCCTTCCGATTAGGGATCATTTGTGTTTTAAAGACTTGCCAAAGTAAAACAATTGTCTTGGTTTGAGGAGACAAACAATCTTTTTTTTTTTTTTGTATTGATAACAACCAAAGAAATTTTTATGAAGAACCCATCAAATGCCTATGGTAAACAACCATGGCAACATTTTTCAAATGCATGTTCAACTAATGAGATTTTTACTTGACTAAAATGTTTGAAATAGAACTCACAACTACTATCAATATGGTGTGTTTTGTAACCAACTTGGTTGCATTGCACAAATGTTTGACTTTTGACAAGGATTGCATTATCCCATATAGGAGCTCTCACTCAACAATTCCTACCTCATAGGAACCTCTACCAAGGTTAAAAACAACTAGAACTACATTTGGGTTTGACTAGACTTTTAAATTGCATCATTGCATCCTTTGTTACAACGTTGGGAAACGTTAACAATGTTGAAGTTATACATTAAAAAATAACGTGTGCCACCTTTTAGCTTCATCATAAAACACACATTTTCAAACATTTTCAAAGTCATTTTTTGATATTTGGTTACTTTTTGAACATTTCTTCATTGAGATTGACATTTTCATTTGTCAGTGATGTAATTTTGCAAGTGTTAAGTATGATATTCCATGAATGAAGGAATTTTATATATAGGGTCCTTGTCCTACTCTATTATAATGATGTTGACACATGATGCGTAGGTAGGTAGGTAATAATTAAACCCTATTAAGTAGGTTTACGTAGGTATGCACGTAGGTTGAAAAATAACTAAGCTTAGGTTATATTGGTAGGTTTAAAATTATCCAATTTTATTTTTAGGTTTAACCATTTCATAAAGGTCAAGCTTTTTCCATTTACTCATCTCCAATGGCATTTGATATTTGGCTACTACACATTTATTGCTCCTAATTATATGTTGAGCCCAATAGAATTCGAAGCCAAAAGATATGGGTTAAAACATTTTATTGCAAACCTCATGAACCAACCTAGTTACACATTAGATGCAACTATTGTATTATATTATTCTAGGAAGGGGAGGGCTTTGTTGCTTTTAGTGTTCAAAACTAACTTAAAGCCCTCCTTTTTGCGCATCTAACACACTAAGAATCGTTGAAAACAGATTAGAAATGAGAAAACTATGGCCCCGCAAAGTAAAAGGGGTCAAAAACTCCAAAAAAACACTATTGAACATTACAAAGTTGGTTTTTAAACACCCAGAAAGTTCATTTTATGTTTTCTTTTGTTATTAGAATTCCAATGTGATTTGTAGGACTTCAGGTGGCGCTTCTATAACACTTTAAATCGTTTCAAATGAATAAGAAATAAGAAAGTTATGAGGTTTTAAAGTAGGAGGGGTCCAAAGAAAAAACAAAACAAAACAAAACGTTTTGTAACTTGAAAGCTTATTTTTCTTATTTGTCTTCTTGTTAGTTTTTCATTACTCCTTTTCTTTCGCATGTCAAAGATGATTATAGGATATTTTAAATAATTATGATTACTTAATGAAAATATGGTTTCAATATTATTAATTAGCTTAAATTAATAATCACCTTAGGGTATACTTGTAGGTTAATTAGGATAGCCTATTTACATTAATATTTTAACATAAATAATAAAGTTTAAATATATAATGCCTATTGAATATATATGTATAATTGATTATCACTGTAAATAAAAAATGTTTAATTAATAAATATGATTATTTATAATAAAATTTAATCTTATCATATTAATTGATTTTGAAAAAAAAATTAATCAAATTTACATTTTTTGAAAAATATTCCAAAATTTAAAAAAAAACATATTTAAACCATGGTTTAATTTAACTTAATTTAATTTAGCCATACATATTTTAACCTAACATATTTTAACCATGTTTATTTTATCCTAATTTAATTTATCTTAATGTATTTTAACCATAAATATTATAACCATATTTAATTTGGCCTAATGTAGTTTATCCATATTTATTTTAGCGTAGTTTTATTTAGTTTAATCATAATTAATATAATATAATTTAGTTTAGCCTAACTTGATTTAGCCATAATTAATTTGGCCTAATTTAATTTAACCATAGTTAATTTAACTTAGTATAATTTAACCAAATAAATTTAATAATGGTTAATTTAACTTGATTTAATTTAACTTAATTTAAAATAACCATAATTAGTTTAGCTTAATTTAATTAACCATGGTTAGTTTTTTTTTTGTTTATTTAGCCTAGGTTAGTTTAAATTAACCTAAATGAGCATGGGGTTAACTTGAGTATTAAAGGTACATAACGTTATTATATACAACCTATGTATATATATTAAGTATAGTAATTTATGTATAAGTGTAGGCCATTATTTTTATGACATGTGTCCATGTTGTACACATTTAGTTGCATGTTAGCTACACACACTATTGTATGGCCCAAAAATTATACAATACTAAATTTATAGTTGTAAACATGACCAAGATAATTGTAAACAACAATCAATTGCATACTAGTTGCGTAGCGACTGGTTGCAAATGACAAGATTTGTAGTAGTGCATCTCTCTTAAATAAATCAACAAAAACATATAAATAATGTGTATGTAACGGTCTAGAACCATGGTCAAGTATAACTTTAAGACCAATAGAACCTTCCAAGCGCCACAAAACATGGGAACCTTCCATTGGCCATCAAGTTGGGATCTTCTTTCACCTCTTTTTTTCTCCTCATATTTAAAGGACAAATTCGGATCATTTTGGGCTCTTTTTTCTACGCATAACTTTCGATTTGAATCTTGAGAGAATTTATTCCCAAAACTTCCTTGAGAGGAGAGTGTCGCAACCCCACTTTGGGCTAAGTGTGAGAAGGAAACTCACATTCCCAAAAGTGGGAACTTGGAGTCCTCTAGGACTCCTGAAAACTCAGAGCTTGATTGCAGGTGTCAAAACACCTCGCATTGGGGTGTTCTTTATATTGTTGAAAAGTTCTTGAAGTGTAGATGTCCAAAATGCCCTTGCATGAGCCATTTGGACATCTATAGCTCAAGTCATGGGCAAAAGAAGAGCCGGGAGTCAAACTGGCAATTTCACTTCGGGCCACTAAAAGTCAAGAATCGATCCAATTTCAACGTCTGCAGGAGGAATGCGACATGGCGTTGGAAAGCTCTCAAAAAGAGCTACAAGATGTCTTTAAACTTCATCCCAATCGGAGGTTTGAGCAAGAAGTTATGGATGCCCAAAGTCCCAGGAGTCCAACCCGGGACAATTTCAGGACTCCTCTTTGGGAGTCCCGAGAAAAAGTGCCATTCAGATGTAGCCTCCACAGAGAGCTGCAGATAATACTATATTAGGGAAGGTGGTGGCTTCCCCCGAGTCTGGATTGTGGTGAGTCAATTGAATCCAAGGTCACCCGTGGTTTATCCTCACACCAAAAGGGTGGAGAATGAGTTCTAACCAACTTGTGGTTGGTTTTGGATGCAGGACTGAATAACTAAGTAGCTTGACCCTTTTCCTAGTCGTAATCCTGGAGCTTTCAGATGCCCCTCTCACCCCATTTAGTGCTGGAAGCTGGGAGCAACACCAAGTCCCATTTACTTTCGCCTTTGACATAGTTAGACTCTTTTGAATTTGACAAGGGACTTGGGGGCGTGTTAGAGAGAATGACTAGTTTTAGTAAATGGTGGAAAAAGGGATAATAGATTGGATGATTGTGGTATTTTTTAGAGAATGGAAGGGAATAGAGATAGGTTTGGGAATTTTAAATTTTAAAGTAATCGCACAAAACCTTTCGGGTTTTATAGCACATCTTTTTACTAATATGGGTGTAGAGTTTGGAATTTGGTTGGTAGATGCGCCTTGTAGTTAGTTTTTTAATGAGCTAATGCAAGTTAGATTTGAATAATGTATGTGATAGAAATAATATTTCAAGTGATCGTAGGTTTATTGTCAAGTTAAACTTCCTACTTTCATGAAACACTTTTGGGTTTGGTAACATAACCTTTTGCTACTTTGGGTGCAGAGCTTGAAATTTGGTAAGCATATGTGCCTTGTAATTAACTTTCTAATGAATTAAGGCAAACTAGATTTGGATAACATATATGATAAAAATAATATTTTAAATGATTAAAGGTCTTCTGCCAAGTTGAGCATGGTGTCAAATTTTTTAAAATTGGTTTAAATGGGTGATAATTTAACATAAAATTATAGGATTTGGAATGTTTGAACTTAGAAAATATGTCGACTAATTCTAAATCATAATTGATGAAGAGGAGGTAAGTTATTTGGTTTCAACTACAAACGCAATTTAACATCTATAAATACATTTTGCATTTCTTTTACTTCATTGATAACATATGTACCTTCGAGTATAATCACCTCATAAAACCAAGAGTAGAGGGATAGAAAATCGCCTCACATTGGGTGAAAGCATACTGCAATGACCCCTTTTGGCACATTTTTTGATCTAATAATATAATACTTATAATATAATTATTCCAAAAGTATGATATATTTAACTCTGGGTATCAATTTTGGTTTTTAGCCCCTAAAATTATTATTTTTATTATTTGTGTTGAAGAATCCATGGATGTATTTTAAATATAAAATGGTGTAATAAGCCCACTATTTCGTTTTCACACCACTAACTTTAAAGCTTTATTAGTCAATAGAATAATCAATTTTAATGGAATTAAAAATATTGTTCATTTTCCATGTGAATGTAATTACTTGGCGAACTTTCAGTTTACCACACATTTATCACCTTTTTGTTGAAAAAATTCATTTTTTGAGATAAAAATTTCAAATTAGTCACATGGTATCCAAATATGGTTCAAAATATGTGAAATGACATGGTTTAATGTATCTTCAACTTTCATAAATATTAAAAATTGTTTTAAAAAATATATATATATTTTGTGTTTCTGATTACACATGTACATTACATTCATTTCCACAAATACACTCCAATCTCCCATTTACTGAAATGAAATTAAATAGTTTCATTTCTAATATCTCGTTTAGGTTATATTTTAACATAATATGAAAAAATGTTGTGAATTTTTTTCAAAAATTTGAAATGGAATACATTCAAACATGTACATCCTTGGAAGTAATATAATGCAACACCGTAGTGTATTTTCACCCAATTGGAAGGTAAAGTACCTTATTTGTGTCTATTTAACAAGATGGTGAATAATGAAACTTCAACATGGTCCATTGTCCAAGGATGTGTTATAGGTGCAAAACCTACTTCTGCAAATGTTACATGTGTAATTTATATTAGTTTCTATGCACCCCTAGGTTTGTTAAATGGTATTAGTGGTAAAAAATCATGCAAATACTTGATTTTGTGGGAAAATGCAAACCTAACGTGCATTCCATAGTTCCCAACAAAGAAGAAGACATGGGAGCTTTGGAATGAAATTAAGATGAATTCTTAAGTTGAATGCATGGTCATGTCAAACTATACAAACCAATAATAATTGGCAATTAGTGTAATTTGAAACCAAAATGGTGCAGAAACAAGCCATGGTCTAACATGACTCATAATATTTGCCATGGTTCAAATTTGGGAAGAATTATCATTCTCTTTTGTATATTATATTATGCAATTCTTATCAAAAGTTACATCAAATGACATTTCTTCCTAGGACTCCTAAGTGGGAATCTTGAAATTGTCAAATTATGAGTTTCATCAATTTGTGGTTCATAATTTTCTCATTTTATATTTGATTTGAAAACTCTCAAAGCAAAAGTTGTAGCCCCTTGGAAAGAACTTTCTCAGGACTTATCAACATCTTATTCAAAATTAATGGGTGTAAGCATGGTCATGTAGACCAAAAAAAAAAAGTTTGTTCTAAATCCAATTTTTAAATGATAATTTTTGACATAAACATAAGAAAGTAAAAAATTATGTACTTGTAGAAATTATATGAAACAATTGGCTTTTCCATTGATTTATTGATAAATTGAATAAATTTATTGAATTTTTTTATTATAATAAAAATAGGTTATATATTGGTCTGAAACCAACTATGTTTTCATGCCAACAATTCAAAACTACTATTACATTAAAAGTTTGATACATTATGACTATAATATAATATGCACAATTTTATACTGCATATTTATAAAACATCCATTAACATGCAAGTAAAAAAATAAAAAATTCATTTAAAAAAATCCATTTAAATATACTTGAAGATGTTAATTCTCAAAATTATAATATTAAAGTGAAAGATTATCCTCATATTAATAATTGAATAAAATAATATTTATGCTTTCAACACATTAATCATTTTTTTGTGGTTACCTATATTTTTGTGACAACATACAAAAATTGTGTATTTGATCATGTTTTCATCCTAATTTGAATCATCATTCAAGCAATTAAATGACCCATAATCATTTTAGCAATTTGACTCCCCTTCTTTCAAATCACCATAATATTGTGTTTAAATGGGCTTTATTTTGCAAATATAACACACTTTAGTATACTACTTTTCAAGTCCCGTTTTTTCAAATGACCATAGTTTTATATTTCGATGGTTTTTGTTTTGGGAATAAAAACACATTTTAATATACCATCTTTTCAACACCTTTTCAATGATTTAAAAAGAGCCTTGATTATGACAAGGTTGCAATCCAAATTTTACATGTGTTGTTATAGGTGCATGATTTAGTTCTTTATGTCTTACAAATGTAAGACATTAATTATGCAATTGTTACATAAAATAGGAACATGAATGTATAAAAGTTATAAAAAGTGTGGGAACTGACTCTACATGTGCATTAAATGCAAGATATCAATTTTACAAGTGAGAAGTTAAAAGTGCATGTTACCTTAAGTTACAAAGGCTTGCTTTTCTTTATTAAAATATATAATTACTTGAGCGTACATAGAAGGAAAAATAAGGTAGGCAAGATAAAGAGGATGGTTTACAACAAGTTGACCTATGACAAGTCAACAAGTAAACATGAAACTATATACACTAGAAGAAACCTAGTATTACCATTCAATTTACAATTATATGCAAATAAATGTCATTTATAACTATGCTTTGGCATTTTGCAACTAATCACCAATTGTTTCAATCTATTATTTATCTTACAATGATGTTGTAACTAATTTGCAACTATTAGGTTCTAAATCTTTTTATAATTATAGACTTTTTATCCAAAAAGGGCTTATATGTTCAATTAGTTATAGAAATAGTCATAACTTGGTTACTTCTATGTAATGTACATACACCTTTAATATATATCAAGGTATTTTAGAATATATTAGGGATCTATTTATATTTTTAGGAATTTAATTATATTATATTTGTAACTATAAGTTGTAACTAAAATAACTTACAACCAACATGTATAACTAAAACTCTATTAGTTGCATAAGTGAAGTTGCATGCAACATCTAATTGTAAATGATGACTTAGCATGATGTTTTCACATTTTGCATAAATGATGTATACACTCCACATATACATTTTCATCCGTTGACCATTCATATAAAATTTGCAACTACTCACCATTATTTGCAACTATGTTATAACCCATTACAAAGTGCCATGTGGCAACATAATAATTTTTAAAAATTAAGTTTTAAAATTACATATTGGATATTCATAATCTATTTTGGATGGTGTTAGATCACGCCTAATAAAAATTTGCCACATGGCATGTTAATTGAAATTTGGCCAAAATATATTTAAATCAATATTAGGTAGGCATGTATGTAGGTAGGTAGGTGGGTAAGTAAACTAGGAAGTAAATATATAAATATTTTAATTTAATGTAAGGTTTAGCCTTTAGGGTTAAGCCTTTTTCATTGGCTAATCCCAAATTACACATGTTTTTAATATAAAAATGTAAGCAACACACCTTCCTTATATACTTTTACAAAATGAAAATGGAAACATATGGGATAAATGTTTTTGTTACAACCTAGTTTGTAACTAAGTTGAAACTAAGCTGTAACAAAAAAATGTATCACATATCTTTTATCTTCTTTTTCAAAATTGTAAATTATATATCTAATAGGTAATGTATTAACTAACTAACTAGAACTAATTGATTAACTAAACATTAAATAATTGTTTACCCACTTACCAACCTACCTATTACTTATTACCACCTACTAATTAGATAATAATTAATAATAGCATAAACTATTTAAATTATTTCATAAAAGATTAAATCATTAAATAATATTAAAATTGATTAATTAATATAATAAGTAGTAAATAAATTTAATATTTATAATAAATCAATAAGTAGTTCATTCCTATTAATATTATATAAATTTACTCTTTTATTAGTAAAATAAAAAATATTATATGATATAAAAATTAAAATTATCGGATAATAATAATTTTCAGTAGTTAATAAATTTAATTATTAATTATTACTATTCCAATGACAATGATTTCATTAAAGTTGGTTTAGGTGGGACATGCTATAATTGTAGGTTGTACAAAAAGATAATTCCACATTACAAATTTATTAAAGGTTGACTCCAAATCAAAATTTTAAAAAATAAACGTTTTACAAGTTGTAATTAGTTGGAGGTGTTGTTACAAACCATGATGTTTTTTTCTCTCATTCACCTAATTAAGAAGTTCTTTGAATTCTAAAAGTTATATGATGTGCTCATTGAAAATGGTAACAAATTGTTAGGAATGTGAAGATGAGTTAAATGAATATTTTGTTTCCTTTGAAGTGTGTCATGGAACAATAACAACCATTGATGGCAAATATGCATGTTGATGCATCAAGTAGCAACATTGATGTTAAAAATTTGAGCATGCTTTGTGACTTGGAATTGATTTTAAGGTTAAACGCAATTTTGCCACACTTTAGATTCCATGCATACCTTATGTTATTTTATTGATGCGCTGAAGGTGTACCAACTTGACCTTTATCGCCTTTATTTGATCCATACACCAAGTTCAACGATCCTACTTTTGATCAACTCAAAGCTCTTGAATCACTAACTAGCAAGAATTTGTCAATGAGTTCATGCAAAGATTTGAACGGCGAGGAGGCAAATTGTGTCATCACTGAGTTTGTTGGTGCTAAGTTTTCTGTGAACCAACATTGTCTTGCAACAAGTGCTTTAAAACTTGTGTTGAAGCCATACTTCCCTTTGGTCATGGCTCATCCAACATCAAGATGTGAAGATTCTACTCGAGCTTTAGTCCTTGAATTGGAGGTCAAATTTCCAAATCATGAACTTATGTTGGCATTGGGTGTGATCTATTTGAACTACTAGGCTAAAAACTTGTAGGATGTTGAGAATGATTTCCACTAGTGCTTGATTGTGATCAATGCTATGTATTGTAGCTGGCGGAAAGTGGGAAAGGATGGGGTGTGGGTGGATGCTTTGCTTGACCCATATGAATTGGATTTGTAGTGCTTGTTTTCTAAAATGACCATGGTTGCAAATAGTGAGTTGGTGTTGAAAAAGGTGTTGGATAAAAACCCGGTAACTTGATTGTGGGCAAAGATTACTTCTTCTCCATTCTTCAAGATCAAAATTCTAAAATTCATTAAGTTGGCTAAAATAACATGTGTTCATGTTTTGGGATCTATCAATGATGAATGGTAGTTTTCAGCAGTGGCTTTGATAAAAAAACAAGTTAAGGAACCGTTTGTTGTGCCATTTGGATCTTTGCACAACAATTATACAAACTTGAGGACTTCCCATTTGAAGTGGCCATTTACCTTTTTGGGCAACATGAAAATCTGATATTGTATTGATTCTTGAAAGTAGAAATTTCATTACTAGCAATAGTTAGGTTTTATTCCAAGTCCCCTTTGTTGGGGTGACCTTCCTTGTCCATTGTGCACAATGCACACTCATAATATGAATTTTAAAACTGCCTTTTTTTTTGTTTGGAAATTCTGGCCTATTTGTGAGTTTTGGAAATTAATAATCCTTATTAGTTGCTTGCATGTTTGATGGTCAACAAATAGTACGACATGGAATTTAGAGTGGGATTTGGAACTTTGGGATTTTTTCTTGTATCTTCTAAGTTCCTGTATTTTATTTGCTGCTTGCATCATGATTCATGTTTAGAACTTGACACTTGTGGATTGTGTTGGGCTGTGGTGTAGGGACACTACTTTGCTCTAGGCAAAGTCTCAAGTTTGAGATGGGGGGTTCAACTCCCCAAGTAGTGCTTTTGAACTTTGCAGCATGCACTTAGGTAGACCCTTTCACTCAGTTTCAGAGTTCTGAAACGTCTTGATTCGCCATACTGCCTCCGCAATAAAAACAGACAGTCATCAAACTCTAGCCCTTTGAAAAAAAAATGATAGCCAAATACATAACCAAAAAAAAGAGTAGTAGCCAATTGTTTTATTAAACAAAGGGCTGGAGTAACCATACTACACACTCCGTCCTGCTAAATGTTGGCTGAGTGGCTACTTCAAGAAATCCCAAAAAAAAGCCGCTGGCTGGTTTAGTAATTTGTGGAACCTTGTACGTGGACACTCTCAGAGCAGTGAATGTGAACAACCCCCAAAAACAGTTGACAAAAGGGTGTGTGAGCCCAGTCACAATGATGATGATTATGTGCAGTTTATGCTGAAAGTTACCAATAGAAGTGGTCATTCATAATGGATGGTATTAAGGAGAGATTGGGCTAATTGCCAGTTACTTTAGATGAAGCACCACGACTTTCACAATTTCTGCAAACAGTCATGAATGTGGTGGCTATTTTACTCATTATACACAATTTGCTATATATACTCACTTAATTTAGGTTCCAGAACTGCAATTTGGTCGATATAAATTAAAACTACTGACGGTTCCTACTGGAAATGATTTTAATGCTCAAGACTAAATAACCGGCAAACTGGGCTCCATTATCAACTCTTAAGTCACCACTTATGCCGTCTGGGAGAGGCCAGTCCTGCACATAATTGTCGAGTTTGTTCACAATCAATCCCATTGTTTGATTGGGATTAGGTCTATGACCACTTACTCATCATAACTCCCATATTTCGATGGGGGATCTTTATTGGGACATGCTGTTAAGCAAGCAACCCGGATTTGGCGGTGTTTGAGTATATTCTTTAATGGGGGTTGAAGAGTTGTGGAAATGCTAGCTTGGGTATGCAGCTCACACACTGGGGTGTAATTGGTTATGATTTCAGCTCTTAACAGTCTGTCAAATTTCTCTCATTTCAGCCACAGAATAATGTGATCAGTTACTTTGCACCTTGAAAGAAAAATCACAATGGAACTGAATCTTTGCTTTCACACTTTGCTTGTTTGAACAGCCCCTTGGTAATAAAGAGTGCAAGACCATTGAACTAAATTCTGGAGGAGATACTTGGATTGTTCTCTTTCTTTCATTAATTCAGAGATAGACAACTGTGCTGCATTCTTCTGAGGGTCGGCAGTCAGCTCAATGGTTCAATGTAAGGTTCCTTGAAGCCAACACTGTAGCAACTAGCAACCCTAATAAGGGACAGCAAAGAATGCTAGAACCCAAGCATTGCATGACACTGGATGTTATAACTTTTATGCTGTATCGTTAGGTTGTCAAAGTGATCAAGCTCTTGTTGTAGGGGTGGAAGTGATTGATTCTTTTCATACCACAAGGAATTGGGAATTTTTGCTTTGCATTACAATTGCCTACAAGGTGCAGTGAAATACACTCTAAAGTTTTTGTTAGGATGTTTGTGCAGTCATCCTTCTTGAATCCTTGAACCTTGAGTAAAACTTGGTCTGCTTTCACAAAATCGAGAGGAGAAACTGCACACCACGTGATAAATGGATAGAAGCAAAAGGAATTCAATTTAGGAGACTGTCAAACTTTGGCTTCCAGCATGAAATTCCATCGATTTATAATGACAATAATTAGTCTGAAACCTACAATCAACAGCACTCAGAAAGAACATCTCAATCAAGTGCCATGCAATCTATTTCACAAACCTATTAGGCTTTGGTCAAGCTTGGGGTTGTCCCTAAGTGTGGTAGGCAATCCCTTGTGTGCCAAACATAAAGAATTAGGCAATTGAAATATTCTTGATTGATGAAACATTTGGTGGAATGGGCTGTGGACGTGTTTGGTATATTTCTTAAACAAAACGTTCTTTGACAATGTTCTGTGTACACTCCCGTCACCCAAAGGTACGAGCAGGTCCACCTGTTGCAGTAAGATGACTATAAACTTTACTTTGGATGGAGTACAGACTTCACATGGTGTGAAAATAATTTGAGACCTGTATTTGTTCACAAGGACACAGCAGTCTCCATGAGGCTCAGCGTTTTAAAAATGAGTGCTTCTAATTGGTCGGCAATAATGACTGGTCCAGGTGGTAGCATTGAAATAGTCTCTCGCCCAGTGTTTTTATTCGAGGCAAAATTTTGCCATTTTGCAAAAATACAAGGGCCAAGCTATATGGTCAAAAACTTTTTTGAAAAATTTCCAAATTTTTTGTCAGATTTCTAGGAAGGAGGCTATGGAATCTCCCAAAAGTAAAATAAAATTGGGTGATTTCATAGCTTTTCTCCTAGCAAATTGCCAAATTTAGATGTAGTAGTTCTAGCAGGTCACAAAATATAGCAGGATTCCTAATTTTTCTACTTCTCTATCTGCCTTGTAGCCAAATTTCGTTAAATCCTCTTGTGGCTGATTGCCACTTTGGGTGTGACATAAAATTGAAAAATAAAACATTGCTCTCACGTATACTATCCAATTTTGATGTTTATGGGTGAGGCTGGGAGGACAATTCACACTCTATGTTGGGTGTCATAAACATTGGTAGAGGCCCAAATAGGATGGACCTGCTAAAACACTAATTTGATTCTGTGTCAACATATATGCATCCATCGACATAGTAGTTTGAAATCTTAAGCAACGGAAATATTCAAATTTGGAGCTCACAGGGACTACGTATTCTTGTTCATTTTTCTCTCCATGAGTTGACGGCCATCGCTTTGTGGAGAATGAGTTGATCACCATGGCTTTCTGGAGAATAGCTGAGATGAAACTAGCATTCTTTTTTGCAAGTTGTCTTTGCCAAACATCATTCCAGTGGATTTTGATTAGCCCTTCCCATTTCTGTGAAATGAACAGTTCACAGCTCTTTCAATTGGAAATAAACAAGGAACTGTTCTCTAAAGTGCAAAAATTGAAGTAGGGCCAGGTCATAGTAGCAGGATAATATTATTATATGCATGAGAATTGTGCATGAATTACATTATGTTGTGCACATGTTTATTGCACATCAAACATGGCAAGTCCATTGAAATGTTTTTAAACATTCTTGATGTTTTGGAATAGCGTCAAAAATCGAACAGTTGTACCTTTGAAATTTACTTATTTATTTTTTCTTTTAATGTTATGTCATCACCGTTTTTGATTGCCGCAAAGGTTTATTTCATTCAACAAGCTTTATTACTTGATTTTCAAAATAATGCACTCCCTAAATATCCATAATATTTAAATGTTCAAAAATTGCAGCCCTTTAATGTGAAGGGCAAGTAAATTACAACACTTCATTGTAAAAGTTCGAGGCCTTTCAAAATTCAAACTTAAAACACTGAGAATTCAAATATCCACAAAAATATTATTTTGTAATTGGACTCAAATGACTAGGGTAATCAAAGCTCACACATTGCCATACCCTGAGATAGAAATGTACCAGTGTTGTGTGGTTATTTGAATTCAAGAAAAACTGCCAGTTCCAGTTTTTAAATTACTTCAGATTCAGGGACCCACCAGTTTCTTTGTTAAAAAATCAAGAATTAAAAAACTGTCGCTCCAATCATTCTTAAAGAACCAATGGGTTTCATCCAAGAACAGGCAATCAACTCATGGTTCTATGGCTGGTTATTTAAAATTTGAAAAATATGACAATTGCGGTTAAATATCAGAACCAGGTCTTTGATATTTTTTGAGCCCTGTTGTTACGCATCTTAAGAATCACCCTGATAACCGGGGCCTGTTCCTATTTTTAGTTTTCACTCAACACTGATTCATACCTCCACTATGCTAAAGTACAATCCAATACCACTGAACAGTGTTAACATGCCTAGTTACCAGCCACTCACAATTCTACACCAAATTCAATACCAAAAGTTCAATGGGGTGCATTGATTCTCAAACAAAATCAGAATTATAGAATGTAATTGTTTTGGAGCTCAAATAATGGGCTTCATTCCATGTTGAGTAATTACAACCAGTAATCCTTGGTTGCAAAGCTTGTGGGGCACAGATACAGCGCTTCTAAGGGGTTAATATTGCAATCTGTAATCCTCTGCTGAAAGGTTTTTGATCTCACAGTTTAGTTATGCAACTGCTAAGAACTTTTTTAAAGTGGTCTTTGTCATTGAGTAAAGGGCAGGATTTCAGTCTAAATTTGAGGGACCTTACAAAAGTGGAAGATCCCAGCCAAGCCCTGAAAAGGGATCTTCCAGTTCTATAAGGTCCCTCAAATTTGAAAAGTTCTTTACGTAGGGTAAGAAACAGCTTTTCCACTCTTCCTGGATTTTGGGGCCCTCAGTTGGGCCCTCGAAACCCGGAAGAGTTTTGAGCCCTTCCTTACCCTATACATTACCTGTCTCCCAAGAAAACTCCTTCAAAGTGAAACTCTTAAATCCTGGAAAAAACGGTGCAATTACGCTTTTCTTTGTAACCTTGAAAAAGAACCTAGTGCAACGGACAGTCGATGAAACTTTTTTCCGGTCATCCATCGCATTCGGATCCCATTATGCTAAAGCTGTGAAGTATGAATGTGGTTGCTTAGCTACGTCTTCTGTTGGATGAGAAAGTCATACAGGACGTAGCGTGACTTGGGGCCAATTCAAGCCAATTGAGATGTACTCTTTTTCTTGAGAAATTTCTCTCGCATGTTCTGTTGTGTATGCGAGCTTCAGGCAATTTCGCCTAGAGAGCAAGAGAGAGAAAGGGACACACACGCACACATGTTGTTGACACTGGTGGCAACCGTCCGTTTGACAATTGTTGTTGAATGTTGCGCTTTTGTCGTTTGCTGAAGGAAAGAGTTAAGATTCCTTGTTCGGAGTTTTGTGAGATTTAAGAGCGTATTAGAGAGTAATCGGCTTACTGATGGGTACTTTTCTTTGTTGTTTTTAGTAATGCGATTGAAGCAAATTTGTGGAGTTTTCACATGGGGGTTTTCCGAGCTCTGGAATACGACGGGAGGCTTGTTACAGAGATGGAGCACCTAGGTGCGTACTGAGGGTTGAAGTTCGGTTGTGGATTCATACCCAAGTTGACGGTGTATTCATTGTGCCTTTTGGTGGTCGTTTAAGAGAGATGTAGAGTTGTATATAATGTAAACTTTTTTATTTTGTGTGGTATTGTTTCAGAGGCAAGTAAGCTTCGGGAAGCTCAAATAGGACGAGGAGGAGGCCATTTGCAAGTGTTGAAGTGGCAACAAGTAGTGGATTGAAATATAAAGTTCATTCTGTGACTCTTTGGAGGGGGTGGATGTTGGAGTTTGGTGGGTACTGGGTCGTGAAATGAAGAGCAGGGGAAGTTGAAAGATAGAGAGACAGAGAAGGGAGGCGCCCCCATCTCTCGCCATTTGGATTTGGCCGAGTTCCAATGGGGAACTGTTGTTCAGGGCCAGCTCCACCACCAACATCACCCAATAACAGAAAGAAGCATAGGAGAGCTAACCCGTACGCACAAGATGGATACTGCCAGCCGGGGAGCGGTAACTTGATTCTCAAGAAACAGGAGAAGACAGACTTGCGAAAAGAGTATGGGCTTGGTAGAGAAGTAGGGCGCGGGGAGTTTGGCATCACGTACATGTGCACTCATAAAACTACACAGGCGGTTTATGCGTGCAAGTCCATCTCCAAGAGCAAGCTTCGGACACCCGTGGATGTGGAAGACGTGCGGCGTGAGGTAGCCATCATGCAACACATGCCACCCCATCCTCACATTGTCACTCTGCGAGCCGCCTATGAAGACGACGATGCCGTGCACCTCGTTATGGAACTCTGTGAGGGTGGAGAGCTTTTCGATCGCATTATTGCGCGCGGCCATTACACGGAGCGGGCCGCCGCAGGTGTCACGCGTACCATTGTCGAGGTCGTGCAAGTGTGCCACAAGGAAGGCGTGATGCACCGCGACCTCAAGCCTGAAAACTTCCTTTTCGCAAACAAGAAGGAGAATTCGCCCCTGAAAGCCATCGATTTCGGGCTTTCTGTGTTCTTCAAGCCCGGGGATAGATTTTCCGAGATCGTCGGAAGCCCCTATTACATGGCGCCCGAGGTTTTGAAGCGGAACTATGGCCCTGAAGTTGATGTGTGGAGCGCGGGCGTCATTCTTTACATTCTTCTCTGCGGAGTGCCGCCGTTTTGGGCCGAGACAGAGCAGGGAGTAGCGCAGGCGATTCTGCGGGGAAAGCTCGACTTCAAGCGAGAGCCATGGCCGAAGGTGTCTGAATCTGCCAAGTCGCTAGTGCGGCACATGTTGGAACCAGACCCGAAATTGCGATACAGTGCACAGCAGGTTCTGGATCATCCATGGATGGTCAACTCGAAGAAGAATCCGAACGTGCCTCTTGACGCTGTAAGGTCGAGGTTAAAACAATTCTCAGCGATGAATAAGCTGAAGAAGAAAGCACTGCAGGTCATCGCTGAGCATCTCGGCGGACAGGAGATCGAGGGCTTGAAGGATATGTTCCAGATGTTGGACACTGACAAAAGGGGTGTCATCACTTTCGACAATCTGAAAGCTGGATTACTGCATATAGGTTCCCAGCTCACAGAGGGAGAGGTCAGATTGCTGATGGAAGCAGCAGATGTCGATGGTAACGGAACTCTTGACTATGGTGAGTTTGTTGCAGCAACAATTCATCTGCAGCGCTTGGACAATGATGAGCATTTGCATAAAGCTTTCAACTTCTTTGACTCAGATGGTAGTGGATACATAGAGGTGGAGGAGCTCAGGGAAATTCTGGGTGATGATATGGCTGTTAATGGGACTGATGTGATCACAGACATCCTACATGAAGTGGACATAGATAAGGATGGTCGCATCAGCTTCGACGACTTCGCTGCAATGATGCGTAGAGGTACAGATTGGAGAAAAGCATCTAGACAGTATTCGCGGGATAGGTTCAACAGCCTCAGCACAAGATTGTTCAGGGATGGTTCTACTAACCCTCCAATTTATTCCAAGAGGAATGAACGTTAACACCTGATGACTATGTCAGTAAGATGTAAATCATAAGATTGCCATTACAAGCTTTGTTGACACCTTTGCCCTATTTGGGTAAAGCAAGCCATCAAGGGAAGACTTGGTTTTGTGGAATGTCTGTGCATCACAGGTGTTGGCTTCACCAGCCAGGGCTCTTACAACCTTTGGATTTTACTTAAAGAGAGTTTTGGAGGAAAGCTGTCTCATAATATTGCTCAAGAACTACTGTCAATGTACTATCAAGGCTGTCTGAAGTTCACGAGCTCTCTTAGTTGGTCTGATTGGATGAAGTCACAGAATAGTATTGAAGATGGGGAGAGAAATGGTATTTCGGTTGCAGTATCAATTTTCTTTAGAATCCTTCTATTGGTAGAAGATTTTGTTGACAGTTTTTTCAGGTGAGGTGGAGTTTTGATTGATATGGCAGTGAGAGTTAGCTGAGGACATGATGTACATTGGCTGAGTAGGAGGGAGAGACAAGACACTTCAATAGTGTGATGGCCTACAAAGTGTCAGATAATTCATCACATGGTTGCCACCTCCACAATGGTACGATCATCTAATTATTCTCATGTCTCCCTTGCTGTGCTGTATTTTGCAGCTCTTGATCGCATGTTGAATGTGTTCAGTTTTAACTCCAAGTTGAAGAAAAGGGAGAGCAAATTGTTCTTACATGCTTTGTTTTAGGGCTTGTTGTAGAGGCCAGTCAGTAAAGTATGCTTGGAAACAGTTTGATGGATATGGACAATACACCTTCTGTATGGTGACCCGCCAGCGATACTTGTGCACATGAAGGGTCAAGGAAAAACTGCCTTCAAAATTCTTTTTCCTGTGCCACACATGACATTGGACTTGGTCCTTCTTGCAGTAGAAAATTGCTTGCTCTCAAGAGGAAGTTGCTGAAGTTGGTGCTATCCTGGATTTTTGAAGTGCACAACTCGAAGATCCAGACAAATCCGCATGGCTTGGTGTCTTCTTAGTTGAGCCTGGTTTTGCAGTCACAGATGGGTTTCAACTGTCTGGACATTGCTGGGTAAGAGGTATTGAAAAAAGTTGGGTATCCAGCTCCCTAAATACATAGTTCCTGAGTTGCCATTGGGATTTTGGTATGAGTTAGATCAAAACAGTATGATCTCACTGCTCTTCTTCACCTCTGGGACCACAATCTACTTCTGGAGTTCCCAGACAGGCCACAGTCTGCATTTGTGGAGTCAGATTCTTCTCCAAATCATTTTGGACAGCAGTTCTTAGTTCTTACCAAGGAGGTTAATCAGACTCAATTAACGGCACCAGTCTTCATGCACTGTCACCCTGAACTAGCTTCTCCAGTCTGGAGTCTGCTGAAGGAATCAAGTTTTGGACAGTTTTGCATGCACAGTTTGCAGATAGGTAAACACTTCCTCAAAATGATTACCATGTTACCCCCTCACCCTTTCTCACTTGTTGGCATTGGACTTCTCTCAGTTGTATTGCTCAACTGCAGTTTTAAGTTTGGAAGAGAAAAGAGTTTTGAGCTTTGTGCAGTTGCATATAGAACCCACATTATGATTCTGAGTACCAACTTATTTGCAGCATTTGGAATGTGTTTCCTGAAACAATAGTCTCTGTCCTGCACAGCACTATGATCAGTAAAGAGCAAACAAATGCTTGTGACTAGCAGAGGCAAAAGCTGAAACCACTTATTTTGAGTAGGTTTGCTATTGTGAACCTACTCAAATGTTCAAGTACAAATGAAGATACTCCATTAACACCCTTTCCAAGGTTGCTCTTGGTATGTAGTACTGGTAAACAAAAAACACTGCAACTTATTTATCCAGGTGTGAGAGCTTGGCAAATTGCTCAGGTTGATTGGTCTTTTCAGGCTTGTCATATAACAAGCTTGTTTCACTAAGAAGCAAGTTAAGCCTGATTCTTTACTTGTGATGATGTGAACCTGCAACTTATTGCAAGATATGGGAAAAAGAAATAGTTTGTGTTCTAATTTATACCATTACATTGGCATCAGTGGTTTTTTTTTTTTTTCAAATTTGTGAAATTAGGTGGGTTGGTGATCCTGCCCAGGAGGACTAGGGGTAAATAGAAAACTTTAGGATTCCTCCTGAAGCCATCCTCTAAATATGGTGATCTTAGAGAAAATTTCCCATTTTCTTTCTCTCCAGGGTGTGAAAATTTGCCCAAAAAAGAAACACTTATTGCTATGCCTATATGTTATTATGATCGATTAAATTTTATTGCTCTAGAATAAGTTTTTTGAAACTGGCCAACATCCATAATTGCAAAGAAGACCATGTTAACAGTCTCATGTTATTCATAACATGTTCTTCATGGCAGGATTAACATGGTCTTCTTTCCAATTAGTAATTGGAAAGATGATCACAGCTCCTGTTATTTCAGTGTAAGGACAAGGGACCATTGAAAGGGGGCATAGATTGTATCGAACACATTAAAATTGTGCTCAGTTTCAAATTCTTTTTATCCCCACATAAATAAATGATGTTTAACTTGGAAAGTCGCAAATTGGAATCTTTTAAGGTTGTGTGACCATCACCATCAACCTAAAAGCCATCCAAGATAAATTATAAGGTCCATTATACTTTACAGTTGGAGTTTCATATTGAAGTGCTCTCATAAAAACCATTAATCTCAAGGCCATTTGTTGATACATAATTTAGCTTATAAATAAAAATCCCAAGTCCCATGCCCCATGAATTTGGGTTAATGATGATTCCATGTTGAAAATAACATGTAGATTACTCTTCAATGAACCGCTGTCATGTAATTAATTATACTTAATGGTTGATAATTTGCCAAAGATTGTTGAAGAATGCCATTACATGGTGAAACTTTTAAATGTCCTTTATGCGTTTGGTGGGCAATGGTGTTTAGGATATGGGCCACCATGTTTCCCACATTTTGCACAGAGTCATGGAAATTGTAGCACCATTCCAGGATAAGTTCAACAATGAGTAGGTGTAGAAATAATTTCAGGTTCAAGTGATAGAAATTTCTTCAAGCTTCACAGCTTCTCTGGCGCAACATTTCAGGGGACCCAATCGTAGGATCTTCTAGTAGACAACATGTAGAGCCTCCAGTAAAGATTGAGTGCAACCTCATTTGGAAGTTCAATTGGAAGAAATTAAATGCTGACCAAGGTACTGCCAGCCCTAATCATTATTGGACTCACAAGGTTAGGGCTGGAAGGCCGAATCCGTCGTTCAAATTGCTCCTAATGAAGAGAAACCTATCTTGAGTTGGATGAACATGACAGGACTCCATACTTGCTTGTAGGGCCCACTTGAAATCATCCATCAACCCAAATCAGGTTGATTGGACATTGGACCTTTAGGAGTTAATTATCTGTGCGTCAACTCAAACAGATTTATTGGTGGAGCTAATAATAATGGCACATTCTCAGTTTTCAACCAATCATTGTGGCCAGGCTTTTTGCATTCATAAGCTGGTTTCAATTTGGAGTCACAACCAGCCAATTTTTTTTCAAGGATGGCTGGTTTTGCCAAGGTGGCTGCACAGCTCATGTATGGAGTAGCACAGCTGGCTAAATTATGTGTGAGGTGGAGCTGAGATGGCAATTCTTTCCAACTAAAAGTGGCTATGATGATGAGTTGTAAATTGACAATGTCTGCAGAGTGGCGACAACAATCAAAGTTGTCATCGACCATACTGGCAACATGTCCATCGCCAAGGGTCTGTATTTGACGAGGGGGCTATTGCTGAAGGGGAATTCTCGGGTCCATAAGATTAAGATGCTTTGTTTATGATTTGTAAGACTATACTTCAAATTCCAAATTCCAAAATTAAGATGCTTGCTTCAAGAATCAAATTCTGACCATCCTCCTGCAAAATTCAGAAATGAAGAGATCCAAAAATCTTAAAACCATAAAGCCATGTACATTATCATACAAAGACACACTCTCCCCCAATTTCTCTACCAAGCTGAAAAGCCATGCACCATTGAAAAGAAAAGGAAAAACAAATGGGTCCCTCAAATTAAAACTAAACCCTAAAGTGCAATGTGAGCAAGGGAAAAATGCAAATAGAAATTGATGTAAGAACATAAGGTTACAAAAAGGGTATTTTATATTTCAAAAGTTTGCCACATCCTTATTTGCCGCTTAACTTTTCTTTGCAGTTGCTAAGTCCTCCAAAAAACCTAGAGAGTTTCCATGAACTTGCTTGTAGCTATGCATTGACATAGTAGTGGGTTTTGCCTTACAACTTGGCAATGGCCTGATCGTAAGGAAAGTTATGGAATGTAAAATATTGTTGGCTATAAAGATCCAAGTGTAAGCTGAGCCAATTTCACAACCGATTCTTCGTGAAGTTGAAAGTGTTAAATGTGTGCTCATCTTCAACAAAACCAAGAACTTGGACATCAATAATTTCTGCTAGCTTCATGTATTCTAAGAGTTTATGCTTGAATGTGGGAGATATGGTGATTTTGCACCAAAGCCAAATCATTGGATTCAAATTGCTCAAAATCACACATCACAACTTTGAAGTTGTGGATCATGGTCATTTTGAAATGGGAACATTGTAAATCCAAATTGTGAGATGACAACAATGCAAGGATAGTCTTCCTAGTTTGACCAACCTTGGAAGGCACACATAATGTTGCCTTCAAGACATTCAAGCGAAAGCAAAAATTACTCTTTGGATGTATAGTGTTTGTAGCCTAGAACTACGAATAGATGACACCTAAAGCAATCATCACCTCATGATTCGGGAATTGTTTTTCCAACTTTAACACCAAACCCCAAGCTACACCTTCACATTCCTCTTTCACCTTGTTGATTACCCAACTTAATGCAAGTTTGGTGATGGGTTAAAGACCACCAACACCATCAATATTATTTAAATATAAATTGTACTTTTGGCCAACAAAGGAAAATACCAAGTAATCTTCTCCACCATTGAAGTCAAAAAACCATTCCATAAGGTTGGATTTGGTTAGTGTTTCAATAACATTGAAATTGTCAAAAGTTGGGTCCTCAAATTTTGCATATGGGTTAGAGTAGAGGCTCTAGAATTCTTGTTGGGCTACCGTCACAATTTTCACAAAGTTGCAAACAAAAACATCTTTAATTTGTGCAACCTTGATCAAGTTATGAACACACTCAAATATTGGAAGAATGCAACACAACCCTAGAATTACCTCCACATCACACACAAAATTTAGGGTTTTCCTTGCAACATCATTTCATTGATTCTTCGCATGCATTTTGACCATGAAAGGATGAAATTCTGAATATACCCACTTGGTTGGAGATAGCATGGAGATCTAGCAAGTCTTTGCATTTCGAAGGAATTTGTTTCCTTTTGTTTGCAATAGATTAACCAACTTTTGAAATTCAACAAATTTCTTCCAACTATGTGCAAAAAAATGTACAAACTTTGTAAGAAAAGTTGCAGTCAATGCACAAGTGGGACATCAGACAAAGTAATAACAGTGAGATTTGTCATAGGGGCAAAATAGTGGACCCACATAATGAAAGGAACCACTTTCTCATTGAATTGTTGAGCCACACCTATTTTATGACCTTGGAACACACTACTACCATTGCAACCAATGCTAACCAACTTCCCAATAAGGCTCTTTGAACCTAATCCACCAAACTCAATCAAGCATTTTAACATTAGCCCAAAAATGTTGTTAGAAGTGGCAAACATACCCATTGTTTCCAAATAGAGCAAAATCATAATCCTTCTCCATTGTTACACCATATATAAGTGGATAGACAACCATTGGGTGTGGTCAATTGTAATAACCTTGTCTGCACTAATTGCAATAAAAGAAGTAGTTCCAAATGCCACTTTGGTTCCAACAAAACCCCATGCATCATTTTTGCCATCCCCTAACCCAACTTGTCAATCCAATGTTTTCAAGAAACAAATTTCACTTTCAGTAGTTGAAACAATTTTTTCAAGTTCTCATAATTAGACATGGGACATCCATGGGTAAGGAGATGGAAAATAATAACAAATTGGATATATTTTCATCTTTGTTCAAATGGGACATCGACTTATAGTCAGTCCAAGACAAAAAGGTAGTTAGTAGATGTGTAACACCACTCATTCTTTGCATGGACATAATCTTTGTTGAAGTAAAAGTTGCCATCATCAACTCCAAACATGGAAACCTTAGCCTTGTGGTGGCCTTGGTGTTTCAGTAGATTGTTTAGTTTGGGGCCAACAAAAAAAAAATTCCCTTCCACAAATGTACACACCATACAATGAATATGATGCATTCGGGCGCCCTTTTCATTGAACATTGATTCTACCCCATGGCAAGCAAACAATCCACACCTTGAAACTTCCATGCATGTTCATACAATTTTTGTTTGGACCTTTTTTAATTGAACTAGCAACACCCTTGCACATGTCGTCATTAGGTGACACAATAATAGGAACAAAGGGGAGGATTCAAGGGGGAGGGGGGGAGGGGGGGTGATGGGCCAACCTCACCTTGAAGGATTCAAGAAAATGGGAGAATTGCCATGCATGCTCATACATAAACCTTTTAGGCATCTATGGAGGGGCCATGAAAATGAATTTTGGACTCTATGATAAGTTTGAAAAGAAATAAAATCAAGAATCTTGAAAGAGAACAAATTTGCAAAGGTTAATTTTTTTTTTAAAACTTTAAATTCAAAACCACAAAAACTTGAGTAAAATGGAATGTTAGAAATTGAAGTAAGTCAAGAAATAAGACTAATCTAAATCTTGAAAGACGGTATATTGCAAAGGTTTTAAAGAAAAAAGAAACCTTAAATTCAAAGCCACAAAAAACTTGGAAAAGTGGAATGTTGGAAATGGATTTTGGCTACTAAAGGGAATCAAGAACTTAACCAAAAAACTATTAAGATGTAGCATATTTGCAAAAACTCTAGGGAAAAATAAAAAAAACTTAAATTCAAAGCGACAAAAACTTGGGGAAATGGAACTTTGGAAATAAATTAAATTAAATTTGTACAATCAACTTCTAAATAAAATGGAATATATTTTCACATCATTTTTTTTTAATATATGAAAATAAACAAAAGACCAAGAACTGATATAAACCTTTAACATCCAACAATAAAAGTAAGAACCTTCAACATCTAAAAACAAAAACCTTCAACATTGAAGAGTAAGAGCAAGAACTTTCAACATTTAAGAACAAAAGTAAAAATCTTCAATATCCAAGAGTAAGAGTAAAAACTTTGAACATCTAAAATAAAAAGTAAGAACTTTGAACATCTAAGAATAAGAGCAATAACCTTTAACATCAAAAAGTAAAAGTAAGAACCTTCAACCTCCAAAAGTATCAACAAAAACCTTCAATATCCAAAAGTATCAGCAAAAACCTTTAACATTCAGAACAAATAACAAAAACTTTCAACATTCAAAAGCAAAAATAAAACCTTCAACCTCTCTAAGAACAAAAACCTTCAACCTTTCTAAAATAAAAAACAAGAACCTTCAACCTCTAAGAACAAAAAAAATTCAACCTTTCTAAGAACAAAAACAAAAAGCCCATAAGCATAAGCACATGAAGGTTGTTGATGCAATCGGTAGATGTGTTGATATACTACCATGTGTCACTTACTTAAGGGGTTTCTTGCCCAAATTCCAAATCTTTAAATTTCAAATTTCAAATTGAAATACAATTGCATATTAGTTGCAAACAAGTTGAAATGTCATATATATCAAGTGGTGGAAATGTATACACATGGCATGATCATATGTGTTATTCAAGCCCATACATTTGTTGCAAAATATTCATTGATTAATAACTAAATTTATCCTATTTGTGATGTAGTTGTTACATACGATCAATGTGTAATTTATCAACAAAATCAAACATGGTATATAACATGTACATTGGATTGTATAAATATACATCTTGCAACTAATTTGCAATTACAATATAATTCTTTGATTTTTTTGGAATTTTATTTATTATTTTGTCATATATTCATGGGACATTTGTAATGTAATTATATATTAGTTATTTTGGAGTTCTAGTTGTAGGATAGTCTAGTTGCAATGGACACAATTTCTCATAGTGTATGGTAGTTTTAGGCAAATGATAACAAGGGTTTTGTCTATGCAACTTAAATCACCCTTGGGAGAAATCTCTTCTAGGTTATGAAGGACTTGAAATAATGTCATTAATGTTATTGTATCCACATTTCCATATCAATGTACACCATCTCAAGAGAATGGAAAATTTAAAAATGTAAACATTGCATAATTACAAATGTTAACTTCAAGACATTAAGTTCAAGTTTTTAAAACTTTGAAAAACCATTTTAAATTTTAATATAAAACAATTCAACTCCACATGCCACAACATCAAGAAGGTTGAATTGGAAGTGAATATGGTTGAATGCCTTCTACAAGTTGGATCTTGCAACCTGTTCAACATTGAACACTTTTATTTTTTTAGAGTGGTGAATTTTATCATAGTTCCATGTCTATTTTCCAAGGTTTTTATCTTGCATTTGAAAATCTTTTGCAAAATGTTTTGCTCATATATCATAATCCTATAATTTGTTCCAATGCCCATTTACATGAATAAATAAGCATTGAAAACATTTGTCAAAGGTGTTTTTGTTCCCCAAAAAAAACCAAAACTTGTTTTTTACTTTGCAAAATTTATCTTGCTATAACATCAACATGTATGTTTTAATTCAAATGTGAAAACAAATAAACATAAACATAAACATGAAGATGTTTATTTACAAAGGCAAAAATCTAGAATGAATCCATGAATTAAATTACAAAGAATAAACATTGATCATATTGATCATATTAAATTAGGTTGGTCATCATCTTCATATCCTCCTATTTATACCATAACATAATGTTCTTTAAAATGATACAGTCACTAACTAATACAATTGTTAACTAATTCAAAATTAAACTATAATAACTAGTGGTCACATGTTGATTTTAAACATGTTTTGTCAACAAGCAATTACAATAACAAACTTGTTACTAGTTAATTTTAACAAACTAGTTACCTATTGCCTAATAACAACTTAACAAGTTTGCCTTGACAACTAACAATTGTAGGCATTGGTTACACATGAAAATATCTAGGATACTCCAATAGGTTCTTTGATCAACTTAGTATGTAGTTGGTCATATTTGTAGTTTAAAAACTTCAACCTGTAGGCAAATAATTCATTTAGGTACACTTTTCATTGGCACAAATAAGCTCTAAATTATTTTGAATCTATTCCTTTGTAATCTCTTGTACCATTTGCCACCACTCCTTCCACTTCAAGTTTTGGTCTATTAAAGCTTGGTTTTATACTTTGAGTGAGGCATTATCCAACAGTAGTTCTTCAAACTCTATTAATCGATTATCCATGTACAAAGTTTGAAAAGTTTTACCAATTGATTTATCGCATTACCTCCAGCTCCCCCTTTAATTCTTGAATTTGCATTTGTAGCTCATGAGTACAATTCTCCAATTCCATATTAACCTCTACCAACCATTTTGTTGCTAGTTATAAATGTTCTCCAAACTTGCAAAAGTCTTCTCTTGCTGAACGTTAATAACCTCCATCTTGCCATAATCTTTCATGAACCGGTCATAATTAGTCTATAAGATTTTGAGGTCATTGTGCCCCTTGAAATTGGTTAAACTCATTGTATTCCTTTTATAGGGTTTCACCTTTCATAACTACCTTGTCAACTTCAACAGTTTTGGCAACCAAAGGTTTGTTATTAGCTTGAAGTTTGACATTCTATGTTTCCATAACAACTAACTTCTTGTCCCCATTTTGAAGTTTTGTTGAATATTAATTAGTTATACGCAGTAGGCATGTAATTGGTTGTTTGTGTCCTCGAATATGCTCTTAGCAAAATTATACTTACTTCTCAAATTAATTAGGCTATCTATTGTTTGAGACCAGGTTTCTATAATAAAAAATGTTTATTCAAAGAAAAGGGTAATCTATTTAAAGCTCTCATGTTGGGCATAAGCTGGAAATGTCTTAGGAAAAACATATATCAGTGCAATTCAAACTAGTTATTAAACAACTTCAATAATAGTTGGAATACGTTACTGAATGATTTTACTTTAACAAAAGGCACATTAATAGGTAACTTAGTGGTTCGTCTTTTATTTAATCAAAGTTAAGTTCACTTCTATCCTCCATGACCTTATCGCTCTTTATCCGCACTTATTCATCATCATGTTGGGTAGTTATATCAATTTCCATTTCTTCATCCCTTCCTTCCATAATCAACACTCATTAACGAATACACATTTTTTTCTTTGGTGGTGCAAAGGTTGGCTCTAAACTCAACTAGTCCCGTGTTGTTAGTGGTTTAATGCACATTTTCAACCTATGGGATTGACATTGAAGGCATGGAAAAACATTATTTGAATGCATTTGTTGATGTTCATTAATGAATTGTTCTTTTGTGACAACCATGATTGAAGGTTCATTTTGCTTGGAGCTTTCTTCACTTTCAAATTGCCCTGAATTTGATTCAACAGGAATGCAAGTTGCAAGTCTCTTGTTGTTCTTTTAAGATGTTATGGAGCTTATTGGCCTCCAAGTTTCATAAGGTGCTTCTTACAAATCAATCCATGTTCCAAGGCTTGGCCTCTATCATTGTTGGAATTTTCAAAAGGAACCAAAGAAAGGGTCTTCTCCTTTTTCCTTTTTTGCTACATTGATGGAATGGACTTCAAAATACAGGTGCAACTATGCCTTGGTTTTGACGATGCCTATAACTTTGTCTTATCTTCTAAAACATTCCCACCTTTTATGAACATTACACCCTTAGTTCATTTTTCAATGGTGGGTATAACTTGAAGGAGAATTGATTATTGTTGTTGTTGACTATTTTTTTGCAACCCTTTTTACTATTCTCATTGAACCTCATCTTAAGATTCTTTTTGCAATTACAATACACACACATGAGCTCCTTTCTATCCTCTTGGTTGTTTTGGTGACATTCATTAATTAAGTGTAACCATTCTTCTCGAATATATCTTTCCATGAAGATTATCTTGTCGATCTTCATATTCTCCATGATCATGCTATGTCCACTTTTGACAAGTTCCAAGGATTCCATGAATTCTCATTTTTACTATCCTTGCTAGCAACAATTAGAAAAAATTAGCAAAATTTTCCAAAAACATCACATTGATTAGCAATGCAATGAAGATGGACCTCTCAAAGACATCCAAAAAAACATGCCTATCAAACTCACACTATCGCACCTTCCCAAAACTACTCCACATTAATGCTCCAAGACATTTCAAAGCTTCTGTTCCAAAATTTTGCACAAACAAAAAAACACCTTTGCCAAACCCTAATTGAAAAATGAAGTGGGTTTGTCACTTTGAAAATTCTTTGACAAACAACACAATCAAATCACAATATAAGTGCTTAATGAGTAATGATTGTACTAATTACTTGATCCCTCCTTTAAGCAATTTGACAATCCTTATCCCCATCCAACGACAAGATTCATCCATCATTACTTTTCATCACATTGAAAATGAAACAAAATTGATGCGTTGGGATGCATGCCAAAAGGTGTAACGTTAGGGGGGTGTGACAACAAGGGTTAGGGGGGTGAAACATGCGCCTAAAACCTAACATGTTTTGAAGATGCATGTTTTGTGTGCACCTACCCACATGTGGGAATCTATGCCAAACTACCTTTGGCTATGCAACACATTGAATGACACATTTACAGTGTGTCAATGTTGGTGAACCAAATGGGTACATGTTAGATGTAATTGCAAGTCTGTTGTAACTTGTAACCAAGTAAGAACCCCAAGTAGGTAAAGGTAGGTCGAAAGCTTGTTACAACAATACCCTAAATTAGAATATATTTCAACTTGATTGTGATGCCAATTAAGTAGGTAGGTGGTTTGTAAGAAGGTATGCGGAAGCATATGGTTAACACTTAGTACGGAAGTCAAGACAAGCGGGGGGCTAGTTTCTAGGTAGGAGCAAGAAGGTGATCAGCAAGTAGGTAAGCGTCTTTGTTAATTTTATCTTATTTTATTGCACAAAAGATAAACAGTAATGAAAAGGTAGGTAAAACTATAGAAACATTGACTAAGCTAACCATTGTGACTAGTTAGGGAGCTAAGTGAAATATGTGTTTCCAGTGCTTCTACACAACTCTCAGTACCTTTGTTTCTCAAGCATTATCACATTGTGGCCTAACAAACGCCCAAAATATCCTGATGCCAAATTCCAATGCCAGACATCCTGAAATGCAAACTAATATTTACACTAGAAATCTTCATATTCTGGGCAATATTCTGGCAACACCAAAGAGGCAGAAATAATTCCACATATTATCCTAGAATGGTACCAAATGGACAACATATTTATAGTGGCATTTGGCCATCAATGCAAGACTGACATGGTTTCTGGTTAAGTTTGTTGGAAAAATATTTTATAAAGGTTTCTAGCTTAACACTTTTGCAATAAAGTTTGACAGGTTTTCATTCATGACTAGTGTGTAGCCCTTGCGTTCGCTGCCGGGATAAGCATTGATGTGAAGGATAGTGTAATCATCTTATTACACCAAATATATATCCATTACATATACATGCACACACTATAATCTACCAAATACTTCCTTGGTTCATGATTTTGGTTTTTTAAGGAAATTTTTCTTTTCAAACAACCATTGGTCCCCCCCCCCCCCCCCCCCGCCCTGGTCCTTCGCATTTCCCACTCATTATTTTGAGGCCCATAACTATGTACCATAACATTGGAATCCGCGTAGCAGCGAGGAGGAGGAGATCAAAATTCCCAAATCAAGAAATTCCTTAAGAACATTGGAATCCGTGCAGCATTAGCGTCAGGAATCCGCGCAGCAACAGCGACGGGACGTTTGACGGTTCGGGCAGATTCAGGGGTTGTTTCAATTCTCATCCCCAAAACAGTTTAAAACGAAATTAAGGGTTGCTTCATTTCTCATCCCCAAAAAAACAGTTCAAAACAATTCAAAACAGTTCATTCAAAACGGAATTAGGGGTTGCTTCATTTCTCATCCCCAAAAAAACAGTCCAAAACAATTCATTCAAAACGGAATTAGGGGTTGCTTCATTTCTCATCCCCAAAACGTGTACCTGTTGCGTTCGCTGCCGGGATAGGCATTGATGTGGGTACCCATGACCTTCGGCCACTGGGAAGTCCCCCGCCCGCCCCCCCCCCCCCTCGCCCAGTCCTTTCCCCTGCTGGCCCCCCCTCTAGCCCCCCGCCCATGGCCCCCCCTGCTGCCCCTCGCCACCCGTGCCCCCCCAGTAGAAAGTAACTTAGGTGAAAGAAGGTAACTTCAGACAGATAGTAGATAAAAAAAGGTAAGTGGGAAGTCCCCCGCTCGTGCCCCCCCCCCCCCCCCCCCCGGGATGGATGATAGTTCGGGCGGATTCAGGGGTTGCTTCAATTCTCATCCCCAAAACAGTTCAAAACGGAATTAGGGGTTGCTTCATTTCTCATCCCCAAAAAGACAATTCAAAACAGTTTTATCACCACAAAATGCAGATTGCTGAGACAGTATGCAAACATGGAATCACTGATGCTGAATGCTAAATCCAAGACAACTTCCAAGGACACGAGCCTGCAGCTGCACTGGAAGCCTGACCTTCTCAAAGGGCTTACAAACTTCAATAGACAGTGCAAAGTCTCTTGCAGGCTTGAAGGGTATGCTTTCAAATGGTGCATGCACATTCAATAGCAGAGACATTGCAAATAGATGATTTCAAGAAACGTCAGAGCCTCAGTCTTCTCAGGAAGTCATGGGCATTTGCCATGGATGTGGCAATAGCTGAAGATAATAAGGGAGAAGACATAAACCTTGCTGCCATATTGAGAAATCTCAGTAGCTTGCACTATTCATATTTTTTGAAGGTGATTGGTGGGTAAAAGGGGGGAACCAAGTCTATCTTGCATTCATTGCAATTGCCAGTTGGCAATGCCTGTGCAGCAGCATCTTCCCTGGTTTTATAGCTATTAATTCCTTGACAATCAGACTTGAACTTGTCGTTTATGTTGTCAAAGGCCTTGAATACCCTCACAAGGATGCAGTCCAACTGTATATAAGTATATCAAGAGCAGCAGCATTGTTCTTATTAGTGAATGTTCATGCCCAGATTACCAAAGTTGGAGTTGTAAAAATTAGTGGAGAATGTTGAAGCCTCTGGTAGAAGCCTGCTCACCTTGGTCAAGAAGGATATATGAGAATGGAGATGGAGCAAGCTCCAGGTGAGAATTATCTGGGGTGGTCACGACTGCATTGGGCATTCATGCAGCATTTGCACCAATGGCATGATAGGATATTTGATGGCCAGGAGTACATGCCAAAAGTTTCATGTCTGCTAGAAGGTAGATTTTTTAGTTTGGGTCTCATTTGCACTAGTGAGACTGTCTGGTTGGGAACAGGAAGTTGTCCAAGTTCAACAAGACCTAACTGAGAACTCTTTGAAGAAAGCCATTCCTGCCTGATGATACAGCATTTTTTGCAGATAAGAAACTAGGATAATAGCTTGGATAGATCCCTTGCTCTGGGCTGTTTTCCCACTGAACTGGACATGTAATGCTGTGCAGGTGACCAAGAGGTGTGTAAACCAGATTGACAGGAGATATCCTACATGTGCATTTGTACCCTAAACCTTGGAACACAATTTCATGGGCTCTAACGCATGGCAAGAGAGCAAAACCTTGTTCACACATGCAATAACTTCTCAAAGTCTATTGCTTGCAAGCACAAACAATTCCAAGTTCACATGTTTCTCATGCCTAGTTTTTGTATTTAGTGCAAGATGTTTACCATTCATTGCTTATCATAACTTTCTTATTAAATATCTCCATTTTGAGTTACAATTGACATTTGTGGTAGAAAAACCTTCATATTTCCTGCAATGCTCCTTTTCAGATTCTTCCCTAGAAACAGAACCACCACCCCAGGGCCTCTCATCACCTAGAAGGATTGTGATCAAATTGGTAGAACAGGACTTTAGCAGTACGAAAAGATCAGGCAGTGGCATTGAAGCTTTGAGCTCCCCTAATATCTACAACCTCCAAAAACACAAGTATCACCGCAAGTGTAACTTCAGCTTTACACAAAAGAGGAAACATCCTGTCTACAACTGAACAGGAAGAAACACAACATTCTATAACCTCTAAAACCTATCTCTGGCAAGAACTCAACCAAAAGATTCATGATAACAAGGAGTCATCTCTCTTGCATGGCCACACTATGTGATGGGTAAATTCTCTAATCTGAACCAGTCACTTAGATTTCTGGTGCTTTGACAATGATGACACCCTCACTGACAAGAAAAACAGTTTACAAGCTACCATTTCTTGAAGATGTAAATCTCAGAAATTGATGCAGGTGCTAAGTGCTAACCCTAAGGTTTATATAATCTTGACAACTGCATGATCAAAAGCTATCTAGTGAAGTTGGATGGAAAAGCGGCTGCGTCTCAGCAAGCTTCTTCCATAAGTCGGGATCTGAAAAATATTTTCTTGAGATGCTCAGGAGAAAGGAAGATACAAGGGATAGTGCCGATAAAGCTGGAGCGCCTCCAACAACACCACTTGCTCCAATCCTCAATTTCTAGTTCCACTGTACAAGAACACGCCTAGGCTACACATCATTTGACAAGATCTTCGCGGCAGCCGTAGTTCAGCTCGCGAGAAAACCAAGCAAGATTCCAAGGCTGCTCTTGATGAGTTCTTCAATT
Source organism: Sphagnum tenellum (assembly GCA_963921925.1). NCBI lineage: Eukaryota > Viridiplantae > Streptophyta > Sphagnopsida > Sphagnales > Sphagnaceae > Sphagnum > Sphagnum tenellum. Next base: position 14,123,288 of record OY998154.1, read on the forward strand.
GATTTGGCTAAAAGCTGTGATATGATAACAATCAATAGACGCACAAACAACCTGACTCCTGGGTACTATCCCCTCCTCGCTTGGAAGTGCATGATTTACACTTGCACCACTAGTACTTACAACAACCGAAGTTGGAAAATTCACTTTGCGTCTCAGGATCTAGAACCTGCCCTTTTGGCGGGCGGGGGGGGGAGGGGGGGGCGTTGCTAAAGATCATTCTTGTTTGGACGGAGCGGTGGAGTCCTCGCGCACCTCCGACTCCTCAGGTTTGCTCGTCTCCACGCCTTCGTCGTCAGGCGCGCCTTGTTTGAGGTCCAGAGAGCGGTCCACAGCGCCGCGGCTTGGCCTCAGAATGGGCAAGAAAGCAATCTCGTACGCAGCCCAACTGAGCAGAACAGCACCGGCAGTCACCAGCAGCGTGCCCCATAACCCCAACTCAACGTCCTTCTTCACCATCGTTGCCGCATGCGGTGAATTCCTAGTACCAAGCGCTTGTTCTGTCTCTCGCAAGATCAATAGCAACGGTAAATTGACAGAAGCACCAAGTCAAAGAGAGGAAAGGCTTCGGAATATGCGCATCAACCTATCTATTCCTTGGCAAAAATGACTTGCAACCTCCTCCCTGTAAATCACGACTCATGATTGCAACCCCATCCACAAGGTATCAAAGGCGGAGGTGCCTTATAAACTACAAGTCCCGACCCCGAAACGTGGAACCCTAGAAGGTATTATCTTTGTGAGACCAGCCTTGTTCCACTGAGGCATCATTCACACTTGGTCTTAGGAGGACACGTGGTAAAGTCCAATAACGTCAGGCTCCTCGGAGGATGTCCAGCTCCCTGGATTTGCCCGGCCACCGGTGTATCTCATATCCAAGAGCTTTAGTTTCCCATAGTTCCAATTTCCCAAGCCTCACCCATACCCTGAATAACTTGAATTGGAAAAGCTGAAGGCTACTAACAACAAACCACGTGGACCAATCACTATGATTGGCCCATAAAAAAAACAGCAACAATAACTACGTTGACCTAGGGGTTGTCTTTTAAGGAGTGCACTTTCGTAGAGTGCATAGGGGTCAACATGCAAGCACCCAATGTTACAATGAAAAAAAATGCAAGAATGATTATAACTTATGTTCAAAATGTGTATGAACATATTATGTATACTCCTCATGTATGTATTGCATATGTATATGGACATGGATGAATGTGGATGAAGGAATTACTGTCACCAAAAAACAGAGAGAGGGTGGAAGACAAATACAACCAGCCAAGGTACATGTGCTAACCCAAACAAAATTGTAGCTACCTGGCGTTCTGCAGCAAAAGATGCCACTCAAACAACTCACAGAACACTCACACATACATGCTCTGATCTTTCAACAGAAACAACTTACTCGTACACCAATCGGCACAGCGGATCACATAATCCAGAGCTTGCGCCTTACATCCGATTAAGTAACCAGAAACTGTTACTTACCTGATCTGCAATGCACATCATCACGGATCCAACAGCGATTCAAGTATAGCCCTTGAGGTCAGAGCTCTCTATGTTCATTCGATCCCTTGAGCCGCTAACCCACACCCCACTGAATGCATCAATGCATTGTGCTTTCACTCCTATCATCTGGAAACCCAAGACCCAAAAACTCTTAGACCCAACTGCATTCTAAAACATCGGACTTTGATCAGTAGACACCAAGCTCCCATAAAGCCACTCAAGGTGACAGATTCTTATGCAAAGACGAACGACAAACTTCTGCTTCAATCCCTCTCTTCACTCCTTCCCTGTAAACAACATTCTGTCCACCTTAAGGATACTCTTCAAGGGTCTCTGGTGCTCACTCAGACTATTGCCTACAACACAAATGCAAGATCTTGCAACACACACTCTCCATCCCAAATACTCACTCTCTCTTCAATATGCCCCTAAATCTACGGCTCGGACCCCTTCAAATCCTCATCATTCCTCGACATCAACCCTTCATATCAATTGCTTCAAAGACATGCACAACTGCTCAACAAAGTCACTGGCGCAGCGGAGAATTTCAACAACTAGCCAAGCAGCTGCCAAAACAAAAAAAACAACCACAAAACAACACAGAATCATCCTCCTGTCTTCTCTTCCTCACTACTCCATACAGCCACCATTCTTCCTCCTAATCCTCCTGCAGCTTTTTCCCTAGCTTCCTTGCCAAACTTCCCATGCACCATTACTATCCTCACGTCCCAAAAATCATAAACTCCGCCGCCTTCATTAAGCCAGTTTTACGGCGGGCTTAACTCTCAAACCCTTCAAACAAAATTGACTATCACATTACAGAAACCACAAACATGCTCCATGTTCGGTCACTCCTTGACCGGTCATAATACATTCATGATTGTCACTACCATTCATTTGTTTTTAAATGGCATGTAGCCTTGGTAGATAGATCTCATTTATGTAGGGGTGTTCATAAGGATTCATTCATCCATTTTGAAATATGGCTAAATCCAATCTAAATTATTTTACTACTCACATTGACAAATTGATGATATCATAGTAGATTTGTAAAGATCTTAAATATATGCAAAAATGAAAACCATGGACTTATTGGGAAAATAAATTATCAATTTTGTCAATGTGGAATTTAAGCGTAGACTAATACATATCAACATTATTAACCAACAAATTACCATAGCATGTAAATTCATAGTCAATTTATTTAAAGTTTAAATACTTTAGTTGAAATTTGACATGTAAAATGTGGCTAACACATTACCCATAAAATGACATGGACAAAATTTGCCATGTGCATGGTAGATTTATTAAAAACATTATCTACATGAAATCAAACATGTATATTTAGTTCGCCATATTCATGGACTTGATGACATGAATGAAATTGAATAAACCATAAAATTTTTGAAGAAATTTGTACCATTATTCACTTTTTGTGAATTGTATGATGTGAAAAAAAATTGGCCAAAAAAACAAGTGCAAACATATTTCCACATCATAATATAACTTGAATTTTTATTCAAAAGGATGATAGTCTATGAAAAAAACTTCATAACCAAAATCAAATTTGGGATAATGTGATATGAACTTGTAATTAATGTGTAATATTACCATCACACAAATCCAAGTCATTTTAATTTGATAGAAGGAAAAACTAACATGGATATATGTAATTTTCCTTAAAATCATCACCCATTAAATTTATCTAGCTTCATTGCATAAAATTGAATCCAACTATATGATGGATGAAAAACTTGGAATAAAACCAAGGACCTACTCCATTGGTTGACAACATTTAATCATTCAATTTACAAGATGGTCATCAATTTGTGTTCTAATGAATATGTATGAAATATAACAAAAAAATGTCAACAACCAATTTTTGGGGGCAAATATTGGGAATGAAAATGATCAACAAACATGAATGAAAAAACACTAATGAATCGATACATAATCAAAATGATAATGAAGGCAAATACAAGGAAATTTCTATGAAACGTTTGGGATGTAGGCACTAGAGACATTATAATACAATGTTCCAAACTTTGTCTTGATTATGGATTTGGAAACCTTGCCATCTATGCAACAATACATTTACTTTTATGTGATGTTGATGGTGTTGCAAATTTTGAAGTTGATTGGGCAGATAGACAACATCAAAAAAGGAAGCATAGATTGGTAGCTATAGACTTTGGGAAGGACTTCAAAAAATGCATGTTGTGCAAAAAACCATATAAACCTCCATGCAAGAAGACTCACAATGTTGAACACCCAAGGCACCATAATCTATTAGGGTTGAACAACACATTATGGGCTTTTTAACTTGTTAAATAAACAACTATTGTCCTTTTTTACTATAATTATAACTATTTAGTCACAAAATCATTATGTAGTTGCAAAGCCATTGAAATGTCATATAATCTCATAGTTTTGCAACTATAGTTAGTGTGATGATTAGTGGGTTTTTTGGGATAGATATATTATTATTCTTGAAATTGTAATCATATGTTTTAAAGAAATTCAAATTAGTTAATTAAAAATACTTTGACTTTTGTGACTAAAATAACAACTTTTAGCCTCACAACATGATGATGTGGTGTAACCAAAAAGAGAGGGTCTGAAATCACACAGCACACTGGCTGCCTGCACGACCCCAGGTGTCCATGTTTTCCTGATCTTCATTCTCACAGTTCAGACCTTTGATCATCCCTCAACACACTGACTGCCTACTGACACTCACATACGCACATTGTAAGACCAGAGATGTCTTTGCTTTGCTTCCACACAACGACAGAACATAATTCACAAGATGCATCTCTTGCCCCGCCCATTCACACAATTTCCAGCCAAAGAAACTCTTTTCATTCCAAATTATGTACATTGCCCGAAAGCACAAGCTTGACTTCCATCAGATGCTCAGAAAACACCAGCTTCCCAGTGTTGTTTGCTCTTGCTCTCTCTCTCTTTCGAATTCTTCTACAGCAGTCGCTTGGCCAAGTACTAGGCGCAGCGAAAAGTTCTAGTCTTACGCCAAGCTCTCCTGCAGCCAATAGAACATTTCCTCACTCTGTCCTTCCTAGATCTCTAACCTTCGCCTCTCCATGCTCTCATTCTTCTCTTCCTTCCTACTCTGTTCCTCTCTGATCCGATCGCCCCAAAATTATCCTCCTGATCTTTCTCCACGCCACCAAAACCTCCATTGGCTTCCTCCTGAAGCTTCTCGAAAATCTTCCTACTCCGTTCCATCCATCATCAACCGCCTGCCGCCATTGCTTACTCCTCCTCATCAATTCAGCTCCATACCTTCCCATTATTTCCAGCCGCCAATTCCCATGAACCACTCAGCACACACCAACAAAGAGCCAACAATCCATGCAATTCCATGCAGTAGTAATGGGGCGCCACAAGTAGATGACGGCTGATATCTTCAAGATCAGCCATCGTTTGGATTTTCACGGCGACCTAATTTCGTACCACAATGGCATCCATGTGTGCACAATTCTAAAATATGTTTTTTGACTTGTCTTATTGAACTACAGTGGGAGAAACAACTAGAAAATGGCATAAGCAACTTTTATAATGATTAGAAAAATGACTATAATCAAATAAGACTAGTTGTAAAATATATATTTTGGTGTTGTGGTGGTAATAAATACTTGACTATTAGTCAACATGATGATTCATACACTACTTTGGATAAAATGAGGCATTTATTGGTCATTCACTATGTTAGAAATGATGTTTAATCCCTCAATGTAACTCTTTGCATCAAGATGCAAATCTAAAAAATTTACCCTCATTATAACAAATCATGTCCCTTGAACCGGACACAAAAATGACTATTGTTTTTTTCAACTTTATTTATTATTATTTAGTCATAACAATCACTAAGTAATGGCAAAAGACATCAACATGCCACATGGCATCATGGTTTTGCAACTATAATCAATATGACAACTTGTTGGTTTTTTTTGGTAAATTATCATATTATTTCTCAGTTTTTGTTCATTAGTTAGTTAGTTACAAAAACCATCCACCTTTTGCGACTAATAATGACTCAATCTCCCATTGATGACATGGCTTGTTATATGCCAAGAAGATGATGTCCAAATTATTTGTCAACATCATGATTCATGTCATTGATTTGACAAATTAATCTCATTTATTAGCTAGTTGAAATATTGTTATTCTTTGCAATTAATAAGGACTCGATCTTCCATGTGAAAATGACATGATATGCCATTTGATAATATCATGTCACAAATTTGCATGGCAATCCATGATTTTTTGTGACGCCACAAGTTTTTGAGTGTCTTGAATTTATGGCACCAATATTTGTCATGGCATCTCATAGTTTTTGTGTGACATGAGGTTTTTGAAGTCATGAATTCACATGCATGTGTACTAAACAATTTATTGTAACTTGTAATTATGACTACAATATTTAATAGTCATTTTCAGAAAGCTAACAATTTCTTAACTTTTTATTTACTTAACATACTTATTATGTTAACCTATGTAAGTAAGTTACATAGTAAAAACCTACTTCATGGTATAAGCTACCTTGTAAGTTACTTAACTTGACATAATAAATTTACTACATCTAATATGTTTAAATATATGTAGAATATGTTACCTTACTAATAAATTAACCTAAGTAGGCTTGTTTAGGTTCCTAGCTTTAGGTTTTTTGCCAAGTCAACCTAGATAGCCTCATTACAAGATATTTTATCAAGTTTGTGTGATTAGATGCGACTAGATGCAACATAATTGTCTTAGGTTAATTTACTTTTTAGCCTAATAATGCCTAAGTTAACATAGGTTAAGTTAGTAAGTTATGTTTTTGACAAACTAATTCATCTTAAGTCTACTTAAGGAGATTTAAGTCTAGGTTAGGTTGGTAGGTATTGGGTAGGTTGACCTAGGATGGCCAAGGTTAATTCAAGGTTAAAATTTTTGAGCTTTATAACTTTGTGTTAAATATAACTAGTAGAAAAAAATGTGGTAATGCAATGGATGAAGACTTGAACCCCGAAATGAAGGTGAAGGGTTCAAGTTTTCATTCTTGCAACATATGATACTTAAGCCACTTGGCTTAGGTTAGGTAGCCTAGTTTAAGCATCTTGGGTTCGAAGTTCAACATTTGTTTTTAATCTAGGCCACCTAATCTAGGTTACCTAACATAAGTGGCTAGCCCAACTAGGTTGATTTTTGGCTAGACAAGTTAGGTTTGTGACGCGCACCCGAAAGCTCCTTGATGGACTCAAATGCAAGTCCAAAGGTGAAGATAACGAAAGGAGAAGGAATTGGGGCATGCTCCCTGGCTCGTAGCATTTCGAGGGTAGAGGGGCTTGCTAAAGCTCCAAGATGGGGACTAAGAAAATTGATAAGCAATTCAATCATTCACACAAACCTACACAAACCAAACAACAAGTTGGTTAATGCGTAGTTGGAGCATTTTGGTGCACGGACAAACCACGGGCAAACACAGATTCGCTAGATTCACCACGGCCCAAACTTGAGGAAGCCACCACCTTCCCCCTTATAGTACATTTTGTGCCTAGCCACAAGGCCAACACCCAAATGTCATTTTGTCCCAAGACTCCAAGTGGGGGTCCTGAAATTCCCAAAATTAGGACTCCTACAACTTTGGGGGCCCATAACTTTGTGTGCAGACCTCCGATTGAAATGAGTTTTGAAGTAAAGTTGTAGCCTTTGTCTTGAGATTTTTCCAATGGTATGTTGCACGCCACTTGAACATAAGGAAATCGGGTCAAAAGTCAAATTACCAATTTCCAATTTGACTTCCGACACTTCTTTTGGACATAACTTATGTTTTAAGTGTCCAAATTCGTCATACGAGCCCATTTTAAACATCTAAGCTCCAAGAAATTTCCAATGATAGAAGGAATTTTTCAATCCAATGGGTTTTGACCCCTAAAATTGCTCTTTGAAAATTTGGAAGTCTATCGAGACTCCAACTCACAAAGTGAGAGCTCACTTGGGAGCATGAGATGTGACTCCCAGGCTTCCTTCTTGGCCCACACCCTTGCAAGCCCTTGCGTTGATTGCAAACCCAAGATTAGGGTTGTGATAGTTAGGTTACCTAGCCTAGCTAGGTTAGGCTAGGTTGACTTTTGGTTACACTATCTACATGGGTTTAACTAAGTTGACTTTTGGTCATGTGTAATGACTCATAACATGTTTATAAGTTTTTGACACATGTCATTCATCAATGCATTTTTTATAACATTTAGTTGAATAAAATGATTAATTTGAAATGACATGTGATGCGCCCCTAAGTCTGACACACTCCCAAGTCCCGGGGTGAACCCACTTGAGGGTTCACCAAAGTGTAGTTGTAGAAAGTTGGGATTCGGAAGGCGCTCTCGACTTCCAGCACTATAGAGGGGTAGAGGGGTGTGCTAGAAATCCCGAGATAGACTAGGAAGAGGTTTTAGTAGATCAAGTTTGAATTTGCATCAAAACAAACCACAAAGTGGTTAGTTCACATTCCGGGACACCCTTGTGTGTTGGGCCAAGCCACGGGCACTTTGGACCACAAGACACACCACGCCTCGGACTCGAAGGAAGCCACCACCTTCCCCCATATATTATTCTCTGCGATGCTCCGCCGAGACTAGATCCAAATGGCTCTTTTTCCCGGGACTCCCAAGTTGGAGTCCCGAAATTGTCCCAAAATTGTTCCGGTTGGAGTCCCAGGACTTTAGGAGCTCATAACTCCCGACTGCAAGGTCTGATTGCAACAAGGTCTAAACCAATCCTATAGTCCTTGTCGAGATCTTTTCAACAACATCTTGCACACTTAATTCAAAGGTCAAGAAGAGGTCGATTTCTGACTTTTTGTTGGTCAAGAGTCAAACTGCCAGTTTGACTCCTGGCCCTTCTTTTGCCCATAACTTAAGCTGCAGATGTCCAAATGACCAATGCAAGGCCATATTCTAATATGTACGCTTCAAAACCTTTCCAATGACACCAAGAACACCTTGCATTGAGGTGTTTTGGGCCTTGCTGTCGAGCTCTAAACAATCAGGAGTCCCGGAGGACTCCAAATCCCCAACTTTGGGAGTGTTGGGCTTCACCCCCACACTTGGCCAAAATGGGGTTGCAACTTTTTCCCCCACTAGAAGAAAGGTCAATGTCCTCATTGAAACTTAGAATATTTTTTCACACTTGCAATTGCTTCTTTTGGATCCTTAGCCACTATTTGCCAACTTTGTTGCTAGACCTTGTCTCAAGCTAACTTAGGCGTCCTGACGCACTCCCAAGTCCCGAGGTGAACTCATTTGAGGGTTCACCAAAGTGTAGTTGCGGAAAGTTGGGACTCGGAAGGCGCTCCCGGCTTCCAACTCTAGAAAAGGGGTAGAGGGTCGAATTGGGAGCCCAAGGATTAGACTAGGAAGAAGGTTTAGTAAATCAAGCTTGAATTTGCATCAAAACAAACCACAAAGTGGTTAGTTCACATTTCCGGGACACCCTTGGGTGTGGGGAAAAGCCACGGGCATTTTGGACCACAAGACACACCACGGCCTGGACTCCGGGGAAGCCACCACCTTCTCCCATATAGTATTCTCTGCAACGCCTCATCGAGACTACATCCAAATGGCTCTTTTTTCCGAGACTCCCAAGTTGGAATCCCGAAGTTGTCCCGAAAATTGTCTCGAGTGGAGTTTCAAGAATTTGAGAGCTCATAACTCCCGGCTGCAAGGTCTGATTACAACAAAGTTTAAACCAAACTTTTAGCCCTTGTCAAGATCTTTTCAATGACATATCACACTCTCAATTCCGAGGTTGGAAAGAGGTCGATTTTTGACTTTTAGTGGTCGGAAGTCAAAGTGCAAGTTTGACTCCCGGCCCTTCTTTTGCCCATAACTTGGGTGATAGATGTCCAAATGGCCAATGCGAGGCCATTTTCGATATTTAAGCTTCAAGACCTTTCCAATGACACCAATAACACCTCAATGCAAGGTGTTTTGGGCTTTGCTGTCGAGTTCTAAACATTTAGGAGTCCGGAAGGACTCCAAATCCTCATTTTTTTCCAAGTGTTGGGCTTCACCACCACACTTGGCCAAAGTAGGGTTGCGACACTCTCCCCCACTAGAAGAAAGAGGTCAATGTCCTCATTGACACTTAGAATTTTCTTTCATACAATTGCATTTGCTTTCTTTTGGATCTTTGGCCATCGTTTGCCAACTTTGTGGCTAGACCTTGTTCCAAGCTAACTTAGGCGTCCCCAAGTTTCCAACACTTTCTTGACAAGTCCAAGAGAGTCCTCTCCGGGACCCTCACCCTTTGCTTCGTCAAAAGACTAAAGTAACCTAATTGACGACATTCTTCATTTGGGGGGAAATTTTTCATTCTTCCCCTCATAAGGAACTTAAGTCAAGTCTACTCTTGACCTAAGCTATTTGACACAACTCCTTTCCCTATCTCGCGCCTTGGTCACAACAACCAAGCCTTAACTAAAAGGTTTGCTTATGAAGGTACGAGAAGCAACACCCGAGTTTGCCAAACCCAAGTCCCAAATTACACTTAAAGTGTGTGAGCGGGGTCAAGACTTCCCGCGTTGGCCACACTACCAACCAAGCCTTCGGGATGCACTTAAGGCCTACGCATGTCCTCGCAAGCTCACCTTGCTTGCCTCCTCTTTCGCGGTCAAGTTTCCTCAACCCCAAAGTAAGAGTTCGATTTTGATTTGAGCCTACGCAAAATAGTTCCATTTGTCCCATGCCATTTGACAACTCTATTTGCCTTATACAAATTTCTCTTCACATGATACAATCTTTTGGAAGTTTATAGCCTTTATTTCACTTGCAACTTGATGTGATACATTTTATGTGACACTTTGCCCCACTAAAAGAAAGGTGATGTCCTCATCACTATCTATGTCTTTTCTTTGCCAGTCTCGAGTGGAATTCTTTTATGGCTTCTTGGGCATGTTCCATGTCGGATTCATTCACCCAAGAAGCTTCTATTGGATGGTATCCTTTCCACTTGACTAAGTACTCCTGCTCTCGCCCTCTAAGTTGCCTTGATTTGAGCACGGTTTCCACCTCAAATTCCAGCTCATTGTGAACCAAGTCGGGTGGGGGCCTTGAGTTGTTTTCTCGATTAGGCCTTGAGGCATCACAGGAGACTGGCTTCAAAAGAGACACGTGAAATGTGAGATGAATTCAAAGGATTTCAGGTAGTTCTAACTTATAAGTGTCGAAAAGTTTCTTTTTCAACACTTTGAATGGACCCGCATATGGGCCCATGAACTTATGACTTAAACCTTCGGGCAATCGGAAGTTCCTGATGTTCAACCACACTTCGTCTCCCACTTGAAATTTCACCTCTCATCGGGACTTGTTCGCAAAATCCTTGTATCTTTTGTGCGCCTTTTCCAAGTTGGCCTTTGCCAATTCCCACAAGCGCTTTCTCTCTTCATCAAGTTGCGTGACCAGTGGCACCTCCTCACTTGCATCCTTCGGGGGTTGTCCTTGTGTTGCCCAAGTCATGCGCACAATTAGTGACTTGCCCGTCACCATTTGGAATGGGGTGGACCCAGTTGCGGAGTGTTCCGAGTTGTTGTAACAAAACTCAGCTAACTCCAAGTGGTCCACCCAATGTGGTTGATCCGTCGCCACATAATTCCTCAATAATTGTTGGATCACCAAGTTGACCCTCTTGGTTTGTCCATCGGTTTGGGGGCGGAATGAAGTGTTCATCTTGAGGTTCGACCCCATTCGCTTCCACAAGGCCCGCCAACCTTACTTATAAACTTCGAGTCTCGATCCAACACTGTGTCTTTTGGAAGACCATGGTGTTTGAAAATGTGGGAGAAGAACAACCTTCCCGTCTCTTGAGCTGTGGCTTCATCCTTTGTAGGAATGAAGTGTGCCATCTTGCTAAGTCGATCCACCACAACCATGATGGCATCAAACCCTTTTGAAGGGGGTAGACTTACCATGAAGTCCATTGACACACTTTCCCATGGCCCCTCAAGAATTGGCAAAGGTTGCAACAAACCCGCTTGCTTCTTGTTGAGGGTCCAATTTTGTTGACAAGTTAAACAAGTCTTCACATACTCCTCCGTACAATCCTTTAAGTTGGGCCAATAGTAGGACTTATTTAGGAATGTTGTGGTGCGCTTTGCACCACCATGGCCCGCAAGCGATCCATCATGACATTCCTTCAAAAGTGTGTCCCTTATGTTCCCTTCCGGCACATAGAGTCGATTTTGCTTGTACCACAATAATCCATTTCGCAAATGGAAGTGCGACTTGGCTCCATTTTGGATGCTTTGCTTTACTTCCTTGGCAAAGGCATCCGGACGGCTTGCTAGTCTAACTTCCTTTTGAAGTTCCGACTCTCCGACATAGACCACTCTAAGTTGGTGTTTTTGACTCAAGGCATCGGGGACTATGTTCTCCTTTCCCGGCTTGTGTCGAATGTCCACATTGAACAAAACCAATGTGTCTTGTCACCTTACTTGTTTCGATGACAACATCGGTTGGGTTGCGAAATACTTCAAGGTCACATTGTCGGTCCACACCACTACATCTTTGGAGCCTATGTAATGGCCCCAAGTTTTGAGACAATGTATGACCGCCCACATCTCTTTCTGGTGTGTTGGCCACCTTTGCTCCCTCTCACCTCACCCAACTTCTTCCTTTCAAAGGCCATCGGTCTTCCTTTTTGCACTAAAACTCCTCCAATTGCAAAGTCGAAGGCATCAGAATGAATCTCAAACTCTTTTTCAAAGTCGGGCAACTTCAACATCGGTGCCTTCACCAAAATGCCCTTCAATGTTCCAAAGGCTTCGTCGCATGCTTCTTCCCATTCATAGGTGACGGCGGACTTCTTCAAGAGGTTTGTCAAAGGCGCCGCTATCTTTGCAAAGTTCTTGATGAACTTGCGATAGTAAAAGGCCAATCCTAAGAAGGACCTCAAGGCAGGAACTGACTTGGGCGGCTCCTAATCCAAAATTGCTTTAACCTTGTGATCATCCATCATCAATCCCTCTTCAGTTATCCTATGTCCCAAAAAGTCCACTTCCGTCACCCCAAATTCGCACTTCTCGAGCTTGGCATACAACTTGTTTTCTCTTAGCCTTTGGAACACCTTGTGAAGGTGCTCTACATGCTCCTCCAAAAAGTTATTATAAATCAAAATGTCGTCTATGTAGACGACCACAAAATGATCAACCCATTCGCGGAAAATGTCATTCATGAGAGTGCAAAATGTGATGGGTGCATTGGTGAGCTCGAAGGGCATCACCATGAACTCATATGAGCCATACCTTGTGCGGCAAGCGATTTTCTCTTCGTCCCTGACGCGCTCCCAAGTCACGGGGGTGAAACCCACTTGAGGGTCTCACCAAAGTCAAGTTGCGGAATTGAGACTTGGTAGCACGCTCCCGGCTTCCAACTCTAGAAAGGGGTAGAGGGTCGAGTTGGGAGCCCCGGGATTAGACTAGGAAGAGATCAAGCTTTTAGATCACACGAACCTGCATCACAAACCAACACGAGTTGGTTAGAATCCATTTGCACTCTTTTGGTGTTGGGACAAGCCACGGGGACCCGGACTCACTTGGACTCACCACAACCTTGGCTCGGGAGTATGCCACCACCATACTCCCTATAGTATACTCTGCGCCACGTTGTGGGGGCTACACCCAAATGGCCCAAATTCCCGGGACTCCCGAAATGGAGTCTCGGAGTTGTCCCGAAATCGTCCCGGCGGGACTCCCGGAACTTTGAACGGCCATAACTCCCGACTGCGGAGTTGGATCGCGACGAGGTCTGAACCAAAGTTGTAGCCCTCGTCGAGATCTTTCCAACGACGTATCGCACTCCCAATTCGGACTTCAGGAAGGGGTCGATTCCCGACTTTTAGTGGTCGGGAGTCAAACTGCCCGTTTGACTCCCGGCCCTTCTTTTGCCCATAACTTGGGCGACAGATGTCCAAATGGCCAATGCGAGGCCATTTTCGATATCTACGCTTCAAGACCTTTCCAATGACACCAAGAACACCCCGATGCGAGGTGTTTTGGGTCCTGCTGTCGAGCTCTAAACATTCGGGAGTCCCGGAGGACTCCAAATCCCAACTTTTCCAAGTGTTGGGCTTCACCCCCACACTTGGCCAAAGTAGGGTTGCGACAGTCCCCTTCCGCTATCCTTATTTTATAATACTCAAAACGTAAATTAATCTACTAAAAACCTTGGCTCCCAAGAGACGGTCAAATAGATCATTGATGCGAGCTAAAGGATACCCATTTTTCACCGTTGCCTTGTTGAGTGCTCTATAATCAACAAACATCCTCAAAGTCCCATCCTTCTTGTGAACAAAAAGGACGGGTGCCCCATATGGGGACTTGCTTGGTTTGATATACCCTTTTGCGAGGAGTTCTTCGAGTTGAACCTTAAGCTCTTTCAACTCCTCATGGCTCATTCGATATGGGGCTTTGGCGGGAGGTTCCACTCCCGGCATCACTTCAATCGCATGATCAACCCGTCTTCTCGGGGGCAAGTCTTCGGGCAACTCGTTGGGCATCACATCCGGGAACTCTTCCAACATTCGCCTTATGCACTTGGCGAAAGTCACCAACTTGATGACCTCCTTGGGCTCATATTCATCCAACACCCGCATAACACACATCATGCCAAAGCCTCCCACACAATCCTTTTTGAGTGTTTTTCCTACCATAAAGCGGATGGTTGGATCACCCACACAAGGCAACTCATGTGCCTTGACTCGCATAATCCCACTTTTAGATGGGATTCTAACTATCCTATTGTGCTCTTCGATGAGCACATTGTTTTGGGTGATGAACTCCATTCCCAAAATGCATTCCATTCCACCTAAGGTGGAAACTAACAAGTCCACCCTCCCTCTCCAATTCCCCAATTGAAGAGGCACTCCTTTTGTTTGTAACGTAGTTAGATGGGGAACCCCATCCGCGAAGTGCACCTCAATGGGTGCCTTGAGCTCCTCCAAGTGGAGCTCCATCCTTTCGGCGCTTTCTCGAGTTATGAAGTTGTGAGAAGCTCCTGTGTCCAAGAGACATAAAATATCCCTCTAAGAAATCTTCCCTTTCAAGAAGATAAGTCGATTGCATTCCTTTTGGGCTAGAGTGGCATTGAGAGCGAGTACCTTAGAGCTCCCAACACCGGATTTGGACTTGGGGCAATCTTTGGAGTAGTGCCCCACTTCGTTGCAATTGAACCATGCCCCCTTGGGCTTTGCTCCCAAATCTCCCTTTGGTTGGCTCCCCTTGGAGGGAGCCCCTTTTCTCACAAAGCTCCCTTTTGGTTTGAACCCCGAGCTTTGGAACGGTTTGGGCTTATCCTTGGTTGGGCTTCCTTGACTCCGATTCCATTCTCCCTCATGCCTTGGCTTCTTGTGAAGGAACTTGTTGTCCTTCTTAAACCCAGATTTGTCAATCCGCCCCACATCCGAGAAATTCTCCACTTTCGTGATGGCCTCGGATAATGAGGCGGGCCAACTCTCCTCAAGCTTTCACTTGGCCCAAAAGGGAAGCCCCATCACAAATTGGCACACACGATCCAACTCGTGCATGTGCCGGATCTCAAGCATGAGCTCAAAGTAAGCCCTCACATAATGCCTCAAGTTTTCATTTGTGGCATTCACAAGGTCGCGTAATTTGCACCTAAAAATGTAGTCGGAGTTCCTTGAAACAAATTCCGACTTGAGGCGTTCCTAAAGAACTCCCATGTGTAGCCATGGTTCTTCCCCTCCTCTTGACGAACCGTCCTCCACCATGTGGCAGCGTAGCCTTTCAAATAGGATTGGGCAAGCTCCACGGCGGAATTCCGTCCAACCTTGGCGGCATGCAAGTAATCGTCCATCTCCGCAAGCCAAGCATCCACAACCTTGCGGTCGCGGGCACCATCGAAGTTTCCGGGCTTGGCCAGTTGAAATCTTTCACCCTTGGCGACTCCCGTTTTGAGGGCCGCCACCAACTCACCAAAGTCGGGCCTACTCATCTTGAGCAATACTTCTAATTGCTCTTGGGTGAATAGGACCGAGCTCCTTTGTTCCTCTTCACTTTCGGGATCATCTCGGTCCTCCCGGGGCATGGGTTCCTCCTCCCCAATAGATTCGGGCGGGGCTACTCGGTCATCAACGGGCTCCTCCAACATGGAGTCTTGCGACGGCGTGTGGGTCTTCTTGGGTGCGATCACCACTCCAAGAAGAAGGTCGAGCTTCCTTGAGCTCTAATACCACGTGACGCACTCCCAAGTCCCGGGGTGAACCCACTTGAGGGTTCACCAAAGTGTAGTTGCGGAAAGTTAGGACTTGGAAGGCGCTCCCGACTTCCAGCACTATTAAGGGGTAGAGGGGCGTGCTAGAAGTCCCAGGATTAGACTAGGACAAAGGTTTAGTAGATCAAGCTTGAATCTGCATCAAAACAAACCACCCACGTGGTTAGTTCACATTCCGGGACACCCTTGGGGTGTTGGGAGAAGCCACGGGCATTTTGGACCACAAGACACACCACGGCCCGGACTCAGGGGAAGCCACCACCTTCCCGCACATAGTATTCTCTGTGATGCCCCACCGAGACTACATCCAAGTGGCTATTTTTCCCGAGACTCTCAAGTTGGAGTCCCGAAATTGTCCGAAATCGTCTCGGTTGGAGTCCTGGGACTTTGGGAGCTCATAACTCTCGATTGCAAGGTTTGATTGCAACAAGAACTAAACCAAAATTGTAGCCCTTGTTCAGATCTTTTCAACGACATCTTGTACATTCAATTCGGAGGTTGGGAAGAGGTTGATTCATGACTTTTAGTGGTTGGGAGTCAAACTGCCAGTTTGACTCTTGGCCCTTCTTTTGCCCATAACTTGGGCGACAGATGTCCAAATGGCCAATGCGAGGCCATTTTCGATATGTACGCTTCAAGACCTTTTCAATGACACTAAGAGTACCTCGCATTGAGGTGTTTTGGGCCTTACTATCGAACTCTGAACATTCAGGAGTTCCGGAGGACTCCAAATCTTCATTTTTTCCAAGTGTTGGGCTTCACCCCCACACTTGGCCAAAGTAGGGTTGCGACACAAACTGTTTTGCAACTTGTGTTGTGCACACACATGTGAGAAATTGAGTTGAAGGTTTTAATGTCTTAGGGAGGATATATGCTTCTTTTCCCGTGTTCAGTTGGAAAGTTCAATGGCAATTGATTTGGGTTTTCACCTTTTGCTGTTGTTTCATAGACTACCCCTATTACTAAATTCTATCAGTTGAAAAATGGCATTTTTATAAATCTAAATGATGGCAACCAATAATCTTTCATTGCCATTGAATGCCTCTCGACAATGGACATCAAGTAGTGTGATGAACCCCCCCACAACCAACTTCAATCGATGATTTTGTAACTCCAAAAAATAGCTAGCAATCTGGTAAGCTCTAAAACTTTTGTTAATAGATTCTGTTTCGCATTGGACAAGTTTTGTTTAGAGAATAAAGTTTTACAAATTAAACTTACCTCAATGACTGCCCAAATACAGCTCATTAAAAACAACTTGGCAAATTCTAAAGAGGCTACTACAATTTCAAGAAGTTGCCCGTCCACAGTCATCAGCACTTTGGAAATCAATAACAAAAACCAACACCATGAGTTGATCATGGCAAAGAAAGAAATAAGGGAACTCAGGACTAGGATATTTGTGAATGAGAGCCTTTTTGAAGATATAAAACTTGAGAAAATGGAGCTAGAAAGGAAACTGTCACAAACCCACAAAGGGTTGAATGAAGACATGGTCATGTCAATGAAAGTACAAGATTCTTGTCCATGGGATTAGTCAGTTAGAAATTACGACCCAAACCTAGTCGTCGCTAATGATTATCAAATGGGAACTAGAGACAAACACCTTTATTCCTTTTAGTAACTAAAATGCATCAACTCCATGTGGATTTAATATATGTTTTATGTTTCAAGATTTGCTCTATGTCATGCACCTTGAAGCTTTTTAGTTGCCAAGTTACCTTTTTTTAATACACATTTGCATCAACGTGGGACATGTTCTATTTAATAGTTGATCTTCCAATGGCATTGAAGGTAGTGCTACATTAAACATGGAAGTGTTTAGTGCAAATTTGCATGCTTTCAGCATTAGCACATACTAGAGTTCACTCAACATCTGCCACATCATAGATGAATTTGATTATTTCTATAAGTCTTTGTCGGAAGGGTTGGATGTGGACTTTTATTTGCTAATTCAAATATTGTAATTTGGTTGTAGGTTTTTGCAGCAGCATCAGTCACATCCTTAGTTGATGGACTGAAAAAGTTTTACCTTGAGAAGCTGAAGCCCTTGGAGATTACATATCACTTTCATGGCTTTGCCTTGAATAATGTTGGTTTGCAACTACTACCCTTCTCCCTAGGCATGGATGTACTTATTGTTGATGGCAGTGCAAGCTTTCTACATATTGAGTCGGTAACATTCAAAAACTTGTTAAATGTTTGTGGTTTGTGCAAACTAAGAGCGACTTTGATGCAAAGCCCTCAATGATGTTGTTAGGTTAGTATTCAATAAACAAGACAACCTTCATTAAACACCTTATGGGCACAAGCTACCTTGGAAAGAGTTTAATCCCCTTGGTTCCTTTTCTTGATAGTTGATATTTTTGAAATTTGTGTCTTCATAATGGATTCACATGTCATAATGTTGAGAATCTATGCTAATTTGCAAGGAACCCATGTTAGACCAGAACCTACAACAACTTGTTATGGTGGGTGTATAATATGTTATAATAATTTTTTTTTTAATATTTGGGGGAAGTAATAATGATGAGATGTTAAATCCTTAGAAGTTTGAAAACCATTAGAGATATTCAGTCTTTCATTAGAGCTACCTTTTCCATCCTTCTTGCATCCCTATTTGTAATTGTGGTGCAAAACATTTAGGTAATGTTGTTGAAATTTTTGTTGGGGGACTCAAGAAGGTGGAGATGAATGTAATATATTAAGCAACACAATACAATATAAGGAAATGTGCCATATGCTGGTTTAACTAAGTTTGGTGAGGTGTTCCTCTCTAAGTTTGAATGCCAATAAATGGCACATGTTGTAAGTTGTTGACAACTCTTTTAAAATTTTGTTATGATATATGTAAAAGCTTTTGGCAAATCCATTTATGTGTAAGCAAAGGTGGGTTAATGGAAGTTAGGGTTGTAATAATTATTGGAGCATTTTACTTTTGTTGACACACCTAGGGTACTATTTGGTGAGAAGCAACACACAAAAAGGAACTATGAGTTTATGGGTTTTCAAAGAAATTTGACATGGTTATTTTGTTGTTTGATCCACACAAGTTAGACATTAGTGATGAATTCAAAAGGATTATCATGTCTAACCAAATGTTGCTAAAATGCATGGTTTCATGGAAGGCTTTGAAAGCCTTTTATTTTTTTTCTACCTACATACAAATGGTTTGTGTCGTCAATAAAGGACTCCTCACTAGTGCATTGGTTGCAAATGAAAATGCCATATGCATATGCATTGCATGGAATTAATGTTGCGACCCTAAACTTGGGTTTGCAACCAAGGCAAGGGCTTGCAAGGTGTGGGCCAATAATGAAGCCCAAAAGTCACATTTCATGTTTGTAGGAGTGTAGGAAAGTGTGAGGGAATGAACCCACACACTCCCAAGTGGGCTCCCTCTTTGAGAGTTGGAGTTCCGATGGACTCCCAAATTTTCATAGAGTACTTTCAAGGGTCAAAGCTTATTGTATTGAAAATTTCCTTATACCACTGGAAAGCTTTTGAAACTTGGATGTCTAAAATGGGCTTGCATGACCCATTTGAGTACTTAGAACACAAGTTATGGCCAAAAGAAGGGTCAAAAGTCAAAATGTCAATTTAAATCACGACCATTAAAAGTTAGGAATCACCTTGATTTATTTGTGTGTAGGTTGCATGTCATATATTGTTGGAAAGATCTCAATGAGGGATACAACTTTGCTTTAAACCTTGTCTCAATCAAAGATTTATACAAAAAGTTGTAAAAAACCCAATTTTGGGAATTTCAAAATTCCTGACTTGGGAGTCCCAAGGCAAAATGACATTTGGGTGCAACCCTTGTGGCCAAGCACAAAAAGTAGTATAAGGGGGAAGGTGGTGGATTCCCCCAAGTCCAAGCCATGGTGAGTCTTATGAGTTTGTGTATACCCATGGCTTGTCCATGCACTAAAAATGTTCCAACTACACATTAACCAACTTGTTGTTTGGTTTACATAGGTCCATGTAAATAGTTGACCTACTTGTCATTTGTCCTAATCCCCATCTTAAAGCTCTAGCACACCCTTCTACCTTCGAAGTGCTACAAACTAAAGAGTGTACCCTAACTCTTTCTTCTTTCGTTGTTTTACCTTTGGACTCGCAATTATGCTTATTAAGGAGTTTGGGGGTGCATCAATCAATGGATTGTGGTTGTCTTCCTTGTCCTATTTACTGATCAAAACAATTTTTAGTTTTCACCATTCACATGACACGATTATGAGTGCTAAAATATTTTTATCATAAAGTCTTTTATTCGGAGCTAAAAATGTTTGATATTTAGGGATATGTATCTAATGTAGTCGGTGATGCTTCAACTTCTCCAATAAATTTTTTTTGTTATCAATTATTTTATTGGCCCCTATAATGCTTATTGATGTATTTACAAACCATGGCAAAGTCGTAGAATCAAAGATATCATGATCATGATCATGATCAACAATTGTTAATGTTATAGTTGTCAAGCCCTTGGAAACCCCATCTATTAATGAAATAAGGAAGTTGATTATGGATATAAAATCTCAATATTACTTCGGCAAAGATGGTTTTGTTATTAAAATTCCTCTGAAGTTTCAAGACATTATTGATATGGATGTATGTGATGCCATTATTCTCATCATAAATTAGATGATTGATTTCAATCTCTTTGGGGTTTACTTTGTTTATTTGTTCTTTTCCTATTTGGAATAAATCATCAACTCCAGATTTGGTTAATAATATTTCCTTGTAGGAGTTCACGAGTTCTGTATCATGTCACCAAGGTTTAATCTAATGGTTTAATGGCATTACTTGAAAATATGTTTAGCTTGCAAGATATCTCACATGTTCAACATTTGGTCTGGTGGAAAACATTAAATAACAATACCTATAGGGGCTAAACTCTAACTTGAAAGCTTTGTGAAACATTTGTGTGCATGTATGGAAATGACATAAGATAGGGTGAAAAATAGGGATGTGTTAGGATTGATGTTAGTTACTTAATTTCTTAAACCTTATATAAACAAAACCTAGATGGAATGCATTGAGGTTCATGATGTGCTACCAATGACCATGGTTAGTATGGCCATTGGAACTACAATAGGCAAGTTAATTGAACAAAAGGATCACCATCCAACAACACTTTCAACCAATCAACCCAATACATGATAAATGTCTGTAGAAAGCAAGTTAGCTCAACACATTGATCTCACAATGATCAATTCAACAATAGTTGATGTGGTTGGCTTTTGGAAATTGTACAAAATTGTGAACAATATCATCATTAGAAGCACTGAGTTTCAACTAAAGAGTGACCAATGCATGCTAAATCCATTTTTCTTCATTTCATGTTAAACTAATCTCATGTTATCACCACCATACTTCAGAAAGTCATGCATTTAAAACAACAACAATTACAAGTGCTATATTTTGATGAGCTATGTTTCACAAAACTTTTGTTGTTGGCTTTGTTTTTATAACAACTATTGGAATGTTAATAGAGGGTAGATTCTTGGGACATAACACAAAATACATGATTAAGGAACATAAAGAAGGAAATGATGAACCTTTGTTATTTTTTGGGTTCGAAAACAAGACCCATTGTGTTTCTTGCAACTTTGTACATGGCAACACACAAACAAAATTAGTTAAAATTAAAAAATAGCCCTGCATTGGCCTTGTTCTTGACATCGGGAAGGAGTTCAAGAAAACAACCCACAAGCTAGCTAAAAACCAAAACCTTTGCTTTTAATTTACTTACATATGTTGTGGATGCATGTGGTGCAAGTGGATAAATGAGCATTAGTAGTCACAATGAAACAATAAACAAGATTGTTTACAAATTTAATAAAAGACAAATGGTGCAACCAACAAAAAACCCAACCGTATAGATGATTCAATGATCATATCAGCATGATACAATTCCAAGGATGTTAACGCAAGAGCTTAATACTACAACCTTCATCTAATATGACAATAAAAAATGCTTCTAAAGAGTTTCAAGTGTTTAAGTAACAAAACTTAAAGGAAATTGCAACTACTTTGCCATTTGCCTCTTCAAACTTGCACACTTAGAGGACATCAAATCCTTGCCATCCCACTCACTACAACATTACACAAGTGTGAAGTATCCCTCTCCGATGTTTTACAAAATGTGCAAGGATAATGGCTACCAAAAGTTCCATCAAGCTATTAAATTAAATATAGAACAACAAAGGAAAATTAGAATGCACACAATTCTCATGCTTCTTGGATGACCAATATCAAAAGAAATAAACAATTGTAAATTTGCCATAAGGGACTATGTTTTTTATTTTAAATATAATCCTACTTTCACTAATGGAGATCTTCTTGCAATACATACTCACTTGGTTGTAAAGTTTTGGTGGAGTTTTCATCTTCTTGCTAATTTTGACATTATAAGAAAGGGTCCAAGAAGCTAGAACTTATTCAATGATTAGGGCATTAATCCTTTAGAAAGGCAACTCCGAATTCCAAACTACATACATTTTACTTGATAGCCAACAACTAATGTAGCAAGCAAGTAAGCATGTAATCAATCACCCTTTTCATTGCACACAAAACATGAGTCTCGTGAAAGAAAAACCACAAGGAATACATAGGTTATAAGGTGCTTCCATATAGGATATAGGTTATTGGCTTGTAAAGGCAGGTATTGAGAATGGCTAATGGTCAATGGTTGTTAAAGCCATGGAAGCGTCCTACAAAAAATTGGGATTTCACTTGTAAACTATAGACATGGGTTATACTAGCTAGCCTACAAATCTCAACTTGCCATCTCAGCCAACCAGTGTTTTCTCTTCATTTTCCATACGATCTACCAAAGTCCAACAAGTCAAAATCTTTTTTAAATCCTCATTCCCTTTGACCAATGGTTGAGTTCTTTGTAGCACCATGATTGAATATACTACATTATGTTAGCATGCACCATGTTTAAGTGTTGGATTTCCAATTTTCCAACATTTATTGCTTGAAATGTATGCATGTTGATGAAAATGATGAGCAAGAGAAAGGGATTGCTACAAGCAGAGCCACATTATTCAAGGATGTTAGAGTGATCCATTTAAAACTTCCATGTTCATTTAGTCTTGTGTTTCTGCTCATTTCAACTTCTAGAATGTTATGCCTTTTAGTGTCACATTTTTTATTCCCTTGTATTACTTGAAAATCACATACTAAGATTGCATGTTATTTTTCATCATAAGATGACAAATGTGTTTTGCCTTCTTTTTTGCCTAAACAACTTTGTTCAACTTCTCACTATTTGTTTATATGTTTTGGCATAAAGGATTCAAGATGAAGAAGAAATGTTGGAGGGTGAAGAAAAAAGTAATCATATTTAACCCTTACAAGTTATTGGAAAGTTAGCTATTATTGGTGTTGACATCAGATTACGTGCTAAATATACCACACATGGTTTCGCCTATTGAATGTAATCTACATGTTTGTTAGGTTTGTCCCTAGTGTGCACATGCACTTGATGGCTTATTCCTCACATTGTTGTCCATTCATGAATGTTTAGACGGTTCCTTGATGTCCCCCTTAGATCAAACATAAGCATGTGTTGTTGTGTGTTATTGTAGAGATGTTGTTAGGCCTCAATTCCTTTGGTTTTGATGGGTAGGTTGAAATTCCAAACAACCACAACAATTTGCCCAAATGAATTTGGGAGTGCATAATGACTAATTACGGGTTCAGTGGCCATTTTTGTACATTTAAAGTTCCTTTTCAACTACCATGAACCTCCTCAAGGTGCGCAAATATTGAATGGGTGGTCCCTTGAACATTGAAGTTCATTTGTGTGTTAAAGATTGAACCATATTACACAGTTTAGGGTTTAGGGTCAAGTTGTTCTATGAACATGCTGATTGAAAATGAGCTTCAAATCACATAATGGGCAACACTCAAGGGACCCTTGGATATAGATGTAGCCGGGCTTCATGTGGTTTTTATTCCAAGGTCATGTACATTATTGCAACTATTGTTACATACATGTTTGAATTGTGGCATTTGCATGGAATGCATATTGAAGAGCAATTACCTATGCTTGTTGGGTAGTTAGTCAAAGGACACTGAACTCCACTTGGCCCCTATAGCCCTTTTATAACAAAAGTCAATCCCTAAATACAATTGTGTTGATGTGGTTATTATTATTGTAGAGCTTGATTATACATTAATGCCTAACACTACACTACTTGTGGAAAAAAGATAAAAATTGCACAGTTTTACCATGAATTGAAGAACAATAGGATAGTCACATCTTCATGACATATGTTAGTTTTGAGGTCCTCAAACATTTGCTATTCTTTCCCATGCATACCAATTGACCCTTGGAATCTTGTGCATTGTATTGCATTATGCACATTTAAAGACATGGATAATTTGTTGAAGGGAGAACTAAACATGGGCAAGGTGTAGGAATGTTTGGTTACCATTAAGAACATTGGGTTGATATTTGTGCGTAGCCATTTAACTTCACATGCCTTTCTTTTGCAGGGCACACCATTTGATTCTTCAAATGATGAAGGGGATATAGGTGGGGGTGAACACAATGCAAGCCCACCCCTTAAACGCAACATGCCCATTAATGCACCAGACTGCAACAATGATGAGGTTGAACTAGGAATCCAAATGGGAAAGGTACTTTGCAATGTTTGGGGGGCATGTGATGGAATTCGTAATGAATCCATGAGGCAAACCAACAATGAAGATGTGGATCAGCCATTCAATATGGTAGATCATATGGAGTAAGACATTGGCTTGGATGTTATTAAGGCAAACATAGGAGCCCAACTAGAGTTTGGAGATGATGGGTTTTAATACTTGAGGTTAACAAAAAAGTCTAGAGTACCTTTATACATTAAGAGTGATCTGAACAAATTGACAAACACATTAATGTTATTACATACATGTGTTACTCACCAAGTTAGTAATGGTTTTGTTGATGAGTTGTTTTCCTTGCTTTACAACTTCATTTTTCCTAGACCAAACCACATGCCTAGGTCAAATTATGAAGCCCAAAAAACACTACTACAAAAGTTGGGTGCAGTTCACTAGCCTAAATCACTACGAGACTTTAAAAATAAATAAGTTCATGGCATTTTCATGATTTCACCCTGGTTAAAGTTATTTCATTATAATATCATAATGTAAACATTGTGTTTCATTATTAATTGATATAATTCATTGTTATATATTGTAGTAAATACGTTCATTTCTATGTTGTTTTAAATACCTTATATATATTACTTTATGATACACATTATATTATTTAAGGCCATTTAATTATTTTAATTTATACCTTATGTTATTAAAAATTATTATAGGCTTTTAAGTTATTTTAAATTAAATTATTCAATTAACCTTAGGTTATAACTTAGGTTATTAATATATGTTATTTCAAGTTATATTTAAATTTATTCAAGTTCATTATATTTTATTTTATCATAAGTTATTTTACCCTAAGTATAATAATTTAAAATATTATAAAATAAACTATAATGATAGCCTACAATAGCCAATAATAGCCTATGAAAAATAATTTAGAATAACTACAAATAGCCTATGATAATATAACATAGAATAACCAACAATAAATTATAATAAAATAATCATCAATAATTATAATACAACATGGAATAACCAACAATAACTTATAATAAAATAATCACCAATAGTTATAACATAACATATAATAACCAATAATAATTTATAATATATTAGCCATCGATAATTTTAATATAACCACCAATAGAATAATCATCAGTAATCGTTAATAAAATAGTCACTAATAGCCACCAATATAATAACCAACAATAAACATTAATAAAATAGTCATTAATAGCCAACAATAATCGTTAATAAAATAATCACTAATAGCCACTAATAGAATAACCAACAATAATTGTTAATAAAATAGTCACTAATAGCCACTAATAGAATAACCAACAATAACCATTAATAAAATAGTCACTAATAACGACTAATAGAATAACTAGCAATAACCATTAATAAAATAGTCACTAATAACCACCAATAACTATTACTAAAATAGTCACTAATAACCATCAATAGAATAACGAGTAATAACCATTAATAAAATAGTCACTAACAACAACTAATAGAATAACCATCAATAACCATTAATAAAATAGTCACTAATAACCACCAATAACTATTAATAAAATAGTCACTAATAACCACCAATAGAATAACAAGTAATAACCATTAATAAAATAGTCACAAATAGCCACCAATATAATAACCATTAATAATTATTAATATAATAATCACAAATAGCCACCAATAGAATAACCACCAATAACCATATATTAAAATTATTTAAAATTGAAAAAAAAATATAGGGTGAAATAATTTACAATAGGAAAAAATAATTCAAGGTGAAATAACCTTCAATAGCAACAAATAACCAATAATAACTTCACATAGTTGAAAATAACTTCAAATGAAATAACTTAGAATAACCAAAAGTAATTGAGAATAACCATAAATAATTTTAAA
The DNA here is from genome assembly GCA_963921925.1 of Sphagnum tenellum. Lineage (NCBI taxonomy): Eukaryota > Viridiplantae > Streptophyta > Sphagnopsida > Sphagnales > Sphagnaceae > Sphagnum > Sphagnum tenellum. The sequence goes on from OY998154.1 coordinate 14,149,615, forward strand.
TAATGTAGGGTGAAATAATTTAAATTAATGAAAAATAACCTTATAATAAATGAAATAACCTAATTAAGTAATATTATTACATTAACAGAAACATTATCCATTTATTAAACATTTATTTTTCAAAAAAATGGTCATTGAAATGTTATTGAATGGTGATATTCAAACAAAATTATTCAAATGATTTTACACTTTGAAAAGAAAATAAATGTAATTATGTACATGATTAAATTTTGAAAAAAATTTGAATCATTTCATTTGGACAAAATTTCAATAATATATGAAATTTTAAATTTTATGTTTTTGTAATGTTTAAAATTAAATATTTGATAAATATAATGCAATGTAACATATTATTACAAGAAGTGGGGTGGTTTGATGGTAGGGGTGTTTGTTTACATTCTAAAGGTTAAAGGATCAAACTTCACAAGTTGTGTGTACGTGAGAATGGTAAATTGATCGAATATTTTCCTATTTAATTCCTTAGGTAGGTGCATAGGTTGACTATGTAGTTTACATACTTAAGTTACGTTTTAAACCTAGTTTAAATAGTGACATATGTCAATAATTCATAGGTTGAAAAGAATGAAATTATCAATAATATTATATATTAAATGGTTTAAATTTAGTTGATTTCCATGATGCCTAATTAATTAACTAGCAAATGAATAGTTTGGAAAATTTGTATTTTATTTGAAAATAACCTTGTTTCATTAGGTATTAGTGAACCAATTCACTATCCATAGCAATTGGTCCCCATTCCCTAGGGTGTTGACCACTTTCACCATGGTAAAATTGTCCAAATTAATTCAAAATCTAATGAAATTTAAAAGTGAATCAAAATGCATCTTAGTTCATTTTGGAATGAAAATGATGTAAAATTTTGGTCTATGGTAGACCATGATACATGCTTGTGAAAATGGGTATGTTCTATTTTGCAATGACCTTAATGATGCATAGGTTTGCCCAATATGTGGTCGATCAAGGTATGTGGTTGGGTGTAACAAGGTGCCAAAAAAGATTTTGAAGCAGTTCCCTTTCATCCTCATGTTGAAAATAATGTTTCAAGTGCCAAATCTTTCAAAATTGATGAGATGGCATCATGTCAACACAAGTCATAATGGGTTGGTTAAGCATGCACATAATTCTAATGCATGGGCCCACATTGATGAAACTTGGCCTGATTTTGTAACAGACCCTAGTAGTTGCACTAGATGGGGTAAATCCTTTCAACAACCAATCCAACAATTGGTCTACATGGCAAATATTTATTTTCAAGTACAACTTACCTCCAAGACTCACCACAAATGAATTTTTTCTTATGATGGTCATGTTGATTTTAGGCAAGGAATTTGTCAAAAATAACAATGTAGATGTCTACCTAGTTCCATTGGTTAAAAAGCTGCAAGAATTATGGAGAAGGGATCTTGTAATGAGGCTACCTAGGTTGACTTGGCAAAAAACCTAAAGCTAGGAACCTAAGCAAGCTTACCTAAGTTAACCTATTAATGATGTAACCTAATTTAGGTGTATTTAAACATACTAAATGTAATAAATTTATTATGTATAGTTCAATAACTTACAAGGTAGCTTATATTACAAAATAGGTTTTTACTAGGTAGCCTACATACATATGTTATATTAATAGGTATGTTAACCTACGTTAATGTGTTAAGTAGTTAAAAAATAAAGGAGTTATGTGTCAACTTTTTCAAAACAACTATTAATATTGTAGCCATAATTATAATTCATAATAAATTATTTAGTACACATACACATGCATGTGAGTGTTGAGAATTCAAACTTAACTAGTGAGGTTTCATTAGTTACTAGAATAGGAAAGTAACTAGGTTACTTTCACAAGGTTGAGTTACTTTCTTTACTTATTTTAGTTTGGTTGTTTGTGGTTTGGTCTTATAGTTCAATACCTTGGTGTTGATGGTTTGTTTCTTTTTTTTTCATTGCACAAGTTTGTGTATTTCATGTGACAAGAACCTTGAGAAGTTTTTGATGTTATGTTTTGTGTTGTGCGCATCATGTTATAGTTTACTTTCAATAAAGTTTTATGTTTGCACTTGAGTAGATCTTCTATTTGTTAACATGGTATCAGAGCTTATGTTGTTTGATGAGAAGGTTGAAAGAGATCTAGAACTAGAAAATCTCTATAACTAGAACTTGAGAGTCTCTAGTAAATATCATAGGAGTTTATCAAGTGTAAAAAAGAAACGGGGATAGGAAAGAAGTGAAGAGAAAGAAAAGAAAAGAAAAGAAAAAATGTGAGAGTAAATCCACATATCAAGGGTTGTGGAAGTCAGATCTTTAAATCTAGATCTAGAACTACTATGAAAAGATCTGGGAATGAAACTTGGAAAGATTGTAGGAGATTATAAGACGCTTCTATTTTCAAAATTTTAGAGGAAAAAGATGTGTTTTGTGAGAGTTATGAGTTTCTGAAGATTCTGTGTCAGATCTGGCTTTTTGGTCATATCTCCTTTGTTTGAGTTTTTTTGGATTTGCAGCTTTGGGATCCTATAGATCATAAAAGATTCAATACGTGAGAGAAATTTCAAGTCATTTGGATTTGTATCGAGAGAGATTTAAGCATCTAAAGTTTCAGCCTAAGTTTTAAAATTAGTTTCTTTTGAGAGTGATAACTCTTTGTGGTTGTCACCAATAGAGTTGAAATTTTGAATAAACATAGAAGACATATATTTTATAAGTCTCTCAAAATATCAAGGAGTTTGGAGTTGCTGAGAGCGAATTGTAAGTCATTTTATGTTTAGGTTTCAGTTTGAGGTGACTTCAAGGAAGTAGCAAGATCTCTTATTTTATGAAGTCAAATGAGCTGAAATTTTGAAAGACAGTAATAGACATAACTTTACATGTTTCAACAAAATTTCAAAAGGATTCAAGGTCATATGTGAACAGTGTAGCTTCGCAAATTTGTTATGACAGAAGTTTACATTGAAAAAACATCAAAACAAATTTTTGAAGTGAAGCAAATACAACTTGGGAGAACTTGAAAGGAGTTTAAAGATCGGTAAGCGCAAATACATTATCAAGACCTTCATATGACAGTTTGGTATGTAATGATGTACTTAATACCATACAAGATATTATACGATATACATACATATACGTAAAACCTATGTATAATATAATATTTCGTATAATACTTGAGACATACATACATATACAAGGTCCATATTGTTCAACCCTAGTCGTAACCCTAATCCTAAAAACCTAAGGAAGGAAAACCCTAATCTCAATCCTAGAAACCCTAAGAAGACATTGAATGTTGCTTTGAAAAATGGCGGACGGTCTTTTTCAAATTGCAATTGAGAAATTAAACAAAAATAATTTCCAAGTGTGGAAATTTAGGATTATGAATTTCTTGATGAGGAAAGGTTATTGGGAATTCATAAATGGTGATGAGACGGAACCTCCTCTCCTAGAAAACCCCACACAACAACAAATTCAAGCCAATAAAACTTGGCATGAAAAAGCAAAAAAAGTCTTGTATTGGCTTTCTATGAGTGTGTCCGATTCCATTATTCAAAATATTCAGAATGCAAAATCACCGAAGCAATCTTGGGATACATTGGTGAAGATGTATAACATCAATACACAAGCCCGCAAAATGCAGCTCAAGTAAGAGTTACATAATTTACAGAAAAACAAGATGACCATCAGTGACTATTCTATAAAGGTGAAAAACCTTGCAGATGTTCTTGCATCTATAAGACTCCCTGTAGATGATGAAGATCTAGTGGCCGTGACATTGAATGGGCTTGGAAAATATTATAGCCAGTTTTATATTTCAATAATAGTTCAAAAAACATTTCCCAATTTCCAAGACTTAATAACCTTGCTTATAAGTGAAGAGATGAAAGTTGTTGGTACCTCACCCAATGCGGGATCACAAGAAAGTGCTTTCTATTCAAATTCTAATAGACGTAGAGGTAGAGGTGCTAAATTTTCATTTCGAGGTCAACACGAAAGTTCGCATGGTGGACATCAGCAACATGAAGTTCAGTCTTATGGAGGTGGACGAGGAAATTTTAGAGGAGGAGGAAGTCGTGAAGGTTGTGGTAGAAGTCATCGAAGTCAACAACCAAATAGCGATTCAAATTGCTATTATTACGGGAAACATGGGCACATGGCAAAAAATTATTATCAAAAGGAACATGGTGCACGAAATGGAAAGCTACAACAAGGGAATTATGTATCAACTAGCAATCAAGATGATGAACAATTGTTTGCGATGTAGCACATGGCAAATTCAACGATAAGAGGAGTATCAGATAACAATGTCTTGTATGTGGATTATGGAGTTTCAAATCACATGACTAGTCATGGAGAATGGTTTAGAGACATAAAGGATTTGAAGACACCAGGTTTTGTGAAAACTAGTGATGACACTACACATCCCATCACACAAATTAACAAGGTGCCATTGTCCATGCAAGATGGGCAAACGAAGTACTTGAAAGATGTATTTCATGTTTCAACCATAACAAAAAAATTGGTCTCTATAGGCCAAATGGTGGAACAAGGTTTACAGGTGACATTCAACCCAAATGGATGTTTTGTGGAAGACATGAAGAACCAAGGCAAGTTGATTACCAAAGGAAAAAGGAATGGACGAATGTTCACCTTGGATGTGAAATGCCTAAGGTGAATTCCATGTTATTCACACATGGAAAAGGAATTAGAGACATTGGAATTTGGCACAAGTGAGTTGGCCATGTTAATCTCCAACGTCTTAAGTTGATGGAAAAACAAAATCTTGTTGGAGGTCTTCCCAAATTTGGAACAAAAGAGGTGATGTCAAAAGTTTGTGAAGCATGTCAATTAGGGACACAAGCTAGGCATCCATTCCCAGTTCAAACAACTCATGTAAATTCCAAACCTTTGGAAATGTGTGGACCACAAAGACAGAATCCATTAAAGGATGCAAGTACTATGTGAGTTTCATTGATGACCACACAAGGAAGGTGTGGGTCTACTTTAAACACAAAGGTGAAGTGTTTCAACATTTTTTGAATTTCAAAGCAATGGTGGAGAAGGAAAAGGGTGTGAACATCAAGTGCCTAAGGTCCGATGGAAGGGGAAAGTATTTTTCAAATGAATTCAATGAGTACTTGAAGGAGTATGGAATGCAAAAAAAGTATTCATCTAGTTATTCCCCATAGTAAAATGGAGTTGTTGAAAGGAAAAATAGGCACATTGTTGAAATAGCACGTGCCATGCTAAATGAGAAGAATTTGCCAAATTACTTTTGGGCTAAAGTAGTAGCAATTGTAATATATATCATGAATCGAACACCCACAACAATAGTTCATGGCATGACACCTGAAGAAAAATTCACATGCAAGAAACCAGATGTTTCACATCTCAAAGTTTTTTGGTTGCATTGCATATGTGCATGTTCCTAATGAGAAGAGATCAAAATTAGATCCAAAAGCTGAGAAGTGCATCTTCATTGGATATTCCTTAGAACAAAAAAGATATAGATGCTTCAACCCTTCCACTTGAAAGTTGCAAGTGAGTAAAGATGTTGTGTTTGATGAGATGGTTAGCTGATACCCACCACTGAAGATAACAGAAGATGGAGAGGCTAAAAATGGTAATGTTCTATCAAATGTGGAAAAGAATCACAATTAATTAGTGGACCATAAGAGTCCTCAATTAGTGGGTCTAGTAGTATTCCATGGAAAGGAAGATTAAGATCTTCAAAATTATAGATGGTAGTTTTCAAACATCATCCATAATTCTTCATGTAGATGATGAGTTAAGTGATTCAAAGAAGAGTGTGGGTGAAGAATCAAAAATCCCTTCAGTTACTACTCCCGGAGCTCGGATGGCCAAGAAAGCTTTGAAACTCCCGACAACAACAATGAAGTACGAAGATCCACACAAGTCAAGTACCTTGTACAAAGACTCACATATGATGGCTTTGTAGTTCATCATTACGCATACATGGTGAGAGTCATACAAGAGGTTGAACCCACTTATTTTGAATAGGCGGTTGGAAATCCTAAATGGGATAATGCCATGGATGAAGAGATGGCGACATTGGATGTGAATGCTACTTGGGAGTTGGTAGCTTTACCAAAGGACAAGAAAGCAATTGGATGCAAATGGGTGTATAAAGTCAAGCACAATGCAGATGGATCTGTGAGCAAATATAAAGCAAGATTGGTTACCAAGGGCTGTGCCCAAAAGTATGGCATAGAATATGAGGAGACATATAGTCTAGTTGCCAAAATGACAACTGTAAGAGTAATCATTGTTATGGTAGCAACAAAAGGATGGTCTTTACATCAAATGGATGTAAAAAATGCTTTTTTTTTCATGGAGATTTACGGGAATAAGTGTACAAGGAACAACCACCAAGTTATGTGGACCAAACATGTCCTAATTTGGTTTGTAGGTTGAAGAAAGCGTTTCATGGCTTAAAACAAGCACCTAGAGCTTGGTCAGTGAAGATAGGTTAGTATTTTGTCACAAGTGGATTTCAAACATCCAATGCAGATTTTTCACTATATGTGAAAAAGACAGGTCATAGGATTGTTGTCATAGTCATCTATGTTGATGACTTAATTATCAGAGGAGATAGCGATGCAGACAACTTTGATTTGAAGAAACTTTTGAAGCAAAAGTTTGAGATGAAGGATTTGGGAGAGTTGCGTTACTTCCTTGGCATTAAGGTAATCCAATCCCCTAAAGGGATATGGTTACTACAAAGGCAATATGCCTTGAACAAATTGTATGAATATGGGATGATGGTTGCAAACTCACTTCAATTCCATTGGAACAAAATGTGAAGTTAAGTGTAGATGAAGGAAACCTTGTGGAGGATACCACTATGTACAGATGCATAGTGGGGAGTTTGATTTACATGACCATCACAAGGCCAGATTTGAATTATGTAGTTAGAATGGTGAGTCAATTCATGCCAACACCACGAAAGCCACATTTGGATGCAGTGAGGTTCATACTGAGGTACATAAAACATATTTTGCAGTGTGGAATTTTTTATGAAGCCAAGAGCCAGTTACAAGTACATGGATACATAAATGTTGATTGGGCTGGCAATGTTTCAGATAAAAGATCAACCACTAGTTTCATGTTTTCTTTTCGAAGTGGTGCTATTAATTGGAGCAGTAAGAAACAACCAATAATCACATTATCAAGCATGAAGGCATAATACAGAGGTTCAGCAATTGTTGCATGTGAAATAGTTTGGTTACAAAAACTACTCTAAGATTTGGGACAATCAATGGATGCTCCTGTTGTCATTTATTGTGATAACATTAGTAACATACTAGCTAACAACCCGGTCTATCATGCTAGGACAAAGCACATTGAGGTGCATTACCACTTTATCAGAGAAAAAGTTCTAGCAAAAGAAATTGACCTTAATCATGTCAGTACTAAAGATCAAGTTGCTAACATTTTCACAAAGGCTTTAGGTATAGACAAGTTAAAGAAGTTTCGACAAATGTTTGGTGTAGTAGAAGTGGATTTGAGCTTGAGGGGGAGTGTTAAGAATTCAATCTCAACTAGTTAGGTTTCATTAGGTTTCACAAGATTGAGTTACTTTCTATACTTATTTTAGTTTGGTTGTTTGTGGTTTGGTCTTGTAGTTAAATACCTTGGTGTTGATGGTTTGTTTTTTTTTTTCATTGCACAAGTTTGTGTATTTCATGTGACAAGAACCTTGAGGAGTTCTTGATGTTATGTTTTGTGTTGTGAGCATCATGTTATAGTTTCCTTTCAATAAAGTTTTATGTTTGCACTTGAGTAGATCTCCTATTTGTTAACAATCAATTCATGATTTCAAAAACCTCATGGCACACAAAAAAATATTGCATGCCATCACAAATATTTGTGCCATAAATTCAAAACACACAAAAACTTATGGTGTCACAAAAAATCATTGATTGCCATGAAAATTTGTGACACTTCAGTACTAAATGGCATACCATGTCATCGTCACATGGAAGATTAAATCAATATTAATTGCAAAGGACAAAAATATTTTCAACTAGGTAATAATTTAAATTAATTCATCAAAATCAATGACATGACACATGATGTGAAGTTAATGTCACAAGTCATGAGGTGTTACAACTATTAGTTAACCTCGTTGCCATGTGGCATGCCACATTAACATTACATGACCATAAGTTGTTATTATTCACCAAAAGTTACAAAAATGAATGGAATTTTTTTATTATTTAATTTTAAATGATTAAAAATACATTTATGAAAATAAATATTTATGTAAAAACCATCAAGTCGTGATATCAACTACAATCATAAAATAGTAATGCCATGTGGCACCACAATATCATTTACAACTATGTAATCATTAACATGAACTTGTAATTACAATTGTAGTTTTAAAAAAAAGTTGTTTTATTAATTGGTTGAAAAACCTAAGATGTGTTATTGCGATAGGAGATTAGAGGCTAGGCAATTGATCATGAATTACAAATATATCAAATGTTGGAAGGTTAGTCCTTATAAACTCCATCCCACCAAGTATTAGCAAGTTAATGTTTGGATATTCGTCATCCCCAACAACGTCCACATCTAACACAAATTGGCATTTGGTTTCCTTCTCACGAATTGATGTCCTAAAGTAGATTGATGCCATTGTGATGGAATTTGGAAGCTCTTGATTCTTTCTGGTTGTATCTTCATGGTGGTTATAATAGGAAAGTCAACATGATTATAATCATCATCATCCCCAACATCATTGACCACCATAGATCTTGATATAGACTCCTCTAAGCTTGATGCCCTAGCCTCTTTGAAAACCATTTCTTAGGATTTTAAAAGGTTAGTATGTTTCTTGGTGATATCCTCAATGTTGATTGTGGCATTTTGATAACAAGTTTGGAAAATTATCATTTAGTGCTCCATATGGGGAAGATTACAAGGATGCAAATCACCGTGACTCCAAAAAACGGGTCTCAATACCTTGCTATGATAGAAATTTTTAGCTTCATTTGAGACTTAAGTGAACTAGGCAATTACACCAACAGGTTCAAGTCTATGTTTGATGAATAAAATGGGTCCTTCGAACTTGATGTTTAAGTGGATAATGAATTGCCCCTTGTATGAACTCAATAGCTATCAATAATCTTTCCTAGAAAAGTAGATTAATCAAATTGATCACCATACTAATCATGGAGTAGCAAAAATATAATAAATGACATAATTATTATTTCATTTCAATTGTAATGCATTGATCCCTATGTAGGGAAAACCATTATAGCTACCATGCGTGTTGTGGTCATCTCTTCCTCTATTATAACTTGTTGTTGCCAAGAAACTCCATGTGAGTCATGGATTATAATACCACAAATTGTTAAGCTTTAGTTCCATAGTTTTCCTTAGTGTTAAATGATTTTGAATATTGATAAACCTCAAAGTAATAATTATCAAGAGTTGAATTAGCTTTTGGATATTTCAGCGTAGAAGATTCTTTTACTTAAATTGATGTAAAGCTTAGTTAATTTTAGGACTTAGTAAACCTTTTTAAGTACATTATCCTTTTATGCTATAGAGAGGTGAAAGGGGATGTAGAATTAAATGGGATATTACTGATATATTGGGAATACAAGCTCATAATTAACAATAACATTTCGCCATGACAATATTAAGTTAGTCTGTAAAATAAGCTTCAGGCACGAATGATGTACTTGAAAGATTTTTAGGATGCAGTCCTAATACATTTTTATGTAGTCTTCATTTCTATTAGACTCTTAAATAGAATCAAAATCAAATTTAAGTATTAACATTTTCACCTAAGTGGCTTCAGATGAATTACAACTTAGTGAACAACTTTAAAGGGATAGATCATAATTGTAAAAACTCCAAAATGCGACAAATGGTGCGAGCTACGTATTTGGCTCAATGTTCCATGGAAAGGGGTTGATTAGGCCTCACAGCTAATGATAATGGCCACCACCGGGAACCCAAGTTCGACAATGAATACGAACATCGTCGTCTTTACATTGACACTCTTTAAACCTTTTTGGTGCCGCTCCACAAACAAGAACAAATTTTAAATAGATTGCTAAGGCATGTGGGTTAGGAGATAATCGACGATCCCATGCCGAATGATCGTGCACCACTCTTCTTGACAATTTTTCTTCGCGCGACCATTGAAAGACATTCACGTCAAACGATGTTTCTTCAAGCTTTTCTTTTTTTACTAGTGAAACTAGAGGATTCGAAGGTGTAGCGACATCATTCGCCATGATTAAATTTTCACCTGCATCAACAAAAACCAAAAGGGTAGAGAAACAATGTGGTACTTGCGTTCAGAAGGGGTCGAGGTTTTTTTATTTAACAAATTAGGGTAAGTGTAAGGTGTGGGAGTGACGACGGAACCTCATGAAAACTCGAACATCCTAGATCTAATGGATTCATTGAACCCTAATTTCGACAATGGATCTAGAAGTATGTGGAGGTTTTTATGGTGTAAAATTTAATTCCAATTTACTGTGTACTACATAATTAATTAGTTCATGGAGGAAAAAGGTTAGTAAGGGATATCAAAAGAGTAAATGGTACACGGGGATGTTATTTCAATTATTGAATTGATTTAGTCAAGTAAGGACTCAAGGATGTTTACTTGTTACTACCGATAAATTTGTCTTAGTAGTTAATTACTTGAAATAATTAAGATGAAAAAGTAGGATGTGAGGGTAAACAAATGGAAATGATAAGGAACAAGCTCAAGAATCTCATCAAGATATCCAATGTAAGGGAAAGGATGAGTCCTCCAATCCCATTACTCATGAGGATTGTCATCATATTTTATTAGGGGATGAAATATTTTTTTGTGTATCATTAAGCCTGAGAATTTTCATCCAAAAGTCAATTGGAGGGTAAATCATTCTCAATTTTTGTTGGCTCTTGAAGGATGAAGAGGCCATTGATTGGAGGGGAGGTTTTTGAAGCTTCCATTGGGCGAGGGGAACAAGCTGAAGGAAAGGTCATGGAGGTTTACCAAAGGAGAGGGAAGTCTTTTGGGTTGGGGAAAGGAAAAAAAAAGAGAAGGAATGTGTGAAAAAAAAAGAAAAGTTATTAGTTCTTATGTGTGGAAATGTGTTGTTCATGAGAGAGATGTGTGCAAGAATTAAGCATGGAAGGATTTCCATGACAAAGTCTCTGGAGTTTTATTTTAAATAGTTGTTCCTCCCAGATCCACTGTTGGATTTGTGTCAAACTTAAAACAATTCTTGTTTAAGAGGTGTAGAAGGTTCTCTTCAAATTTCAGCATCATCGCTTTGGTTCTAAGGGAACTACACTTGCCAGAAGTGGAGGGTGTTGTAGTGGAGTTCATGGAAGGATTTCCATGACAAAGCCTTTGGAGTTTTATTTCAAATAATTGTTCCTCCCTGACACACTGCCAACTCTTTGACGGATTCAAATGTGAATCCAAGTGAAAAACAACGAAAGAGGGAGGAGTCGGGACACGCTCCCTAACTCACAACATTTTGAGGGGTAGAGGGGCGTGTTGGAGCTCCGGGATGGGACTAGAACAAATTGACAAGCTTACGCACTCACACGGGCCTGCACACAACCCACACAAAGTGGTTAGTGTATAGTTGGAACACCTTTAGTGCTAGGACGAGCCACGGGCAACACGGACACACAAGACTCACCACGGCCCAGACTTGGGGGGAAGCCACCACCTTCCCCCTTATAGTATACTCTGGACCTTTCCACTCCACCCAGCACTGCCTCATGGAATGCACCTCTGCCCAGCAGGCTTGGAATGCCTTCCTCACTGTTTGGAACGAATGGGGTGCGCCCAACCGCCTCCACATCACCTGACCTTTTGTTCTCCTTGGAGAGGTCGTCTTCGAAGATGATGACGATCTCCTGAACCTTCACAGCTACCATATGGGCGACTTCACCTACCGCCGGCAACCCCTCCACATCCTCAGGAGCTTCCTGCTCTACTATCTCTGGTCCGAGAAATGTTGCAAGCACTTCGACGGCCAATTCTCTTTCAAGAGAGTTCTTCTTCAATCGTGGGAAGCTACGACCGAGGTCGGCATGGCCACCTGGAGGGCCATCAGGTCCTTTCGTCAGAATAGGAATCAGGATAATCGGGATAGCATTGAGCAAACCTTTAAGGCTGAATGGCTTCACGGCCACAACTTTGGGGGGGGCGAGGCTGCCATTTCGTGGCGCATGCTCCCCCCCTTGTACTTTTTAAAATTTCTCTAATGAATGAACGGGCTGTTACCTCCCTCCATGCAAAGGGTTCACCCTGGACCTCTCCACGGGGCCCACATCCAAATGGCTTTTCTCTCCCAGGACTCCTGCGTGGGAGTCTCGAAATCGCGCCAACTAGGACTCCTTCGAGTTTGGAACCCCATAACTTTGCGAGCAGATCTCGGATCAAAGTGCGATCTAAAGCAAAGTTGTAGTTCTTGTCAAAAGCTTTTTAATAATATGTTGCACGTTGTTTGCAGCCAAGTAAATCGGGTCAATTCTTGACTTTTTCCGATCAGAAGTCAAATTGGCAATTTGACTCCCGGCCTTTCTTTTAGCTATAACTTGTGTTTCAGATTCCAAATTAGCAATGCAAGCCCATTCTAGACATCTACGTTCCAAGAGCGTTCCAATGATATAAAGATTGCCACAAGCCATTAAGTTTTGACCCTTCAAATCGCTCTTTGAAGTTTCGGAAGTCCATTGGGACTCCATCTTCCAAAGTGGGAGTTGCCTTGGGAGTGTGACGGTTCATTCCCTCACACTTTCCTACACTCTTGGGAGTATGTGATGTGACTCTCGGGCTTCCTCTTGGCCCACACCCTTGCAACGCCCTCGCCTTGGTCACGAGCCCAAAGTTAGGGTTGCGACACTCCCAAATCCACCGTTGGATTTGTGTCAAACTTAAAATAGTTCTTATTTAAAAGGTGTAAAAGGTTCTCTCCAAATTTCAGCATCATCGGTTAAGTTGTAAGGGAGTTACACTTGCCAAAAGTAGAGGGGGTTGAATTGTCTATTTTTCTTCTTCTATCTAAGCAAACTAATTGTTAGTCCGAAGGCTTAACTTTTGATCAAAAAAAAAAAAACTTATAAGATTTTGTAACATGGTTTTTTTTAGATTAATTTTTCAAAAATGTAATGCATGTTAGATTAGGAGGTTGTATGTAGATGTTATGACGAATTGAACAAGAGGGGTTCAACCATCAAGCGTGACATTAAATGAACATCAACATATTGCCCCTTCACATTCCATCATGGTGAGTTACAATTCTCCCACAATGTCTTTGTGTCTTCCAAGTGGACACAATGCATTAATTTTTTAGTGAACTTCATTGCATTACATTGGACCACCTTAGTTGTTGGACTACAACTACATAGTAGTTCCACTTCCGAACAGGTTTTGTGAGTGCATATGTTCATGTTGAAGGTGTGCAAGAATGCCTCACATTCCACCATACTACAATGTCTTATTATGGTTTCTTGACCTTTTGGGCCATCATCCCCAAATTTTGTTTTACTCCATAGGCATTACAAACATTGGATGTTGACAAACAACATATGATAACCTTGACCCAAAAATTATTTTGAGCAAAGATATCCATGTATTTGTTGAGACTTTAATGTTTACTAAACCTATACCTCATCACACATATATGAAGGTTATAGGCATTAAAGAAGGTGCGCCAAAATCATCCCCACCTTAAACTAATATGCTTAATCTATGTTTACACCTAGATGTCATCATTCTCGAGACTCCACCCATAATCATCAGTTTCGTTTTGCGATTCCTCCTCACCATCTATCTTATTGCCCAAGCTATCTTCACCCCCATCCCTTACCACTAAACAACAATTCCCCGAGATAACCAACAGTTAAAGTTATGTCCTTCATGTGCATATTTAACAAGGACTATAAGGGCACAAACCAAATTTCAAGGCAAACCAATAACTATAAAAATCACAGCACCAACCATCTTCCAGGCCTAATTGATATGCCACATATGGCGTAGTGAATTTTTCACCTATACTAGTTTCAACATCATTAGCTTCTAAATTTGCCAGCACCTCTATGGAGTTGTTTGGCTCAATGTCAACATGTTGAACTTGGTGTACACATCAAGATATTGTTTCTTTCATTAGCAGAACCTTCCAACCAAAATCCTACACTCATTCACTAAAAAAACCCTTGTTCAACTTGTGCAAGGAAGATAAATGGTTATTCATGCACTAACAAGAACCTTCCAAAGTGGATGAAGGTGAAACCAAATTCATCCTTCTTTGTGCCAACTTGAATGCCACATGTTGTGGCCCAAACCCATGAATAGAGTAGAATAAGGACCTTTGTCACCCCATAATCTAATTCCAAAATCTCTTTGCACTCCTTTACATAGTTTACCCAAATAGTTACATGATTGTGGGTAGCCCTATTGACACATGGTGTGTGTTCAAATTCACCTACAACCCCTGAATCATATGTTGCCATATTACTTACTTTAGGCCATAGGGCGAGCCTAAAATGATTGCTATATGTTGACATGTTCTTATACAACTTTGCCACAAGTGTTGGTGGGATTGAAAAATCATACACTTATGGCTTTTCAAGACCTCTTGAAACCCTATTTTGCATACACATTGTTAAATGCAACCACTTGTTGAAAGGTGTGAATGTTTCAACAACATCACTTGTGGAAGTTGCTTTTGCTTATGCATATTTCCTACATAGTGAGCAGTAAAAAGTGGATTGAATTCAAACACACCTTTTATGTAGGAATCACACCACCATGTTCTATGCCCATTATCCCTTGGCTATTGATAGGGGAAATGGACACACTTACTTTTGCAAATTTTACAAAGCCTTGTGGTCATTGCAGACTTACACATGGTAGTATCACGTAAGCCTTCTGTCAAAGTATGTGGTATGATCATGGCTTCTAATACCTCTGTAGGCGCCCCTTCCTCTTCATCAGCATCCCAAATATACTATCAAGTTGCCCTAAAATCGTGTATGTATTCGTTGTACAAACTTAAGGCTTCATCAACAATGTATCCCTTTGCCATAAAACCCTTGGGTTTAGCCATGTTGTGGACATAGCCCTTCAAATCCTTCATTGCACGTTCAATCGGATACATCCATCGAGTGTGCATAGGCCCACATAACCCCAACTCATCAATTAGGTGAATAACATGTGTCATTAAGTCAAAGAAATCTGCGGGAAATACCTTCTCAATTGCTTGATGGAGGAGCTGCAAATAACAATCCAAAGTTGGAAGAAAACATGTTTGCAAATTTATTGTTGAGATTGCAAAAAAACCTTACAAAACCAATATGGTCTACACAAAAAAATATGGATGCATTTCAAGCATCACTAACAATTGGGTGTTTCACACACCTTCATGCATCCATCTTCCTTATCAGTGAAGATCTCACAAGCTCGTGGTGCTTCTAAAAGTGGAAGCGGATATGTTATTAGCAATGTTGAATATTCAATTTTTCTTGACTACACCAATGGTTGGCTTGGATAAAACAAGCAAACATCTAGTTAGAGAAAACTTGATCATGAAAATGTGATGTTATAAAACTCTTTCAACACATACTATTAACCAACAAGACAATTCATGAGGTACCCATGTACCAGTATACTTAAACTTCTTCAACTGACTAAGCTGCTTGGATAATTGTTGTGAACTCACCAACATTTTTGCACAAGTGTCTATCTTGTAGCAATGTTCAATCCCTTTTCCATCATGGCACCAACACTAAAATGGTTGGTAGGTGAAAACACACATCACCAAAAGGAGTTATAGATCTTGAAAACACACAACACAAGTACAACACATAACCATGCACTCAAGATTTGCTAGACCCAAGGTAGTGGAAATGAGTGATGTTAAGACAACTACCAACCCACATGTACATGTGTGGGTTAAATGTCCAAACATAGATTAATGCATATTCTTGAAACATGACTAGTATACATTTCTCACTTACAAATGCAAGAAGACTTGGACATGGTTAAATTTACCTCCAATTTTTATTCATGTGTTAACCAATAAATAAGTTCATAAATGAAATGGGACATTTGATATCCAAATCCAAAACCTAAACATTGCCACGTGCATTAAACCCTAAATTATCAAAAGATAACAATATAAGTTGTAAGGAATAATGGAATTCGATCTAATATAAAAGATTCACAATGTTTTCAATTCACACACCCCTAAACTCCTTCATAGACACAATTGTGAGTCCAAAGGTAAAACAATGGAAGAAGAAGGAGTTTAGGTACGTTCCCTAACTTACAGCACTTTGGGGATAGAAAGCATGTTGGAGCTTTAAGATGGGGACTAGGATGAGTGACATGTGGGTCAATTATTCACACAGACTTACACAAACCAAATAATAATTTTTAATGTGTAGTTGGGGCATTTTTGGTGCATGAAGAAGCCACGAGCATACATGGACTCATAAGGCTCATCACGGCTTGGACTTCGGGGAAGCCACCACCTTATAATATTATTTGTGTTTGGCCATGGGGGTTGCACCCAAATGTCATTTTGTTTCAGAACTCCCAAGTTGGGAGTCCCGAAATTTTCAAAAGTGGGACTATTGCAATTGTGGAGGCCCATAACGTTTTGTGTAGACTTTCGATTGAAGTGAGGTTTAAAGCGAAGTTGTAGTTCTCGTCGAGATCTTTCCAAAGATATGTGACACGCCACTTGCATGCAAGTAAATTAGGGCGATTCTTAACTTTTAATGGTCAAAAGTCAAATTGGCACTTCGACTCCCAACTTTTCTTTTGGCCATAACTTGTGTTTTAAATACTCAAAAAGGTCATGCAAGCCCATTTGAAACATGTAAGTTTCAAGATATTTTCAATGGTAATATATATTTTTTCAATCCAATGAATTTTAACCCCAAAATTTTTTTTTTGAAAATTTGGGAGTCCATCGTAATTCCAACTCCCAAAATGAGAGCCCATTTTGGGAGAGTGTGGGTTCGTTCCTTCACACTCTTTTACACTCTTGGGGGCTTCACTCTCGGCCCACACTTTTGCAAGCCCTTGTTTTGGTCGCAAGCTCAAAACTAAGGTTAATAAGATGTTGACACATGGTGCAGTATGTAGGTATTTGTTACATCCTATTAAGTAAGTAGGTTTACATAGGTATGTAAGTAGGTTGAAAGGTAGGCTTAGATTATATAAGTATGTTTAGAGTAAATTTATTTTATTTTTAGGTTTAACCAGTTAATTAAAGTCAAACATTTTTTAATTAGTCATCCCCAATGGCACTTAGCATTTCGTTAATACATGGCTATTGTACCTACTAATATACTATGCAAATTTGGATTAGAAGCCAAAAGATATGGGATAAAAAATTCCATTGTAAACCCCATGAACCAACTTAATTGCACGTTAGATGCAACTATTATATTAGGGTAGACATGCTTGGGGAGGGTTCCATTGCTTCTGGTGTCCAACAAAACTAGAAACCTTTTCCTTGGCACATTTGACACACTAATTCATTAAAAATGGATTAGAAATGAGAAAATTATGACCCCTTAAAATAAAGGTGGTCAATTTTATAAAAAAAAACCATTGAACATTACAAAAGCCAGTTTTTAAACACCAAAAAATTACTTTGTATGTTGTTTTATTGCTATTAGAGTTCTAGATTGATTTGTAGAACTTCAAGTGGGTATCCTATAACATTTTAAATCATTTAAAATGAATATGAAATAAGAAAGTTATGAGGTTTGAAAGTTGGATGAATCCAAAAAAAAGACAAAAGAAAAAAAAAATTGTTACTTGGAAAGTTTTTTTTTTTTCTTTTGGTAATTTCTCATTACTCCTTTTCCTTTGCACCTCAAAGATGATTGTAGTATTTTTTTAATAATTATATTTATTTATAATGAAAATATTATTTTAATATTATTACTTAGCTTAAATTATTAATTAATTTAAGATTTTAAAATATTTTTAGGTTAATTAATGCAGCCTATTTACCATAAATATTTCAACAAAAAATATAAATATAAATATAATAATTATTTAAATATAAAATAGTATTAATTATCATTATAATTATAATAAAAATTTAATCAATAGTGATGATTATTTATTATAATAATAATAATAATAATAATAATAAATTTAAGCTAATACTTGGGTAGCTAACCTAGGTTAAATATTTATAAGTTAACCAATGTATCCTATTAGCCATAGGTATATTACCATGATTAAAAATATTAAAATATAATAATTATTATGGTAAAAAATTATAATTATGATTTAAATATTTATAATATGTATTCCTATAAATAATATTTTTATTTTTATTAAATAATTAATAATATTTGTAATAAGGATAATTTTGATTTTGTAAAATTTTAGTAACTTTGATTGCCAATAACATTTAAGTTATAATATTATCATATTAATTAGTTTTGAATAATTCTTTTAGTTTCAGCAAATTCACATGTATCTTATTAAACAAAAATTCCAAATTAAAAAAAAAGTTCTACTTGCCATTTTTTAAATAATATATTTGACAAATAAAATTTGAAAACTTGTAATACATATTTAAACCATGGTTAGTTTAACCTAATTTAATCTAGCCATTGTTAGTTTTAACCTAATTTCATTTAATTTAGCGTAGCTTAATTTAAGTAATTTTAGTTTTTCCTAAATTAATCTAATCATAGTTAGTTTATTTTAATTTAATTTAACCATAATTATTTTAGCTTAATTTAATTTAGCCATGCTTGGTTTTAGCCTAAAATAATTTACTTTAATTTAGCCATAATTTATTTAGCTAAACTGAATTTTACCATGGTTAGTTTAACCTAATTAATGTAGCTGAATTTAGTTTAACCATAATTAATTTAACTTAACTTAATTTAACCATGGTTAGTTTTTAGTTAGTTTAGCCTAGTTTATTTTAGCCATGATTTTTTAGCCTAGGTTAATTTAAACATCGTGAATTTAAGGTCTTAAGTTTATATCAATGGATACTATAAATTTCTAATTAATTTTGCCATGGTTAGGTTAGGCCAACTTTAGTTAGCATGGGTTTAACCTTAGTACTAGAGGTACATAATACTACTATACATAACTTATGTAGATATATTAAATATATTAATTTAAGTATGTATTAGTTTAAGCCATTATTTTTATAACATGTGTCCATGTTGTACACATTTAGTTATATGTTAGTTGAACACATAACCATATGGCCCAAAAAATATATAGTACGTAATTTATAGATGCAAACATGATTGATATAGTTGTAAACAACATTTATTTGCATGCCAATTGCATGGTGACTAGTTGTAGATGACAATATTTCTATTAGTGCTCGTAATTTACTTATATTTAATTAATAATAACTGTTGCAATATTTTTTTCCCAAAACCTAATTTATTTTGCACTTACCTTGCCAAAAACATTTACATGCAAATGTGTAAATGTAAATGAAAAGTTTTGACATTGCCCCATGAAACTATAAACACTAGTAGAAAACCCCCCTTTTGCAACTATGTTTTCAACTAGTGTTCAACTACAAACCAAGTTGAAAAATACACATATAATTAAAGTTTTTCTTTTGCAATTGGGAAATATGTTCTGCAACTATTAACCAAGAATGTTGACAAGTATGAGTCGATAATGAAATTATAGTCAAAAGTGTATGCCATGTGTCAACACCACAACAATAGCCATTACGTGCCACTACTTGCCAATTAGCTAAAAACTATTCTATCAATCTAATCAAGGGTTGTTGTCAATTAGATTTAACTAATGGATGAATTTCATTTATTGACTAGGCATGAAATCACCCAAAAATGTAATTACAACTTCAATTAGGTTGCAATTTGTAAGTTGGAACTTTTGGCCAGTTGTTTGGTGACACATGGCATAGTCACAAATGTTGACATGTGGCATGTGCACAAAGTTTGGGGTCAATAAATAGTTAAATGACACGTGGCACATTCTCATCAATAGGCTAGGCCACATGGTGCCTAAACATAGGTTAGGTTTAAATATAGGCATTTAAGTTAAACCTAAACATATAGGTCATTTAACTTAAGCTTAAATTAAGGCTAAACCTAAGCATTAAGCCTAAACCTAGGCCATATGGTAATTAATGAATGAAATCCTATTTCATTTGGTTTAACCTTTAGGGTTGAACTTTTTTTATTGGTTCATCCCAAATGGATATTACATTTTCATGTTTATTGTGTTTTTTGATAATCATAATGCACTCCTTTATATAGTTTGGATTCATGGAGTGGAAGTGAACAATATGGGATAAAACATTATTTGTAATATAGTTGCATTGTAATTAAAATTCAAATAGCTATAATCTAATTAAATAAGTTAGTATAAGTTTAGTTAAACCTAGACTTAAACTAATAATCTATTTAGTCTAAGTGTAGTTACTTACCTAAATTACTTGTAATAAAATTTATCAACTATTTTTAATTGTATAGTTGTATAAATAAAACAATAAAACATGTAATCATCATTTATTAAATAATATGGTGATTAGTTAGTTTAAAAGAAAATTAAAAATTAAATGTAATTATCTATTAAGTAATTAATCATTAATCATTACTTGAATCAAACAAAAACTCCAAATCCATTATAACTTTTTATAGAAAATTTCTAAACCAACAAACTAATTCAAATATAATTATTTAATAATAAAATTTAAATTTTATTTTGATTAAAATAATTCAAAATATAATGATAATTAATAATTGACTATAATTACAACAACATTAATAATAATATTAATATAACTAGTAATTAGGCTATACTAGTTATTTAACTATTATTATTCATATTTTTATCTAACTTAGTGGAACTATTACATAAATAATAGATACATTAAATATATTTCAAAATATAGTAGTCTTAAATGAAAATAATCTCTGAAATTACATAATAATTTATTGAATATATTTATTAATTATTCCAAACATTATTATAATTTAATCATAAATAACTAAATAAAGTATCATATGAATAAAAATGAATAAACATTAAAGTTCCCCAAAATTATTAGTTATGTATAATTATTTATTTTGTTGTATACTAACATTTGATTTACAAAGAAATAATAAATCAGATATATTGAACATACATTATTATAAATTCATATTTCAAAATTTCCTTAAATTTTATTTTGAAATTAAATATAATATTTATGTGCACACCAAAATGTGCATCATACATAACTATTCATTTACACAAATAGATTTTACATGTAGTTTAATGAAGTTTTATTACAATTTAAAGCAAACATTCAGATATCATGTGTATAAAAATGAATATACATTAGAGTTCCACAAAATTATTAATTATGTATCATTATTTGATATGTTGTAAACTAAAATTCAGTCTACATATAAATAATAATTAGGCATATTGAACATGCACATTATTACAAACTTATTTTTCAGAATTGCCTTAAATTTTATTTTAAAATCAAAATTAATTATTTATATGCACAAAAAATTGTTTGCATCATAAATAATCATTCATTTGATACCAAAACAAAACCATGGAATTTAATCTATTTTTGAAAATGGATAGTTTGTTTTTTTTTGTTTTATCATGTTGAAATTTCCCAAACCAAATTGCTTCATGCAATGCTATGGATTATATTTGAAAATGTAACAATGAATAGGGGTGCACTGACTTGGGTTGAGAATTTTTGGAGCTACAATGCAAAGGTTATTGATTATAGAACCATTTTCTTAGTTAACATTAATAAAATCATAAATAAAATTCGCATTCAAATCCAAAGGTGTCAAAGTGGCGTGTTGGAAAGTAGTTCATCAGTCAAATTTAATGAAGTTTATTTCATAATTTTCATACGTAAGGTGTGGAAGATATTGCATTTTGAATGATTTTTGTTGTTGAAAGTTCAAAAAATTACAAAAATGGGTTTAGAAGGGAAAATGAATTGAGTGTGTTCACACTTGGGGCCAACAACAATGTTACATTATCTATCCATGAAAGAAGGCAATTTGCTTTGTTTTATTCTAATAATATGTCTCACCATAGTGTTTTAGGTTATACTATAAGACTTATCATTAGAAAGTTCTCAATGAATACCGGTGCACCAACTTGGTTTTAAATGTTTGGAATTATGGTGTGGATTCTATTGATTATTAAAACATTTTTTCATTGAATTAAAAAAAAAGATTAGAAATTATATTGGAATATGGGGGGCTTTCTTGGTATTACTGGAAAGCTTTCACCAAGGTTGATTTAATAATGTTGATTCCGAGATTTTGAGCCCTAAAATGTGAACAATATTATTGAAGTAATAATGGGTATTGTTGTTGGAAATTCAAAAAAATTGCAAAAAAAGGTTTGGAAGGAAAATTCAATCGAGTGCATTCAAATTTGGGCCAATGACATAGGGTACATTAGAGTTTAATGAATTTTTATCAAAACAAAAAAAACCAAAAAAACATGTGTATAAAAATGAATAAACATTAGAGTTGCATAATATTATTAATTATGTATCATTATTTGATATGTTATGATGATCTAGATAAAAATAATTAATTACATGTCTATTGCACATAAACATTATTATCAACATATATTTTAGATTTTTCTTTAAACTTTATTTTGAAATTAATGTTTAATATTTATATGCACAAAAAAAAATCATTTATACAAAAAAAATTTACATGTAAATTAATGTTATCATAATTTTAAAAAATATATTAAAATTAAAGTTGCCTACTAGTTGTTCAACCTAGTTGAAAGAAATAGTTGTAACAAAGTTACAAACAAAATAGTATTTCATCGATCTTCAAATACATTTTATCATCCGTATATGTGTGTTGATGGTGTCATAATAATAGTTGAACGTTAGTCAATGTCTTGATTGTGTGCCAACTAAAGAACCTTAAATGCCAAGAATATTTTGAAAATGGCCCTTTAGTTGAAACATGTTTCACACTATTTACCAACATAGATGAACGTTCAATTTGGAAACATTGTTGATGCTAAGAATATTCAACAAATGACCGCGAAGTTGAAAAATGCTTTCAACTATATACTAATATAGTAGACAAGTTGACTTGATTGGTAATTGCCATAATTTTATTTTATTTTATTTAAAAATTCCAATTGAAACATAGTTACAAATGTTGTGTAGTTGAAACTTTCGGTTAAAAAAGGGGATTTCTATTAGTGAAAAATATATTATTTGCATGATAGGCATGGTAAATGTAACAAATATTTACACGATGGGTAAATTTCTACATTTACCTGATTTATATGGGTTTTTACATTTACCAACACAACCATGGTAGATATAAAATCCATAACCCTAAAAAGACAAAAGTAATGTAGCCCCAAAAGTGGCTAACTCATGGCTCACAATTGGGTCTTTTGGTGTCTTTGCCCACCCACCATGTTAAGATCAATTTAGAGTATGGTGATGGAAGATTCTCCTTGAAATAATAGTGGGAGGCAATCTTGGTGACCTAAGATTAATTACTCATCTTCCAAAATAAATAAATAAATAAATAAAGGAAAAACACCTAGCAAAAGAACAAAGGAGAAAAAAAAAGTATTGAAGTATAAACAAAAACCACATCAAAAAACGTAGAATGCACAATGGGGAGCTTTAAAAGGAGAAATCAAGAAACCTAGGACCTAAACCATCCATCACTAATAGCACAAAACAAGTCATGCATAGAGATGGGTGGAAAACTTGGAAAGGCACCAAGCCTAAAAAAAGTTTCTTTTATTACCATAATTGCTTGTTGCAAGATAATGGTGGCTTGAATTTGTTAAAGAGCCATCAACACCCCTTGCATCTAAAATGAAACATGAAATTGAAAGAAGAGAACTTTCAAAGCCCTTTTTGTCGACCATGTCATGCTAGCACATCAATGAAAGAAGTTGTTCGACTACTAGTGTAACCATTCAAATATATTTACTACTAGAGGGATGAAATCATTCTCAAGGTGTTAGTTGCAATATGACAAAACCTTTGTTTGAATTACAATCTTGCAACCACTCCTTGAGAAGAAGCAACTCATGAAACAAAATTTGCACAAGTTGGGCCATCAATGATTCCGTTTGCCAAAGTGTAAATACCATCTATTATAAGCACAATATCCATTTGTTGCCATGATGACTAAAGAGATAACACCAAAAAAACATGTGTTTACTCGCACAAAACATGGAACTTGACATCCCTAACAATGGAGGTGAAAAAATCTTTAAATGCATCATGTCTAATAACGTGTTTTCGTACATGAACACGATGAAATGAATGCATCTTTATAAAATTTGTGGGCGAACCACATATTCATTGAAAAAGACCACAAATTGTAGGATGGGGGAGGCCCAATTTGATGCATAGTGTTAAGGAGAAATGCTAGAAACAATTTCAAAACATGAGATGATTGGGTGGATGGAAATGAAGCATTCAAGCTAGGCTTGTGTAAAATTTCAACTGAACATAATGACAATTGGAAGAAAATTTTGAAATGATGTTGGAAAATGAATGTTCATGCACATTTTCCAAAATGTTTTCCTAGAAATGATTTGTTCATCTATTTGATAGTTGTTCAAATGGAAGGATGAAACTTGAGTTGTTAAAGGTAGAAGGTCACAAACCTACTTAAGGTGAACTTGGAATGGAAGTGGACCTTAATTGTTAGCCCCGATAATTTCAAATAAAAATGGGAGACCATCTTGCAAAAATTTAAATGTCATGATTAAGGAAACAAACCCCCATTTCCCAAAGCATGATGTTGGGATGATAGTCTCCACATAAACAAGACCTATCCCACCTTTAAAAATGGGAATACAAGCTTGTCAATGAACTAGTGGAGCCTTCAAACACTCTAAAAAACTTGGCCCTAAGAGTCATCCAAATATGTGAATGATGGTCGAATAAAAGGAAGTTAGCTAATGTTGAAAATTTGGGAATGGGGGTTTAGAACAAAGAAAATAATAAAACCTTTGTGTGAAACAATGAATGGGAATCCAAATGCCACTTGCATGTCCCCCTAACTTAGTAAGAATATCTATGTGTTGAACATGATGTGAAGGAAAGGGACCCAAAGGAACAGCTAAAAACCCAATGCCCCAAATAGGGTTATAAAAACTTGATGGAGGCAAAAACTTTAAAAACAACCCCAAAGGAAACCAAACAACACATTTACGGGGCTAAACCACAAGGTTTACCAAATTTAACTAGGAAGAGAAATGATGAAAAACTTAAGATACAATTGTAACATGCTTCATGATGTGGGTGTCATTTATAACGAAAGGAAACAAATAAGAAATGAAAAGGACAATCAAATTATAAAAGATGCAAAAATGAATTAATGAAAAATGAAACCCACCCAAAAGATCCCTTGACATGTGCTAATGGAAGACTAAATAATAAACAAATCACCCTAAAGAAAATAAGGAGGGTGAAGCATAAAAGGAATATAAAAAATGTATAAATTGAAACAAATGCATACGTATAACCCATAATTCTTAGAATATAACCTTATGGGAATTAATGTTGAAGGCATTTGCAATGTCTAATTGTAACACCACTCAATCAAGGTGAACATTTAAAGTTCTTCGAATATTGTGCATCATTGTTTTTGTCGTAACCTTAGCCTTGGGCTCGCAACCAAGGTGAGGGCTTGCAAGGGTGTAGAGCAAGAGGAAACACGAGAGTCACATCTCATGCTCCCGAGAGTGTAAGAGAGTGTGAAGGAATGAACCCTCACATTCCCAATTGAGCTTTCATTTTGGAAGTTGGAATCCTGATAGATTCCCGAAGGACTTCCCAACCTTCAAAGAGCCATTGTAGTAATGAAAACCCATTGGATTGAAGAGTTTCTTATATCATTAAAAATTTATTGGAATGTTAATGTTTAAAATGGGCTCGCATGACCCATTTGGACACTTTTAACACAAGTTATGGCCAAAAGAAGGGTTGGGAATCAAATTGGCAGTTTGATTGCCGACCATTAAAAGTTGGGACTCAACCTAATTTCCTTGCATGTAGGTAGCTTGCAACATATCGTTGAAAAGATCTTGATGAGGGCTATAACTTTGTTCAAAAACTCATCTCAATTGGAGGTTTGCACGCAAAGTTATGGGCCCCCAAAGTTGAGGGAGTCCCAGTTGGAAAAAATTCAGGACTCGCACTTGGGAGTTTTGGGACAAAATGACATTTGGGTGTTGGTCCTGTGGCCATGCACAAAGTATATTATAAAAGGGAAGGTGATGGCTTCCCCCAAGTTCGGGCGATGGTAAATCTTGTGAGTTTGTGTTTGCCTGTGGCTTATTCGTGCACCAAAGTGCTCCAACTATGCATAAACCAACTTGTGGTTTGATTGTTGTAGGTCTATGTGAGTAATTGATGCTTGTCATTCTTCTTAGTCCCCATCTTTGAACTCTAGCACACCCTTTTACTCCCAAAGTGTTGCGAACTAAGAAGCGTGCTTTGACTCCTTATTCTTTCGTTATTTTTGCTTTAGATTCACATTTGAGTCTATCAAGGAGCTTGGGAACGCATCAGTTTCACAACTTTCACTGATGGGGGGACAAGTGGGCTAAAAATGAATCTTGAAAGTAGAAAAAAAAAAGTTATATTCACCGACTAATAAAAAACCTCACTTACTATTATTAATTGAATGCCATTAAAAGGCTTGGCCAAAGCTAATAGTTTCATAACACCAAACATTATGTTATTGGAAATATGCATTATAACAACATAAAAGCAAACTAAGAATAATTGAAAAAAATTGCTAGTTGATTTCTCTAGGTCAATGAAAGAGGAGAAGAAAAAAGAAATGGGGTGGCTTTGCATTTGCAACACCATTGGAAACGTAAATTTTTTAATTTTTAGAAACCTTACATACCACAACTAACTCCCATAAGAAATGATATTTACTAAATTTAACACCCTAACCTTGCTAATTTTTAATATCTTGACAAAGTACTCAAATTTTTTTTAAAAGTGAAAGGGTTTCAAGAGTGCAATTCTCAGCTCAATGAGAACCTTTAAATAGGTTTTAGAAAGGGCATCACCTTTAATGATACCTTGAAGGATTCAAGGTGAGAACCGGCTTGAAACCCTGGCCAGTTCTCACCTCTCAGTTGTGTTGGCCAGCTCTTTATTTTGATGACAAACCTCCAATTTTGGTTCTGAAAGATAAATTATAATGGTTCCAATTTCACACATGATTGGAATTTAGAATTCGATAAAAATAAAAATAAATAAATAAATAATTTTGGTTCCAGTTCCGAACATCAGAGCCAATTCTAGAAAGATTCCGAGTAACCCATGCTACTAGATAACAGCTAGTTAACCTCCGGTTAGCCACTAGTTCTAGTCCCTTTTTTTTTGGCCCCCTAAAACTCTCAGTTTTGGTTCCAGTTCCAGTTATTAACATAATTCCATTTCGATTTTGAGTTTGGAACCTCTTTCAAAAATCAGCTGGGTTCCAGTTTTGTTTCTACAAACCTAAAAAAGCGACGGTTATAACCCACCAAACCAGTGTTTCTTTTACCACTTAAAATTTTCACCTGAAATATACGATTTCAACCTATATGAAGGATTTTTTGTGAAACAAATGGAAAAAATTTGCCAAAATTTTAATAATATCTTTTCAAATTGCCAGATTTTTATGATAAGTTCTAGTAGATACTTAAGAATATTATTTTTTTTCTTTTCTACTTTCATTTAAGTATGTAACTAAATTTGGCTAAATTATTTTATAGATATTCACCATTTTGAGTCCATCACAAAATCCTTGAAAGAAATCTTACACTAAATTGTGTACCTACCAAACATTAGTGTATATTAAATAGTGTTGTGAGGAAATCCGGTTTTCAATGTTAAAACTTGAGGGCTCAAAATAAGTTTTCATGACCTGGACCCAAGTTCACATCTTTAAAATTAGTCTTTTATTAGATCCAAACCTGAAATCAGAACCATAAAAAAACACTTTTGAAAATAATGCTGGGTTCTTTAACTAGGCAAGTTGATTTATGTTATTTAAAAGTTGACAAGTAGGGTCAATTTTGGAGTTAAATGTTAATTTGTATTAGTTGTTGAACTCCATACAGTTAATTTCAGTGATGAGTAATAAGTTGGAGCTGGTATATAAAGGAATTTTTGCAATCCTTAGTAAGGTTATCTATATGGACCATTCCAAAGACAATTTCAAAAATAACTATTTTCATTTTAAAGCTTAATTGCTTCAGTTTTTTCTTTATAATTACTTCTCTTCCTTATTAACTTTCTTAATAACTATTTCTGACCTTTCCTAATATCTACCTCCCTTTTATATCTATCTCACTCTATTCCCCTATTCACCAACATCTATCTATGAAGCAAGGTAGTTTGTTTGTTTTGTTTTGAACTGATGAGATTCACTGAACTGGGATGCTTCAGATCATGTTCTCAGTCCCCTTGGAAAGTTCTCGAAGACGAGGCGTGCATCAGCATGGTTCCATGCTGTTCGAACTTGCTGTGCAAAAGTTCTTGAATATTGAATGATTTCTTCACTGAAAATTAAATTAAACTGTAGCTGAAAACTTCAGAGGAATCGGGATGTGCCTTTGGTTTGTTGGAAAGCTCTTGATGAGCAGGATTTTATGGAGTTTATTGGTAAGATTTGGATTCAGGATGTGGGAGATATTGATTTTTAAATGATGTCTGCTGCTGAAAATTCAAATAAACTCCAAAAAACCAGATTTTAGAAAGAAAAATCAGTTGAGAATGTGCAACACTTGAAGGCTTACCATTAAATTCAAGCATGAATCCCTTTCATATTTGGCTGTTCAAAAAATCAATACATACATTGCAAAACAATGTTCACATGTTGAGATTCCCTTTTTTGTAATGGGTTCACATTGGGCCAATGGCACAGGCCTCACTAGTAGATATGAAAAAATAAATTAACATGTTTTTTCATGTCCGTGAAATGTATATTAATCTAAATTAAATTTGACAGTGACATAAATAATGATGATTTGTTGAAAACTATAAGAAAACATAAGGAAAAAAAAAGTTAATCATCACTGGCAGTGCACAGCAATGCGGAGCTCAAGTTTGATATAAAACATTCAATCCATAGAATATCTATCATAAGGGAAAATATAATGTCTATGTGGAATTAATGTGAGGTCCCAATAAAATCATTAAAAATATAATTGCAGGGTTAAAAATACGAAAAACCAAGCTCAAACCCAGGTTCTCTTTACGAAAGATGAAAGTCACAACACTGGTATGTATATGAATGTTGTGAGGGTGTTTGGCTTTCAAGTTTTTAACCCAGACCTGAGGCCACATATTTTTGTTGGAATGGGCACAAGAACTGGACATTGGAAATAATGTTTTGCTAAATCTGAACTCGAAACCAGAATTATGAAAAAATATTCTTGAAAGATGAGCATGTTCTTAAGTATTTAAGTAGGCAAGTTTATTTCTTTTCAAAAAGTTCACAAGTAACCTGAACTTCAGAGTTGACTATTAGTTTGTATTATTTGTCGAACTTCGTACCTATATAACCCTTAAATATTAACTTGATATAAAATTTTATATCTATACACTATCTAGCATAGAGAAGTGTGTAATGTTTACATGAACCTGGGGCATGGTTCTTGAAGAAGGCCCAAATCATTTTCATTAACGCTTTGCAATAATCCAAAGTCATTCCACGTGATATTGCTGTTATTCACAGGGTTCATAGTGTGTTCCCATCAATGTTCCCACTCATACACCTAAAATCGAGGACCGGATTTTCTGTACCAGTCACAAGTTTGAAGCAAGCTCACAGGAAGGAAGATGCTGATGGCACATTGGTGGTGACCAGCTGACTGGAACAAGACAGAAAAATCTTCAGTGAATTGATTTTTGAGCCCTGAGCACATGTATGTGGAGATGGAGAGGTGAAGCATCCAAACTTTTCTCAAAATTTCACAAATTCCAAAGGAAATTTTTCCTGTAGCCAAAGTTGGCACATTCCCAGGTTTGTTTTGGACCGATAAAGCCCTGGAAAATGGAGGTGGAATTATGTGGGAACCTGACAATTTGGTGACAATTTCCTAGACTGTTTTCTGTTTCATAACATTTCCCTTCCTAAAGGAATTTAATATATTCTCTCGCTCAGCCAACCCTGGTTTCCTAAACCAGGGGAACGTTTAAGTATCAGTAGGGGCGCCCTTTGGGCTTGAGTTTGTTCCTTTGGCTCCTTCTTGTCGCACTAAAGACTACAGCATCCAAGGTGCCAAAGACGGGGTGGCCAACTTGCCATGTAAACAAAGCAAGAACCTGCAAATTGGGAGCTGCGCCAGGATTTACAGCCATCCTGGGCTCGTACTTCGTAGAGCTCTCACTGAGACACTTTAGCAATGTCCAGGGTGGGAGGCCTGTTGTCAGCGGATTTTTGGACAAATTTTGGCAATTTCTAAACCTGAAGAATAAGATTTCAACCTATTTTTTAAAAAAATCTCAAGTTCACAGACTTGCAATAAGTTCCCATACGCAACCAAGAACATAAAGGAAGCATAATTCTTTTTACTTTCATATCATTTTTTATTGCCAAAATTTCTGCAACAACTTCTTGTTGAAGATCCCCACTTGGGCTACTTCACAAAATAAAAATAAAATCACAGCGTGTGTGGGAGCGATCAGGCTTATCATCACGACTCTCGAGCTGGCCAGCTTGGGTACATGATCGATGTACCTAGCCTTATTACTTCCAAAATCCAGACTACCAAGTTGCTCGCAAGACGCTTCTAATGGCCCAAGGGTATCAATCATGGGTTTGGGTCCGACATCAAAGGTACTGCTCCTTTTCTTCTCGAGTTTGTTGAGAACAAATCCCAAAATAATGATCAGTTTGTTATGTCCCATGTACCCATGTAGGGCAACACCGAGATCGATGTACAGATAAACACCATAAGTGTTATGGTAGCCCATTTGAGTAAATACCAGGAGAATAAAATCTGATAAAAATTCACAAATTGATCCCACAGCAAGTGCCCAAGAGAATAATGCATGTATTTAGAGCCAGCGTTGTCTTTAGAAATTTTTGTTTGTAGTCAAAGTGGCGATCATCCATAGGAAGATGTACACAAAGTGATAATCATCCCTAGAAAGATTTAGCCAAATCTGGCTATAAAGTACAGATTTTTATTCTGCTTTACAAGGAAAACCAAACATAAGAATTTGAAATTAAAAAAAAAAAAAAATTCCCCTCACTTCTTGTGACTTAAAAACTTTCAAAATCACTTTTTTTAATTATTAAAAATTTAACTGAAATTCTTGACGAAATTTCGCCAGAAAAAAAACTCTGACAAGACCTACTCCACACACACCCATGTTTGGGCATCTAGCTGTTTATCACGTCCAGAATGGTATCAAATTGTCTCTCTTTCCTCGCCCACGTTTGAAAATCACAATACCCACCCATAAAAACCAAAAATGAGACAATGTAAAATGAGAGACCATTTAAATTCAACTACTTGGACTAATCAATGTAACTGGCCAATCAAGAGTAGTCACTTTATTGTGCAGTCCTTTTACAAGCATCGAATTATGTACAAGTTTGTTTTCATTTACTCTCAAACCAACATATAAATGTTGTATTTCATCCAAAATAATGTGCAGGCCATTGCTGGAGTTATTCATCCACGCTAACCTAGCCTTTGCCTAGATATATGAAATGTGAGTATGGATTTTATCATTGCTTAGCTCACTCATGAGTCGCTATAAAGTCATGAAAATCGTGTTTAGTTTTTACAACTAGTACATGTCAAGCCAACCATGATCACAATTGCAACTCCAAATCTCTTATGTACATAGATTAAAAAAAGGACCAAAGAAGCACAACAACATTGCATGTAGGTGAGTACAGTATGAAATGCATGGTTAAAAATTAAAAAATCAGAATATGAAACATCTACTAAAATTATTTTCAAATAAATGATCTTTCACATTTATTATGAATTGGCTTCTGATCAGTAATCTAGGAAGAATGAGACAGCTATTGTGATCCATGTAACCATGTTAAATGAAGAAAACCAGAGTACTGCAACCAAAAGAAAGCTACCTTATAGAAGGAAGGCTAGAATAATCGAAAGAAAGTAAAAGTTTATGAGAGTGGAAATGAAATAGTGCAAGAAGAAACTTCACTATGACTGCACCTGGAACTCCACACACAATTTGGACTCCACTTTGGTTTGTGCACATAGGCTTGGATTAGTGCTCCAAAGTTGATTGAATTTCAAATCCCCCTATATTATGCAAGAATCAGGGTTTGGAGCATATCCACAATGGTGCATATCTTGGACCAGTGAACAAATAAGATCAGTATGCAAGCATCTTGGCCCCATAGTGATTAGACATAAGATTGGTATGTAAGAATATTCACCCAATGTATTAGACATACCATCAGTTGGTAAGAATCTGGGCCCCATTAATGTGACCATGGCTGCAGAAGTTTTTGACAACTCCCTACACATGACTAGTTTATCCTGGGTATGGCTGGTCTGTGGAGCTTGGAGATGGTGTACTCTGGTGGGCCAAGTGATATTAACCTTGGTTGATGGCCTTGGGTGAACCAGCATCCACACTAGTACCATGGTTAAACCCCCAAAAATATATATCTAAATCGCTTCAAATTATTACAAATTTCCTAGGATCAGACTAAATCAGGGTCTCTGAATCCAAATCTAACATTTTCCGAGCTTAATATGGCCACTAAGATGCCTCACTCCAAAAGGTGAAGGTACCAGTGTGGGAGCTGGTTCACCCGGGCAGGTCGATGGCCAGTCAATAAGAGTTTAATCACCCATAAAAACTGCTTTTCCAGTAGTTGCTCTATTCTGGCAGTTACGCGACAGTCACCCCAAACCATATGTGCTTACAAATGGCAGAGCCAACAAGATCCATCTTACACCGAAGCTTGAATTAATTTGAGGAGATTTAATGCATATCCCCTGCTGCAAACTTGCTGTGGAAGATGGAGTTAGTTAACTGAAGCAAGGCCAAGCACCAACTGGTGAGGCAAAGCATGCACAACAAGTTGGTCGGGAAGTGAGTTATCACATTCCCATCATCCTTTTTTTGAAATGTCTGGTTGTTCTGGGACAGGAGGGAATAGAGACGATAAAAGTTAGTTACTGGACTCTTATCTCTAGTGAAGAGGTATGGAAAAGATTATATATAGCCTTAGGTATAAGCTACCTGTGTGAACAAAATAGTGAGTTTGTTTTGAGTCCAACTAGCATGTCCATGGGGGGGGCGGGGGGGGGGGTGTTATTATTCGGGGCCAGGCTAGCAAAGATGGTCCAGGCACCGCCCAATCCTGCTTTTCTGGAGCCATGTACGTACCCTAACTGGCCCGACCAGCCATGACCTTGTCAACCTTTTGTCTCTTCTGCTGTCTGCTACCAACCGCCCTTGAATGACTTCATCAAATTCCAACTTACTTTTGAAGGCCAGATCCACCTGGATTGCTTAATGTGGCATCTGGTAATTCATGAATGTAAGAATTCAGAGTAAAGATTGGAGAATTTTTGTGTCTTAACAAAGCTTTGTGTTGGACGAAAGCTTCCTTTGCAGATGAACGTACATCCTAAGTAGATTGACCAGAGTTCTTCTTTTGTTTTCTTTGAGTAATCTGGTCAAATGGTCATGACCCAGATCTCACTACAGTCACAGATTTTGCAGAGTGGTGATACAATTTGGGGTAGTAGAATTCACCCCTGGACTGAGTCCAAGGCTTCCAGTTTTATTCTTTAATGCATGTTGACATGAAATATTCTTTCATAACCATCCCTCATGAGAATTTTGATGCTCTGATTGGCTGTCATGCTGCAACTTACAACCCATAACCTTTGACCTCCTTTTTATTAGCGACGAACTAGTTAGCACAAGGTATCACCCTGGGTTCTCATTGGTCCAATGATTCCACACCCCTTTGCTGATTGGATGAAGACTTCATAACCAATCTACAAATGAGTGAAAAGAGGGCATCTTGATTCTCACATTGGACGGCTATGTCTGATAAACTGCACACTCTTTAGGGTTACCTAGTACATAACTAGTTTCTTTGAGCCCTGCATATGCTGTTTGTGGGTTTAGTAAACAGTGCTTAAGTTCTGTAGAGGTTCGTTGCTCACAACAGAGATGTGTGGATGGAGGATGAGAAGGGGTGGGATTTTCATTGGCTGTAATGTGTAGTGGTAATATGATGTATTTGGCCCCTATGTTGGAAGCTTTGATATATGCTGACTGATTGTGTGTTGATTGATGACGGCAATTTAGTAGATCATTCTAAATAATACTTTAGGCATGGAAGAGGAACAAGTCAATACTGTTGGGCTGCAGTGGACTAGATCAATGCTCACCGTCATGAAGCATCTGGGCCACATGAAGTGACCAAGGTCTGCCATGACGTTGGTCCTTAATGTGTGGGACACCTTGAGCAATTTACTCATTTTGCGAGGATTGGATGACAAGGCAAGTCTGGGCCAAATTCACACAGTGGCCATGTCAACAAGTAGCGACCTACTCATGTCCAACGTCTCTGACATGGTTCCTCAGAAACAACAAGTTTAAAACTTAAAATATTGGAATTCATTTGAAAAACACATCTGCAAACAATTTTTTTCTGTCTATGATTTAACTTACTATGGACTTCATATTTCTGTTTTACATTTTGCACAAGGGTTGGCTCTCCCCTTTCATAACTGCATGTCCCAGACAGGCAGATGAACATTAAAATAAACAGATTGGATGGCCCTTGCAGGAAATTCATTCACTACTGTAGTACCTTTACCATTCTGGAAGTAATTAAATGATTTTCAATAAATGTTTTATTTTTCAAAATCAGGTGCTCGCAATACCAAAAGTCGTTGAAAGTTCTAGAAATTTGATTGACATTACTATTGACTGCCTGCCCTAAAGCTCGATTGTGCAGTAGTGCAAAATTATTTGGCATTTCTTCCCCCACCTCAATTGTAAGAATTTCAGGAAACTTTTATTTTTAGTGTTGAAGTCAACAAACGAAAAAAAATAAATCTTCAAGAAGATGTTGGAATGCTACAGGTATTATGGAATATTGAAATCTGGAAGAAACACAGTACCTCTATCGATGGGAGAACCGTTATCCCAAGATTAGTACACAAATTTTCTCAAAACATATTTTGACATAACCTGTCCCCATTCCCCCCTAAATCTGATACACATCACATGAATGAATGCACGTCCAGTTTCTCCTAAGTGTTATGCCTTTGTCAGAAACAGAATATCTATCCACTCACTACATGCAGCTATGCAGAAAGCACAGACACCCGTGGTTGGTTGATGTATTTGAATGAAAGGAGACCTTTTCATACGGGAACCTGCAATTAACACGGGATGGAGTGCCTAGGTTTTCTTCCGTGGCTAAATGAAGCCAGATTGCTACAGATTCCTTTATTCTGGCGTTAAAATATGTGTTTTTTTGGGGTTTTCTAGTCACCAAACATTGATATTGGGTGGGGTGGGGGGGGGGGGGGGGGGAATGTTGCCAGATTTCTCTACTGGGTTCTAACATGTAGCCCAAAATGTGAAGGATGCTTAAATTTTTTTACTTGAACATATCCTGTTTAAACCCACATTTGGCTAAACTGTCTTATGGATGATAGCAAATTCAGCTACAACACAAAAATAGAAAAAGAAGAAGAAGAGAGAGAGAGAGAAAAAAAAATACTGGGATAGACCTAAGTTCAATTTTATAAGAAAATAGAAGTTAGAATGGTGGTGCACAGTGTGTGACGTACGTTGAGCTACATACAACTCTGAGCTTTTAGGTTTATTTTCTTGAATTACACTGAAAATTCTTGCCCAAAGAGTCTGCTTTTAACATGCTTTAGACCTATCTTCCATTTGTATATTAGAAAAAGAGATGATGCTTGGTGTGTTTCACAAATTGGGTAAGCTACATAGAGCTCCAATATTCCATTAGCTGTATTACGACAGCAGAAGACGGAGTAAGACAAGGACCAAGTCTCCAACGAAGCCCCCATTCCGTGTGTACCATTGGTGAGAGAGCATCGTTGGCCTTGGAGGTCGAGCACCTTCTGCACCCTTGACCAGGCCTCTATTGCTAAGGCCTTACAACAGTGTCAAACAAATTGAATATGTCATGTGGGGTCTGCCATGGCCGCCCAAAGCCGTGCACTTGTTCTATTATGAGTGGAGACAAATGGGTTGGTCTGAGACAAGCGGTATCATTTTCATTGGAACCTAGCCTATCTCACAGCTATATAGCTCACAATTGTTTCTGTAAATACATGACGGGAAATGAAGAAATGCCAGCTTTGCTTAAGCCCCACTATCAAAACTAATATTGCCCTTTAAATGAAAGCAGACCTAGAAGTAGACCTTTGGTCCGAATTGATAGACTAACTCGAGACAGCTTTTTGGCAGGCAGAAGACTTATTCTTACAACCCTAGCCACATTAAACCTAACACTAGCACTCTGATTAGGCAAACCTTCAGAAGGCCTGATTAACCACTGACCAAACCTCAGTCACATATAGTCAGCGTCGAGTAAATTTGATTTAAGCCCCCTATGTAAATCTAATGAAAAATAGTCCCCTCTTCTTGATCACGGTTGTGGGTTAAAACTTAAAAGTCCATTGAGGACTTGGGAGGTTGTAATAAACTCAAACTGCTTATATATTAGAGGTCCAAAAGTGGGGATTTTTCTAACATTTACTTATCTTTGGTTTCACATATTAATATTTGTGAAAATTCCAGCTCTGACATATTGAGACATTTACATGTTAAGCAAGGGGGAGATCCTATTAGGTACATATTTACAAGAATACCATAGAAACTATTATCCTTTTGGCTTATCTCTTGCAAAGGGTTAGCAAATCAGATACAGGAGCTGAATTGGAAAACTTGACAATTCTGCCCAAAATCTATGATCATGCAATACCCAAAATGTCATTGGATTGAATTGCTGGATATCCAAGATTTGTCTAGGTGTGCACACAGATGTCCACAAATTTGGCCTAAGAGAAACAAACAAAAATTCGCACTTATTTTGAGTTTGATGGATTTGGTTCTTGGTTCACATGGGTTCCGCCATGTGTTAAAAAGAAATGTTGTAGGTTGGACGTGTTTTGGTGCCGAGGAAGATTAGGTAGGCTCATGTGGTGCTCGAAAGTGTGACTTCTTGATGTAGCTGGATTGCTCATGAGGTCAGTGTCATGCATGCAGGAATGGTACCTAGGTATGGTTGCCAGACTGGACACCTTACAAAAGTAAATTGACCAGGCCCCCTTTGTACTGTTCTTTTATTTCTTTATTTATTTTTGCTTTTTGCTCTTTCAGTCTGGACAATGGCATTATGGATAGCGCTTGTGTGTAGAAAACCTCAGGTCTTCTCTTTTGAAATGGTCATATAACAATATATGATATAAAGATATGATGGAAGTGATTATGCAGGAGTTTTTTTTGTGTCAGCTACTACAATCTCATTTCATTGCTGAATTTGCAAACTACCAGGTTCTAAGGTGCCTGACAAAGAAAAAAGACTATGTTGTCAGCTCTTTATTCTCATGCAACCCAGGCCTGATTTTTTCAACAGCTTTGAATTACCAGTCAGGTTCTCACTGACATTGTGCAGTGTGCACACACACACAAAGCCCAACACCACATATCGAGATTGGGAAAATTGCAAAGACTGAAAGATATTAACCTCAGAGCTGCTAAAAAAAAACTCAATAGTTGTATCATCGAGCTTTCAAATTGGATGGGATCTCCTTGGGTGAAAGAAAGAGCCGTAATGCTGTTAGGCCCAACCATCCTTGTATGGGGTCTCTTTCAGTAAAAAAGATTTAAAAAACCCGTAACACATGCACCGCATTTAGCTGCCTCACAACTAATTGAAAAGTTGAGGAAGCTCCTGGAAGTAAGAAAGGCTAGTCTACTAATTAAATGCATAACTGTCCCCACAAGCAATAGGCAAAGGATTCCCTAAGAAAATCCCTGACTAATCGGGAAGGGCGCCAGGCGGTTCAGCCTTTTATGCAGCACCTCATAAAATAGGACCTTGGGTTTCAAAAAAAAAAACAGCCAAAAATTGCTTAAGAGACCATATAATTTTAATATATTAAGCAACCTGAGCTTTAGATAAGTAGTACTGTCTTCAATATTTACCCGGTTATTTAATTAAAACAAAATGATTTCATTTTTACAGTATGTTTGTACGTAATTACGTATTACATCATGAGCTGCCTACGTTTTGCAAGAGAAGTGAAGGTAAAATTGAAAATGAAACTTGGAGGGCAAGCCACTAAGTTTGCTGGAAAAAAACAGTGTGGTAAAAGTGGGGATAAATGCCAGCAGAGTGGGCCCTAAAGTTAACCGACCACGAAAGGGAGGGATACTTGATTTTTCCAGGCCAGTCCAGCTGCCACCCCCCTCTAAACCCCAAAGACTCAAAGCTTTTCAATCTACCGCCCTTCGATTTGCAAAAAAATTAGAAATGTTTTTGGGAGCCAGGGAATAAAAGCTGAAGGTGGGCCCCTATGCCGGCCCGCCCAGGCTGTTCGTAGGCCTGCCAAGAATAGGCCATTACGAACCAGAAAATACACAGAGCGGAACAGAATCTTGCGTCTTTGCTTATTACAGTTTCTAGCGCCAAATTCCAATCTCAAGCATTTGCCGCATTGTTTGTTGCGCTTCCATCTTCGCGTTCCTCTATCGCTGCTGTCCCTGCATCTTTGTTGCTCACTCATTGCGTCGTTTTGCATTCCTGTTGCTGTGTTCCCTACTACTTGTGCGTTACCTGCTTGTTGTCGTCGTTGGCTGCACCTGCTAAACATCTTTGGGCTTTCGTATCCATCCTCGTTCCAGAGTTGCATCTAGAAGCGATCAGCGCCTGCACTTACAAAGAGTCAATTCTCGAGCTCAGTGTATGTATGTCATTTTGTGCATCGGAATTCTGCTCTAATCTTCTATTTCCTAACTCTGAAAGCACCGCCCCTCCCCCCCCCCAACAGGGACTTTAGGTGGGCGCGTGAGCTTGCTCTTTTTTTAAATGCAAGCTTCCACTGACAGTAGGTTAGATCCATCTCTGGGAACCCGGCATAGCTCTATCATACATTTACATAGTCTAAATCAGCCACACGATACCAAAAAAATCAAAACAA
The DNA here is from genome assembly GCA_963921925.1 of Sphagnum tenellum. Taxonomy (NCBI): domain Eukaryota; kingdom Viridiplantae; phylum Streptophyta; class Sphagnopsida; order Sphagnales; family Sphagnaceae; genus Sphagnum; species Sphagnum tenellum. The sequence goes on from OY998154.1 coordinate 14,188,859, forward strand.
TCAGTGCATTTAAGCTAATTTTGCATGATCATTGCACATATGCTCCATTGGCAGCACACTGACTGAATTCTGCCTCGCGAGATCTTCTTTGCAGCTTATTCATAGTGGTGGAACTGTCCAATTTTGCGCATTACAGATTTGGTTTCTAGAAGAACAGCTGGAAGAGCGAGGTTGCTGAAGCTCGGAGTTTTCCAATACTTTGAAAGTTCATATTTGCAAGTCCAAGTCTGGTTCGCTTAGGCTTTTGGGTGGGTAGATTTGGAGTCGGGTTGGAGGTATTCCTACACTAAATATTGCACCTGCATTTTCTATATATATTATCAAGTTGTTCTGCTCTTCCATGTGCACACTAATTTCTTTGTCTGGTATCTAGATAACCCCTTGTTTGTGCAGGATCTCGATCACTGCAGATTCGATCACTCGGTACTTGTTTTTCTCCCTCATATTGGATCATAGTTAAACGGTCTGTCTTCACTTGCTCCCCAGAATATTTTAAATTGTTTGCATACATAAAAATACAGATTGTCGAAGTTCATCAAAGGGGTTCTGATCGAAATCAAGGTACTCTGCAATCTTGTTGGATCTGAAATTTGTATCGCTTATTCCGTGACCTGGAGTGGTTGTGGATATTAAACCTGTTGCAGGTTTCTGCTGCGAGAGTAAAGCTTAATACGTTGTCTTTTTTTTGGGATCGTTTTGCCAGTCGCAAGTTTGCAAAAGAACAATTTGTCAGGATCCTGTGTTGCCTCTTATTTCTGTGGCAGCGATAAGATTTGATGATATATATATCTGTTAGCTATCGAATACTTGTGCCAATCATCAATTAAGCTACGTTTGTGGGTCTTAGATCACTCTCGCTTTTGAAATTGCAATTTTGAACTCATTTTGTTGGTGCCTTTAGGACATAATCTTGTGACTGTTGTGAAGGTGTTATCAGTGATAGAAAGCTATATTTGGTTGTCATTGGAATTTTATGAAATTCAACTGTTACTGAGTGTATAGGAAATAGTTTTGTGGGTTTTGGAGAATTTACTGGTACCTAGGGTATATAAGAAAGGAGGAGGGTTCCATCTGCCATGGGAAAGGGAGGGGGAAAGTGTGCGAGCAGGGAGAGGAGCGGGAGTTCAGTGGCGTCCCGGACGCCCCGCCTTCCAGCGAAGCCTCATCACGTAACGCCTCATCAATCTAGCGCCAAGGCCAAGGATGTGGATCGGGCTGCAGATACGGATTCTGCCACCTTGGAGCCCTTCATCCCCAAGGTATGTATTTCTCTCTTCTGCGATAGCTTTCTAGTTGTATCTAAGACACTTTTGTGTGGTTATGGAGCTCTGGGAGTTCTGTGTTCTGTTGTTGGTTTGGTAGCGTTTGACGACCTTGCCAAATCGGCAGTTTGTTGACCAGGTCCAATCTACAGGGCCCACCCTAATTACAATTTAGGTTTAGGGTTTGCCCAAATCAAGGTTGGCCTAAAAGGAATTTTCGATCTCATCATGAGTTGAGTGATGAAGTTTCCGCTGAACCATCCTTGAATCTACAATTCAAGTTTTAGATCAAGTACTCTCATACCATGAAGACACCCATGGCCCCCATTACATATTCTATGTTTTTTTCTTCTCCTTTTTATGGTCCTTACTAGGTAGGAAAGTTCAATCTGTAACACACGTTCTAGCTTACTTATTGCAAAAACTTAGCTGCATAAAGGAAATGCAAATAATTAACCTTTTCCCTTGTCACTACCAAGGGTATTGCCTCCTTTTGGAAGTGGCCTTGCTCCAACTTTGCTACATTGATCTTGGGAAACCCCTATCCCAAGATGAAGGTGCTTAACTTTGAAGTTCAAATGGAATCCAATGTATCCATCCTAGAAATACTTCTAAGATATACCTAATGAATCTCAAAGTTGACTATCATCATTTTCAATCAATCATCATGCAACAAATTTTTTGTTCCCTTAAGGAAATTTTTGTGCCAACCTAAATAGTTGTGTTGTATGAAAAACATGAAATTTGAAGGAATCGTATTGTGAATTTATTTACCTTTATATAGAGGTGACATATAAACTAATGGGTGGAAGGTTGGTTTGGCAGAAAATGGGGTCTTCTCAAGTTGAAGAAGATGATGACATTGATACAAATGTTATGTTTGATCAACAAGAGATACATTCACATGTGTCAGACTCTGGCAGAAGACTATTGGGATCACCAAGCTCCGCAGTGCAAAGTGCATATAACACTGCAATGCCAAGCCCATCTCGATCTTTTTCAAGTGGAGGTGGACGAAGCCCTGATGCTTTCCATGATGCACCTGATGAACTACAACATTTCCAAGCTTCACCCAATCACCCAAGGCACATTAAGTCTGGTGTTGGTGCGTCTCAACAAGGAGGGGTCATTGCCATTACATCCCAATCATCTTTCGACTCTACACGACCAAGGTTCCAAGACGATGATGATTTATTTCCCTCTAAGGAAACCATCATCCCAACCTCAAGCAATAATTCTGCAGTAGTGCACCTTGGTCTTCGAAAAAGGGCCACCCCATTTCATGCTACTCCATCTGAATCTAAAAATGTTTCATCCGCATGTAACACAGAAGCTCCAATTGTTGGTGGAAGTGGTGAGGAGACATCATCCCCCATAACTATAATTTCACAAACAAGTTTTGGGTTGCCACAACCTCAATTGGGTGTTACTCCACAACCACATGAACCAAGTGAACAAGCTACAAACATTGAAGTTGCAACCCCACCAAAGCAAAAGGTAGACATGAAGGAAGGTATGCACACACAGGAATCAACAATGCCAAGGGAAAGTGGCAAGTTGAGTGATAATTGGGAACTTGTGCCACGAGAACTTGGGTCTGGAAGTTCTTCACCAGTGTTGGTGACAATGTCCAAATCAACCAAAGCAAGTGTGGATCCAACCTCACAACTTGAAGCAATGAAAACAGGTAAATTTATAAATACTCATCTATCCCAATATCTTTACAATTCGTCAAAACTTAAAAGATTATTTGATGATAGAACAAATAGACTTATTACATGGAATCTTACATTTCATACCTCCCATTTTGAATAACATCTTATTAATGTATTCTTAAAAAAATTAATTTCAAATAATCTGTTTTCCAAAGTGCATGTAATCATTTTGCCATTTCTTCATTAATTTAAGAAATATGGTGAATTGAATTACTTTCTTGAACCAACTTGTTTTGGCAACAACATATTGGATCTTAAAAGCTAACGTATTTTCAAAAAAGTTGGAATAATTTACAAAGTGAATATTCAAATTTTACAAGTTTTAGTTTTTTAAAACAATAATATAATTTCCTTATGTGAATCCTCCATCAACCCTCCACATAATGGTGTCATAATATTCATATAAGATGATTCGGCATAAGAGGTGTTTGGATTTTACTATTTAGGTTCTTTCGTGGAATTTTGGTCAATGTACATAGACATATTATGTAACTTTGTTACATGGCATTAAATAGATGACATGGAGAACTAAAAAACTTGGTTTTGACAGAAAACTTCAAGAATTCGAAATTCAAAGAAAAGGAAATAGAAGATGATTCTCAACAACCAACAAATGAACAAGAGGAGAACATGAAGTCAATGGCAAGCAAGCCATTCCTTTCAGAACATGTGGTAGAAGGTCTACCAAAGGAAATATCAGATCCAAGACAACTACAGAATGATCAACCTTTTGAAGAAGAAGCTGATACTGTGAGGTCTCTTGGAAGTGACCAATCTGATGACATTGAAACACATTCAATCAATGGTGATGGTGGGGGCTATGTTTTTCTGGGCTCGACTCAACATGAAGAATCACATGACATTGAAAAACTGAAGGATGATAAGGATTTCAACAAGGGGGTTCCCATTGAGACACAAGAGCAAATTGAGCAACGTGGACATGTCCAAGAGCTACCTCATGTGCCAATTGAAAAGGAGGAGGAACCTAAGGAAGCAAAACCAACTTTTGAAGAGGTGGCACATTCCTTGGGGTTTCCAACCAACCCACCCATTGAAGGGATTCAAAAGGATGCCATCTTGGAAGCTTTAGTCGAAATTCCACCTCCAACGCAAGGAAAAGAGCGCAAGAGTGAAGCTCCAATTGAGGAGCCCAAAACATCTATTCAAGATGACGAAACTCTAATTGTTGTGGAGCAAAAAGAGGCACCCATTGAAACACTAGATCACATCAAGAAACATGTAGATGTACTTGAACCACTTGAGTTGGCATTTGAAAAGAAGGCTAAACCCAAGGAGGTGGAACCAAGTTTCCAAGAGGCACCACATTCCTTGCAACTTCCAATTAGCCCACCCATTGAGGAGACTCAAAAGGATGTCACCTTAGAAGTACCAGAGCAAATTTTGCCTCCAACAAAAATGGAAGAGCCCAAAATTGAAGCTTTGATAGAGGAGCCCCAAATGCTAGATGAAGTAACTCTAGATGAAGAGATTGAAGCTCAAGAGAAAGAGGCACCAGCACTTGAAGAGCCATATGTCCCTTCTACTAAACAACCACAAGATGAAGATGTCCAACCCACATCTATTGAGGAGGACGAAGACACTCTGATCGTCAAGGAAAAAACGACCGATCCCATTCAAGGACGTGATGAACTTGCACAAGACGATGATGTCAACACACCATTCAAAGTCCCAATAGAACATAGGGTTGAACCCAAGGATGTGGAACCAAGTTCTCAAGAGGTACCAAGATCCATAGACCTTCCAATCCCCCACCCCATTGAGGAAACCCAAGGGGATGTTGGAGTTGAAACGTTGCTAGAAGGTCAACATATCGTCAAAGAAGAGGAGTCCAAAATTGACACGCCAATTACAGAGCCCCAAATTCTTCTTCAAATTGAAGCTCAGGAGAAAGAAATGCCAACACTTGAGGAGCCGTATGTCCCTTCTACCGAAAAACCACAAGATGAAGATGTCCAACCCACATTTATTGAGCAAGAAGACACTCCACTCGTCAAGGAAGAGACGACCGATCCCATTCAAAGACTTCACAAACTTCCACAATACGATGACGTCAACGCAACATCTGAAGTCCCAATAGAACATAAGGTTGCACCCCAGGATTTGCAACCAAATTTTGAAGAGGTACCAAAATCCTTCGACCTTCCAATCACACACCTCCTTGAGGAAACCCAAGGCGATGTTGGAGCCAACGCGTTGCAAGAAGTTCAACATGTCATTGAGGAAAAGGAGTCCAAAATTGACGCTCCAATTACAGAGCCCCAAATTCCTCCTCAGATTGAAGCTCAAGACAAAGAGGCGTCAGCAACTGAAGAGCCATATGTCCCTTCTAACGAACAACCACAAGATGAAGATGTCCAACCCACATTTACTGAGGACCAGGAAACGGCTCTGATTGCCAAGGAAGAGACAACCGATCCCATTCAAAGCCTTGACAAACTTCCACAAAACAATGATCTCAATGCACCATTTCAGGTCCCAACAAAACATAAGGTCGAACTCGACGATGTGGAACCAAGATTTGAAGAGGTGCCAAGATCCTTGGACCTTCCAATCATCTACCTCATTGACGAAACGCAAGGCGATAGTGGAGTCGAAACCCTGCAAAAAGGTCAACATGTCGTCGAGGAAGAGGAGTCCAAAATTGATGTTCCAATTACAGAGCCCCAAATTCCTCCTCACATTGAAGCTCAAGACAAAGAGATGCGAGCACTTGAAGAGCCATCAAGTGATCCCATTCAAGGACTTGACAAACTTGCACAAGGCGATGATGTGGATCCCCCAATTGAAGTCCCAACAGAACATCAGGTTGAACCCGAGGATGTGGAACCAAGCTTTCAAGAGTTACCACGATGCATAGACCTTCCTACCACCCACCCTGTTGAGACAAGCCAAGGGGATGTTCGAGTGGAAACCTTGCAACCAGGTCAAGATGTTGTCGAGGAAGAAGAGTCCAAAATTGAAGCTCCAGTTACGGAGCTCGAAATTCCTCCTCACATTGAAACTCAAGATAAAGAGGTGCCAGCACTTGAAGAGCCATATGTGCCTTCTATTCAAGAACCACAACATGAAGATGTCCCACCCACATATCTTGAGGAGGACCAAGACACTCCAACCATCAAGGAAGGAACGAGTGATCCCATTCAAGGACATGACAAACATGTAGAAGATGATGATATGAATGCACCAATTGAAGTCCCAACAGAACATGGGGTCGAACGCGAGGATGTGGATCCAAGCTTTGAAGAGGTACAACGACCCTTAGACCTTCCACCCACCCACGCCATTGAAACAACCCAAGGGGATGTTGGAGTGGAAGCCTTGCAAGCAGGTGAAGATGTCGTCAAAGAAGAAGAGTCCGAAATTGAGGCTCCAATTAAGGAGCCCCAAATTCCTCCTCACATTGAAGCTCAAGATAAAGAAGTGTCAGCACTTGAAGAGCCATATGTGCCTTCTACAGAACAAGCAGAACATGAAGATGTCCAATCCACATATCTTAATGAGCACCAAGACAATCCAATCATTGAGGAAGGAATAAGTGATCCCATTCAAGGACTTCCCAAACTTGTAGAAGATGATGATGTGAATGCACCACCTGAAATCACAACAAAATATGGGGTCGAACGTGAAGATGCACAATCAAGCATTGAGGAGGTCCCAAGATCCTTAGACCTTCTCGCCACCCAACCCATTGAGAAAACCCAAGGGGATGTTGGAGTGGAAGCATTGCAAGTAGGTGAAGATGTCCTCAAAAAAGAAGAGTCCAAAATTGAGGCTCCAATTACAAAGCCCCAAATTCCTCCTCAAATTCAAGCTCAGGACAAGGAGTCGCCAACACTTGAAGAGCCATATGTGCCTTCTATTCAAGAACCACAACATGAAGATATCCAACCCACATATCTTGAGGACAAGCAAAAAGCTCCAATCATCAAGGAAGGAACAAGTGATCCCATTCAAGGACTTGACAAACATGTAGAACAAGATGACATGAATGCACCAATTGAAGTTCGAACAGAACATGGGGTGGAACGCGAGGATGTGCAACCAAACTTTGAAGAGGTACCACGATCCTTAGACCTTCCAGCCACCGACGCCGTTGAAACAACCCAAGGGGATGTTGGACTGGAACCCTTGCAAGGAGGTCAAGATGTCCTCGAAGAAGAGTCCAAAATTGAGCCTCCAATTACGGAGCCCCAAATTCCTCCTCACCTTGAAGCTCAAGATAAAGAAGTGTCATCACTTGAAGAGCCATATGTGCCTTCTACAAAACAAACAGAACATGAAGACGTCCAACCCACATATCTTGACGAACAAAAAAACAATCCAATCATCAAGGAAGGAACAAGTGATCCCATTCAAGGACTTGACAAACTTGTGCAAGACGATGATGTGAATGCACCAATTGAAGTCCCAACAAAACATGGGATCGAACGCGAGGATGTGACACCAAGCTTTGAAGAGGTACCACCATCCTTAGACCTTCTAGCCACCCATGTCGTTGAAACACCCCAACGGGAAGTTGGAGTGGAAGGCTTGCAAGGAAGTGAAGATGTCATCAAAGAAGAAGAGTCCAAAATTGAGGCTCCAATTACGGAGCCCCAAATTCCTCCCCACATTGAAGCTCAAGATAAAGAAGTGTTAGGACTTGAAGAGCCATATGTGCCTTCTAGAGAACATGCAAAACATGAGGATGTCCAACCCACATATCTGGAGGAGGACCAAGACACTCCAATCATCAAGGAAGGAACAACTGATCCCATTCACGGACTCAACAAACTTGTGGAAAACGATGATACAAATGCACCAATTGAAGTCCCAACAAAACATGGGGCCGAATGCCAGGATGTGGAACCAAGCTTTCAAGAAGTACCACGATCCTTAGACCTTCCAGCCACCGACACCATTGAAACAACCCAAGGGGATGTTGGCGTGGAAGCCTTGCAAGCAGGGGAACATGTCGTCCAAGAAGAGGAGTCCAAACTTGAGGCTCCAATTACGGAGCCCCAAATTCCTCCTCACATTGAAGCTCAAGATAAAGAGGTGCCACCACTTGAAGACCCATATGTGCCTTCAACAAAAGAAGCACAATATGAAGATGTCCAACCCACATATCTTGAGGAGCAGCAAGACACACCAATCATCCAGGAAGGAACAAGTGATCCAATTCAAGGACTTGACAAACTTGTCGACGACGATGATGTCAATGCACCAATTAAAGCCCCAACAGAACATGGGGTCAAACGCGAGGATGTGCAACCAGGCTTTGAAGAGGTACCACAATCCTTAGACCTTCCACCCACCCACGCCGTTGAAACAACCCAAGGGGATGTTGGGGTGGAAGCCCTCCAAGCAAGTGAAGATGTCGTCGACGAAGAAGAGTCCAAAATTGAGGCTCCAATTACGGAGCCCCAAATTCCTCCTCACATTGAAGCTCAAGATAAAGATGTGTCATCAGTTGAAAAGCCATATGTGCCTTCTACAGAACAAGCAAAACATGAAGATGTCCAACCCAAATATCTTCACGAGCAGCAAGACACTCCAATCATCAAGGAAGGAACAAGTGATCCCATTCAACGACTTGACAAACTTGTGGAAGACGATGATACGAATGCACCAATTGAAGTCCAAACAGAACATGGGGTCGAACGCGAGGATGTGCAACCAAGCTTTGAAGAGGTACCACGACCCTTAGACCTTCCACCCACTGACACCGTTGAAACAACCCAAGGGGATGTTGGAGTGGAAGCATTGCAAGCAAGTGAAGATGTTGTCGAAAAAGAAGAGTCCAAAATTGAGGCTCCAATTACGGAGCCCCAAATTCCTCCTCACATTGAACCTCAAGATAAAGAAGTGTCGTCACTTGAAGAGCCATATGTGCCTTCTAGAGAACAAGCAGAACATGAAGATGTCCAACCCACATATCTTCAGGAGCAGCAAGACACTCCAATCATCAAGGAAGGAACAAGTGATCTAATTGAAGGACTTGACAAACTTGTAGAAGAAAATGATGTGAATGCACCAATTCAAGTCCCAACAGAACAAAGGGTGGAACACGAGGACGTGGAACCAAGCTTTGAAGAGGTACCACGATCCTTAGACCTTCCAGCCACCCACACCATTGAAACAACTCAAGGGGATCTTGGAGTGGAAGCCTTGGACGCAGGTCAAGATGTCGTCGAAGAAGAAGAGTCCAAAATCGAGGCTCCAATTACGGAGCCTGAAATTCCTCCTCACATTGAAGCTCATGATAAAGAAGTGTCATCACTTGAAGAGCCATATGTGCCTTCTACAGAACAAGCAAAACATGAAGATGTCCAACCTACATATCTCGAGGATGACCAAGACACTCCAATCATCAAGGAAGGAACAACTGATCCCATTCAACGACTTGACAAACTTGTGGAAGACAATGATACGAATGCACCAATTGAAGTCCCAAGAGAACATAGGGTCGAACGCCAGGATGTGGAACCAAGCTTTCAAGACGTACCACGATCCTTAGACCATCCAGCCACCGACGCCATTGAAACAACACAAGGGGATGTTGGGGTGGAAGGCTTGCAAGCAGGTGAAGATGTCATCGAAGAAGAAGAGTCCAAAATTGAGGCTCCAATTATGGAGCCCCAAATTCCTCCTCACATTGATGCTCAAGATCAAGAAGTGTCATCACTTGAAGAGCCATATGTGCCTTCTACTCAAGAAGCACAACATGAACATATCCAACCCACATATCTTGAGGAGCAGCAAGACACACCAATCATCAAGGAAGGAACAAGTGATCCAATTCAAGGACTTGACAACCTTGTAGAAGACGATGATGTGAATGCACCAATTGAAGTCCCAACAGAACAAAGGGTGGACCACGAGGATGTGGAACCAAGCTTTGAAGAGGTACCACAATCCTTAGACCTTCCAGCCACCGACGCCGTTGAAACAACCCAAGGCAATGTTCGCGTGGAAGCCTTGGAAGGAGGTGAAGATGTCGTCGAAGAAGAAGAGTCCAAAATTGAGGCTCCAATTACGAAGCCCCAAATTCCTCCTCACATTGAAGCTCAAGATAAAGAAGTGTCAGCACTTCAAGAGCCATATGTGCCTTCTACAGAACAAGCAGAACATGAAGATGTCCAACCCACATATCTTGAGGAGGAGCAAGACACTCCAATCATCAACGAAAGAACAAGTGATCCCATTCAAGGACTTGACAAACTTGTGGAAGATGATGATAGGAATGCACCAATTGAAGTCCCAAAAGAACATGGGGTCGAACGCGAGGATGTGCAACCAAGCTTTGAAGAAGCAGCACGATCCTTAGACCTTCCAGCCACCCACGCCGTTGAAACAACCCAAGGGGATGTTGGAGTGGAAGCATTAGACATAGGTCAAAATGTCATCGAAGAAGAAAAGTCCAAAATTGAGGCTCCAATTACGGAGACCCAAATTCGTCCTCACATTGAAGCTCAGAACAAGGAGCTGCCAGCACTTGAAGAGCCATATGTGCCTTCTACTCAAGAACCACAACATGAAGATATCCAACCCACATATCTTGGGGAGCATCAAAACACACCCATCATTGAGGAAGGAACAAGTGATCCCATTGAAGGACTTGACAAACTTGCAGAACGCGATGATGTGAATGCACCAATTGAAGTCCCAACAGAACATGGGGTAGAACACAAGGATGAGGAACCAGGCTTTGAAGAGGTAGCACCATCCTTAGACCTTCCAGCCACCCACGTCGTTCAAACAACCCAAGGGCATCTTGGAGTGGAAGCCTTGGAAGATGGTCAAGATGTCGTCGAACAAGAAGAGTCCAAAACTGAGCCTCGAATGACGGAGCCCCAAATTCCTCCTCACATTCAAGCTCAAGATCAACAAGTGTCATCACTTGAAGAGCCATATGTGCCTTCTAGACAACAAGCAGAACATGAAGATGTCCAACCCACATATCTTGAGGAGGAGGAAGACACTCCAATCATCAAGGAAGGTACAAGTGATCTCATTCAAGGACTTGACAAACTTATAGAACACGATGATGTGAATGCACCAATTGAAGTCCCAACAAAACATGGGGTGGAACCCGAGGATGTGGAACCAAGCTTTGAAGAGGTACCACGATCCTTAGACCTTCAAGCCACCCACGCCGTTGAAACAACTCAAGGGGATCTTGGAGTGGAAGCCTTGGAAGTAGGTCAAAATGTCGTGCAAGAAGAAGAGTCCAAAATTGAGGCTCCAATTACGGAGCCCCAAATTCCTCCTCACATTGAAGCTCAAGACAAAGAAGTGTCAGCACTTCAAGAGCCATATGTGCCTTCTACAGAACAAGTTGAACATGAAGATGTCCAACCCACATATCTTGAGGAGGAGCAAGACACTCCAATCATCAACGAAAGAACAAATGATCCCATTCAAGGACTTGACAAACTTGTGGAAGACGATGGTAGGAATGCACCAATTGAAGTCCCAACTGAACATGGGGTCGAACGCCTGGATGTGGAACCAAGCTTTGAAGAGGTACCACCACCCTTAGACCTTCCAGCCACCCACGCCGTTGAAACACCCCAAGGGGATGTTGGAGTGGAAGCCTTGCAAGCACGTGAAGAAGTCATCAAAGAAGAACAGTCCCAATTTGAGGCTCCAATTACAGAGATGCAAATTCCTCCTCACATTGAAGCTCAAGATAAAGAAGTGTCAGCACTTGTAGAGCCATATGTGCCTTCTACAGAACAAGTAGAACATGAAGATGTCCAACCCACATATCTTGACAAGCAGCAAGACACTCCAATCATCGAGGAAGGAACAACTGATCCCATTCAACGACTTGACAAACTTGTGGAAGACGATGATACGAATGCACCAATTGAAGTCCCAACAGAACATGGGGTCGAACGCCAGGATGTGGAACCAAGCTTTCAAGAGGTACCACGATCCTTAGACATTCCAGCCACCAACATCGTTGAAACAACCCAAGGCGATGTTGGGGTGGAAGCCTTGCAAGAAGGTGAAGATGTCGTCGAAGAAGAAGAGTCTGAAATTGAGGCTCCAATTCTAGAGCCCCAGCTTCCTCCTCACATTGAAGCTCAAGATAAAGAGGTGCCACCACTTGAAGACCCATATGTGCCTTCTATTCAAGAAGAAGAACATGAAGATATCCATCCCACATATCTTGAGGAGGATGAAGACACTCCAATCATCAAGGAAAGTACAAGTGATACCACTAAAGGACTTGACAAACTCGCAGAAGACGATGATGTGAATGCACCACTTGAAGTCCCAACAAAAGATGGGGTGGAACCCGAGGATGTGGACCCAAGCTCTGAAGAGGTAGGACAATCCTTAGACCTTCTAGCCACCCACGCCGTTGAAACAACTCAAGGGGATCTTGGAGTGGAAGCCTTGGAAGCAGGTGACGATGTCGTCGAAGAGGAAGAGTCCAAAATTGAGGCTCCAATTACGGAGCCCCAAATTCCTCCTCACATTGAAGCTCAAGATAAAGAAGTGTCAGGACTTGAAGAGCCATATGTGCCTTCTACAAAACATGCAGAACATGATGATGTCCAACCCACATATCTTGAGGAGGAGCAAGACACTCCAATCATCAAGGAAGGAACAAGTGATCCCATTCAAGGACTTGACAAACTTGTGGAAGACGATGATAAGAATGCACCAATTGAAGTCCCAACAAAACATGGGGTCGAACGCACCGATGTGCAACCAAGCTTTGAAAAGGCACCACGATCCTTAGACCTTCTAACCACCCCTGCAGTTCAAACAACCCAAGGCGATGTAGGAGTGGAGGCGTTGGAAACAAGTGTAGATGTCGTCGAAAAAGAAGAGTCCAAAAATGAGGCTCCAATTACGAAGCCCCAAATACCTCCTCACGTTCAAGCTCAAGATAAAGAAGTGTCATCACTTGAAGAGCCATATGTGCCCTCTACTCAAGAAGCAGAACATGAAGATGTCCAACCCACATATCTTGAGGAGGAGCAAGACGCTCCAATCATCAGGGAAGCTACAATTGATCCCATTGAAAGACTTGACAACCTTGTAGAAGATGATGATGTGAATGCGCCAATTGATGTCCCAACAGAACATGGGGTGGAACGCGAGGATGTGGAACCAAGCTTTGAAAAGCTACCACGATCCTTAGACCTTCCAGCCACCCACGCCGTTGAAACAACTCAAGGGGATGTTGGAGTGGAAGCCTTGGAAGGAGGTCAAGATGTCGTTGAAGAAGAAGAGTCCAAAATTGAGGGTCCAATTACGGAGCCCCAAATTCCTCCTCACATTGAAGCTCAAGATAAAGAGGTGCCACCACTTGAAGACCCATATGTGCCTTCTACAGAACAAGCAGAACATGAAGATGTCCAACCCACATATCTTGAGGACGAGCAAAACACTCCAATCATCAAGGAACGAACAAGTGATCCCATTCAAGGACTTGACAAACTTGTGGCAGACAATGATACGAATACACAAATTGAAGTCCCAACGGAACATGGGGTCAAACGCCAAGATGTGGAACCAAGCTTCCAAGAGGTACCACGATCCGTAGACGATCCAACCATAGACGCCGTTGAAACAACCCAAGGGGATGTTGGAGTGGAAGCCTTGCAAGCAACTAAAGATGTTGTCGAAGAAGAAGAATCCAAAATTGAGGCTCCAACTACGGAGCCCCAAATTCCTCCTCACATTGAAGCTCAAGATAAAAAGGTGCCAGCACTTGAAGAACCATATGTGCCTTCTACTCAAGAAGCACAACATGAAGATGTCCCACCCACATATCTTGAGGAGCAGCAAGACACTCCAACCATCAAAGACGGAACGAGTGATCCCATTCAAGGACTTGACAAACTTGAAGAAGACAATGATGTGAATGCACCAATTGAAGTCCCAACAGAACATGGGGTGGAACGCGAGGATGTGGAACCAAGCATTGAAGAGGTACCACGATCCTTAGACCTTCCAGCCACCCACACTGTTGAAACAACCCAAGGGGATGTTGGGGTGGAAGCTATGCACGCAAGTGAAGATGTCGTCGAAGCAGAAGAGTCCAAAATTGAAGCTCCAATTCCGGAACCCCAAATTCCTTCTCACATTGAAGCTCAAAATGAGAAAATGTCAAAAGTTGAGGGCCCATATCTGCCTTCCAGGGAACAACCAGAACAGGAAGATGTCCAAACCACATATCTTGAGGAGCAGCAAGGCACTCCAATCATTGAGGAAGGAACAAGTGATCCCATCCAAGGACTTGACAAACTTGTAGAAGACAATGATGTGAATGCGCCAATTGAAGTCCCAACACAACATGGGGTCGTATACGAGGATGTGAAACCAAGCTTTGAAGAGGTATCACGATCCATAGACCTTCCAGCCACCCATGCCGTTGAAACAAGCCAAGGGGATATTGGAGTGGAAGCCTTGGAAGTAGGTCAAGATGTCGTCGAAGATAAAGAATCGAATATTGAGGCTCCAGATCCAGAGCCCCAAATCCCTCCTCAAATTGAAGCTCAAGACAAGGAGTCGCCAGCACTTGAAGAGGCATATGTGCCTTCTACTCAAGAACCACAACATGAAGATATCCAACCCACATATCTTGAGGAGCAGCAAGACACTCCAATCATCCAGCAAGGAACAATTGATCCCATTCGGGGACTTGACAAACTTGAAGAAGACGATGATGTGACTCCACCAATTGAAGTCCCAACAGAACATGGGGTGAAACACGAGGATGTGGAACCAAGCTTCGAAGAGGTATCACGATCCTTACACCTTCCAACCACCCACGCCGTTGAAACAACTCAAGGGGATGTTGGAATGGAAGCCTTGCAAGCAAGTGAAGATGTCGTCAAAGAAAAAGAATCCAAATTTGAGGCTCCAATTACGGAGCCCCAAATTCCTCCTTACATTGAAGCTCAAGATAAAGAGGTGCCAGCACCTGAAGAGCCATATGTGCCTTCTACTCAAGAACCACAACATGAAGATGTCCCACCCACATATCTTGAGGAGGAGCAAGACATTCCAATCACCAAGGAAGGAACGAATGATCCCATTGAAGGACTTGACAAACTTGTAGAAGACGATGATGTGACTGCACCAATTGAAGTCCCAACAGAACACGGGGTCGAACCCGAGGATGTGGAACCAAGCATTGAAGAGGAACAACGATCCATAGACCTTCCAGCCCCCCACGCTGTTGCAACAACCCAAGGGGATGTTGGATTGGAAGCATTACAAGTAGGTGAAGATGTCGTCGAAGAAGAAGAGTCCAAAATTGAGCCTCAAATTACAGAGCCCCAAATTCCTCCTCACATTGAAGCTCACGACAAGGAGTTGCTAGCACTTGAAGAGCCATATGTGCCTTCTACTCAAGAACCACAACAAGAAGATATCCAACCCACATATCTTGGGGAGCAGCAAGACAGTCCAATCATCGAGGAAGAAACAAGTGATCCCATTCAAGGACTTGACAAACTTGTAGAAGACGATGATGTGATTACACCAATTGAAGTCCCAACAGAACATGGGGTGGAACGCGAGGATGTGGAACCAAGCATTGAAGAGGTACCACAATCCTTAGACCTTCCAACCACCCACACCGTTGAAACAACCCAAGGGGATGTTGGAGTGGAAGCCTTGCAAGTAGGTGAAGATGTCGTCAAAGAAAAAGAGTCCAAAATCGAGGCTCCAATTACGGAGCCCCAAATTCCTCCTCAAATTGAAGCTCACGACAAGGAGTCGCCAGCACTGGAAGAGCCATATGTGCCTTCTACTCAAGAACCACAACATGAAGATATCCAACCCACATATCTTGAGGAGCAGCAAGACACCCCGATCATCAAGGAACGAACAAGTGATCCCATTCAAGGACGTGACAAACTTGTAGAAGACGATGATGTGACTCCACCAATTGAAGTCCGAACAGAACATGCGGTGGAACGCGAGCATGTGGAACCAAGCTTTGAAGAGGTACCACGATCCTTAGACCTTCCAGCAACCCACGCCGTTCAAACAATCCAAGGGGATGTTGGAGTGGAAGCCTCGCAAGGAGGTGAAGATGTCGTCGAAGAAAAAAAGTCCAAAATTGAGGCTCCGATTACGGAGCCTCAAATTCCTCCTCAAATTGAAGCTGAGGACAAGGAGTCGCCAGCACTTGAAGAGGCATCTGTGCCTTCTACTCAAGAACCCCAACATGAAGATATCCAACCCACATATCTTGAAGAGCAGCAAGACACTCCAATCATCGAGGAAGAAACAAGTGATCCCATTCAAGGAGTTGACAAACTTGTCGAAGACAATGATGGGACTACACCAATTGAAGTCCCAATAGAACATGGGGTCGAACACGAGGACGCGGAACCAAGCTTCCAAGAGGTACCATGTTCCTTAGACCTTCCAGCCATCGACGCCGTTGAAACAACCCAAGAGGATGTTGGGGTGGAAGCCTTGCAAGCAGGTGAACATGTCGTCAAAGAAGAAGAATCCAAAGTTGAGGCTCCAATTACGGAGCCCCAAATTCCTCCTCACATTGAAGCTCAAGATAAAGAGGTGCCATCACTAGACGAGCCATATGTGCCTTCTACTCAAGAAGCACAACATGAAGATGTCCCACCCACATATCTTCGAGAGGAGCAAGACACTCCAACCATCAAGGAAGGAACGAGTGATCCCATTCAAGGACTTGACAAACTTGTAGAAGACGATGATGTGAATGCACCAATTGAAGTCCCAGCAAAACATGGGGTCGAACACGAGGATGTGGAACCAAGCATTGAAGAGGTACCACGACCCTTAGACCTTCCAGCCACCCACGCCGTTAAAACAACCCAAGGGGATGTTGGAGTGGAAGCCTTGCAAGCAGGTCAAGATCTCGTCGAAGAAGAAGCGTGCAAAATTGAAGTTCCAATTACAGAGCCTCAAATTCCTCCTCAAATTGAAGCTCAGGACAAAGAGTTGCCAGCACTTGAAGAGCCATATGTGCGTTCTACTCAAGAACCACAGTATGAAGATATCCAGCCCACATATCTTGAGGAGAACCAAGACACCCCAATCATCGAAGAAGGAACAAGTGATCCCATTCAAGGACTTGACAAACTTGTAGAAGATAATGATGTGACTACACCAATTGAAGTCCCAACAGAACACCGAGTGGAACACGAGGACGCGGAACCAAGCTTCCAAGAGGTACCACGTTCCTTACACCTTCCAGCCATCGACGCCATTGAAACAACTAAAAGGGATGTTGGAAGCGAAGCCTTGCAAGCAGGTGAACATGTCGTCGAGGAAGAAGAATCCAAAATTGAGACTCCAATTACAGAGCCCCAAATTCCTCCTCACATTGAAGCTCAAGATAAAGAGGCGCTAGCACTCGATGAGCCATATGTGCTTTCTACTCAAGAAGCACAACATGAAGATGTCCCACCCACATATCTTGAGGAGGAGCAAGGCATTCCAACCATCGAGGAAGGAACGAGCGATCCCATTCCAGGACTTGACAAACTTGTAGAAGACGATGATGTGAATGGACCAATTGAAGTCCCAACAGAACATGGGGTGGAACGCGAGGATGTGAAACCAAGCTTTGAAGAGGTACCACGATCCTTAGACCTTCTAGCCACCCACGTTGTTGAAACAAACCAAGGAGATGTTGGAGTGGAACCCTTGCAAGGAGGTGAAGATGTTGTCCAAGAAGAAAAGTCCAAAATTGCGGCTCCAATTACAAAGCCCCAAATTCCTTTTAACATTGAAGCTCAAGATGAAGAAGTGTCAGCACTTCAGGAGCCATATGTGCCTTCTATAGAACAACCAGAACATGAAGATGTCCAACCCAAATATCTTGAGGAGCAGCAAGACGTTCGAATCATTGACGAAGAAAAAAGTGATCCCATTCAAGGACTTGACAAACTTGTAGAAAACGATGATGTGAATGCACCAATTGAAGTCCCAACAAAACATGGGGTGGAACCAGAAGATGTGGAACCAACCATTGAAGAGCTACCACCATCCATAGACCTTCCGGCCACCCACGCCGTTGAAACAACCCAAGGGGATGTTGGATTGGAAGCATTACAAGTAGGTGAAGATGTCGTCGAAGAAGAAGAGTCCAAAATTGAGGCTCTAAATACGGAGCCCCAAATTCCTCCTAACATTCAAGCTCACGACAAGGAGTTGCCAGCACTTGAAGAGCGATATGTGCCTTCTACTCAAGAACCAAAACATGAAGATATCCAACCCACATATTTTGAGGAGCAGCAAGATACAACAATCGTCGAGCAAGGAACAGGTGATCCCATTCAAGGACTTGACAAACTTGTAGAAGACGATGATGTGAATGCATCAATTGAAGTCCCAACAGAACATGGGGTGGAACGCAAGGATGTGGAACCAGGCTTTCAAGAGGTACCACCATCCTTAGACCTTTCAGCCACCCACTCCGTTGAAACAACCCAAGGGGATGTTGGAGTGGAAGCCTTGCAAGTAGGTGATGATGTCGTCAAAGAAAAAGAGTCCAAAATTGAGGCTTTAATTACGCAACCCCAAATTTCTCCTCAGATTGAAGCTCACGACAAGGAGTCGCAAGCACTTGAAGAGCCATATGTGCCTTCTACTGAAGAACCACAACATGAAGATATCCAACCCACATATCTTGAGGAGCAGCAATACACTCCAATCATCGAAGAAGGTACAAGTCATCCCAGTCAAGGACTTCACAAACTTGTAGAAGAAAATGATGTGACTACACCAATTGAAGTCCCAATAGAACATGGGCTCGAACGCGAGGATGTGGAACCAAGCATTGAAGAGGTACCACGATCCTTAGACCTTTCAGCCACCCAAGCTATTGAAACGACCCAAGGGGATGTTGGAGTGGAAGGCCTGCAAGGAGGTGAAACTGTCGTCGAAGAAGAAGAAGAGTCAAAAATTGAGGCTCCAATGACGGAGCCCCAAATTCCTCCTCACATTGAAGCTCAAGATAAAGGAGTGTCAAGACTTGAAGAGCCATATGTGCCTTCTACAGAACAAGAAGAACATGAAGATGTCCAACCCACATATCTTGAGGAACAGCAAGACACTCCAATCATCAAGGAAGGTGCAAGTGATCCCATTCAAGGACTTGACAAACTTGTGAAAGATGATGATGTGAATGCACCAATTCAAGTCCCAACACAACACAGGGTCGAACGCGAGGACATGGAACCAAGCTTTGAAGAGGTACCACGATCCATAGACCTTCCAGCCACCCATGCCGTTGAAACAAGCCAAGCGGATATTGGAGTAGAAGCCTTGAAAGCAGGTCAAGATGTCATCGAAAAAGATGAATCCAATATTGAGGCTCCAATTATGGAGCCCCAAACTCCTACTCAAATTGAAGCTCATGACAAGGAGTCGCCAGCACTTGAAGAGCCATATGTGCCTTCTACTCAAAAACCATACTATGAAGATATCCAACCCACATATCTTGAGGAGCAGCAAGACACTCCAATCATCGACAAAGGAACAAGTGATCCCATTCAAGGACTTGACAACCTTGTAGAAGACGATGATGTGACTACACCAATTGAAGTCCCAACAGAACATGGGCTGGAACGAGAGGATGTGGAACCAAGCTTTGAAGAGGTACCACGATCCTTAGACCTTCCAGCCACCGATTCCATTGAGACAACGCAAGGGGATGTTGGGGTGGAAGCTTTGCAAGTAGGTGAAAATGTCGTCGCAGAAGAAGAGGAGTCCAAAATTGAGGCTCCAATTACGGAGCCCCAAATTCCTCCTCACATTGAAGCTCAAGATAAAGAAGTGTCATCACTTGAAAAGCCATATGTGCCTTCTAGAGAACAAGCAGAACATGAAGATGTCCAACCCACATATCTGGAGGAGCAGCAAGACACTCCAATCATCAAGGAAGGTACAAGTGATCCTATTCAGGGACTTCACAAACTTGTAGAAGACGATGATGTGAATGCACCAATTGAAGTCCCAACTGAACATGGGGTGGAACGCGAGGATGTGGAACCAAGCTTTGAAGAGGTACCACCATCCTTAGACCTTCCAACCACCCACGTTGTTGAAACAACCCAAGGGGATGTTGGGGTGGAAGCCTTGCAAGCACGTGAAGATCTCCTCGAAAAGCAAGAGTCCAAAATTGAGGCTCCAATTACGAAGCCCCTAATTCCTCCTCAAATTGAAGCTCACGACAAGGAGTCGCCTACAGTTGAAGAGCCATATGTGCCGTCTACTCAAGACCCACGACATGAAGATATCCAACCCACATATCTTGAGGAGGAGCTAGACACACCAATCATCGAGGAAGGAACAAGTGATCCCATTCAAGGACTTGACAAACTTGTAGAAGACGATGATGTGAATGCACCAATTGAAGTCCCAATAGAACATGGGGTGGAACGCGAGGAGGTGGAACCAACCTTCGAAGAGGTACCCATATCTTTAGACCTTCCAACCACCCATGGCGTTGAAACAACTCAAGGGGATGTTCGAATGGAAGCCTTGCAAGCAGGTGAAGAAGAAGAAGAGTTGAAAATTGAGGCTCCAATTACGGAGCCCCAAATTCCTCCTCACATTGAAGCTCAAGATAAAGAAGTGTCATCACTCGAAAAGCCATATGTGCCTTCTAGAGAACAAGCAGAACATGAAGATGTCCAACCCACATATCTGGAGGAGGAGCAAGACACTCCAATCATCAAGGAAGGTAGAAGTGATCCCATTCAGGGACTTCACAAACTTGTAGAAGACGATGATGTGAATGCACCAATTGAAGTCCCAACAGAACATAGGGTGGAGCCCGAGGATGTGGAACCAAGTTGTGAAGAGGTACCACCATCCTTAGACCTTCCTGCCACCGATGCCGTTGAAACCACCCAAGGGGATGTTGGGGTGGAAGCCTTGCAGGCACGTGAAGATCTCCTCAAAGAAGAAGAGTCCAAAATTGAGGCTCCAATTACGGAGCCCCAAATTCCTCGTCAAATTGAAGCTCACGACAATGAGTCGCCTACACTTGAAGAGCCATATGTGCCTTCTACTCAAGAACCACAACATGAAGATATCCAACCCACATATCTTGAGGAGGAGCCACATACACCAATCATCGAGGAAGGAACAAGTGATCCCATTCAAGGACTTCACAATCTTATAGAAGACGATGATATGACTGCACCAATTGAAGTCCCAACAAAATATGGAGTGAAACGCGAGGATGCGGAACCAAGCTTCAAAGAGGTACCACGATCCTTACACCTTCCAACCACCCACGCCGTTGAAACAACCCAAGCGGATGTTGGAGTAGAAGCCTTGCAAGGAGGTGAAGATGTTGTCGGAGAAGAAGAAAAGTCCAAAATTGAGGCTCCGATTACGGAGCCCCAAATTCCTCCTCACATTGAAGCTGAAGATAAAGAAGTGTCATCACTTGAAAAGCCATATGTGCCTTCTAGAGAACAAGTAGAACATGAAGATGTCCAACCCACATATCTAGAGGAGCAGCAAGACACTCCAATCATCAAGGAAGGTACAAGTGATCCCATTCAAGGACTTCACAAACTTGTAGAAGATGATGATGTGAATGCACCAATTGAGGTCCCAATAGAACATGGGGTGGAACGCGAGGATGTGGAACCAAGCTTTGAAGAGGTACCACGATCCATAGACCTTCCAGCCACCCACGCCGTTGAAAGAACTGAATCGGATGTTGGGGTGGAAGCCTTGCAAGCACGTGAAGATCTCCTCGAAGAAGAAGACTCCAAAATTGAGGCTCCAATTACGGAGCCCCAAATTCCTCCTCAAATTGACGCTCACGACAAGGAGTCGCCTCCACATGAAGAGCCATCTGTGCCTTCTACTCAAGAACCACAACATGAAGATATCCAACCCACATATCTTGAGGAGGAGCCAGACACACCAATCATCGAAGAACGAACAAGTTATCCCATTCAAGGACTTGAAAATCTTGTAGAAGACGATGATGTGAATGCACCTATTGAAGTCCTAACGGAACATGGGGTGGAACACGAGGATGTGGAACCAAATTTCGAAAAGGTACAACGATCCTTAGACCTTCCAACCAACCACGCCGTTGAAACAACTCAAGGGGATGTTGGAGTGGAGGCCTTGCAAGCAGGTGAAGATGTCGTCGAAGAAGAAAAAGAGTCCAAAATTGAGGCTCCAATGACGGAGCCCCAAATTCCTTCTCACATTAAAGCTCAGGATGAAGAAGTGTCAGCACTTGAAGAGCCATATGTGCCTTCTATAGAACAACCAAAACATCAAGATGTCCAACCCACTTATCTTGAGGAGCAGCAAGACACTCCAATCATCAAGGAAGGTACAAGTGATTCCATTCAGGGACTTCACAAACTTGTAGAAGACGATGATGTGAATGCACCAATTGAAGTCCCAA
This sequence comes from Sphagnum tenellum, assembly GCA_963921925.1. Taxonomy (NCBI): domain Eukaryota; kingdom Viridiplantae; phylum Streptophyta; class Sphagnopsida; order Sphagnales; family Sphagnaceae; genus Sphagnum; species Sphagnum tenellum. The sequence continues at coordinate 14,211,256 of OY998154.1, forward strand.
CAGAACATGGGGTGGAACCTGAGGATGTGGAACCAAGCTTTGAAGAGGTACCACGATCCTTAGACCTTCCCGCCACCCACGCCATTGAAACAACCCAAGGGGATGTTGGGGTGGAAGCCTTCCAAGCAGGTCAAGATGTCCTCACAGAAGAAGAGTCCAAAATTGAGGCTCCAATTACGAAGCCCCAAATTCCTCCTCACATTCAAGCTCACGACAGGGAGTCGCCTGCACTTGAAGAGCCATATGTGCCTTCTACTCAAAAACCACAACATGAAGATATCCAACCCGCATATCTTGAGGAGGAGCCAGACACACCAATCATCGAGGAAGGAACAAGTGATCCCATTCAAGGACTTGAAAAACTTGTAGAAGACGATGATGTGAATGCACCAATTGAGGTCCCAACACAACATGGGGTGGAACGGGAGGATGTGGAACCAGGCATTGAAGAGGTACCACGATCCTTAGACCTTTCAGCCACCCAAGCTCTTGAAACAACCCAAGGGGATGTTGGAATGGAAGGCCTGCAAGGAGGTGAAGCTGTCGTGGAAGAAGAAGAGTCGAAAATTGAGGCTCCAATTACGGAGCCCCAAATTCCTCCTCACATTGAAGCTCAAGATAAAAAAGTGTCGAGACTTGAAGAGCCATATGTGCCTTCTACAGAACAAGAAGAACATGAAGATATCCAACCCACATATGTTGAGGAGCAGCAAGACACTCCTATCATCAAGCAAGGTACAAGTGATCCCATTGAAGGACTTGACAAACTTGTGAAAGACGATGATGTGAATGCACCAATTGAAGCCCCAACACAACATGGGGTCGAACGCGAGGATGTGGAACTAGGCTTTGAAGAGGTACCACAATCCATAGACATTCCAGCCACCCATGCCGTTGAAACAAGCCAAGGGGATGTTGGAGTGGAAGCCTTGGAAGCACGTCAAGATGTCGTCGAAGAAGAAGAATCCAATATTGAGGCTCCAATTCCGGAGCCCCAAATTCCTCCTCACATTGAAGCTCAAGATAAAGAAGTGTTAGGACTTGAAGAGCCATATGTGCCTTCTAGAGAACAAGCAGAACATGAAGATGTCCAACCCACATATCTTGAAGAGCATCAAGACACTCCAATCATTGAGGAAGGAACAAGTGATCCCATTCAAGGACTTGACAACCTTGTAAGAGACGATGATGTGACTCCACCAATTGAATTCCCAATAGAACATGGGGTGGAACGAGAGGATGTGGAACCAAGCTTTGAAGAGGTACCACGATCCTTAGACCTTCCAGCCACCGATGCCATTGAGACAACCCAAGGGGATGTTGGAGTGGAAGCCTTGGAAGCAGGTGAAGATGTCGTCGAAGCAGAAGAGTCCAAAATTGAGGGTCCAATTACGGAGCCCCAAATTCCTCCTCACATTGAAGCTGAAGACAAGGAGTCACCAGAACTTGAAGAGCCATATGTGCCTTCTACTCAAGAACCACAACATGAGCATATCCAAGCCACATATCTTGAGGAGCAAGAACACACACCAATCATCGAGGAAGGAACAAGTGATCCCATTCAAGGACTTCAAAAACTTGGAGAAGACAATGAGGTGAATGCACCAATTGAAGTCCCAACAAAACATGGGGTAGAACGCGAGGATGTGGAACCAAACATTGAAGAGGTACCACGATCCTTAGACCTTCCAGCCACCCACGCTGTTGAAACAACCCAAGGGGATGTTGGAGTGGAAGCCTTGCAAGGAGGTCAAGATGTCGTCGAAGAAGAAAAAGAGTCAAAAATTGAGGCTCCAATTACGAAGCCTCAAATTCCTCCTCACCTTGAAGCCCAAGATAAAGAAGTGTCATCACTTGAAAAGCCATATGTGCCTTCTAGAAAACAACCAGAACATGAAGATGTCCAACCCACATATCTCGAGGAGCAGCTAGACACTCCAATCATCAAGGAAGGTACAAGTGATCCCATTCAGGGACTTGACAAACTTGTAGAAGACGATGATGTGAATGCACCAATTGACGTCCCAACAGAACATGGGGTGGAACCTAAAGATGTGGAACCAAGCTTTGAAGAGGTACCACGATCCTTAGACCTTCTAGCCACCCACACTATTGAAGCAACTCAAGGGGATGTTGGAGTGGAAACCTGGGAAGCACGTCAAGATGTTGTCGAAGAAGAAGAGTCAAAACTTGAGGCTCAAATTACGAAGCCCCAAATTCCTCCTCACATTGAAGCTCATGGTAAAGAAGTGTCATCAGTTGAAAAGCCATATGTGCCTTCTCGAGAACAAGTAGAGCATGAAGATGTCCAACCCACATATCTTGAGGAGCAACAAGACACTCCAATCATCGACGAAGGAACAAGTGATCCCATTCAAGGACTTGACAAACTTGTAGAAGACGATGATGTGAACACACCAATTGAAATCCCAACAAAACATGGGGTCGAACGTGAGGTTGTGCAACCCAGGTTTGAAGAGGTACCACCATCCATAGACCTTCTAACCACCCACGCGGTTGAAACAACCCAAGCGGATGTTGGAAGGGAAGCCTTGCAAGCAGGTGAAGATGCCATCGAAAAGGAAGAGTCCAAAATTGAGCCTCCAATTACGCAGCCCCAAATTCCTCCTCAAATTGAAGCTCATGACAAAGAGTTGCCAGCACTTGAAGAGCCGTATGTGCCTTCTACTCAAGAACCACAACATGAAGATATCCAACCCACATATCTTGAGGAGGAGCCAAACACACCAATCATTGAGGAAGGAACAAGTGATCCCATTCAAGGACTTGACAAACTTGTAGAAGTCGATGATGTGAATGCACCAATTGAAGTCCCAACGGAACATGGGGTGGAACGCGAGGATGTGGAACCAAGCTTCGAAGAGGTACCACGATCTTTAGACCTTCCAACCACCCACGCCATTGAAACAACTCAAGGGGATGTTGGGGTGGAAGCCTTGCAAGCAGGTCAAGATGTTGTCGAAGCAGAAGAAGAGTCCAAAATTGAGGCTCCAATTACGGAGCCGCAAATTCCTCCTCAAATTGAAGCTCAAGACAAGGAGTCGCCAACACTTGAAGAGCCATATGTGCCTTGTACTCATGAACCCCAACATGAAGATATCCAACCCACATATCTTGAGGAGGAGCAAGTTACTCCAATCATCGAGGAAGGAACAAGTGATCCCATTCAGGGACTTAACAAACTTAGAGAAGACGATGAGGCGAATGCACCAATCGAAATCCCAACAGAACATGGGGTAGAACGCAAGGATGTGGAACCAAGCATTGAAGAAGTACCACGATCCTTAGACCTTCCAGCCACCTACGTCATTGAAACAACCCAAGGGGATGTTGGAGTGGAAGCCTTGCAAGCAAGTCAAGATGTTGTCGAAGAAGAAGAAAAGTCCAAAATTGAGGCTCCAATTACGGAGCCCCAAATTCCTCCTCAAATTGAAGCTCAGGAAAAGGAGTCCCCAGCACTTGAAGAGCCATATGTGCCTTCTACTCATGAACCACAACATGAACATATCCAACCCACATATCTTGAGGAGCAGCAAGACACTCCAATCATCCACAAAGGAACAACTGATCCCATTCAAGGACTTGACAAACTTGTAGACGACAATGATGTGAATGGACCAATTGAAGTCCAAACAGAACATGGGGTCGAACGCGAGAATGCTGAACCAAGCTTTCAAGAGGTACCACGATCCTTAGAGCTTCCAGGCACCCACGCCGTTGAAACAACCCAAGGGGATGTTGGAGTGGAAGCCTTGCAAGCACGTGAAGATGTCATCAAAGAAGAAGAGTCCAAAATTGAGGCTCCAATGACGGAGCCCCAAATTCCTCCTCAAATTGAAGCTCATGACAAGGAGTTGCGAGCACTTGAAGAGCCATATGTGCCTTCTACTCAAGAACCACAACATGAAGATATCCAACCCACATGTCTTGAGGAGCAGCAAGACAGACCAATCATCGAGGAAAGAACAAGTGATCCCATTCAAGGACTTGACAAACTTGTAGAAGACGATGATGTGAATGCACCAATTGAAGTGCAAACGGAACATGGGGTGGAACGAGAGGACGCGGAACCAAGCTTCAAAGAGGTACCACGATCCTTAGACCTTCCAGCCACCCACGCCGTTGAAACAAACCAAGGGGATGTTGGAGTGGAAGCCTTGCAAGCAGGTGAAGATGTTGTCGAAGAACAAGAGTCCAAAATTGAGGATCCAATTACGGAGCCCCAAATTCTTTCTCACAGTGAAGCTCGAGAGGAAAAAGTGTCAGCACTTGAGGAGCCATATGTGCCTTCTATAGAACAACCAGAACATGAAGATGTCCAACCCACATATCTTGAGGACCAAAAAGACACTCCAATCATTGAGGAAGGAACAAGTGATCCCATTCAAGGACTTGACAAACTTGTAGAGAACGATGATGTGAATGCGCCAATTGAAGTCCGAGCAGAACATGGAGTCGAACACGAGGATGTGGAACCGAGCATTGAGGAGGTACTTCGATCCTTACACCTTCCAGCCACCCACGCCGTTGAAACAACCCAAGGGGATTTTGGAGTGGAAGCCTTGCAAGGAGGTCAAGATGTCGTTGAAGAAGAAGAGTCTAAAATTGAAGCTCCAATTACGGAGCCTAAAATTCCTCCTCAAATTGAAGCTCAAAACAAGGAGTCGCCAGCACTTGAAGAGCCATATGTGCCTTCTACTCAAGAACCACAACATGAAGATATCCAACCCACATATTTTGACGATCAGCAAGACACCCCAATCATCGACAAAGGAACAAGTGATCCCATTCAAGGACTTAACAAACTTGTAGAAGACACTGTTGTGAATGCGCCAATTGAAGTCCCAACAGAACATTGGGTGGAACGCGAGGATGTGGAACTAAGCTTTGAAGAGGTACCACGATCCTTAGACCTTCCAGCCACCTACGTCGTTGAAACAACCCAAGGGGATGTTCGAGTGGAAGCCTTGCAAGTAGGTCAAGATGTTTTAGGAGAAGAAGAAGAGTCCAAAATCGAGGCTCCAATTACAGAGCCCCAAATTCCTCCTCAAATTGAAGCTCAGGACAAGGAGTCGCCAACACTTGAAGAGCCATATGTGCCTTCTACTCATGAACCACAACATGAAGATATCCAACCCACATATCTTGAGGAGGAGCAAGACACTCCAATCATGGAAGAAGGAACAAGTGATCCCATTCAAGGATTTGATAAACTTGTAGAAAACGAGGATGTTAATGCACCAATTGAAGTCCAAACAAAACATGGGGTCGAACGCGAGGATGTGGAACCAAGCATTGAGGAGGTACCACGATCCTTAGGCCTTCCAGCCGCCCACGCGGTTGAAACAACTCAAGCGGATGTTGGAAGGGAAGCCTTGGAAGGCGGTGAAGATTTCATTGAAGAAGAAGAGTCCAAAATTGAGGCTCCAATTACGGAGCCCCAAATTCCTCCTCAAATTGAAGCTCAGGACAAAGAGTCACCAGCACTTGAAGAGCCATATTTGCCTTCTACTCAAGAACCACAACATGAAGATATCCAACCCACATATCTTGAGGAGCAGCAAGACACACCAATCATCGAGGAAAGAACAAGTGATCCCATTCAAGGACTTGACAAACTTGTAGAAGACGATGATGTGAATGCACCAATTAAAGTCCCAAGAGAACATCAGGTCGAACGTGAGGATGTGGAGCCAAGCTTTCAAGAGGTACCACAATCCTTAGACCTTCCAGCCACCCATGCCTCTGAAACAAACGAAGGGGATGTTGGAGTGGAAGCCTTGCAAGCAAGTCAAGATGTTATCAAAAAAGAAGAGTCCAAAATTGAGGCTCCAATTACGGAGCCCCAAATTCCTCCTCACATTCAAGCTCAAGACAAGGAATTGCGAGCACTTGAAGAGCCATATGTGCCTTCTACTCAAGAACCACAACATGAAGATATCCAACCCACATATCTTGAAGAGCAGCAAGATACTCCAATCATTGAGGAAGGAACAAGTGATCCCATTCAAGGACTTGACAAACTTGTAGAAGACGATGATGTGAATGCACCAATTGAAGTCCCAACAAAACATTGGGTGGAACGCGAGGATGTGGAACCAAGCTTTGAAGAGGTACCACGATCCTTAGACCTTCCAACCACCCACGCCGTTGAAACAACCCAAGGGGATGTTGGAGTGGAAGCCTTGCAAGCAGGTGAAGATGTTGTCGGAGAAGAAGAAGAGTCCAAAATTGAGGCTCCAATTACGAAGCCCCAAATTCCTCCTCAAATTGAAGCTCAGGACAAAGAGTCACCAGCACTTGAAGAGCCATATTTGCCTGCTAGAGAACAAGATGAACAAGAAGATGTCCAACCCACATATCTTGAGGAGCAGCAAGACACTCCAATCATCAAGGAAGGTACAAGTGATCCCATTCAGGGACTTGAGAAACTTGTAGAAGACGATGAAGTGAATGCACCAATTGAAGTCCCAACAGAACATGGGGTGGAACGCGAGGATGTGGAACCAAGCTTTGAAGAGGTACCACCATCCTTAGACCTTCCAGCCACCCAGGCCGTTAAAACAACCAAAGCGGATGTTGGGGTGGAAGCCTTGAAAGCACGTGAAGATCTCCTTGAAAAAGAAGAGTCCAAAATTGAGGCTCCAATTACGGAGCACCAAATTCCTCCTCAAATTGAAGCTCACGACAATGAGTCGTCTGCACTTGAAGAGCCATATGTGCCGTCTACTCAAGACCCACGACATGAAGATATCAAACCCACGTATCTTGAGGAGGAGCCAAACACACCAATCATCGAGGAAGGAACAAGTGACCCCATTCAAGGACTTGACAAACTTGTAGAAGACGATGATGTGTATGCACCAATTGAAGTCCTGACGAAACATGGGGTGGAGCGCAAGGATGTGGAACCAAGCTTCAAAGAGATACCACGATCCTTAGACCTTCCAACCACCCACGCCGTTGAAACAACTCAAGGGGATGTTGGAGTGGAAGCCTTGCAAGCAGGTGAAGATGTCATCGAAGAAGAAGAAGAGTCCAAAATTGAGGCTCCAATAATGGAGCCCCAAATTCCTTCTCACCTTGAAGCTCAAGAAGTGTCATCACTTGAGGAGCCATATGTGCCTTCTACAGAACAACCAGAACATGAAGATGTCCAACCCACATATCTTGAGGAGCAGCAAGACACTCCAATCATTGGGGAAGGAACAAGTGATCCCATTCAAGGACTTGACAAACTTGTAGAAAACGATGATGTGACTACACCAATTGAAGTCCCAACAGAACATGGGGTGGAACGCGAGGATGTGGAACCAAGCTTTGAAGAGGTACCACGATCCTTAGACCTTCCAGCCACCCACGCCGTTGAAACAAACCAAGGGGATGTTGGAGTGGAAGCCTTGGAAGCAGGTCAAGATGTCATCGACGAAGAAGAACAGTCCAAAATTGAGGCTCCAATTACGAAGCCCCAAATTCCTCCTTACATTGATGCTCAAGATCAAGAAGTGTCATCACTTGAAGAGGGATATGTGCCTTCTACTCAAGAACCACAACATGACAATATCCAACCCATATATCTTGAGGAGCAGCAAGACACTCCTTTCATCGAGGAAGAAACAAGTGATCCCATTCAAGGACTTGATAAACTTGTAGAAGACGATCATGTGAATGCAACAATCGAAGTCCCAACAGAACATGGGGTCGAGCGCGAGGTTGTGGAACCAAGCTTTGAAGAGGTACCACGATCCTTGGACCTTTCAGCCACCCACGCCGTTGAAACAACCCAAGGGGATGTTGGAGTGGAAGCCTTGCAAGCACGTGAAGATGTCGTCGAAGATGAAGAGTCCAAAATTGAAGCTCCAATTACGGAGCCTCAAATTCCTCCTCAAATTGAATTTCAGGACAAGGAGTCGCCAGCACTTGAAAAGGCATATGTGCCTTCTACTCAAGAACCACAACATGAAGATATCCAACCCACATATTTTGAGGAGGAGCAAGACACTCCAATCATAGAGGAAGGAACAAGTGATCCTATTCAAGAACTTGAGAAACTTGTAGAAGACGATGTTGTGAATGCGCCAATTGAAGTCCCAACAGAACATGGGGTGGAACGCGAGGATGTGGAACCAAGCTTTGAAGAGGTACCACGATCCTTAGGCCTTCCAGCCATCTACGCGGTTGAAACAACCCAAGGGGATGTTGAAGTGGAAGCCTTGGAAGCAGGTCAAGATGTCGTCAAAGAAGAAGAAGAGTCCGAAATTGAAGCTCCAATTACGGAGCCCCAAATTCCTTCTCACATTGAAGCTCAAGATCAAGAAGTGTTAGGACTTGAAGAGCCATATGTGCCTTCTATAGAACAACCAGAACATGAAGATGTCCAACCCACATATCTTGAAGAGCATCAAGACACTCCAATCATTGAGGAAGGAACAAGTGAACCCATTCGAGGACTTGACAAACTTGTAGAAAACGATGATGTGACTACACCAATTGAAGTCCCAACAGAACATGGGGTGGAACGCGAGGATGTGGAACCAAGCTTTGAAGAGGTACCACGATCCTTAGACCTTCCAGCCACACATGCTGTTGAAACAAACCAAGGGGATGTTGGAGTGGAAGCCTTGGAAGCAGGTCAAGATGTCGTCGATGAAGAAGAAGAGTCCAAAATTGAGGCTCCAATTACGGAGCCCCAAATTCCTCCTTACATTGATGCTCAAGATCAAGAAGTGTCATCACTTGAAGAGCGATATGTGCCTTCTACTCAAGAACCACAACATGACGATATCCAACCCATATATCTTGAGGAGCAGCAAGACATTCCTATCATGGAGGAAGGAACAAGTGATCCCATTCAAGGACTTGATAAACTTGTAGAAGACAATCATGTGAATGCAACAATCAAAGTCCCAACAGAACATGGGGTCAAACGCGAGGTTGTGGAACCAAGCTTTGAAGAGGTACCACGATCCTTGGACCTTTCAGCCACCCACGCCGTTGAAACAACCCAAGGGAATGTTGGAGTGGAAGCCTTGCAAGCACGTGAAGATGTCATGGAAGATGAAGAGTCCAAAATTGAAGCTCCAATTACGAAGCCTCAAATTCCTCCTCAAATTGAATTTCAGGGCAAGGAGTCGCCAGCACTTGAAAAGGCATATGTGCCTTCTATTCAAGAACCACAACATGAAGATATCCAACCCACATATTTTGAGGAGGAGCAAGACACTCCAATCATAGAGGAAGGAACAAGTGATCCTATTCAAGAACTTGAGAAACTTGTAGAAGACGATGTTGTGAATGCGCCAATTGAAGTCCCAACAGAACATGGGGTGGAACGCGAGGATGTGGAACCAAGCTTTGAAGAGGTACCACGATCCTTAGGCCTTCCAGCCATCTACGCGGTTGAAACAACCCAAGGGGATGTTGAAGTGGAAGCCTTGGAAGCAGGTCAAGATGTCGTCAAAGAAGAAGAAGAGTCCGAAATTGAAGCTCCAATTACGGAGCCCCAAATTCCTTCTCACCTTGAAGCTCAAGATGAAGAAGTGTCATCACTTGAGGAGCCATATGTGCCTTCTATAGAACAACCAGAACATGAAGATGTCCAACCCACATATCTTGAAGAGCATCAAGACACTCCAATCATTGAGGAAGGAACAAGTGAACCCATTCGAGGACTTGACAAACTTGTAGAAAACGATGATGTGACTACACCAATTGAAGTCCCAACAGAACATGGGGTGGAACGCGAGGATGTGGAACCAAGCTTTGAAGAGGTACCACGATCCTTAGACCTTCCAGCCACACATGCCGTTGAAACAAACCAAGGGGATGTTGGAGTGGAAGCCTTGGAAGCAGGTCAAGATGTCGTCGATGAAGAAGAAGAGTCCAAAATTGAGGCTCCAATTATGGAGCCCCAAATTCCTCCTTACATTGATGCTCAAGATCAAGAAGTGTCATCACTTGAAGAGCGATATGTGCCTTCTACTCAAGAACCACAACATGACGATATCCAACCCATATATCTTGAGGAGCAGCAAGACATTCCTATCATTGAGGAAGGAACAAGTGATCCCATTCAAGGACTTGATAAACTTGTAGAAGACAATCATGTGAATGCAACAATCAATGTCCCAACAGAACATGGGGTCGAACGCGAGGTTGTGGAACCAAGCTTTGAAGAGGTACCACGATCCTTGGACCTTTCAGCCACCCACGCTGTTGAAACAACCCAAGGGAATGTTGGAGTGGAAGCCTTGCAAGCACGTGAAGATGTCATTGAAGATGAAGAGTCCAAAATTGAAGCTCCAATTACGGAGCCTCAAATTCCTCCTCAAATTGAATTTCAGGACAAGGAGTCGCCAGCACTTGAAAAGGCATATGTGCCTTCTATTCAAGAACCACAACATGAAGATATCCAACCCACATATTTTGAGGAGGAGCAAGACACTCCAATCATTGAGGAAGGAACAAGTGATCCTATTCAAGAACTTGAGAAACTTGTAGAAGACGATGTTGTGAATGCGCCAATTGAAGTCCCAACAGAACATGGGGTGGAACGCGAGGATGTGGAACCAAGCTTTGAAGAGGTACCACGATCCTTAGGCCTTCCAGCCATCCACGCGGTTGAAACAACCCAAGGGGATGTTGGAGTGGAAGCCTTGGAAGCAGGTCAAGATGTCGTCAAAGAAGAAGAAGAGTCCAAAATTGAGGCTCCAATTACGGAGCCCCAAATTCCTCCTCACATTGAAGCTCAAGATCAAGAAGTGTTAGGACTTGAAGAGCCATATGTGCCTTCTACAAAACAAGCAGAACATGAAGATGTCCAACCCGCATATCTTGAGGAGGACCAAGAAACTCCAATCATCAAGGAAAGTACAAGTGATCCCATTCAAGGACTTGACAAACTTGTGGAGAACGATGATGTGAATGCACCAATTGAAGTCCCAACAGAATATGGGGTGGAACGTGAGGATGTGGAACCAAGCTTTGAAGAGGTACCACCATTCATAGACATTCTAGCCACCCACGTTGTTGAAACAACCCAAGGGGATGTTGGAGTGGAAGCCTTGCAAGCAAGTCAAGATGTCGTGGAAGAAGAAGAGTCCAAAATTGGGACTCCAATTACGGAGCCCCAAATTCCTCCTCACATTGAAGCTCAGGACAAGGAGTTGCTAGCACTTGAAGAGCCATATGTGCCTTCTACTCAAGAATCACAACATGAAGATGTCCAACCCACATATCTTGAGGAGCAGCAAGAGAGTCCAATTATCAAGGAAGGAAGAAGTGATCCCATTGAAGGACTTGACAAACTTGTAGAAGACGATGATGTGAATGCACCAATTGAAGTCCCAGCAGAACATGGGGTCGAACATGAGGATGTGGAACCAAGCTTTGAAGAGGTACCACCATCCTTAGACCTTCTAGCCACCCATGCCGTTGAATCAACCCAAGGAGATGTTGGATTGGAAGCCTTGCAAGCAGGTGAAGATGTCGTCGAAGAAGAAGAGTCCAAATTTGAGGCTCCAATTACGAAGCCCCAAATTCCTCCTCACATTGAAGCTCAAGATAAGGAAGTGTCATCAGTTGAAAAGCCATATGTGCCTTCTAGAGAACAAGAAGAACATGAAGATGTCCAACCCGCATATCTTGAGGAGGAGCAAGACACTCCAATCCTCAAGGAAGGTAGAAGTGATCCCATTCAAGGACTTGACATACTTGTGGAAGACGATGATGTGAATGCACCAATTGAAGTCCCGACAGAACATGGGGTGGAACGCGAGGATGTGGAACCAAGCATTGAGGAGGTACCACGATTCTTAGACCTTCCAGCCACCCACGCCGTTGAAACAACCCAAGGGGATGTTGGAGTGGAAGCCTTGCAAGGAGGTGAAGATGTCGTGAAAGAAGAAGAGTCCAAAATTGAGGCTCCAATTATGGAGCCCCAAATTCCTCCTCACATTGAAGCTCAATATAAAGAAGTAATAGGACTTGAAGAGCCATATGTGCCTTCTACAGAACAAGCAGAACATGAAGATGTCCAACCCACATATCTTGAAGAGCATCAAGACACTCCAATCATTGAGGAAGGAACAAGTGATCCCATTCAAGGACTTGAAAAACTTGTGGAAGACGATGATGTGAATGCACCAATTGAAGTCCCAACAGAACATGGGGTCGAACGTGAGGATGTGCAACCAAGCTTTGAAGAGGTACCACAATCCTTAGACCTGCTAGCCACCCACGCCGTTGAAACAACCCAAGGGGATGTTGGAGTGGAAGCCTTGGAAGCAGGTCAAGATGTCATCGAAGAAGAAGAAGAGTCCAAAATTGAGGCTCCAATTACGGAGCCACAAATTCCTCCTCACATTGATGCTCAAGATCAAGAAGTGTCATCACTTGAAGAGCCATATGTGCCTTCTAGACAACAAGCAGAACATGAAGATGTCCAACCCACATATCTTGAAGAGCATCAAGACACTCCAATCATTGAGGAAGGAACAAGTGATCCCATTCAAGGACTTGACAAACTTGTAGAAAACAATGATGTGACTACACCAATTGAAGTCCGAACAGAACATGGGGTGGAACGCGAGGATGTGGAACCAAGCTTTGAAGAGGTACCACGATCTTTAGACCTTCCAGCCACCCACGTCGTTGAAACAAACCAAGGGGATGTTGGAGTGGAAGCCTTGGAAGTAGGTCAAGATGTCGTCGACGAAGAAGAAGAGTCCAAAATTGAGGCTCCAATTACGGAGCCCCAAATTCCTCCTCACATTGAAGCTCAAGATAAAGAAGTGTTAGGACTTGAAGAGCCATATGTGCCTTCTACAGAACAAGCAGAACATGAAGATGTCCAACCCACATATCTTGAAGAGCATCAAGACACTTCAGTCATTGAGGAAGGAACAAGTGATCCCATTCAAGGACTTGAGAAACTTGTAGAAGATGATGTTGTGAATGCGCCAATTGAAGTCCCAACAGAACATGGGGTGGAACGCGACGATGTGGAACCAAGCATTGAAGAGGTACCACGATCCTTAGACCTTCCAGCCACCCACGCCGTTGAAACAACCCAAGGGGATGTTGGAGTGGAAGCCTTGCAAGCAGGTCAACACATCGTCGAAGAAGAAGAGTCGAAACTTGAGGCTCTGATTACAGAGCCCCAAATTCCTCCTCACATTGAAGCTCAAGATAAAGAAGTGTCAGCACTTAAAGTGCCATATATGTCTACTGAACAACTAGAATATGTTGAGGAACTTGAAGTGGAAGATGTGGCACCCGTGTTTATTGAGGAGGAGGAGGAGGAGACTCCAATTGTTAAGGAAGAAAAGAACACTCCCATTCAAACAATTGATGAACTTCCACAACATGGGGATGTAGAGGAACCATTTGAGGTCCCAAAAAAAAAGGAGGTGGAACCCAAAGAAGTGGAACTAGGTTTTGAGGAGGTAGCAAGATCCTTGGAACTTCCACTCAACCGGCCCATTGAAGAAACACAAGAGCATGTTGGAGTAGAATCTCCAATTAACCCACCCATTGAAGAAACACGAGAGGATGTTGAAGTAGAAGGGTTTCAGTTGGTTGAGGATGCATTTCCATTGGAGAATGTTCCATCAACATTGATACAACAAGCTACAAGTGTTGAAGGTGACAATTGGAGAACTTGGAAAAGAGAATTGGAGGCTAATGCAATGGATAAGTTATTTGCTCAAGAAAATTTAACTCCTGAAGAAAACAAAAATGGTGACATCTTGGAAGGCCTATGGCCAGGAGTTGGGAGTGCATTGGAAGAGTCAATAGTTTCAACAAAGGATCCGTGTGGCAATGATGAAAGTGAGGCACTTAATTATCTTTTATGTCAAAAATACCACGTATATGTGGTTGGGAATGTCCACCTTATGTAATATGTGTCCTTGTGGTTTGTGAGTTTGGGTTGTTATTTATATAATTATGTATTGTTAGAATTGAAGTGGATGTGTATCAATGTAACATGGCAAGTTCATGCTTTTTACTAATTATGTTTTTTTGTGTGTGTGTATTCCAGAGGAAATAATAGGTGCCGAGGAAGCTGAAACAATGGAAAACAAGGTTGAACTAGGTGAGGTGGTGGGGTTTATTGGAATTCATTTCATGGGGAAAATATAATTCCAAGACATAATTAATATAGAAGAACAATTGCATATCACAACTACAAAAGCTAAGTTTTTTATTCAAATTAAAAAAATTATGCATCATGATTTAATTATTTAAATATATTCAATTTACACTTGATCCAATCATTATTAATACACCATAATATTCTTTGTGCACATGGTTATGTTCATTACATTATTGTGAATGTCATATTTGTGAATATAATTAAAGACCTCTTAACAATGTTAAAATTTTAAAACAATTTTGTTCCAAATTTGCACAAACCTTCACATTGAATGGTTTAAAGCAAGTTTCACCGTATGGTTTAGGGTATCATTGAAAGCGGATGATGTACCTGAAGAAGGAGGATCTGCTACAAATGCTAAATTGATGTGTCATGCAAATCCAGACATGCAACCCCCTTCAAAACCGGTGCTTGAGAAGGACATAATTGAGGATGTTAAAGCGAAAGAGACTATGGTTGTTGACAATGTTGAAGCAAGAGAATCAACTGAGACCAATGCAACTTTCGAGGAGCAACATCATAAGCATACTTTTGTGCCAATGGAAATCCCAACTTCCAAGACTAAGGAGGTTTTTTCAACACTAGAAGAGCCTCAAGTGCACATTGTTGAAGAGGAGAAAGAGCTTGTTGTCAAACCAAATTTAGAGAAGGAACCTCAATCAAATGCACTTGATGAGGCCCTTATTCAAGGACATACTAATGGCGAGGTTGCTTTGGAATGGCCTACTCATGATTCTCTTGTTAAAAAGGTGGAGGTTGAGCCAACTTTGGAAGAGGGTACATCACAATTGATAGCAATTGATGAGACCCTCAATTCAAAGGTTGATGAAGGGATTTTCCAAGAATCACAACTTGTAGTACCAAGTGTAGAAGAGGAGAAAGACATTGAGGGAAAACATTCAATGGAAAAACTTGGGTTTATATTGGAAAAGTCTAAGGAGCTCGAGTTGGAAGATTCACAAAGGAATACAAATGAGTCACCTTCTACTTCAAATGCAACAAGCAAGGACCAAGGAACAAACTTGGATGAATCAAATAAGGTACAAGGTGAATTTGACACACCTCAAGTAGTGGACCAAACATGGGAGCAACTGAAGAGCAATTGGAAGAATTTCAAAGGTAGACCTGATATTCACGTCACCAATAAAGTGCGTCAAGCAGCTAGGGAGGCAAAGGAAAAAGCACGAAAAGTTGTTGGCCTTCCTTGGCCTCCTGCACGTCTTTCTACATCAACTCAAAATGTAGAAGATGAAAGAAAGGTGAGTGCACCTATTGTGGAGACCAATTTCAGTCCTAGTGAAGTTGTAGATGAATTTGTTGGCACAAGGAGGGAGCTTACATGTGAACCAAACACGTTGGAGTCCAAGGTCAATGAACTTGTGGATCATACAAACAACTTTCCAACTAAAATCGAAACAATTCCTACTGGTGAGTTAATCCTTTATGTTTAAATTTTATTGCATGTTTATGCAAATGGGATGACAAGAATGAGTTTGATTCTTACCTATATATCATTTATTATATAATTTGACACTTCAAATGATTTTGAAAATATTGCATTGTTGTGTATTCACCTAATAGACTAGCATATCTTTAGTGAAATGATTGGTCATTTCATACAAAAGCTCATGGAGTTTGAAATTGGCAACAGGTGGGGGACACATTATTGATGAGCGAGAAGAAGCAACCACAAATTTTGCTAATCCAAAATTTTCAATAATCAAACATTCTAATGACCAAATATTACTTGCCACTATAGACAAGACCCATGCGCTTTCATTAAAGCTCCAAGGGCTTGATAGTGAATCAGATAATAACATGTTTAAATCTTCACAAGATGCCATCTTATTTGAAGGAGAAGATTCAGCAGCAAGATGTGCTTGATTAAATGAAATCTAAAAGGGAATTTAATCAACATGCTCTAGTTAATGATAACAATAAGAATGTCAAGCACTCCCTCTTTGCTTATAAAATCATACATTATTCAAAGGAGGTAATAGGCCTCTAATCAAATAGTGATAAATTGGCCAACTTTGTATCATTAGTCTTTTACAAATATTGTTTATGAACTAATTAAATTGTTACATTTTCATATGTATCAAATGTAAACTTATTGATGTTGAACTTTCCCATTATATGTTATTACCTTACAATTGTTTTGTTGTGGTCACAAAAAACATTGCATGATGCATCATACATCATCAATGAGTATGGCACTACACACACACACATGCGCACATAAGACATGGGTACCATTTATTTAACTCATGGGACAAAAGAAGGTTTCATATTTCATTGGTTATGCATGTAGCCTAAGGCAGACCAATTTTGATAGCATTGTAGTCCTTAATAATACTTTTAAATGAAAAAGGCATGAAAATGCCAAAATAGGATAATAATTATGTTGAGGACAAATCAATTGCAATGTTAGCAATGAATAGTGGGGACTTATTGGCTTTGGATTTTGAATTATGTTTTGAAGGGAATCTTTTGAATTATTTCCTATCCTATGTGGATTTTGGACCATTATAAATTGGTTGTAACTTATATTTTATGTTTTGAAATACTTGCTTTATGGATTAAGAATTATCATGGAGTTTGCAATTTTGTTATGTAATTGTATGGGAATTTCAAGTTATAGAAAGTAGTTAGGGTGAAAGCACACTTGGGGGGGCGCAGGGGGGGGAAGGGGATTGTTGTCACATTGTATTTGTTTTAGGGGTCCCATGTTTGAACTTCAACCATGTCATTATTATGAAGGATTTTTACAATCTTTTTGCATGTCATGGTAGGTCAAAACCCAAATAAGTCAAATTCCAACAAAATTGCACTTTTTAATATAATATGATGTGATGTTAGAGTATATTTGTGCCAAAGAAATATACATCATAGTGCACTAAAAAATGAAAATCCATTCAAAAATTTATCAAATTTATTTATATTTTTTACAAAAGTTTTAGTATCTATTAAACATTGTGATTCCATATGATTGGAATAAATTTGTGAATCGTGTGAAAAGCTCGATAATTATCATATCATAAATAGGTGTCTTTGGGGGTAATGACTATAAGTATGTGGCAAAGTAACATTTTGACAAACTATCATTTTCAAATGGAAGATGATAAGATATGTGAGGTGAATCATTTTTAAAATTTTCATTTTAAACATTTTTTGGTTGACTAATTCAAATTGAAACCTAGTGCAACCCAAAAAATAAATTAGGTTATATTATATTGTATATACCATAACTATGCCCATTATTCATTGAATTTAATTGTTTAAAATCTATTTTTATTTTCAAATTAGATATCATGATTAACTTTATGAAAATCAGATTATCAAGCCCAAACACCAAAAGTGAGACCCAAGATTAAATACAATACGTTTTGTAAAAATATACATTACATACATGTCATGAAAATGCCAAATTCCCCCCCCCCCCCCCCCCCCCCCCTTCCCCAAATTATATTTTTATAATTTGTTTTCATATATCTGTATGATGCATTTCTAAAATAGTTTAACCTACTAGTGGAGTCTAAAACAAATTTCAAGTTATATATGAGTAATTACTATTTGGTATTCATCCCTAGCATGAATTTAACAATAGAATTCAAGTTTTGTATGTCTTGTTAATTTTGTTGTTTCTATGAATGGATATGGAACTTTGAGGAAGAGTTATTTTTTGTTTTTACAAGTTCTTGATTAACTACATTTTTTAAAAGATTATAATCTAAACATGGTACTACCTTGTTACCTAAAAAAATACATCATTGATGTATCAAACTTCCTAAGCAATGGATTATTATCAATTGTTGTGTGAATTCCGGATTTTCATGGGTTTGTATGTTAATATATTGATTTATACACAATTAAGATTCACAAAATTATCATGGAGATTACCCACTATTTAAGTTTGAACAAGTATAATGTTAATTATATTTTATGACTATGCATTTAAAAAATGTATTAGTTCATCATGAAATTTGCTTATGTGAATCATGCAATATTTATGTCTCAAATTACATTAAATAGTCACAACACTACTACAAAACAGGTCTTTCAATCACTATGCAATTCCACCCAAACCCATCCAAATGGAAAGGAACTTATTGAAAATCAAAGTTTGGAGGACCATTTCCACCAAACTTGTGTGCATAGTGGATTTTTAGTGGGCATCTCCCACTAGTTATTTACTTGGGTGGAATGTGCACCAAAGTTTTCATTGTGGTTAGTGTTCCCACAAGCTAGGGTGGAACTAACTAATGCAAGAATCAATGCAAGCTACCTAAATGGAGTGATTTACATTATGCTTGCTCCATTGCTGGTTACTTGTATTGGAACATGCACATCAGCATTCATTGTTTGAGTAAAACATTTAGACGTAGTGAATGATTGAACATGAACACATGGAAAGGAATGTCTTCTTTGAGTTTATTAACCTAATAGGTGCCATTTATAACACAAGGTCCCACAAGTAGCACAAAATATGTGTTTTCATTCCAAAATTTTGTACACATTTAGTAACCCATGATATTTTAGGTTTTAAAGAACTATGGTTGATGTAAGCAACATTTATAGCTCATAACTAGCATTCATGAGTCTAGGCATGGTATTAGGACCCAATCACAATTGCTTGTCCTTTGCTTCGAAAGTAGTCATAAGGAAATATTGATGATGTGGGAGACCTAGGATAAAGCTAATTAGTTAAAATGCCCAAGCAAGAATTTTGAATTTAGGTCAAGACCCATGTCAAGTCTTCCAAAATCTAGTGCAAAGTTGATGGAATTTAGCGTGCATGTGGATGATGAGGGAATTTCAAATCACATGTTTTGAGACATGTCCATAGCAAGTTTAAAGTGGTTACTTGTGGACTTCAAACCTTGGCAGGAAGACTTCCATCTTATTATCCATTGAGTTCATCTAGGTCTAGCTTAGTCACAAGTTCTTTCTAGAAGTGTGATAACATAATTGAAGGTTTTAGATTTCAAGAAGGTTGTTGATTTGTTTATAAATAACATTCATGACAAGTTACAATGGAGAAGGCAGATAGGAAAGTGAAAAGGGAGGCAAACTTTGAGTTTCCACCATGGGATTATGTTCCCTAGAAGAATCAAATTGAAGATTATTTTAGGAGTGTCAAGAAGCAAAAATGGGGTTTTATAACTAACTTTTGCAACTATTTTTGTCCAAGGCAACTATTATTTTAGTTGCATATGACAAAAATAGTCACATTGGACAAGTAAAAAAAACCCATTTTTCTTCTAGTGAATGATTCAACCCCAAGGCCAAATTTCCTCCAAATATTATGTTTGATGCATATAGAACTAGCCAATAACTTCCAACATATAAGTATTATAGGTTGTAGTGGAAATTATTAAACATTTGTTTAACGAAGATGAAAAACTTCACCAACTGTCCAAGTGTTGCTATTACCTAAGGTGGGCTTCTAAGCTTCAAATTAAGTCAAATTGTAGTTGGGTTCCATGATCTACAATAAAGATCAAGTGGTTTTTTGGCTAGAAAACCTACATGGATTAACCAAGATGATATTAGAAGTTAATAATAATAAGCTAAAACATAAATTATACTTGAAGTCGTCAAAGTTCATTGGAAATGATTTGTAAAACACAAAATCCATGGTTGTTCATAGTTTCATGTTAATCAATTTTCAATTATTAATAGAGAACCCCCCTTTTTGCAACTATGTTTTCAACTACATCTTGATTATAAACCATAGTTGAAAGTGAGAAAAATAGTTTGTAATTGTTTTTTGCAATTGAAAAATATTTTTCTCAACTACAAACCAAAAAATTTAATAAGTACAAGTCAACAGTGACATTCCAATTGAAAGTGTTTGCCATGTGTCAACACCACATCAATAGCCATCATCAACTGTTCTAGTTGCAAACTATCTTACCAACCTACTTGTGAGATGTTGTTAACTTCCTTTGACTAATGGACAAACTTCATCCGTTGATTGGATGCGATGTCAATAAAATATTTAGTTGCAATTTTGATTACATTTCAATTATGTCAACTTAACCAATGATGTGGTAACATGTGACACATTCAAAACATTTCACCATTGATTACCCACATTAACTCGAGAGGTCAATTATGTTGCAACTACAATGGTTAATGCATTTGGACGTGTGTGGGATGACATGTGTTGTAATTTAATAGGGTTTGGGTTAGACCAATAGTTTAACGCCACTTGGCATAACCTTAGCCTATAAATGTATGTGGTGCCTAATCATAGGAAGCCACAAAATTACCTAAGGATGGGTTAGGTCTAAACTTAGGCCCCCTTGTATATGCTTAAGTTAAAGCTAGACCTAGGTGTCTAAGCTAAAGCTAAACATAGGCATTAGGTTAGGCCTATACCTAAAATACAAATAAAGTCCTATTTCATTTAATTTAGCCTTTAAGTTTGGGCATTTTTTATTTGTTCATCCCAAATGGCTATTACATTTTCATGTTTTTTTTGGTTTTCTATCATATCAATGCATTTGCTTATATAATTTGGATTATCAAAATGGAAGCCAAACAATATGGGACAAATATTTTAGTTTCCACCATGGTAAGACAAGCCTAGCAACACACATAAGCCCACAACAAAAAACTTATAGGTCTTTTTCAATTCTTATTTGATTTGAATGATGTAAAAAGTTATGGGAACATTAAAGTAAGCTCTACGTTATCTCTTTAAGCTCTAGAAGCAAAGGAACAACATAGAAAAAGCATAAAACATGTCAAAATTAGATAATGTGTTTATTCCAAAAATGACCCATTACTTTAAAATATCATATCATATTCATTTCTTATTCAATTTGAGTGATCTAAAAAAGCTATGGGTGCACCAAGTTAAGCTTTACATTAGTTTCTTGAACTTCAAATGCAAATAACCAATGGAGAGAAACCACAAAAATCACAAATGTATTAAATTGGAATGTGTGAATTAAGCATATGACCAAACACTTACCTTGCCTACTTTCAATGCCCATATCTTCTCATTTTTTAATCTACTTTGAGGATGAAAACATGCTAAATGTACTTGATATTCTACTTGTCAAACTAACAAAAGGTAGAACGAAAACCCATCACAAAATTATTGTACATGTGTAATATTTTTTTGTTGAATGACTACTAATAAAATATTTTCTTCATTATTATGCATTAATTTAAAATTTTCACATTATAAAGTAGGCTTCAAGTATATTTTATAAGTGTAAGTAACTTTGAGAGCCTATTTTTTGTAGTGTAATATTTGATTCAAGTATATGAACTATCAAAAAGATAATAAATGGGTTTTTTGGTGATACCGTTTAATACACAATGATCTTTATGTTATAACTTCATACATGTCTATTTCTTAAAATTTCAATGAGAAATATGTTTGAACATCATATTGACAAATCAATTTCAAACATACTTATTACCTACATTTATTATTTTAACAATATTCAAATTTTGTATTATGTTTATAATAAACCCAATTAAAAGCACAGTGGTTTCAAAATCAAATTTAAGTAAATCTTAATATACCTTCTAGTCTTTTTATAAATTTTGTCTCAATTTCAACTTCATTTTTGTTCATCAATTGTTTTTGTATTCTTTACCATGCGTAACCCTTGAATGATTTAAGTGGCCATGACTACTCCAAGTTGAGCTCTAAAACATCATTTCTGAACTTGAAAAACAAAGGAAGGATGTATTAATATTTAAAGTTATTTAATAGCTTGAGTGTATGGTGGTTAATTATTTTACCTTAGTTGCAAACTATCATAACATAATTGCAACTCAATTAGTTGCAGCTAATTTACAACCTAATTTTAACTTAATTAAACCAAAAGCTTAACTAATAGTTTACCTAACATAAGTTTAGTTAATTATGTTTATTACTTGTAATAAATATTCAACAATAATTTTTATTTATATAGTTTAATAATTGATTAGATTTTTATACTAAAATTTATCATTCATTGATAAATATACATCTATTTATATATATTTCATTATATATAATAAAGTTATGTATTAATAAGTAATATTATTAATAAATAATTTTATAATAAAATTCATAAAAATGACATTAATAATACTATTGTAGCTAATGTAAGCTAGGTTGTTATTTAACTATTATTATGTGTATTATTATTTAACTTGTTATAACTATTATAAATTAATATAATATATATTGAATAAAAATAAAATATAACAATTTTAAAAGAATTTTATTTTGAAATGATATAATCATGCATTAGATGTCTGTACTAACTATGCTTATTATTATTATTGATTACTATAAAATGAATAATAATCAATTAAATAATCTGAAAATATATTCAAACCAATAGTTAGCATTAGATTAATTATTAAATTAATTCCAAATAAACTTAATTATGTTTCATTAAATTTATAAAAGTAACTATCATTATGTGTGTTGAACATTGTTACCTAAAAAAGATCTATAGATAAATGAACATGTAGTTTTAAGCAAAACTAGTAGTAGAAGGTAGAATATGGTGGTTCAAATAACAAATAGCCAAAATTTGAATTTAGGAGGAAAAATTAATTATTGATTTCAACTCATCCTATCTAATTATTGTTAAAAAAAAATAATACCAAGGTATATAAGAACATTGGCACTTACATTGGACACTGTTTTAAGACAAGTTTTTGTGTTGATCCATTTTATTAACAAAAAGAGGAAGCCCTTTGTTTATGAAGTAAAATAAAAAATACTATAATATATCAAAATATTTTGATAAGGGACCTAAACAAACTACCCCACCAAATTTGTTGAAAAATAACATTAAAACCTATTTAGCTTTCTTATGCTCTTAAATCGATTTCAAAATCATGCTAATAGAAAACCCCATTAACAAACATATTAGTTTAACTAATATTTCAATACAAAATATTTTAAAACCTATGCTTTAATTTTATTATTATTAAATTTATTATTTAAATTTTAAAAAATCATCCTACAAAAAACTCATCTTTACAAATAAAATTTACATGCAATTTCAATTTAATGAATTTTGATAAAATTTTGAACAAATATAACTTAATTATCATATGTATAAAAATGAATAAAAATTAGAGTTCCACAAAAATATTAATTATCTATCATCATTTGATATATTGAAAACTAAATTTGATTTACACAAAAATAGAAACTACATATATTGAATATATGCATTATTATCAACTTATATTTCAAAATATCATTTACTTATATTTCAAAATTAAATAATAATAATAATAATAATTTATTACATGTATGAACATATATAAGATTAAATTATTAATTTATATTCAAGAAAATTTATTCAAAATTATATGCATTGCAAAAATCATGTCATGCATAACTATTCATTTGTACAAATAAATTTTCATATAATTTGATGTTATCAAAATTTAGCATAAATATTAACATATACAATATGTATAAAAACAATGTCACCTATTAGTTGTTTAATTGAATTGAAAGATAGTTGCAACAAAGTTGTGAATGAAATTACATTTCATCCATCCGTTAATACATTTTATCATCCATGCATGTGTTGATATTGGTGTCACAAAAATAATTGAACATTGGTTAACATCTTGACTATTTGTCAACTAGAAAACCTTAAATGCTAAGAATATTCCAAAATTGACCTTTTATTCAAGACATGTTTTTCACTATTTACTAATGTAGTAGCTAGGGATTTCAACTTATTAACATTGTTGATGCCAAGAATATTCAATGGAATATTTGGCAAAACACCACCTAGTTGAAAACTACTTTCAACTATATACCAATTTAGTTGATGAGTTGACTTCATGGGTAATTTCCATTATTCAATTCTAAAATTAAACAAAAATAGTTGCAACAAAATTGTAAATCACATCTAGCTGAAAATGTTTTGGTTAAAAAAGAGGGGTTTTCTACTAGTGAATCCAAAAATTTGAAAGCATCCAAGGCCTCTAAGGTAACCTTTTTTACATCATGGGTGAGATCATATGTCGCATATTTGCCCTTCACAACATGAAGGGTAGGAGGCATAGAAAATTTTGACGCCAAAATCAAATGGGAGAATACGAAGGCAACAACTTTATCATCACATGGAGTGTAAGAATGACTTTTTGGTTGTAGTTGTCAGTACCAAAAGCCTCGCACAACAATGTCCCCTTTTGTCCATTCTTCACCATCAACATTTTTGAAGGAAGTAACCACAACATGGGCACCTTTATCGACAAACATTAGCCAAAATGGCTCATATGTTACAATAGGTACAATGATGTTGTCACCTAGACATAGGTTCTTAACAATCCATTCACCTTTAGAATCAGCTACAATATCTTCATTTGAATTGTACATCAAGTCCTTCACCTATGAAGTGTTCTTAACCATGTCAAAGTCCATTGTGGAATGTGTTCTTTATTCACACATTCATTATTAAGGCCACTATCCATGTAACTTACACAAAAGCAAAAAAATTGATGGTATTAGTAGAGGGTGGGATATCTAGATGACAAGGACCGTACTTGGTGTTTTGAATGACCGCCCTTCATTATTGAACAATCCCATGGTCTTGTCATGTTTATATCCTCCACCTTAACTTCATGGGAAAAAATGTTAATGTGTTGTATGACATTTGGGTATGCAGCATGATATTTGTTTGCCTTGGACCTCAAAAATGCTACTACTTCAACTGCATTTTGAATTTTTCCCCTGCATGTTTAATTTGTTCTTTTCTAGCTTCATGTTTAACAAGCCCTTGGCTCCATCAACCTCACCCTTTCCATGACATGTAGCAAAGAAGTTCCAAATCAATTAGCACCCTTAGATGATTTGTAAAACTAGTAAAGTTAGGATATCATGACAAAAAATACCATGCCCTCGCACTTTTAAATTGGCCTAAGCAACCATCTCTCCAAACAATTTGATTGTTTGGAATGCACCTTTGATTTTGTAAATGGCTCCAATGAAACATGAAAACATGTTGGACAAATAATGTTTCATGATTTGTGTCATTTGAAACAAAGTAGTGAACTTCCTTGATCAAACTAGAATTTGGATTAGTTAAGTCATGAGGTGTGAGACCAGGTCGATAGTTAATGAGAACTAGAACATTCACTTATAAGTTATGCCAATGCATACTTTGTACTTCGTTTTGGATTTTTATGGTGTTTTTAGAAAAATCAACATAAGAAAGGATTGTTTTAGGAGGAAGGTTTTCTAAACACTCTTTAAATTGCAAATCATGCCATCTTAAAACATAATTGTGAAGCAAACTTTTTTTTTAAACATGGGTAGAGGTTTTCTAACAATACTCTTGATAATGTCAAATGGTATTTTAGTTTATGGGCTTTCTTTTCTCTCCCTTCATGTGTTTTCGCAACAACTTCATACCCAATACTTTTCCACTTAATCAACTTATAGGATTAGAGCTCCCCTATACAAACCTTAAAAGTGGTGACTCCACATTCCAAGCATTCACCCTCAAGGCACCTCTTAGCATGCCAAAGAGACAAGGGGGGTTCTTGACATAAAATTGACATACACATAGCAATTAACCCACTAAAAACAAATGGGTGTGTAGAAAATTTATTTATTAAAGACTTTCCACCTTAGTGGACATTACAAACTTCTTTACATGTGCAAGGCCACATACCATGAATCCCCTTCCAATGCATTGCATGTCATTGACAACAACAATCAACTCTCTCAACTTTGTGTGATAATGGTAACAACATGTGTTCTAATGCTTCAACCACTATACAAACCACAAATTCAATGCTTGAAATAATGTGAACATGATAGGAGCACCAAGATGTAAAGCCTTGAAAGTTGTGAAGAATTCTAGCTACACACATGCACAACACAAAATTAAATCAATTTCTTTTGCATGTCACCCTCTTATGATGCCTAATTATAATGTCCACTATTAATTCCAAATGTCCCCATGCTACATAAAATATTGTAAATACCCATGATCTATAATATTTAAAAATTAGAGTATTCCCATGGTTTTAACAAGTAATTGAGTCTAGACCTATAGACTATTGTTAGTGATACATTTTTGTATCACTTTATATTCTTGGCATACTTTATTTTATATAAATACCACATGAAAATATTAATTAGGATATCTAAATTATTGCTAGATAATTATTTATTAATGTTGAAAGATTACATTTTACCATTATGCCATTACTGAATCGAGACTATCAACAATAATTGGGAAAATACTCAAACTTCCATAAATCATAAAACATACATCTCAAGCTTCTCTCACAGAGTAGTCTCTTTCACTAAAAAAAAACTATCATCGTTCACAATAATCCTCATCATTCCTCCCCTAAGTTTCATGTGACAACTGTACCACTATACTAATATACCTTTTGGTAGTTACAAGAAACGGTTGTAACCACTTTGTGTCATATCAATAGGTAGTTAGCATGTCTATATGTCATGTCAACATAATGAACTTACTATTTGTTACCATTATCTATTTGTCATATCATCACAATGGACTTACTATCTATGGTTTTATCGACATGTTACGGTTTGACATTTCCCAAAAGAAACTTAAATAAATCTTCTTAGTATTTATACATTTTGTCAACATGCCTAAGTATCTCCCTTACTTTGTCCCCCTCTTAGTGTTGTAGTGTCCCCACAATTTTGCACATACATTCTAACTACACATTGCAAAAGTTTTTTTTACTATAGGTCCTAACTCCTAAAACCTCTTACTTGGGCATAAAGTACAAGTTGTGTTGGAGTGAAGTTGCCAATTTCATTGTCAAAAGACTCTACCCTTCCTTGGTGTATGTAATTTGTTGCCTTTGCATATACTTGTTGGTTTGCTCCATCTTCACAAGGTGTGGTAAACATCGTTGGTAGTGAATGAGCTTACCAACACGTGGTCATTTGGACAACTTCTCCACCAAGCGCCTTGTTCTCAAGATGGTTACATGTAAGGATAGTTTGTCCATTCCTAGATGTGTTTTTTGAGCAAAATATTTGGTTTGCTAATTTTTTATAATCTTGTAGACATTAGAGGCCATGGCACAATTTACAATGTTAGTGAAACATGCTAACTCCTAGCAATCATCCATAACTTGCTTCCACTTTTCAGGTTGAATTGGGTCTTGGCCCTACTTTCCACATGATTTGGAATAACCTCCACTGGGTCAAAGCAAAAGTAGGTCTACTGGATGTTGAGGTTTGATGGTGACGGTAGTAATCCTCAAATGAAATTTCTAGCTTACAATAATATCATAGTGCATATAGTCCTAAGCAACCTACTTCAAACTCTAGAGCACCATTTTTTTAGGCTGGTGGTACTAGATTTAGCAACATATAATGTTATATTCTAAATATTCTCTCCATTCCAAGTCGTCTATTGCCCACATAGAAAGAAATTGACTCTCTATGATATGTGCTCCCAACATAGGAAGTGCTACTCCTACTCATAGACAAACTTGGAAACAATGCATCAAATAATACATCCTAGGAGTAGGAATCACTTACATGATATATTCCATCTCTAACGTCATGTGGAGCATATCATTTATGGTATAAGATTTAATACATGCTCTTTTTACTATTGTAGGATGTTTTACTTGTGGTAGCATAACTCCATAAATAAGCTTCCTCACCCAAATCTCCACACCCTCTTTTCATGTACCAACTTTTATAATCTAAAATCCTTTAATTTGTTCTTCAAATAATCCTACTTGGTTTGTACTTGTGTTTGTGTTATTAGGTTCTTCTTTGATTATACTTTGAAGATAGAGTTGTGATAGTGGGGTAGTCTCATCTCATCAAATATATCCATTACATATGCATCTGTAGGGATATATTTCCCCCTTTTGACTTCTTTAGTTGACTTGCCTTACTCCTTATTTAGTTTAGTTTTTCCTTATGTGGTAGCATCATCTTTAGTTTCATCACCTAATGTTGTTTGTTGATATGCCAC
This sequence comes from Sphagnum tenellum, assembly GCA_963921925.1. Taxonomy (NCBI): domain Eukaryota; kingdom Viridiplantae; phylum Streptophyta; class Sphagnopsida; order Sphagnales; family Sphagnaceae; genus Sphagnum; species Sphagnum tenellum. The sequence goes on from OY998154.1 coordinate 14,239,411, forward strand.
ATCCAAAGCACTAACATAGTTTTTTATTTGCTCAAAGTGCCACATCCTAAATTCACCTTTAGCCTTCTCTAGAGCTTCCCCTAATTCCACAAGTCCTCCTTCAATTAGTTGGTCATATAATTTTACCTTGGTTTGAATTGCCATAGCTGCAAATTCCCATTATGTGTTGACTTGTAATTGAAGCTTTAGCACTTCAATTTGAGCCATATGTATTTTTTTTCTAAATTTTGTTTACTTTTGCCATAAGCATTTTTTGATCTTGATAATGAGTCTGTTGAGCTTGTTCAACCACTCCCTTTTAAGAAGTTAATTCACTCTCTTGTTCTTACATTACTTTTTCCGTCTCCTTTACTCTTTCCTCCATACATCATTGCTTAGCCTTGAGGATTTGAATTTCCAATCTTTGTTGCCTTATTTCTATATCTGTTATTAGCAAAAGTTTCTTCTTGCTTGTTGGTAAAAACCTATGCTCGATATGTGGTATGATTCCTTTTTCTAATGGTTCCAAATTCTCTTGGTCCTTTTGTTGCACATTTCCAATGGTTGTTGCTTTGGGAATTCTTTTTCAATCTCCTATTGCAAAATCTCCTTCTTCAGATGTTGGTGGTACCGCTCATGTTGTTGGTGTCCCATCTTTCCCATTTGGTTGATGATCACCGCCACATCATCCTTTAATGTAGGTAGATTTTGGTCCATAATCTAATCTTCAACCATTTTTTCCTATAGCAACTCTACTTCAAAAACATGTTTTGTGTCAACACCCTTCAAATTTTATCCTTTTTCAATAGTTGTTTCTATAGTTTTGCTCACAACACTAGATGTGGAAACATGCTTATTGACATCTGTAGTCAACTTGTTAGTATCTTCAATAGTCTCATTAGTAGTCTCATCAATATCCCCCTCTTGAGGTAGTGGTACCTATGTATCACTTTGTTTGAAGTTACTGATGATTCTCTCCTTTTCTTCATGTTCTCCAGCATTGTGGCATTGACATCCACAGTGATTTTTTCCTTCCACTTTTGGAGTTTATTTTCTCGTGCAAGACTTCCTTGTTCCTTAGCAAACTACTTTTGATATAAATACCCAATTATGTTAGAGCAAGGTCAATTAGGGTATTAGTCGACTTTTTAGCCTTATGTTGAATTGTTATTAATTCATTCTAGAGTTTTTAAGAAAACCACGTTGCCCAGTTAACTAGCTCCTTTTTAGCAACTAACATCACAAAAACTAAAAACTAAGGGCAAACCTATTGCCTTGACAAAATGTCAAAATCTCCATCAATGTTTCTAATCTTTTAACTTTTGCCTTTTTGTTGATTTGGGCAATCACATACCCTCACTTGAAAACATAGTGATCTTGTTGTGTTATTGTAAAATAAGTGGCAACAACATCATTATACCCTTCCCATGTTCCTACCATCAATCCTTCACGAGGTAGTTTGAACACCTTCACTATGCTTTCCTCATTGATGTTGATTTGTTGTCTCTATAACTTGACGCACTTGTTGTCATAGTCAAAATTGCAAATGAATTCCTTCACCAAGGGTTTGTTGATGTGAGTCAGTTGAATTTATTCAATGACGCAAGACCTACTTTCTTGGCCCATGTTTCTTCTCGAATGTCTAAGGCCCAAATACTACTGTGATTGCATCCCAAGGAAATCATTTTCCCTAGCTTAGCCATAGTTGGTAGGTTCTCCATTAGTTTGATCTTTCTTCATGTGGTGTTCAAAGAAGTCATACCAATGTTAGTTTCATGTTCATGCTTCATCTTTCCAATGTCAAGAACTTGCTCTTTATACAAATTGAACTCTCAATTCCAAAAAATTGCAATGTAGCACTAATAAGGTGGCTCCAATAGTTCTTTGTATATTCCTATAAACAGATAATCAAACCCTAATTGTAACACAATAATTTCAAAACAATGTTGCTTCCTTGAAGTATTAGAAACCAACCTCTTCTATTGTTTTTTCCAGAGGTATTCCCAAATTTGTAACTAAGTAGCACCACAACCAAAAAAAAACTCTTCATGTCATTCCTCAAAAGTATCCTATAAGTTTTATCGCTATATGTTGTTTGCTTCACGACGTCATTTATCTTTTTGTTTTTGTCCTCCAAAACAAAATTCATGGGGTTTAAATGTTTTTTTATTTATAAACATTGTTGTTTCAAAACCAATGTCTCCACTATCATTTTATTCCTTTTGACTATCTCTAAACCATTTGTCTTCACTATCTTCTATACTCACTCCTTATTCACATATGACTTTCTAGTGGTTTGGTCTAGCATAACTAGATGCAAATCATGTTTTTTCTTGCTCTTTAGATATTGCTTTGCCACTAAACTTTCTTGTCTTCGGTTTGAACCAAGCCTTATGCAACTCTATAGACCTTTAAATTATCCATTGATTCCATTGTTCAACAATTTTTCTAGCTTAGGCATTTGATTCATTTACATTGTCTTTCCCATGACACTTTCTTCCACATGTAGTATTGTTGCTTGATTTTTTTCAACTCCATTCACTTTTCATGGATTAGTAAAGTATCCAAAGGCCATATCAGCCATAATTTATTTAATGGACTTTTTAACATCCTAGCGATAACCCCTATGTTTTTCCTTGTGGGGTCTATGTTAGGTGGTTACAAATAACCTTACTTATATCCTTTCTTTCTCAAGGCATAGTTGGTAGAATATAATGATTTAAAAAAAAAGTTTGGCTTTGTAACCACAATTTCTTACCTTTCTTTCACTACTTTTTTATTTTTTTCATTTATAAAAAAATATTCATCATTTAAAATTTTAGGTATGAGATTTATCCATGGTAGTCTTCTAGGTTTGGGTACAAGTCCAGATAAAGTTTTAGGTACAACAATTGAGGTCCTACTTTGATGGTACCTACTAAAGTATCTTTCGACATGGACATTGGTTGCCATACGTTGGCTACCACATTCTTTTAATGATATTCTTTTAATTTGTTGATGTTTACTGTCTCTACCTCATCATCACCTAGAATAGTTAATTTAATATTGTTATTAGTAAAAAAAAATCGCACTTTATAGGCACCCTTTCAAGGTAGCTTAAATTTACTTCCCTTGATCTTAGTTGATTTGGGCATCCATAGGAGTAAATCACCCTCATAGATGTTTTTGGATTTCCCTTTTTCATCCCAATTTTCCTTTTGCAATAATTATATATGACTGATGTTTTCACTAGCACACGACCGTTCTTCGTCCAATCAAATGAGATCTTCCATTCTTACTCGGATGGCCTGATTATGGTGTTAAATCCATGATTCTTTTAATAAGGACCATAAATTCAATTGGCATAACGAGTTGAGTGTTATAAACCAATTCAAAAGGTGTAAACTATGCAATCACTATATATGTTGTTCGATATGCCCATAATGATGCAAAAAACATAATGTCATAGTCATTGTGATTAACATGAATTAATTTGGCCAAAACCTTTCCCAAAGTTTTATTAGTCAACTCAGCTTGACCATTTTCTTAGGGATAATAGGTGGTTGATTTGTGATGTACAATCATAAACTCTGCCCCTAACACTTCAATTGTTTTGTTAATGAAATGGCTTCCTTGATCACTAATAAAATGGGTGGGACACTCAAACCTAGTTATGATGCTTTCATAAATTAACTTAATAGTTTTTTTGTTGTGTTATCCCTGAGTGCCCTAACTTCCACCCACTTAGTGGTGTAGTTAGTGACTACAATTGTATACTAATTATTAATAATATTAGTTATGGGTTTAATAGGTCCCATAAAATCTAAACCCTATTTTGTAAAAAGTTCATATGCCATAATTGGTCTAAATGGTTCCTTGCCACATTGCCACATAGGTTGTAGTTGTTGATAGATATCACACTTTTGACACAAGTCAGTAACATCTTTGTGAATAGTTGGCCACCAATAGCTTGTCGACATGATTTTTCTCGTTGTTGCGTTGTTGCCATATTGACCTCCAACTGGTCCTTCATGGAATTCTTCCAAAAAATTTAGAGGCTTTAATGGGTGTTAAACATTGTCTCAACACTCCATCAAGTCCTAATTTGTGCAAATGGCCATCACATAATGCATATGGCCTTGCCTTAATCACCAATTGGCTCTGTTCCTCTTTGGGCATATCATTGTCGAAATAACCCTTCTTGAGATAATCAATTATTTGTCCATGCCAATCAATTTCTATGCCAAACAATTGGGCATCAAGTATTTGATCTTCAATTCCGATGGTCGGCTCTTCGTGATTAATTCTAAATAATTGATCAAGCAAAAAATGCACATGATTCAGCTTGAATATTACTTTAATCTCAAATTCTTGTAGTAGTAATAACCATCTAACAATTTGGCCAATGATTATTGGTTTGTTGACCAAATATAATAGAGCTTGGTTGTCCCTGAAAAACATGAAGTTATTTCCTAAAATATAATGCCTAACTTTATTAACAACATAAATCATTACCAATGTTTATTTTTTAGTGGTTGTATAGTTCTTTTTTGCATTGTTCATAAATCTACTAGCATAGTAAATTGGTTTATCAATAGTCTTATCAAGATTTTGATTTAACATGGTTCCAATTGCAAAATTCAATGCATTACACATGGAACTCTACCTTCTAATCAGGTACAATAAGTACATGTAGGCATGTCATAGATACCTTCATCCATTCCCATGACTTGGCACATGCCTTTGTCCATATAAAATTTTCATCCTTCTTTCTTAATTTGCACATTAGTGTTACCTTACTTGCAAAATCTAAAAAATAACATTGATAAAAACCAATCCACTAGTAGAAAATGGCCATTTTGCAACTGGTCCATGCGACTAATTTTTAGTTGCAAGCGACAACAGTCGTGTTGGACAAGTCACAAATGACAGTAGTTGCAAACGACAACAAATTTTGGATGAAAAAAAAAGTCAACAAAATACACTTTCATCCTTTGACTTGTCATATACGTATTGTCGCTTGCAACTAGGATGCGACTTTTTGGGTGAACAAGGGAACAAATTATGTGTTGCCACGTGTCCCAACTCTTAATAATAAAAAACATTTCTTTATTATTTGAAATAATCCAAGACGTTTAATTTATGTATTTGGATGGTTTAGAGTGTGACACGTGGTGCAATAGAAATTTGCCATGTGGAATATTAAATAAATTTGTCCAAATTCAATTTAAATCAATATTTAGGTATGTAGGTTGAACTAGGTACCTACCTACCTATATACCTACCTACCCTTCTAGGCTAAACACCTATCTAGATAAAACCTATTTACCTACTTAGGCCAAATATCTACTTAGGTAGGTAGGTAGGAAAGTAGGTAGGTAAGTTAGGAAAATATGTAGTTAGGTGTAAACACATGAATATTTTTATTTTATTTTGGGTTAAGTGGTTTTCAATGGCTCATCTCATATGTGCATGTTTTCAAATATGAAAATATAAAAACAAAACACCTTGTTTATATACTTTTAAAGATGACAACATGAAATGCAAAACATATGGGATAAACTTTTTAGTTGCAAATGACTTGCAACTAAAAAGCTTATCCCATATGTTTTAGCTTTAATTCCCATCTTGAAAAGTATATAATTAATTAGGTAAGTGACAACTTACTAGCTAATTAATTAATTAACAACTAAATTAAAATTTAACTAACTAATTTTATAAACTATCCAACTAACTAATTATTTATAGTAATAATCATTAATATATTATGATTATTGAATTAATTATAATATTAGTATATTATTAGTTATTATTAAATATTATTTACTTAATTAATCAGAAAAAAATATTAATATATAATTTTCATATATTAACAATTTAAATAACCAATTCTAGAATTGAAATGTAAATTTTCAGATTCAAATAACTATATTTAAATTAAAATGTCTATTTCTGAATTCAATTAATAAATTTCAGAATAGAAATATTAAATTTGAAAATCCCAAATAATAATTTGGGATTGAAATTTCAAGTAGAAATTAAATGATTATTGAAAAATTAAATGAATTTTTAAAAATTGAAATATTAATTTCCATATTCATATAAAAATATTTAAAATTGAAATGTCCATTTTTATAATCAATTAATAACTTTTAGAATTGAAATACTAATTTTTGGATTCGAAAACATGAATTTAGAATTCAAATATCAAATTTTAGATCAAAGAAGCCTTTTTGAATTTAAATTGAAAATATCATATTCATATCAAAAATTTGAAATTCAAATAATCTTTTAAACAATTGAAATAATATTTTCAAATTCAAATATCAAGTTTCAATTTCTAATATTGTTTTTAAAAACGAAAATAGTAGTTTTCATAATTGAAATATCAATTTTCAGATTTGAATAAAAAATTCAAAGTTCAAATATTAATTTTGAGATTCATTATATGAACAATATACATATGTATGCATGGTCTTATAATTTTAGTACATATTTTCAATTACACCCGTATGTCATTGTAGAATACCTTTAGGATGCAACTAATTTGGTGACTACTGCGACTAATGGAACATATCAACCTATTAATGGATGAAACTAAATGTAAAATTGATCCAACCAATAGGATGAAAATTTTAATAGTTGCATCATAGTTGTGAGAATGACCAAAATAGTTGAAATTTGGTTTTGTAGTTGCAAGTATTCCTGAATCTAGTCACAAATGACTATAAGTCACATGTAGTCGTGAATGGAGTGGTTACATTTTTATTGATTTCTACTAGTGATCGCTTCTAGGAATACTTTTATCTCCATTACATTAGTAGGTGCTAGCATGGTTAATGCCATTTTGCCTACATTCCTTTAAACACATTTATAATTATTCAAGATGATATTCCTGAAATCCATATACATTAAAATCATCTAAAAATACTTGCATAAATTTGTTTAAATAAGGTTTAAATGTTTTTGTTACTACTTTCTGGAAAGTAACATGGGCATTACATTGTTAACAAATAAGAGATCTACTCAAGTGCAAACATAAAACTTTATTGAAAGGATACTATAACATGATGCTCACAACACAAAACATAACATCGAAAATTCCTCAAGGTCCTTGTCACATGAAATACACAAACTTGTGTAATGAAGAAAAGAGGAACAAATCATCAACACCAAGGTATTTAACTACAAGACCAAACCACAATTAACCAAACTAATATAAGTAAAGAACGTAATTCAACCTTGTGAAAGTAACCTACTTGCTACCTACTCTAGTAACTAATGAAACCTAACTAGTTGAACTTGAATTCACAACATACAAAACCAAAAAAGCAATACATTGTAAACATAAGCGCCGCATTCTAAAATGAATGTCATTTTGCTTTTATTTTCTTATGCCATTTTAACTTGGTTATAACCACTCTAACCATCCTTAAATGAATACATTTCATGTCTAGCTACATAATCCAAAAAGGGTAAGGGAAATGGATCCTTTTTGGTTTTAACATTTAATTTATGATAGTCCACACATTCGTAACTTCCCATTTTTCTTTTGTACTATCACCAAAGGAGACAACCATTGTGTAATTTCAATGGGATAGATAACTTCTATATCAAATAACTTGTCCAAATCTTTTCTTACTTTTAATGCATAATTTAAATTCATTCTATATATGTATTTGCTTAATTGGTTGGGCATCAACCACTAATTCAATTTCATGTTCACAAATTTCCTTGGGTATTCCTTTCAAATCTTTATAACTTTTGGCAAAAACATCATGGTAATTAACTAATAATTATTTGATTTCTGCTTGAAAAGATGTTGGTAAGATTGCATTAACGAGCACTTCCTTAGGATCCCCTTCACTTCCTAAGTTTGATTTCGTCAATTACTCCTTAACTGCGACTATCCATCTTGCAATATTTTTATATTTAACTCTCACATCGACAACTTCATCCAATATAAAACTTTTTCTTGTTGATGTTTATAAAATTAAGTTGGTTATTTTAGTTTTTTTCTAGTTGAAACATACCATAATCAATTTTTTTAATTATATATAATTGTTTTGGTGTCGCTTCTCCTACAATCCACAATTCAGGCACCGCATTATAAAGTTGTTGTTCTTCTTTCAACCATCCCTTTTCCTAATCGTAACAATCATTTTGGTCTCTCAATGGTTTTAAAGGAATCTTTTTAGTTGTCCTCATTACCACTATCCTTTCTCCTACAATGATGGGTACTATCATTATTGTGACCTTGGCCTTGGGCCTACGACCAAGGCAAGGGCTTATAAAGGTGTGGTCCAAGATTGAAACCTAGGAGTCACATTTTATGCTCTTGGGAGTGTAGGAAGGTGTGGGGGAATGAACCCACACACTTCGAAGTAGGCTCCCATTTTGCGAGTTGGAATCCTAATGAACTCCCACATTTTTAAAGAGAAAATTAAGAGGTTAAAACTCATTGGATCAAAGATTTACTTACACCATTGAAAATTCTTGAAACGTAGATGTCTAAAATGGGCTCACATGACACATTTGAATACTTAAAACACAAGTTATGGTCAAAAGAAGGGTTAGGAGTCAAGTTTGGCAATTTGACTGTCGCCCATTAAAAGTCTGGAATCGTGCTGATTTAATTCATTAAAGGTAACATGTCACAAATTGTTGGAAAGATCTTGATGAAGGCTACAATTTTGATTTAGACCTCATCTCAATAGAAAGTCTCCAAAAAAAATTATGGGCCTTCAAAATTATAAAAGTCGCAAATTTGGGAATTTTTGGATTCCCCACTTGAGAGTTTTGAAACAAAATGACATTTGGATGTAGCCCCCGTGGTTAATCACAGAAAATACTATAAAGGGGAAGGTGGTGGCTTCACCCAAGTTTAGGCTACGGTGAATCTTACAAGTTTGTGTATGCCCGTGGTCCATCCATGCACCAAAAATGTTTCAACTACGCACTAACACTACTACATATTGTGCCTTTTTGTGAAGGGCCAAATGAAAAACCTGAAGGGTTTGCGAAGCAAAAACAAAAAACCTAAAGGGTTTGCGAAGCAAAAACAATCTGCCATATTTGTGATGCAACACGCATCGCAACTTGTGGTGCAGCACCCATCTCTAATTTATAATGTACCTTTAATCATCGCAACACTTTTGTGACATATACGACAAACAAAACTTTGCGACCCGCTCAGTCTTCGTCCACCCTAACGATATTCCACACTTCGCAACATTTAATCATATTCAAAACATCGCACATTTTATAATACACAAAATATCGCTACAAACTTTGAGAGTCACAAGACATCGCAAGCTTGCGTTATTTGACGCCTCGTATTTTGCATTTGAACATGTATCGCAAACCTCATCACAAATTTTTACAACACTTTCCGATGGTGGACGTATCGCAAGTTGCGATGTGTGTTAGCTCGCAAATTAGTGAAAGGGTTACTGGAGAAGGATGTTTCACAAAAGGTTTCGCAATGTCATCTGATTCCCAAAACGCCATAAGTACCCTCCCTTTGTTTCCCTTGGTGTGATCTGGACCGGACCGTCCAAAATTCGTGCGGGAAACTACTGTCTAATTTCGACCGTCCAAATTTTGACCGTCCACTGTGAAATCTAATCTGACGCTCCAGATTCCGAAGCGTGTTTGATCTGACGCTCCAAAATGTGACCCTTGTTGTGTGTCTTCTTGTTCCTTATCCTTTCCCCAGACTTCGCAACTGCAGCTACTGCCGTTGTCATCGCCGTTAGAGGAGGAGGAGCTGGTGGCGATGCTGGAGAGGATGACAACACTTTTTTTTTTTTTTTTTTTCTTCATCTTGTTTTCCCTCTTCAGGTGAAGAACTTTCTGGTCGAGAGTGTGATGAGGGGTGCGAAATTTTGTTATCCTGATTAGAAAGCATTGTTAATTTGGGATCTTTGAGTATTTGGTTTCTTCTGCTCAATGAATGGTAAGTGGTGTTTTGGTGCTTTTCTGTACCTATTTCTTGGGGTGTTTCCTTTTTTGTTTAGGAATTGCTCAATGGTTTTTTCTGTAATCACGGCTGCTTGAATTCATGGTTGTTCTGTCTCTGTCTCTTGATTTCTTGATAGTTTGGATGTGCACTTAAATGTGATAAACATTTCAAGCTTGTTTGTTTGTTTGTTTGTTTGCTTGTTTGTTTTTTCTTTCTTTCGTTTGGTTTCAGGGTGGGTCTGGAATTGACTGAAACCCTGGATCTTTGTTTTGCTTTTGTCAAGGATTTTTTTTTTTGCTTTGGTTTTTGAGGAGGTTCTGGCAGTAGGATTATGTGTTCGTGGATCCTTGTTGCAATCTTGTGACCATTTTGGTGTGCTCAGATTCTGGTTTGAGGATCGTGGGTTTGCAAATTGTGGGCAGATTTGAGGAGGAGCACGTATTAGGGTTTGGAGTTGGCGTCAGGAGCTGGAGTTATTTCTTTAGAGAGAAAGAGAGAGAGAGAGAGAGAGTTGCTTGATCGATCGATCAATCCATGGAAATGAAAATAACAAAGCTTGAACCCCTCACACCATAAGGGAGCAGGCGGCAGACAATACAGTCGTTGTTCACGCAATGAGTCTGTTTGGGTTAGGCAGCTCTTTTTTCCATTCCATTTCATCATATGCAAACGCATGCAGACTAGTAACTTCTCGTTTCTTTTTCAGTCTTTCCATCTTTGTTACTAAGATTTGCAAGCCATGTCTGTTTCTTAAGAAGGAATGGGCAATGCCACGATTTATCATAGAGCCATACAACCATGCAAAGTCCAAAAGGATCCAAGAAGGATCTGAGATTGCCACAAGATGCACAAGATGGGTGGGGATTCAATTATTAGATGAATAGCCTTGCTCTTCAAGGAGATCTGATGATTTTACATCGGAGGAGATGAACTTGCTTGCACAGAATTTGGTTCTGAAATGCAAAAAACCTAGCCAAGTGCCTTGAAAGTCATGAACAACAACAAACAAATGTCATTCAGAGTAGAGCTCCCTACTTGGCAATTTTGTGGCATCCATTGCAGCAATTCAGAATCACATCATATACACATGCCATGCTATCACTAGTGAAGTGAACCCAATGGATCCAAGTTTGGAATATGATGAGAATATGAAGAAGCCCTTGTTGTTGGCATCTAGAAGATTTTTCATTTCAGTAATTTCAGTGGTTTCAGTACCTAGTTTATAGGGCATTGAATGCATGTGTTCTATACTGTGTGTGCATGTCGGGTGTCATGGGGTAGGAATCAATGCACATTCCGGCCCAAGAAAAGTACACCCTCAGGGAGCAAGGTATGTCTGCTGTCTCTCAATCTTTTGCACTTTTTGGTATTGTGTGTGCACAAGTTTTCTTTTGAGGGGACATGAAAGATGGTTTGGGTTGCAAGCAAAATTTCAGTGACCTAGGTGTCGACAATTTTTGTTTTAGAGGGACCACTCTACCAGGAGTGAGCCTTTTGAAGTCATCATGTTTTGTTGTGCTGGTTGGAAGCAGGGGGCTCAGTTGCGGAAGGACATTGATGCTACTCTAGGAAGTGGAAATTTGAGGGAGGCGGTGCGTCTTCCTCTTGGAGAAGACCTTTTTGAATGGCTGGCTGTTAACAATAATTTTTCTCACATTTTTCTTTTGTTGCAACGCACAGAGAGAGAGCGAGAATTATTGAAGCTCTCTTCAGTGGAACCGTGAACCTTTGTATTTATTCTTTCTTCTAACCCTCCTGAAAGTTTCAAAACTTTGTGACTTGTGAACTAGGAATTCTTTTCTTACTCCATCTGTAAAGAGAGTTTCCTTCTCAGTCCCTGATTGTTTCCAGAGGGTTCACATGCTTCCAAGTTTTGTGTCTCTCTTGCATGTGTGATGCTCTTTTTGACATATTCCTTGAACATGTCTCTGGGATTGGGATGGGTGCAGCAGTAGATTTCTTCATTGATGTCATGCAAGCAGAACTTGTGGCCCAGACCACTTGGAGGTGCTAAGAAAAAACAAAGATGGTTGGTTCCTATAAGGCCAAGATTTATGACATGCACAATGTGTAGGTTGGTGTTTCTTATTTGTAGCTTTCAAGTCAAACGAGTAGTGGGTAACCCGTGGCTACGCCATTCCAGCCACCCTGAACGCTCTGTTAAGCTCTTTTGTCTGCCCCTGCCCTCCCCTGCCCTCCCCTGGCCCCCCTGCCCCTGCCCCTGCCCCTGCCCTCCCCGCCCTGCCCTGTGTCGCAACCCTAGCTTTGGGCTCGCGACCAAGGCAAAAGGGGTTGCAAGGGTGCAGGCCAAGAGGAAGCCTGGGAGTCACATCATAGACTCCCGGGAGTGCAAGAAAGTGTGAGGGAGTGAACCCTCACACTCCCAAATGAATTCCCATGTTGGGAGTTGGTGAGAGTTGGAGTCCCAAAAGGACTCTCAAAACTTCAGAGACCAATTTGAGGGGTCAAATCTCGATGGCTTGTAGCGCTCTTTATATCAATGGAAAGCTCTTGAAGTGTAGATGTCTAAAATGGGCTCGCATTGCTCATTTGAATATCTGAAACAAAAGTTACGACCAAAAGAAGGACCGGGAGTCGAATTCCCGGGAGTGACGCGCTCCCAAGTCACGGGGGTGAAACCCACTTGAGGGTCTCACCAAAGTCAAGTTGCGGAATTGAGACTTGGTAGCACGCTCCCGACTTCCAACTCTAGAAAGGGGTAGAGGGTCGAGTTGGGAGCCCCGGGATTAGACTAGGAAGAGATCAAGCTTTTAGATCACACGAACCTGCATCACAAACCAACACAAGTTGGTTAGAATCCATTTGCACTCTTTTGGTGTTGGAACAAGCCACGGGGACCCGGACTCACTTGGACTCACCACATCCTTGGCTCGGGAGTATGCCACCACCATACTCCCTATAGTATACTCTGCGCCACGTTGTGGGGGCTACACCCAAATGGCACAAATTCCCGGGACTCCCGAAATGGAGTCCCGGAGTTGTCCCGAAATCGTCCCGGCGGGACTCCCGGAACTTTGAACGGCCATAACTCCCGACTGCGGAGTTGGATCGCGACGAGGTCTGAACCAAAGTTGTAGCCCTCGTCGAGATCTTTCCAACGACGTATCGCACTCCCAATTCGGACTTCGGGAAGGGGTCGATTCCCGACTTTTAGTGGTCGGGAGTCAAACTGCCAGTTTGACTCCCGGCCCTTCTTTTGCCCATAGCTTGGGCGGCAGATGTCCAAATGGACAATGCGAGGCCATTTTCGATATCTACGCTTCAAGACCTTTCCAATGACACCAAGAACACCCCGATGCGAGGTGTTTTGGGTCCTGCTGTCGAGCTCTAAACATTCGGGAGTCCCGGAGGACTCCAAATCCCAACTTTTCCAAGTGTTGGGCTTCACCCCCACACTTGGCCAAAGTAGGGTTGCGACACTCTCCCCCACTAGAAGAAAGAGGTCAATGTCCTCATTGACACTTAGAATTTCCTTTCATACAATTGCAATTGGTTTCTTTTGGATCCTTGGCCATTTTGCCAACTTTGTGGCTAGACCTTGTCTTAAGCTAACTTAGGCGTCCCCAAGTTTCCAACACTTTCTTGACAAGTCCAAGGGTGTCCTCTCCGGGACCCTCTTCCCTTGCTTCGTCAAAAGACTAACGAGCCTAATTGACGAAGCTCCTCATTTGGGAGGAACTTTTTCATTCTTCCCCTCATGAGGAGCCTAAGTCAAGTCTAATCTTGACCTAAGCTACTTGACATGACTCCTTTCCCTATCCCGCGCCTCGGTCACAACAACCAAGCCTTAACTAAAAGGTTTGCTTATCAAGGTACGAGAAGCAACACCTAGGTTTGCCAAACCTAAGTCCCAAACTACACTTACAGTATGTGAGCGGGGTCATGACTTCCCGCGTTGGCCACACTACAAGCCAACCCTTCGGGATGCACCTCAAGGCATGTGCATGTCCCTGCAAGCTCACCTTGCTTGCCTCCTCTTTTGGGCTCAAGTTTCCTCAACCCCAAACTAGGAGTCCGATTTTGATTTGAGCCTACGCAACATAGTTCCATTTATCCATGCCACAACCCTATTTGCCTTAACAATTTTTCCCCATGATACAATCTCTTGGAAGTTATAATGCCCTTTTTATTTCACTTGCAACTTGATGTGGTACATTTTATGGAATTCTCCCCCTCTAAAATAAAGGTGATGCCCTCATCACGCTCTACGCCTTTTCTTTGCCGGTCTAGTGTGAAATTCTTCTATGGCTTCTTGGGCATGTTCCATGTCGGACTCTTTCACCCAAGAAGCTTCTATTGCATGGTAACCTTTCCACTTCACTAAGTATTCCCGCTCTCGTCCCCTAAGTTGCCTTGATTTGAGCACGGCCTCAACCTCAAACTCTGGTTCATTATGAACTAAGTCCGGCGGAGGCCTTGAGTTATGCTCTCGATTAGGCCTTGAGGCATCGCGGGAGACCGGCTTCAAAAGGGACACATGAAATGTGGGATGAACTCTAAAGTTTTCCAGAAGTTCTAACTTATAAGTGTCGGAAAGTTTCTTTTCCAACACCTTGAATGGCCCCGCATATGGGCCTAAGAACTTATGACTCAAACCTTCCGGTAACCTAAAATTCTTGATGTTCAACCACACTTCGTCTCCCTCTTGAAACTTCACTTCTCGTCGGGACTTGTCCGCAAAATCCTTGTACCTTTTGTGCGCCTTCTGCAAGTTAGCCTTGGCCAACTCCCATAAGCGCTTCCTTTCTCCATCAAGCTGCGTCACCATTGGCACTTCCTCACTTGTATCAATCGAAGGTTGTCCTTGCGTTGCCCAAGTCATGGGCACAATTGGTGACCTTCCCGTCACCATTTGAAATGGGGTGGACCCAGTTGCGGAGTGTTCCGAGTTGTTATAACAAAACTCGGCTAACTCCAAATGGTCCACCCAATCTTGTTGATCCGCCGCCACATAATTCCTCAAGAATTGTTAGATGACCAAGTTCACCCTTTCGGTTTGTCCATCGGTTTGGGGGCGGAAAGAGGTGCTCATCTTGAGCTCCGACCCCATTCGCTTCCACAAGGCCCGCCAAAACTTACTTGTAAACTTTGGGTCTCGATCCGACACTATGTCTTTTGGAAGCCCATGGTGTTTGAAAATGTGGGAGAAGAATAACCTCCCCGTTTCTTGTGCCGTTGCTTCATCCTTTGTGGGAATGAAATGTGCCATTTTGCTAAATCGATCCACCACAACCATGATGGCATCGAATCCCCTTGAAGGGGGCAGACTTACCATGAAATCCATTGACACACTTTCCCATGGCCCTTCGGGAATTGGCAAGGGTTGCAACAAACCCGCTTGCTTCTTGTTGAGGGTCCGGTTTTGTTGACAAGTTAAACAAGTCTTCACGTACTCCTCCGCACTATCTTTTAAGTTGGGCCAATAGTAGGACTTCTTTAGGAATGTTGTGGTGCGCTTGGCACCACCATGGCCCGCAAGTGGTCCATCATGACATTCCTTCAAAAGTGTGTCTCGCATCTTCCCTTCCGGCACATAAAGTCGATTTTGCTTGTACCACAATAATCCATTTCTCAAATGGAAGTGGGACTTGGCTCCATTTTGGATACTTTGCCTTGTCTCCTTGGCAAAGGCATCCCGGCGGCTTGCTAGTCTAACTTCCTTTTGAAGTTCCGACTCTCCAACACACACCATTCTAAGTTGGTGTTTCCGGCTCAAGGCATCGGGCACTATGTTCTCTTTTCCCGGCTTGTGCCGGATGTCCACATTAAACAAGGCCAATGTGTCTTGCCACCTTTGTTGTTTTGATGACAACTTGGGTTGCGTTGCGAAGTACTTCAAGGTCACATTGTCGGTCCACACCACTACGTCTTTGGAACCTATGTAGTGGCCCCAAGTCTTGAGGCAATGTATGACCGCCCACATCTCTTTCTCGTGTGTTGGCCACCTTCGCTCCGTCTCACCCAACTTCTTGCTTTCAAAGGCCACTGGTCTTCCTTCTTGCACCAAGACTCCCCCAACCGCAAAGTCGGAGGCGTCGGAGTGAATCTCGAAGTCTTTGTCGAAGTCGGGTAACTTCAACACCGGCGCCTTCACCAAAATGCCCTTCAATGTTCCAAAGGCTTCCTCGCATGCTTGTTCCCATTCATAGGTGACGGCGGACTTCTTCAAAAGGTTCGTCAAAGGCGCCGCTATCTTTGCAAAGTTCTTGATGAACTTGCGATAGTATGAGGCCAATCCTAAGAAGGACCTCAAGGCGGGAACCGACTTGGGCGGCTCCCAATCCAAAATCGCCTTAACCTTGTGATCGTCCATCATCAAGCCCTCTTGAGTTATCCTATGTCCCAAAAAGTCTACTTCCGTCACCCCAAATTCGCACTTCTCGAGCTTTGCATACAACTTGTTTTCCCTTAGCCTTTGGAACACCTTGCGAAGGTGCTCCGCATGCTCCTCCAAGGAGCTACTATAGATCAAAATGTCGTCTATGTAGACGACTACGAAATCATCAAGCCATTCGCGGAATATGTCATTCATGAGAGTGCAAAATGTGGCGGGTGCATTGGTGAGCCCAAAGGGCATCACCATGAACTCGTATGAGCCATACCTTGTGCGACAAGCGGTTTTCTCTTCGTCCCCTTCCGCTATCCTTATTTGGTAATACCCGGAACGTAGATCAATTCTACTAAAAACCTTGGCTCCCGAGAGACGGTCAAATAGATCATCGATGCGAGGTAAAGGATACCGATTTTTCACCGTTGCCTTGTTGAGTGCTCTATAATCAACACACATCCTCAAAGTCCCATCCTTTTTGTGAACAAAAAGGACGGGTGCCCCATATGGCGACTTGCTTGGTTTGATATACCCTTTTGCAAGGAGTTCTTCGAGTTGGACCTTTAACTCTTTCAACTCCTCATGGCTCATTCGGTATGGGGCCTTGGCGGGAGGTTCCACTCCCGGCATCACTTCAATCGCATGATCAACCCGTCTTCTCGGGGGCAAGTCTTCGGGCAACTCGGCGGGCATCACATCCGGGAACTCTTCCAACACTCGCCTTATGCACTTGGCGGAAGTCATCGACTTGGTGACTTCCTCGGGCTCATACTCGTCCAACACCCGCATCACACACACCATGCCAAAACCTCCCACACATTCCTTCTCGAAAACTTTTCCTACCATAAAGCGGATGGTTGGATCACCCACACAAGGCAACTCATGTGCCTTGACTCGCACGATCCCACTTTTAGATGGGAATCTAACTATCCGATTGTGCCCTTCTATGAGCACATTGTTTTGGGTGATGAACTCCATCCCCAAAACACATTCCATTCCACCCAAAGTGGAAACCAGCAAGTCTAACTTTCCTCTCCAATTCCCCAATTGAAGAGGGACTCCTTTCGCTTGTAACGTAGTTGGATGGGGAATCCCATCCGCAAAATGCACCTCAATGGGTGCCTTGAGCTCCTCTAAGTGGAGCTCCATCCTTTCGGCGCTCTCCCGAGTTATGAAGTTGTGAGAAGCCCCTGTGTCCAAAAGACATAAGACATCCCGCTTAGCAATCTTCCCTTTCAAGAAGATCAGTCGATTGCATTCTTTTTGGGCTAGAGTGGCATTGAGAGCAAGTACCTTTGAGCTCCCAACACCGGATTTGGGCTTGGGGCAATCCTTGGAGTAATGCCCCACCTCGTTGCAATTGAAACACGCACCCTTGGGCTTGTCTCCAGAATTCCCTTTGTTTTGGCTCCCTTTGAAAGGAGCCCCTTTCTTCACAAAATTTCCCTTTGGCTTGAACCCCGAGCCTTGAAATGGTTTGGGCTTATCCTTGGTCGGGCTTCCTTGCCCCCGATTCCACTCCCCTTCATGCCTTGGCTTTTTGTGAAGGAACTTGTTATCCTTCTTGAACCCGGATTTGTCGCTCCGCCCCACATCCGAGAAATTCTCCACTTTCGTGATGGCCTCGAATAATGAGGCGGGCCAACTCTCTTCAAGTTTTCGCTTGGCCCAAGTTGGAAGTCCCATCACGAATTGGCACACCCGATCCATCTCGTGCATGTGCCGTACCTCGAGCATGAGTTCCGAATAAGCCCTCACATATTGCCTCAAATTTTCATTCGGGGCATTCACAAGGTCACGAAACTTGCACCTTGAAATGTAATCGGAGTTCCTTGGGACAAATTCCGCCTCAATGCGGTCTTTGAAAAACTCCCACGTATAGCCATGGCTCTTCCCCTCCTCCTGTCGCACCGTCCGCCACCATGTGGCGGCATAGCCCTTCAAGTAGGATTGGGCAAGCTCCACGGCGGAATGCCGTCCAACCTTGGCGGCATGCAAGTAGTCATCCATCTCCGCAAGCCAAGCATCCACAACCTTGCGGTCGCGGGCGCCATCGAAGTTCCCGGGCTTGGCCGGTTGAAACCTTTCACCCTTGGAGGCTCCCGTTTTGAGAGCCGCCACCAACTCACCGAAGTCGGGTCTTCCCATCTTGAGGAGTACTTCCAATTGTGCCGGGGTGAATAGGACCGAGCTCCTCTCTTCCTCACTTTCGGGCTCATCACGGTCCTCCCGGGGCATGGGTTCCTCCTCCCCCATAGATTCGAGCGGGGCTACTTGGTCATCGACGGGCTCTTCCATCACGGAGTCTTGCGGTTGCTTGCGGTTCTTCTTGGGAGCCATCCGAACCCAAGAAGTGAGCTTCACCACTTGCTCTGATACCACGTGACGCGCTCCCAAGTCACGGGGGTGAAACCCACTTGAGGGTCTCACCAAAGTCAAGTTGCGGAATTGAGACTTGGTAGCACGCTCCCGACTTCCAACTCTAGAAAGGGGTAGAGGGTCGAGTTGGGAGCCCCGGGATTAGACTAGGAAGAGATCAAGCTTTTAGATCACACGAACCTGCATCACAAACCAACACAAGTTGGTTAGAATCCATTTGCACTCTTTTGGTGTTGGAACAAGCCACGGGGACCCGGACTCACTTGGACTCACCACATCCTTGGCTCGGGAGTATGCCACCACCATACTCCCTATAGTATACTCTGCGCCACGTTGTGGGGGCTACACCCAAATGGCACAAATTCCCGGGACTCCCGAAATGGAGTCCCGGAGTTGTCCCGAAATCGTCCCGGCGGGACTCCCGGAACTTTGAACGGCCATAACTCCCGACTGCGGAGTTGGATCGCGACGAGGTCTGAACCAAAGTTGTAGCCCTCGTCGAGATCTTTCCAACGACGTATCGCACTCCCAATTCGGACTTCGGGAAGGGGTCGATTCCCGACTTTTAGTGGTCGGGAGTCAAACTGCCAGTTTGACTCCCGGCCCTTCTTTTGCCCATAGCTTGGGCGGCAGATGTCCAAATGGACAATGCGAGGCCATTTTCGATATCTACGCTTCAAGACCTTTCCAATGACACCAAGAACACCCCGATGCGAGGTGTTTTGGGTCCTGCTGTCGAGCTCTAAACATTCGGGAGTCCCGGAGGACTCCAAATCCCAACTTTTCCAAGTGTTGGGCTTCACCCCCACACTTGGCCAAAGTAGGGTTGCGACAGGGAGTCTGCCAGTTTTGACTCCCGACCACAAAAAGTCGGGAATCGACCCGAAATACTTGGCTGCAGACAACGTGCGACATACTGTTGGAAAGGTCTCGACAAGGGCTACAACTTTGCTTCAGACCGCACTTCGATCCGAGGTCTGCTCGCAAAGTTATGAGGCTTCAAAGTCTCGGGAGTCCCGCTGAGCGGGATTTCCCGCGCGGGAGTCCCGGCAGTCCCGGGAGAGAAAAGCCATTTGGATGTGGGCCCCGTGGAGAGTCACAGAGTATACTATAAGGGGGAAGGTGGTGGCTTCCCCCAAGTCCGGGCCGTGGTGAGTCTTGTGTGTCCGTGTTGCCCGTGGCTGCCCTAGCACCAAAGGTGCTCTAACTTTGCACTAACCACTTGGTGTGGGTTGTGTGCAGGCCCGTGTGAGTGAATAAGCTTGTCAATTCTTCCTAGTCCCATCCCGGAGCTCCAACACACCCCTCTACCCCCTCCAAGTGTTGAGAGCTAGGGAGCGCATCCCGACTCCTCCTTCTTCCGCTGTCTTTCACTTGGACTCACATTTGAGTCCGTTAAGGAGTTGGGAGTGCGTCACCCTGCCCCTGTCCCATGTCCCTAAACAGACATACCCCCCATTTTTTGAGACCTGAAACGAAAAGGTATGGGTTTCAAGACTTGAGACCTGAAACGAAAAGGTATGTTTTAACCGTCCCCAAAACGTGTGAAGTAAATTAAAAGACAAGTAAAGACGGACATACACACACACACACACACCATGTTGTAATTATATAATAGATCCATGTGAACTTTTCTGGAGATAAACATGGTCTGGAAATGTGGAAGAATCTGATTAAATGATGAATGCACTGTGAGTTTTATGTACTGTTATGGTGAGCTTATATTTTGGTTTCCCAAATGTATGCTAATTTTGTTCATGTACAGGTGAGTATGAGGTCTAGAAGAGTAGATGGTGTAAATCAATGCAACCAATGGTTTTTTAGTTGGAATATTGCCTTATACTCTAAGATGGTTTCATGCAAGTGGGTGGTGCCCAATACACTAAGATTTGGAGCAATGGATGTGGTTGTTGAGAGCAATCCTCTTTCTTCCTTTCCTATATCTCCTTCCTTCTTTTTTTTATTTTTTGCAAAATTGTCAAGTTCCTTTATTTACCATGTAAATGCCCTTTCTTTAGTCTTTTTAAATAATTGTAAGTTTTTGTGAATGCCATGTATGTGTAATTCTTAGTTTGTTTTTCATTTCAAAGCTATGTTATCATATTTATTGATTTTTTGTAATGTTTGTTGTAAAATATAATTTATAAGGAATAATTTCAGAAATTCATTTCAATATGAGCTTGCTTGCATGTATAATTTTTGATGTTCATAGATGAGGCCCCACCAACATTGTTTTTTAGCTGATTGGTTAAACAATGTTTCTGGGGGCTAGGTTTTGCCTAATGCTTATTAATAGTTTGGTTGGCTAATTGGTCACTGAACTTGTTGGCTAGCCCTTATGTCGTGACATCATGCATGTAATTTAATCTTAACAAATTGATGCTTAGGTGAAATGGATTTAAAAATTTTAGCGAACATTAGAACTTATAAACATTTATTAAATTGTTTGTTTAAAAATAATATATATAAAAAAATGAATTTGTAAATTAATTTATAAGGAATAATTTTAGAAATTCATTTCAATATGAGCTTGCTTGCATGTATAATTTTTGATGTTCATAGATGAGGCCCCACCAACATTGTTTTTTAGCTGATTGGTTAAACAATGTTTCTGGGGGTTAGGTTTTGCCTAGTGCTTGTTAATAATTTGGTTGGCTGATTGGTCAATGAACTTGCTGGCTAGCCCTTATGTCGTGACATCATGCATGTAATTTAATCTTAACAAATTGATGCTTAGGTGAAATGGATTTTTAAAATTTTAGCGAACATTGGAACTTATAAACATTTATTAAATTGTTTGTTTAAAAAAATATATATAGAAAAAATGAATTTGTGTTTTTAAATGTTTCACATGTTATAAGTCTTCAACATTTTATATCATAGTTTATAAAATAGAGGATAATGCATGGTTATTTTCCTTTTAGAGTAGTCTTTTGATGTTTTTTAAAATTGTGGATTGACACTTCTTGACAATTCTTGACGAATTGTACGGCATTATTAACATTCTGATCAATTTTGATCGAGGTCTATACGAGTCGATTGACATTTGAGAGTTGTCCACCTTCAATGTAAAAAAAACATCATTGTATAACCTTCTTGACTTTTTTATAGCTAGCATCCTTGTTTATAAAAGAAAGGAGAGTGATATAATCAAATTTTTTTTAGAATAATTTTTTCATGTTTTTTAAATTATGACATGACACCTCTTTAAAAGTTATATGGCTTTATTGACCTTTGAATTGATCTTTATCATGGTATTTGTGAGTAAATTGACTTTTAAGAAGTGTCCGCCTTTAATTCGTAAGTTAATTAATTTTTTATTTTAAGACCTTCGGCTATTTAGGCATTTTATTAAAAAAATTAAAAGATAATGCATGGTCATTTTGGTGAGCGTTAAAACCATTTGTAATGCTTACAAGTGGTTTAATCTTTTAAAAAAAGTGAAATGTTTGAAAATAACATTCGCACGACAAAGAAGTTTCATAGGTTTATTTCATTCATTAAATAGTAATATAATAGGTGTAGTCACATGTCATCAAAGTAAACACTTTAAGAAGGTTTTAAACTTAAAACATTCAAGATTTTTAATTGCACTAAAATTGGAGTTGTATATCTGTTGCCAACTAAGTTTTACAGTAAGCATTGATGATAAGGGAAATCTTTAATTTACATAATTAAAAATGTAAGGATGTTTTTTAAAAATTTATTAAAAAAAAAATTTCTCTAAGTTTGTTTATACTTGTTCAACGAATGTCTTTTACAAAGTCAAGAAAATGATAAAAGAATAAAAGAAAATATACTAGCACAAATTGAAAAAAATAAAAAAAAATGATAGATAGAAAATAAATAAATAAATAAAAAGAAACAAAGAAAAGAAGAGGTAATTTAAGAAATACGATAAAAAAAGATAAGAAACATTGAGTAAGGAAAAAAAATGAAAAGGGAAAAAAAGAAGGATTAAGGAAAAAGAGGGGAGGATGGAAATAAGGGGAAAAAATGCCTTTAAAAAATCAGAAAAAAATAGATTAAAAAAATACAAAAAGATAAATGAGAAGGAAAAATCTAAAGTGGAATAGCATATTAAGTAGATGGTAGTAATGACATCTGAAAAAAAATAAAAAACACTAATGAATTAAAACCCATGAGTGCCTAATATTTTGGAAATAGCCACTTTCAACCAACCCCTCCCCCCATAATAAATTTGTAAGAAAAAAAAACATACATTAGCGAAGCGCCCGACTTCACAACCCTTTAACTTTGCGAAATTAACAGCATTGCACGGCCTTTGCGATGCAGGTTACAACGTAAATTGCGATGCGGGTTACATTGCAAGCCCTGAATTGTCGAAAGTCCTTAAGCTGGAACGGAATCCCTTGAAGGTGTAGTGAAATCTTTCTGGGGGCCCCACCATTGCATCCCTCTTCGCATCTGCATACGTTACTTAAACCAAAGCCCTAAACCCTTTAACTTCCTCCTACATTCGCGAAGCGCTCGACTTCGCAACCCTCTAACTTTGCGAAACTAACAACATTGCACGGCCTTTGCGATGCGGGTTACATCGCAAGCCCTGAATTGCCGAAAGTCCTTAAGTTGGAACAAAATCCCTTGAAGGTGTGGTGAAATCTTTCTGGGGGTCTAAACTAGAGTAGGACGGCGAGTGAATTTGAATTCATTCTCGGCATTGCTCGAGAATTGTCGAAGGAAAGCTTGGGCAGAGAGGAGGTTGCAGATGGCAATGGCTGGGACTGGTGGAGGGGGTTCTGGGTCTAGAGGAGGTGACAACAATGAGGAAAGGTTGAGGAAGATGGTTGCTGATCACTTGAGAGCTTTAGAGTTGTTTGCAATCGATATTATGACACTTGAAGGGTTGGCATCCTTGACAACCATCTTAGGTCAAACATTGCAAGCAGGGCTGACTACTGGGGAAGCACAAAGAGAGGAGGAGGCAAGGAAGGCTGCAGAAGCCAAGGCAGCAGAGAAGAAGAGAAAAAGAGATGAGAGAGCAACAACAAGAGCTCTCTCACCTAGAACTCTCGAGAAGAAAAGGAGGAAGGATGAGAGGGATGCCATTAGAAAGGAGAAGCTCGACCTGAAGAAGGAGGAAGAGAGGAAGAAGCTCCTTCTGATAAGATTGGCAAAGGAGGGAATTCCAACCGAGCTGGCATACACTAGGGCCAAAAGCACCATTAGGCACATTGTCTCCACCAACTTTGCACGAGGAGTTGAGTGGGGCACTCTCTCAAAGGCAGAGTAGAAGAGAGTGATAAATCAGGTCAAGGGAGCATTTTGAAATGGAGGAGAGCTTGATTCATAGTGGATTGCAGACAAGATCTCCAATTCAATGTCTCAAGCAAGATACCATGACAAGATGAAGATTCGTGCTCACCTGAGAGACCTGAATGTGTACAAGAACTTGGAGAGGCCGCTTTAGGTTTCAGAAGACATATGGAATGCCTTCTACCAGTCTAAGGTGTAGCTGAAAGCAGCAAGGCAGCTGAAGGAGATCACAGAGCAGCTAGCCAAGGCCAAGAAGGCAAGAAAGTTGGTGAGGTCTGACCATGACTTGAAGGCACTAGAGCTAAAGCTTGTTGAATGCCAATCAGTGGTGGACGAGGTTGGTGATCCACCATTGAAGTTCCTCAAGGCAGCAGAGCGAGTGAAACTGGTTCCACCCACCACCCACATGCTAGGGCAAGGTGGCATTCCCGGCCTCAAAGGAGCATTTGTAAGTACCCTCCCTCTCCTCCATTTCTTTCCTGCAAAGATTCGAATAAAGTTGAGTTTTTGTCGAGTCAAATAGTTTCTGTTTGCGATACCTTTGCAATGCGAATTGCATCGCAAAGATAGGTCAAATGGTGTTTGTTTCGCAAAGATACGATGGGATTTGTTTTGCAAACTGCTTTGCAAGTTTCAGTATGCGAAGGTCTGCGCTTCGCAAAAGTGGTCGAAGACTTGAATAGGTTGTTTATGCATTTTTATTGACTTGTTGTATTATGGGGACAGTACAAGAGGTATAAGAGGAAGATCACAACTGCAGAAATGACAATGGGCTTGGAGCATGGCAAGGAGCATCTTTTTGAACATGTTGATGCACTATTGGTGAGTGGGTTTGGTTGGGATTCAATTTCTATTTGTGTTAAGATTGTTTTCATTTGAATCAGGATTTTCATTTATGGTGTTGACTGAACTTTGCATGTTGAAATGCTGGCATCTGAGGGTGAGAGTGAGAGCTCCTAGGGCAGCAGTGATGAGGAGGAGAGAAGCACTAGCATTGCTCCTAGTGCTACCATTAGTAGTGACCCAATTTAATTGCTAGTCGAAATGCAGGTTCTGCAGGGGGCAAAGATAAAGAGGATAGGGAGGAGGACGAGGACGAGGACGAGGACGAGGGGTAGGGCGACAATGACGAGAGGGAGGAGGATGAGCAACCTCGCCCTCCACCAGAGAACACTAGGAAGAAACATTCAAGGAAGAAATCCAAGAGGGGAAGGAAGTCTAGATAGACAGCTAGTGTGTTAGATACCCAAGGGTTGCAAACCCTTTTACATTGTAAATTTTGAAATTTTGATATAGATTTTTTTTTTGCGGCTCAAAGTGACTCCAAATGAATATAAACCCTGCTTCCAAAATAAGAATACAGTGCCATGCTCTTGCGATACATAGTGGATCTCAAAAACATTTGCGAATCATAATTCTTCGCAACACTACAAAAGCCAAAAGACCAAATATACCATGTCATAGACATCGCTACACTCTTATGGGTAAAATCATTCCAGAACAGGTTTGCGAAATCATAGATTTCGCAAACTTTTAGCGGCATTTTGAGAATCCCAAAATGTTTACGTTAGATCTTATATCGGAAACCGATAGACTTTTGAATCAATTCGCTAAGTCGTTACGGTGATGGGTTTGTTGCAAATAGTTTCCGATGTAATGTTAATCGCAAACTTCTAGCGGCATTTTGAAAATCCCAAAATGTTTGCATTAGATATTATATCGGAAACTAATAGACTTTTGAGTCAGTTCGCTAAGTCATTGCGGTGATGGGTTTGCTGCAAATAGTTTCTGATGTAATGTTAATCGCAAACTTTTAGCGACATTTTGAAACTCCCAAAATGTTTACGTTAGATCTTATATCGGAAATCGATAGACTTTTGAGTCGGTTCACTAAGTCGTTGCGATGATGGGTTTGTTGCAAATAGTTTCCAATGTAGTGTTAATCGCAAACAATGGATAGAAGCAATTGTAATCGAAAAAGTTTTGCGATTGTATCAAGTTCGGGAGTTGCGAAGGACTTGCGATTATACGGGTGCGAATGTTATGGTATCGCAAAAGCTTAAGAATTTGCAAGGAATTATGGTTCGCAATAGCGAGGTTTCGGAAACATCTTTCTTTGTTGTTTGCGATGATATTTGGATCGCAAAATAGCCCCATGTTGTTGTAGTGTAACCAATTTGTTGTGTAGGTCCGTGTGAATAATTGACCTGCTTGTCACTCATTGAGTCCCTATCCCAAAGTTCCAGCATGCCCCTTTACCCCCAAAATGCCACGAGTTAAAGAACATACCCTAACTCTTTTTCCTTCCACCGTTTTCACCTTTGGACTCGCAATTGAGTTTATCAAGGAGTTTGGGGGTGCTTCAATCACCCTAATTCTAATTTCCTTTGCTTGTTTCAACCAAGGCCTTCCCAAAAGCATGGAAAATGTTTTTATTTCATTCCCCATATTCAACGTTGTGATAGAGATTTTATATTCACATCCAGCCAAATCAATTTTCAAGTTATTTATTAACTTAACAAGTTACACCTTTCTCTGGTCAACCATCCTGATTACAAAAGGAATTAGCTTGGGTTTCTTCAACCCAAGTTTCTTCCTCAAACTTTACAAGATAATATTCACACCAAATCAACCATCCAGTAATACATCTTTCATTTTGAATTTCCCTATACAAACTTGAATAACTTATATGGCTTCATCAAAATCTTCTACTTTAGTTGATGTAACTTTACAAACATCACCAATTTGAGCTTCTCCTATCTTCAACAATGATTTTATCATCATTTTTTAAAATTGAGGACAAATTTACAATAATTGTCCTAATATCATTTGTATCTTTAAATTCATCATGAATTTTTGTAATTCACCACTTCATTTTTCCATTTGTTCAACATTCATCTTTTGTGGCAACATATTTCACTTTGCCACTAAATTGATTCTCTAACAAGTTGATTATTCCTTATCTAGGATCACACCCATTTCATCCATTTCATTAGCAATTGGCTTGTTGATAGTCATTGTTGACTTGCCACTGGCACCTACTATGTCACTTTTCCTCTTTAACAAATTCAATTCCTTTAATGACACATCTCTTTGTGTCAACATGTCAACTCCTTTTGGCTTGACATGCAAATCACTTCCTTTGGCTATTTCAATTGACCTTTTATCATCCTTCATTAAATCAATTTGATGTGTCAATTATAACAATCCTTCTTTGTTCAACCTTACCGGTTGAGTAATTAACTTGGCCGATTTCAAATCAAAAGGAATATCCATACACATTTCAAATAATATGTTTTCCACTTATTGTATTCAAGTGATGCATTCCCAACTCCTTGAAGGATTCAAAAGTGAGTCCAAATATAAGACAACAGAAGGGGGAAGAGTCAATGCACGCTCCCTAGCTCACAACACTTTGAGGGGGTAGAGGGGCGTGTTGGAGCTCTAGGATGGGGCTAGAAAGAGTTGACAAGCTTCACTCACTCACATAGGCCTACACACAACCCACACAAGGTGGTTAGAGAATAGTTGGAGTACCTTTGGTGCTAAGACGAGCCATGGGCAACACGGACATACAAGACTCACCACGGCTCAGGCTCGGGGGAAGCCACTACCTTCCCCCTTATAGTATACTCTACACCTCTCCACGGGGCCCACATCCAAATGACTTTTCTTTCCCGGGACTCTTGAGTGGGAGTCTCGAAATCGTGCCAATTGGGACTCCCACGAGTTTGGAGCCCCATAACTTTACAAGCGGACTTCAAATTGAGGTGCAAATTGAAGAAAATTTTTAGCTCTCATTGAGAGCTTTCCAACGATATGTCGCACGTTATCTGCAGCTAAGCAGATCAGGTCGATTCTAGACTTTTTATGGTCGAGAGTCAAATTGGCAATTTGACTTTTGACATTTGTTTTGGCCATAACTTGTGTTTTAGATGTTCAAATGAGCAATGCGAGCTCATTTTAGACATCTACGTTTTAAGAGTTTTTCAATAATATAAAGAACATCACAAGCCATTGAGTTTTGACCCCTAAAATTGCTCTCTAAAGTTTCAGGAGTCCATCGGGACTCCATCTCCCAAAGTGGGAGTTGCTTTGGGAGTGTGAGGGTTCACTCCCTCACACTCTCTTACACTCTTGGGAGTATGTGATGTGACTCCCAAGCTTTCTCTTGGCGTGCAACTTTGCAACCCCTTTGCCTTGGTCCTAAGCCCAAGGCTAGGGTTGCGACATTATGACTTGTGACACTAACTTCACATCGTGCTTCATGTCATTGATGTGATGAATTCATCTCATTTATTAGATAGTTCAAAATATTGTTATCCTTTGTAATTAATATTGATTCGGTCTTCCATGTGATGATCACATGGAAGTATCTTGTAAGTTACTTAGCTAAACATAATAAATTTAATACATCTAATATCTTTAAATATATCTAACTTAGCTTGCCCTACTAATAGGTTAACCTAGGTAGGCTTGCTTAGTTTCCTAGCTTTAGGTTTTTTGCCAAGTCAACCTAGGTAGCCTCATTAAAAGATATTTTATTAAGTTTGTAACCACCTCAAGTTTGTGTGCAACTAAATGCGACTATGATGTGACTAGATGCAATTAAATGTGATTATGATGCGACTAAATGTAACTATGATGCAACAAGATGTGATATAATTATCCTAGGTTTTTTAAAAACCTAAGAATGTCTAGGTTAACCTAGACTAGGTTAATAAATAATATAAGTTGACAAACTAGTTCATCTTAAGTCAACCTAAGGAGGTTTAGGTCTAGGCTAAGTTGGTAGGTAGTAGGTAGGTTGACCTATGTCAACCTAAGGTGGCCAAGGTTATTTTGAGACTATAAATTTTAGCTATATAACTTTGTGTTGATATAATTGGTATTAAAAAACATGATAATGCAATGGACAAGAACTTGAACCCCAAAGTGAAGGTGAGGGGTCCAAGTTTTCATTCTTGCAACCTATGATACCTAGGCCATTTAGCTTAAGTTAGGTAGCCTAACATAGGTAGTTAACCTAGGTAGGTTAAGTTAGGTTGACTTTTGGTTAAACTAGGTTAAGCTAGGTTGACTTTTCGTTACCTAGCTACATGGGCTAAACTAAGTTGAGTTTTGGTCATGTGCGATGACTCATAATGTGTTTATAGATTTTTGACACATGTCATCCATCCATCAAGGCATCTTTTGTAACACTTAGTTTCATAAAATGACTAAATTGAAATGACATGCACTTTACATGTCATACCAAAGTCATCGATGAGATGGAATTTCAATATTAAACCAAAGTAGAAAAAATCTTAATCAATAAGATGATTGGGTTTTATGATTAAATGTCCTTTGTGATTAAATAGGTGAAACGACATGGGTTTAATAACTCGTGAATGATTAGTTGCCTATGTCTTTTCTGACTAGGATGTAGCCGCAAAACCCAAGATGGTGCTTAATGAAAGGTTGTAGCAAAATCTAAAGCAAGCCCAAGGAATCAAATTTGCAACTATGATAATGTCTTTAAAAAAAACAATGAACTCAAGAAGTAGCATACTTTACTTTAGGTAAAATTTAAGGTAATAACTATGGAAGAGAAGGATGTAGATCTTTGGTGGGATGCAATGTAAGATATAGTCCATGAGGCTATGGGAAAAGTCTTTCAAATGTATGAGAGAAATGAGAAGTTCTACATGCATAAGATATCTTAAATGGAAAAAATCATACCATCATTCCAATCTGGACCTTTAATCTTAACTCCAAAACTAGAAACCTTAGATGAAGAATAAAAGAAAGGACATATTGATGGTGTAGAACGATTTGACACACCCCCCCAAACTCCTTGATGGACTCAATTACGAGTCCAAAAGTGAAAACAACGGAAAGAAGAGTTGGGGTGTGCTGGAGTTCTGAGATGGGACTAGGAAGATTGAGAAGCAATTCACTTACCCGCATGAACTTGCACAAACCAAACAACAAATTGGTTAATGCGTAGTTGAAACATTTTGGTGCACGGATGAGCCATAAGCAAACACAAACTCACAAGACTCACCACGGCCCAGACTTGGGGGAATCCACCACCTTCCCCCTTATAATATACTATATGCTTGGCCATAGGACCAAAACCCAAATGTCATTTTGTGAGTTTTGAAATTCCCAAAGTTGGGAATCCCACGACTTTGGGGGCCCACAACTTTGTGTACATGCCTGCAATTGAGATGAAGTCTATAGCAAAGTTGTAGCACTCATTGAATGCTTGCCAACGGTATGTCACACACTAACCTTAACGAAAGTCAAATTGGCAATTTGACTCCTGGCCCTTCTTTTGGCCATAACTTGTGTTTAAAGTGTCTAAATGGGTCATATGAGCCCATTTTAGACATATGTGTTCCAAGATCTTTCCAATGATATAAATAACTCTTCAATCTAATGGGTTTTGGCCCTTTAAATGTTTTTTTGAAGATTCAAAAGTCCATCAGGACTCCAACTCCCAAAATGGTAGCTCACTTGGGAGTGTGAATGATGCGCCCCCAAGTTCCTTGTTAGACTCAAAAGTGTCCAACTATGTTAAAGAATAGAAATAGTTGGAACTTGGTGCCGCTCCCAGTTTCCAACACTAAAGGGGGTGAGAGGGGCGTGCTGAAAGTTCCGACATTAGACTAAGAAGAGGGACAACTTACTTAGTTACTCGGTCCTGCATCCCAAACCAACCACAAGTTGGCTAGATCACCTTCAAAAACACTCTTGGTGTTGGGACAAGCCACGGGCAACACGGACTCATTGGACTCACCACGACCCAGATTTGGGGGAAGCCACCACCTTCCTCCATATAGTATTCTCTGCGTTCCTTCGCCGCACCCGCATCCAAATGGCTTTTATTCCCAAGATTCCCAAGGAGGAGTCTCGAAATTATCTCGATTTGGACTCCCGGGACTTTGAAAGCTCATAACTCCTAGCTCAAACCTCTGATTGGATGAGGTCTGAAGAAAACTTATAGCTCTCCTTGATAGCTTTCCAACAGCGTGTTGCAATGTGTGTAGGTGGATTGTGACACACTAGGGTCGAGTTGATTCCCAGCTTTTAGTGGTCGGGAGTCAAACTGCCAGTTTGACTCCCGACCCTTCTTTGGACCATAGCTTGTGCTACAGATGTCCGAATGGCTTATGCAAGGCCATTTTCGACATTAACACTTCAAGAACTTTCCAAAAATCTAAAGAACACATCAAGGCAAGGTGTTTTGTCCCCTTTAATTGAGCTCTAAAATTTTGGGAGTCCCAGAAGACTCCAAGTTCCCACTTTTGGGAGTGCGAGTCTCATCCTCACACTTGCCTTGCGACAATGAGGGTTTATTCCCTCACACTCTCTTACACTCTCAAAAACATGAGATGTGATTTCCAAGTATCCTTTTTGGCTCACACCCTTGCAAGCCCTTGCCTTGTTGCAAACCCAAGGCTAGGGTGGCGACATGATTAAAAACAATAACAACAAAAGAGGAACCAACAGACCTCAGAGGAGGAAGGGATAGTTCTTAGAGGGAAACCAATGGTATGAAATATGTATCAAAACAGACTATAAAACCATTAAAATTTGTTCCACATGAGTTAGTTCCCAAGAGTATGGATCTACACCTACAAAAATAGGATACCAGATACAAACTAAGGAACATAAAACTAAAGAAATACATGAAGATCAAATTGATCCAACATCAAAGCTACGATAGTAGCAACAAATTCATATCACATCAAACCTGCAATTATAACAACATGTACAAATCATATCATAATTGCAATCACAAAAGCAAACATCAACAAATCAACAAACAAATGCATAGCTACAAACAAAAGTAGAAAAAGTACAATAATAGATTTTAAACACAACAAAGAATCATCCTTTAATTCAATCTGAAGTTTAGTAGGCACATATAGATCAGATTGTAGTACAGCAAGGTTAGCATTAAATTTCTAACCCACATGATCATAAATAATAGTTGATTTAATTTTTAAACATATTTTAATCCAAAATTTGGGGATGTAATTCAAAATATGGGTGGGGTAATGTTAAGGGAATAATTATTTGTTGTAAATAAATAATTTATTTATATTTACTTGTCTAGTTATTTTTAAAGAATTTACTAACTAGTTTACATAGTTTTCATCACCATTTGAATTTGAATTGATCATACAATTAAGATGATCATTTGTTGGAAGACATAATAGGATTATAGGACACATTGAGTTTTGAGAGAGTATGGAACAAGTGTATATTATTTTTTGTAAAAGCTTCAATTCCATGGCCATATTTGTTATTTTGATGTTTTTCTCATAGTTTTCATTATTGGATTAAATTTCTAAACCTATATATGAATAAATCCATTTGAGTATAATTTATTAATATTAGTTTCACAATTTGTTTTAGTGCAAATTTAGACCAAAATATATATTAAAATTTTTATATTTACAATGAATGGTATATTGTTATGCTATCAAATGATGTGTTATGTTGTTATTTTGTCAAGCGTTCAATGCTAAGTTACCAAGCAATGAATTTAAGTTGGTAAGTTGATGAATGTGAGTGCTAAGTTGGTAAGTTCTTGTAAGTTGAATGCTAAGATGTTGAAGTGTTAATTTTATGAATGGTGAGTGTTAAGGTGTTAAGGTGTTAAGGTGTCGAGGTGTTAAGTTGTTGGTGCTAAGGTGCTAATTCTATGAGTGGTGAATGCTAAGGTGTTAATTTTATGAATGGTGAATGCTAAGGTGCTAAGTTGTTATGTATTGAATGTTAAGGTGTTATGTGTTGAATGTTAAGGTGTTATAATATTTGTTGATTGTTTTTGCTAATTTCTTGAATTGTTGAATGGTGAATGATAAGGGTTATTCAATGTTTTTCTCATAACTAAATCAACACATATGCAACACAACACCAATGTGTGGTTTGTTTTTGTCATAGGAGATCCATTGCTTTTACTTGGTGTTAAAGCAATGGTTGGATGTTTAAGTAGTGTTGAAATGCTAGTTGGGTGCTATAACATTGTGAAGTTCTAAAACACCAATGCTTTCAATTTGGTGATTTTTCTTGATGCATAAGTTGGAACTTTGTTTGGCAAAATGCTTGTGCATCAAATCACAAGCATCCATAACCATTGCCATCTTGCTTGGTCCCTTGTGCACAAAAAAATAAAAGAGTAGATATGAAAAAAT
Source organism: Sphagnum tenellum (assembly GCA_963921925.1). Lineage (NCBI taxonomy): Eukaryota > Viridiplantae > Streptophyta > Sphagnopsida > Sphagnales > Sphagnaceae > Sphagnum > Sphagnum tenellum. Next base: position 14,272,529 of record OY998154.1, read on the forward strand.
AACTACAAACACAAAATAATCAAATCTTTAAAAATGTAAGTGCCATAGAAAGATTATTCACAAAAATTATGCACACATAGCTAATCACTACTTGCAAACTAAGAACAAAACACAAACCTGATTTCTTGTAGCAAATTGTTGCAAAGTTTGGATGCCTTGAAACATTGTAATTTTTATGCACTTGAAAAGTACCTTGAAACTGTTGCATTTCATTCCTTTGAGCCCATGGTAGAAGGGGGGAAGAGATGGGAGAAAAACTCACGTCAAACAATGAAAGCATGAAGAAGAAAAAAGTTCTAGGTTTTGTGCATTGAAGGTTCAAGTGCACTAAGTGATGGTGCAAAAGCATAGTAGCAAAGGCAAGGAGAGAAGGAAAAAAAATGCAACATGGTTAACCCTTGGGTTTAACATATTTGAAACTTGGCATCCTTTGTAATTTGATTAGGCTTAAATTTAGCCAATTAGAATACAATGCAACATTTTGAATATTGAATAATTCATGAATTTTTAGCCAAAATTTAGGAAGTCCTTTTTCATAGAAATGGAACCCCGATCGTGAATGGACCCAATTTCATTTGAAGCTCCTTTGGCTAGGAGGTGAGCTCATTTTGGATGATAGATCTTGTAACCTATTTTTTAATGACTCCTTTGTAATACAAAATCTCTACACGTTTTGTTTTAATTTTTATGGTCATCATGGGGTTGATGATATTGAAGTGAAGTAGATTGCCAAGCATAACCTCTATTTGTTAATCTTATTTTTAACCCTTTTTGTATTTCTTCATGGACACATAATACCTCCTTGGATCTATACAATTTGCCTTATATTTGGGATGCCAAACTCACTTCCATTCTTTTTTGTACCTTTTGTTGTGGATCCATAAGGGTAACCTTGATTACATTGTTTTCCCATCCTTTTGGTTCATCTTTTGATGGTCTTACCTTCAACAACAACATTTTAAAGATATTGGATCACTTCATTGTCCTATTAGTAAATGTTTTCTGCAATTCCATAATTGCTATAAACGACATTTTATACGTTGTAGGTCCCTCCTTTGCCCTAAATATTATTAAGATAATATATTGTACTATTTTTGGAATTTGAAATTGTGATGCTTCATCCAATAATTAAAGTTCCATTTTTATTACATTTTATTCTTTAGCCTATTGAATTACAACTTGGTTTAATTATTTGTGTAGACTTCATGTCTTGACGCACTCCCAACTCCTTGAAGGACTCAAATGTGAGTTCAAGTGAAAGACAGCGGAAGAGGGAGGAGTCGGGACGCACTCCCTAGCTCACAACACTTTGAGGGGGTAGAGGGGCGTGTTGGAGCTCCATGATGGCACTAGAAAGAATTGACAAGCTTCTTCACTCACATGGGCGTGCACACAACCCACACAAAGTGGGTAGTGCATAGTTGGAGCACCTTTGGTGCTAGGACGAGCCACAGGCAACATGGACACACAAGACTCACCACGGCCCGGACTTTGGGGAAGCCACAACCTTCCCCTTTATAGTATACTCTGGACCTCTCCATGGGGCCCACATTGAAATGGCTTTTCTCTCCTTGGACTCCGTTCGAAATCTCGCCAACGGGGACTCCTGCGACTTCTGAGCCCCATAACTTTACAAGAAAACCTCAGATCGAAGTGCAATCTAAAGCAAAGTTGTAGCTTTTGTTGAGAGCTTTTCAACAGTATGTGGCACGTTTTCTGCAGCCAAGTAAATTGGGTCAATTCCTGACTTTTTCTAGTCGGGAGTCAAATTGGTAGTTTGACTCCCGGCCCTTCTTTTGGCCATAACTTGTGTTTCAAATGTCCAAATGAGCAATACGAGCCCATTTTAGACATCCATGTTCTAAGAGCTTTTCAATGATATAAAGAACGGCACAAGCCATTGAGTTTTGACCCCTCAAATTGCTCTATGAAGTTTTGGGAGTCCATCTGGACTCCATCTCCCAAAGTGGGAGTTGCCTTGGGAGTGTGAGGGTTCATTCCCTTATGCTTTCTTACACTCCCAGGAGTATGTGATGTGACTCCCGGGCTCTTTCTTGGCTTGCACCCTTACAACCCCTTTGCTTTAGTCGCGAGCTCAAAGCTAGGGTTGCAACAGTCACCATATGATTTATGTTTGTCCCCATTTTATTTTTGTTTTTGGAAAAAAAATTGTTACAAATTTATATCCTTACAACAATTATTTTGCTCAAATTTGCATATTAACAACTTTTTAACCAATTTCGATTTTGTAGAATTAGAAAACAGTAAAATTGACTTAATAACCTTTATGTGCTTATAACAAAAACAACCAAAAATAAAACAATTTGTAAAATCTTGAATTTTTTTACCCAATGTTCATTTTTGGGGATGGTTGTCAAATGGTAAGTGTTAATTTCTAACACTGTTTTATTATTTAATTTTTTTTTCTTTAGCACATTATTTTCCAAACATTTAAAATCTATAATAACAAAAAATTACTATTTTTAAAAAAGAAAACCAAACAAAATGTATTCCGAAATACATATATGCATGAATGTTACATTTGTAATAATTTGAAAATGAAATTTAGACCACATGAAATTGAAAATAGAATACATAAATAAGTACAAAAAATCACAACTATTATTTTCCATCAAAATCTTCCTCTAACTTCTCCCATGAACTTTTTTTCATATCAAAATTATTTGACTCCTAATAATCACCAAATTCAAAACTCCTTTAATAGTCTTTCCTAGTTTTCCGCCATGAACATTATTTCAAATTGTCACCAATCCAATCCAAATCAAATCAACATCATGTTGGTTACTTTGTCCTACATTGATACTACTTTTTGTCCACTTTGTTGAATGGTGACACTACATTTCTATCCATTTTGTTCATTTTGTCCAATGGTGACAATATAGTTTTGCCTATAACAAACCTTTTGAAGTGTGGATGTACACCCCTACATATGTGACATTAACAAATTCTTGAAGGTAATTGGTTTGAGTTTAGCAATACATAAAACAAAAAATGAAAAAAATGAGTGCAATGTTAATTTGATGAGTGCATTGTGCAAAGTACACAATCATTACCTTTATTGTGAATAACATATTAATGAATGGCATGAGTAAAAATGAATGGTTGCCATTATTTCCTACTACCTACTAGGTGGCCACTTCACCACTTTGCAACTAGCTTCTAAAAATGGGCAAAGATGTGTGTACAACTAGTATTAAAATTTTGAGAGAACAAATATTACAAGTTTTTGCATCCCAAGGTTTCTTTTTGCATCTCCTTTCATTACTAATGTTTATTCTAAAACATTTTTTTGTGAAGAAAAATCATTAACAACGAAATAAATAATTAATGATTAATAATTTTAATTGAATAATTAAATAAAATTTTAGAAATCTAATGGTTATTGACATTAAGTAAAAAATTAAATTATAACGATTGGGTCATATAAAAACAATAGTACATATTAAAAATAATTGATAATATAATAATCAAAATGTCCTTATGGATCCTAAGATATTGAAAGAGACAAATCTATTTATTTTTTACAATGTCTTTTGGAATCTTTGTGTCCTTTCAATTTTTTTTGAATCATTGTATCTTTTTAATTTCATACATGTATTTACATGTAATTTCATACAAATGTAAATATGTGTTATTTCATTTGAATATGTTGAAATTATTTCAAGAGATTAACATTTTTTTTCTTTGAGTTTAAATTAACTTCCAATAAATTTTTTTCCCTTAAATACCTAATTCAAGGATTTATTCCCCACTTGTTTAGCTAATTTAATGTTTATCCATGTTAATTGCTTCCAAAACCCCAATGAATTAAAAACAGGGGTGATTGATTAAATCTCCCCTTGGATGATAATTGGGTGGTATTTTGTGCAATTTGAATCCTATATATATATATTTTCAAATGTAAACCCTTATTTCTTTTTGTCATTTCATCATCACTAGTAATGTGTAATAGCTTGGAGCCCAAGTTTATAAATGCCTTTTAATATATTTCCAAACATTGTAATGTACATGAAATATATAAATACATCATATAAAAATAATCAAGTTGGGACTATTTTTGCAACTAATTCAATATAAAGGTTTTTGTTTTGGATGAAAAATTTAGTAATCATAAATTAGTTGCACCATAGTCACAATCATTGTAATAGATTGGAAAAGATAGTGATTAATTGTAAAAATGACAATATAAAACTGGAAATGATTAGTCACAAATTAAACGGTTACATAATACAAGATTTCTTTTAGTCCAATGGGTACAATTTGAGTAGCCATAAAATATCAAGATAATTAAAAAACATAATGTAAGTATTTTGAAAAACAAAATGCTTGTGGTTGCTATTTGAAACGCCTAATGAGCTTTTTGTACTCTTTAAAAGCACTTCCACATAAATTAAAAAAATATGTAGAAGGTTTTTACTCAAGTCAAGCTCATGCTAAAGCTTTATACAATTTGGGTGTGCTACTTTCATTTTGGAAGGTACACCATATGTTAGTATGGCTTTTGGAGTTGGGGGTGAAATTTGACCAAGCTAAAAGCTAGTGAAATTCACCTTCAATAACACCTCACCTCTTCTCAATGCTTCAATGGAATACTTGCCAGCTTCAACTAACTTGGTCTGGAGACATTTTGATTTGGTGAATGAACCCCTTGATTTTCTCGAAATAAAGATAATTAAGTTAACCACATCTAAACCTAGACAATTCCTTGGTTGCAACTTGTAGCAACACTTTTGCAAAAATCGAATAGCCCATTGAGGACAATCATCATTTGATATTAATTAACGTTTGGCATCCTTGCCAGTGCACCTACTTGAGAAATTTGATAACATAACCTTGTATAGTACCTTTTCAACAATAGTTAGTTGATTTCTTTTCTTTTCTTTGTTTTTGTTTTTTTTCAGTATTGTGACGTTGCCACACTTGGGATCATGTACAAAGAGATTTAGCCACATTTGGCTATATATCAAGTATTATTAAAATCATTTTATATCCTGGCTACGTGCTTGAACAATGTGTAAAAACATGGCAATTTTTTAGAATTTATTTTCAATTTCTGGTGATTGTTTTGAAAAAAAGAATATTTGATAGAGTATTATTATTTTGCAAATAAATTCTCTAAATGATGAGAAATTCACCCAAAAAAAATGCTGCTTTTCAAGTTAAGTTATAAAGTCTCAGCAATAAACATAAGTAGATTCTTTGGACTTTGCATTTTTAACATACCTAATGAGACTTTGTACAACATTTTTTATTGATTCTTTTTGCAAAAATAGGGTGAGATAATGTTCCACCAAATTATAGGATACAAAAATGTCGTCAATTACAGATGTCAACTTTGCAATGGTGGACTAGCTGCTGGCACCAAGCAAAAAAGATCTCAAGAGTTTTTTCCAAATTTTGTATTTTTCCCTCCCTTGTAATTCCTTAAACTTCAAGCAGATAATTTCTACATTAAAAAAAAAATTGAATTACTGCTGAACCTGAAAAGGTACAATTGAAAAATTCGCTAGTTTTTATCACAAAATTGGAAAAGAAAGCCTGCCACCCTATGGTCAAATTCGAATCATTTATAAACACATACACACATACCATGTATTTTTCCTCCATACAAATACATGAAATACGTATTCAACCGCGTACGCGCCTATGCGTCGTCTGGAACCGCCCTGCTGGTGCCCCCCCTTCCCAACCTTGCGAGACACATGCTGGAGTGGCATTCAGATCTAGGAAGCAGCGAGTTAGCGACGGCGATCTAGTCGCACAAGTTGGTCTGATTTTCTCTTTTACCCAGCTCTATACATCTGTGCTTTTTTTTGGTTTCCTCACATCATCTGTTTTTGCGGAGTTGGCGCTTCATTTCTCTCTTTGTGTATATTCTTCTTGTCAGGTACACAAACCATGTTTCCGAGTCTCATGCGTCGTCAGGTTGCATTCGATGTTCGTGTATGTACTTTTTTTTCATGAAATCGGTTGCATGTTTTGTATGTAGCCAGGGTTTTGAGCCCTTTTGCTGCATGTCCCGAGTTTTCGTCACCGTTGAATTTGCTGGAAACAAATAGGGTTCTCAACCGACTTGACTAGAGTGGGAATCATTGCACTTTTCTCTGATTCTTGTTTGTGACTGGTCCTTTCGTCCCTGCTTCTGGGAGCCCATGGATACATTTGAGTTCTTCGAAAACTTTGTGCAGGAAGTTAAGAAGAGCACTACAAATATTTTAGGGTTTATAGAATTCTGTCCGTTGAGCAATTTGAAGAATCTGTGTGCTGTGTTCAAGTACTTTTCAACAGGAATGGAATGTTCAGAGTTGATCAAAACGGAATAGCAAGCTGCTCCGATTTTTTTTGGGGTCCAGCATCGGTCCACAAACTGCACGTAGAATGTCTTCATGTGTGGTCGGTATAGCAGTATCTTGCTGTAGCTGGTAACTTTTCCGGGAAGACATTGCCAGGATCCTGTATTTCGTTCTCCAACTTCAAGTTGTGGTGTAACATTCTTTGTTAGCAAATCCAGGATCCTTCATGAAAGGAATTTGGGTGATATGTACTGCAGATGAGGTGAGGCTCTTGCTCAAGGGTTTGGGGATTAGCGATCAACTGGGTGGATCGGACATCACTTTGTATGTGTAATTCTCAACTCCACATGATTCTTGTTCATTTTCCCCAAAAAATTCAATGTTTTGTCATTTCACCTGTCCTCAATCTTCAGATACTCCAACACCCGATCCCTGTAACCCTGAAGATTTTACTGTAAATGCTGGTAATTGTTGCATTCTGTTTACGCACCAGTTGCTCAACTCAAATGTCAAAGATCCCAGAGATTTGTTAGGTCCTAAGAATCACTCTAGAGTAAACCTCTGAGTCAAGTTATATGGCCTCATTGGAACACCAAAGAATGCAGGAACAAGGGAGAGAGACTGAGGAGAAGGAAAGCATACACACACACAACACAGTGTGATGGCAACAGTACAGAGGGGAACAGAGGTGCTGTCTGTGTTTAGAACATTACTGAGGACAAGGAGGAAGTGTTTTGAAGGTGATATGCAGATGCTGGTTGCAGTGGCAGCTCAGATCCGAGCTGAATTTGAGGAGCACAAGAGTGTGACAGATGAGGCACAACTGGAACAATTGTTGGGGAAGGCACGTGAAGCTGTTGATTTCATGCAATTCAACATTGTGCAAGCCAAGCTCAATGAACGTGGCAACTATGGTTCGTTCTCTTTCCCTAAGGGTGTGACATTGTAGTTGTTGGGGTTTTGGACAGCAGAATTTGTCATGTCACACAATTTTTTGTTTGTTATGCAAATCCTGAGTATGTTGAGGAGTAAAAATGTTTAGATATTAGTCTTGTTGGCTGTTTGAAACTTCACAGTAACTGTCATTCCAGTTAAGGATCCACTAGTTATAATTAATGGGGGTCCCCTATAATGCTGGAAAATCACATCAGGGGTCGTTTGCTTCCTTGATTTATCTGGAACACAAAATGTCCTACATTGATTGACTTTTGGAAGGTATCATCAGAATTTGTTTGTTTATCTGGCATCTTGCAGAAGTGAAGCTTGAACCAGAGCATGCAGGAGCATCATTGGAGGAACCAATTCCAGACAAGGCCCCTATGTCATCATAGCATAGCTCATGGAAATTATAGAAAAGCATTGGGTCTGCTTGCCCACTTTTTTGTTGACTGACAGTTGGAGAATCCCACCCATGTCTCACAAATGCAAAAATGAGTTTAGTTTGTCTTCAAGCTGAGGATTTCTGCATGTATTAGAGTGCATTGAAATTGTTTTGGGACTAGAAGTCCTCATAGATCCAGGGAGCAAGACTACAGTGAGAGGCAAATTCATGTTGAACAAATTGTTGTTACCTGCAAAAGAACCCTTTAAAGTCCTACTGGTGTCATCATAGTAATAGCTATCATTGATGTTGCAATACTACTCCCCAATATCTCAATTGTCATTCTGAGGCTTCTGTCATGTTCACTTCTCTAGCATATTTCACTTTTTCTCTTTGTAAGTAAATTGCCATGTTTTTCTGTTCGCCATTGTGGCGGAATCAGTTTGGCTTGTAACAGGGGTGTTCACATCGCTTAGATTAAGTATTTTGATGTATACCTTATGTTGAGGTGGGCAAAGAAATTCACAGATGCAGCATTCCCTCATACCTCAACATATTTGCTGGCCCTAGCCCCTACCCTGTATGTACACCTCTCTGTGCCCTCGGCAAAGATGCTTTCTTTTACAGGGACAAGCTAAAATGAATTGAAGCTTACCCTCACAAGCAAAGCTTGTTGGATATTATTGACTTTATTGCAGCTTATCTCTCTTGAGTGCTAGCCAACATAATGACCAAGTGTTCCAGTTGCTTCCTGAAGTGTGGCAGAAACTCATGATGCAGATTTGTATAATGGTATGTCTGAAATTGTTAAATATATTTGGTGGATTGTTTATTTACTTCAAATCTACACCCACTGTCAGAGGTGATGAAGTCAGTGGGTAGTCATTGCAGCTTGTCACAGCTATACATGACGAAGGTGACAGTCTGACACTTTGTGAGTGATTCTCATTAGGTTTTGACTTCACACATTGTCATGTTACCTTTCAATTGTTGCTGCAAAGACTTGTCTGTTCATTGATATGGAATTGTTCTGTTTGTGGATGTGTCCATGAATTAATGTTTTCAAGTTGCCCTTTGGGATGTCATTCTCAAAACCTAGAGACTAGCCTTGCATCTGTTGTGTTATTGGGTACATGTAATGCGGAAAGTTTCTCAGTTGAGCTCTAATTGTGGATTGGATTTCTTTGGGCTACTTGTAGGTATTAGAGATTTGGTGATGTCTGAAAAAAATCTGTGATGTACTAATGATGTACTAATGTGGAAGTGCATGACAAACTGGCAGCTACCAGGTTCTACAGTTGGAATGCAGTTGTTGGACAACAAAGTTAGATCGTGCAGCTCCAAATTCCAATTGGAGGAGGGAATAGAAGATGCAATTTGTTTGGTGTACCCAACACGAGTTTCTCAATATGGAATAAGGGAGGAAAACTCAAATCAAAGGTGTTAACATATGGTACAAGATAAGTTGTGACCGATAAAGACTTGAATTTCTGCAGAACACAGGGCCATGATACATTGTGTGTAGGGCAACGACCAATAAGGGGGCCACTCTGAGAATGAGGACCCTGTGGAAGGTGGGACTCCAATTCCCAGAACAACCCCTTTCAAGGTCCTTACCCAGTGTAAAGATCTGGTAGAATTTTGCTTTATTAAATGGGCAGCTGTGATTCATTTGAGGGGAGAGGAGGAACCTTATGCAGAAAGGTGCTGTCCTCTGTTGAAGCATAGATTTTAGTGAGGGTAAGGCACCTTCCACATACACTAAAACAAATTCTACCAGCTCTTTATGCATTTCTTAAGGTAGCTCTTGCACTATTCAAGGTTAGCTTGTGGCATAGTCACACCCATGGTTTTCAATTCACTTATTGATCTACATAGAATTATGGTTTTTGGAAGTATGGTAAATTAGCAATCCTACTTTAGCCATTTGGATTGATCTTTGCTCATTCCTCATGGTCTTTTTATCCAATTGTCCTAACTAGTTGTGGTCTTAATTACTCAACTGATTTACCCATCCGTAAGCAAATCCCGTTTCACCAATTTTAGATGCACTCTATGCAATCCTCACAATTCTTTACCATATGTTGAATGTAAGGGTGCTAGCTGCTGCACAGACACAAACTAAGGGCAACTTTTACCTCTTTATGTTTACCTAGTGGATGCAGCAGACTTTGAAATTTTCATGTTGATGTTATAGCTGGGTGAAAGATGGCAAAATGGTGTATTATATAGTAGATAGCAAGCAGGGTTTGGCCAATTCATGGTCCTAGCAAAGCCTGTGGCAAGGCCATGGGTGAGCTGGGAGCTGTAATCAGCCAAACCCTGGCAGGGTGAGGCCATGGGTGACCTAGGAGCTGAAATTGGCCAAACCCACTACCTGGTGGTGACAGGTATTACAGAATCAGCAAGGCCTGCTGATTAGGTCTACAGATTCAGCACCTGTGCTGAACAGCCAATTCAGCATGCAAACTTGTCAATTAGAAGGGAGAAATACACCTAAACGGTATTAAAGTTCAATTTTACAAAGCTAAAGATGTGGTTGTGGGCAAACTATTGACTGCTTTTGCTCTTATTCTTTTTTGAGGTTTGAAAGGAAGATTGACCAAAACTGTGTCTGATGTTGGT